>CM057831.1:51712479-52912479 GCA_030068075.1 Paguma larvata | reverse complement strand
CAGGACTTGAGGTGCCCCTGGACTGGCGGGGGGACTCAGACACACAGAAAAGTGGGCCCGACCTGGCATATTCGGGGGACGGAAAATAATACGAGCACGAAACACAAAAAAAGGAGTGGGGTCAGAGGATGCCAAAGACGTTATGATTTCGTGGACTCGCCACTGTCTGCTCGTTTCATGCTCCCAACAACCCTGCAAAGTGGCCACCTGCTAACTCTTTCTCACGGAGAACGCTCAGCCCTAGGGCTCTAATGTGACGTGTTCAAGAGATACATTCAGCGGTGCTGCCAGAAGCTGAGCTGGGTCGGAGTCCAATGCTATCCCCTCGGGCTTCCTTGACTAGGGGGGCAAAGGAGGAAATAAATCAGAGAGGGTCAGGGCTGACAGGGACGGAGAGGAGGGAATAAGGGTGGAGAGATTGGGATGCAGGAACTCCAGGGTACAGAGTTTGAATGAGTTGAGGGTGAGGAGACTCAGGGCTTCTGCTTGGAGTAACTGGGTGGCCGGTGATGGCCGCTGGGGTGGAAAAGCAGGCTAGGAATTCACGGGAAGATGAAGATTTTGACTTTGACATGAGTCTGCTGGGCCTGGGGGGGCGCTGGGTGGGGGGGGAGAGGGAGTGAGGATGTCGGGAGACCATGAGATTCTGAAGGTCAGAACACTGCAGACTGTGGGAGATGTGAGCTGCTCCCATGCAGTCTTGAACTGTGGTTTCCCCTTGACCTTGTGGCAGCAGAGTGGAGAAGGGGCTGGTTCTGGGAGAGACGTGATGGGGCAAGGGCGCCCTTCTGCTGACGTCAGAGACGACTCCTGGCTCACCTCTGACTCGGTTTCCCCCACAGATGGCTCTTCCCTGCCGCAGGTCCATGAACCCTAAGACTCTGACCTTATTTCTGGTGGGGATGAGCTTCTTGGCCCTGCACTTATGGTTCCTCCAGGCCCCCGGGTCCCAGCGGACTCCTGTCATCCCACTCATGTGGGAAGGACCTGCCGAGCCCGCCCCTGCCGCTCCGGTGGCCGAGCAGCCGTTGCCGTCCAGCCCCTGCGTGGCCAACGACTCGGCCAACGCCACGGACGCCTTCGAGCGGCTCCCGGAGCGCATCCAAGACTTCCTGCGCTACCGCCACTGCCGCCGCTTTCCGCTGCTCCAGGACGCGCCCGGCAAGTGCGCGGGCCGCCGCGGGGTCCACCTGCTGCTGGCGGTCAAGTCGTCGCCCGCCAACTACGAGCGGCGCGAGCTCATCCGGCGCACGTGGGGGCAGGAGCGCGCCTACGGCGGGCGGCAGGTGCGCCGCCTCTTCCTGCTGGGCGCCAGCCCGCCGCAGGACGCCGAGCGCGCCGAGCAGCTGGAGGCGCTGGTGGCGCTGGAGGCGCGCGAGCACGGCGACGTGCTGCAGTGGGCCTTCGCCGACACCTTCCTCAACCTCACGCTCAAGCACGTGCACCTGCTCGACTGGCTGGCGGCGCGCTGCCCGCGCGCGCGCTTCCTGCTCAGCGGCGACGACGACGTCTTCGTGCACACGCCCAACGTGCTCCGCTTCCTGGAGGCGCAGCGGCCCGACCGCCACCTCTTCGCCGGGCAGCTCATGGACGGCTCGGGGCCCATCCGCGACAGCGGGAGCAAGTACTTCGTGCCGCCGCAGCTCTTCCCCGGGGAGGCCTACCCGGTGTACTGCAGCGGCGGCGGCTTCCTCCTGTCCGGCCACACGATCGGGGCGCTGCGCGCCGCCGCCCGCGACACCCCGCTCTTCCCCATCGACGACGCCTACCTGGGCATGTGTCTGAAGCGCGCGGGCCTGGCGCCCAGCGGCCACGAGGGCGTCCGGCCCTTCGGCGTGCAGCTGCCCGGCGCCCAGCGGCCCTCCTTCGACCCCTGCCTGTACCGCGAGCTGCTGATCGTGCACCGCTTCGCGCCCTACGAGATGCTGCTCATGTGGAGGGCGCTGCACGACCCCGGGCTGAGCTGTCGCCGGGGTCGCAGGGTCCCCTGAGGACGGGCGGCCTCCACCCGTGATGCCTCCCGTGCCAAGGACGCACCTTTGCCGCTCTGGATACCTCCTCTGCCACCCGGCTCGGGGCCCCCGAAGCCCAGCAGCGCGCGGCGTCACCGGGGGTGGGGGGGAGGGGGATGAAAAAGCCTGGCTCCCGGCCCCGCCTCCAGAATCCCCGATTGTATCGGGCTCGGGTGTCCCCGGATCCCTCAGTATTTTTTAAGTTCCTCAGGTGATTCGAGTGTGCAGCTAGGAAGGAAGCCCACGGGGCGAGGGATGTGTGTTTCCGCTCCAGGCGCGGCTCCGCTCCCCACTCCGGAAGCCTGCAGGCGCTGCGTCCACGTGGGCCGCGGCACGAGGGAGGGAGGAGCCAGGATCAAATGTCTCCTGTTGGGTGCGGTAGACGAGTTGTCAGTTTCCATCCGTCCCGCCACAGGCGAGGAGACGTGCCGCTGGACTGACACCCATCAGGCGGATCTCTACACCCCCCTCCCCTGGGCAGCCAGTTCACCCTTGGGACCTGGAAAGCGAGCCCCCAGAGTCAGAGCTTGGGGGAGGGGGGGCGATCTAGCAGCCCTCCTCCCGCCCAGTTCTCTCCCACCACTCTCCCTCCCCCCCGGCACCCCTGTGAGGGTCAGAACTCCCACGGGGCAAAGTGGAAACCTGAGGGTCGGTGAGGACAGTGGCTGACCCGGGGCCACGTGGCCCCCTCCACATCCACGGACTGCAGCTGGTGGTCTCTTCTGATGGCCTTGCCCACGCACAGCAGCCCCACCGGCACTCACGCCGGGAGGGCAGAGACAGGCTCCTTGCCAGGGTCCAAGCTGGGGGGTGGGGGGGGTCGGCAATGATGAAACTATGCAGGACAGTGAGAGGGGAATCTGGACCGTGTTTGGAAAGCCCGTGGAGGGCAGTGTACAGAACTGTGTTGGGGGTGGGGGAGCAGGTCGGTAGCCTTGAGGGACAACGATGAGGGGTCCCTGATTAGGACTCTGTGATCTCCAGGAGCTTCCGGCCGTCCTGGCAAAGTAGGAAGGTCGAGAAAACAGCTCGAGGGTGAGGCAGAAATGGGGATCAAGATGCCAGCTGTGGGAGACGGACAAGAGGGAGTGACTTCAAGAAGGAGGAGCCTGGGGGCGCCTGGGGGCCTCAGTTGGTTGAGCGTCTGACTTCAGCTCAGGTCATGATCTCACCGTCTGTGAGTTCCAGCCCCGCGTTGGGCTCTGTGCTGACAGCTCAGAGCCTGGAGCCTGCTTCAGATTCTGTGTCTCCCCCTCTCTCTGCCCTTTCCCTGCTTGTGCTCTGTCTCTCTGCCTCGGCCTCTCAAAAATGAATAAATGTAAAAAAAAAAAAAATTGAACAAAAAAAAAAAGAAGGAAGGAGGCTGGTAGGAAGTCAGGAGGCTGACCGAACACCTTCCCTGCCCTTAGGACAAGCAAGGTCCGTTCGTCCCCCCTGGCGGCCTCGCCCAGGCGGGACCCCCTGGCAGCCTCACCCATTCGGACCGCTCACACTGTCCTTTGTTGGGCTCCCTCCTCCCTCTGCGCCTCTGCACAAACCCTGATCCCTTTACGGGAAATGTCTGCAAACCGCCGCTGCCATCCACGTCTGTCGCATCATTTAGGATGCCTGCCGGGGGGCCGCCGGCTGTGTGCCAAAGCCGGCTACCCCCTCCCTTCTGGGCACACACCTAGACCGCCGTCCCCAGCCTCCCCGGCGATTGGGCACGGCCACGTGACCCGGCTCTCTTTGGTGAACGTTGCGTGGACGCCATGAGGACCACACTTGAACCCCGCCTCCCCTGTGCTCACCTGCCCCGTCCCCTGGATTGGAACACGGGTTGGCACGTGACCTAGCTCTGGCCTTGGCAGAGAAGGACGGCACGCCAGGCCCACCTCAAAATGAAGAACCGCTCTACCCAAGATGTCACTGGTGCCAAGCTTAAGAAACCTCTCTTTCCCTCTGCAACAACCCAAAATCTACCCTGAATCTCCAGCGGGCCTTCTCTCAACTCCCGACGGGTATCCGCCTGCTTCAGTGGGCACCTCAGCTGGAATGCCTCAGGCCTGCCTCTCCACCGATGTCCCCAGCTCAGCAAACGGCACTGTCACCCCTCGACTTGTCCCCGCCAGGAAGGGGGACGGTGCATCTCAAACTCTCCTTCTCCCTCCCACCCCATCTGGTCACTCACCAAGTTCCGCTGATCTTACCTCCAAAATATCTCTGCAGTCAGTTCTTGTCTGTCCATCCTCTTGCCCGCGGCCCCAGTCCGGCCTGGGTTACCCCCCCGGCTCTTATGCGGGCCTCAGCCAGAGCCGCCTGGGGGTACGCGCTCCACCCTACGGCGGCCAAAAGGCAGATCTGGTCATAATTCGGCGTCTCTCAAAATCTAGCCCCGCTTTCCTTTGACTTCTCCAGCTCGATTTCTCCCCCACTCTGCTGGGGCCTCTCTCTTGCCCCTGGGCCTCCCAACAAGGTATTCCCCTGCCTGAAACACTTTTCCACTCTCGCTCCGTTTGATACAACCTTCGGGTAGAAAATGCAGTGCCACTTCCTTGCGAAAGCCTTTCCCAGCCCCCTCGTCCCAGGGCACAGAGCTTCTCAGACGGCAGCTCCTCCCCCTCCCTCTGTACGGCTCCGTGAATTCCCAGAACCCCCAGCCTCGGCGCCTGTGCCGGGAACAGCGCTGTATGAGTTTCCCACTGCTGCTGCGACAAATTACCACAAGCCTGCTCACTTAGCCCCATGCCAATGTATCGTCCTACGACTCCTCTGGAGGTCGGAAGTCCAATAAGAGCTTCGCGGGGTTAAACATCAGGGCGTTACCGAGATTGTCTTCCTGCCTGGGGCTGCAGGGGAGAATCCGTTTCCTGGCCTTTCCCAGCTTCTAGAGGCCCCTCCTTCCGTCCTCGGAACAAGCCTTCCCGCATCTCTGACTCTTCTGCTCCTGCGTCCACTTTTAAGGACCTTGGACCCGCTTGGATAATCCAGGAGTGTCTTCTTATCTTAAGGTCAAGTGATCTGCAGCCTCTGTTCCCCCTCAAGCTTATTTCCCTTTCCGTGTGTAACCTAACCTCTTTATAAGCTCCAGGGATTAGGGCGCGGGTTAGGGCCATTGTTCCGCCCACCACAGGGTCTGATAAATATTTGTTGACTTGATGAACAATAATTAAGTAGTAAACTAAAATTAATGAATGAGTAATTGTGCTTCCTTCACACAAACTCCCCCCCCCCCCATGCAGACTCTCATGCTGGACGGTTATCATGAATCCTGAACTCCCTTCTCCCTTCTCCCATTTATCAAGTGCCTGTAACAGACAAGAAAATGAGAATGCTGAGGCCAGCGGAAGACACCTTCCTTATTCTCTAGAAAGTCTGAATTCTATGCTTTCACGACCTCCTATTTCCCTGAGGAGCGGATGGATTATCCCCACTTTACAGCTCAGTAGGTTTAGAACTCCATAGTTACGGGCCTGCGGTGTGCACCTCCATGGCTGGTCACCCTGTCTGGGTCCCGGTCACCCCGTCTCTGAAGCTGAGCTGCTCTCATCATCAGGCGCGGTGAAAACCAGCAGCCCACACAGCCCTGACACCACCCGGCGTCACCTGGCCCTCGGAGCCACCTGGACGCCACTCACTCCGCCCGGTTCCTCAGGCTCTTGCGACACACAGCCGCCAGGGGGCGCGCCCCGCACACGGTTTCTGCGCGCAGGCTGGCAGCTCGTCCTTGGGTCTCTGGAGGCCTGTGCTTCCCACGACCGACCTGGCCAGTATGGCCAGTGCCAGTTGACAAGGACCACATAAGCTGAGAAGATGATGGGACTGTCTCGCACACGAATATACATGCGAAATCCTGCATAAAATGCCATCAGACGGAGCGTGACACTATGTAAAAAAGCATAATATATCAGCATCTTGATGGGTTTATCCCAGAAATTCCAAGTAGGTTTATTTAGTATTAGAAAAGCATTCGGGGCGCCCGGGTGGCTCAGTAGTTGAGCCAAGGACTCTTGATACCCGCTCAGGTCATGATTCCAGCGTTGTGGGATTGAACCACACGCTGGGCTCCGTGCTGAGCGTGGAGCCTGCTTAAGATTCTCTCTCTCTCTCTCTCTCTCTCTCTCTCTCTCTCCCCCTCCCTTGGCCCCTCTCCCCTGCTCACGCTCGCTTTCTCGTTCCAAAAGAAAAAATAGATTTAAAAAGAAAAAGTAATCGAAAAGCAAAGCAAAGCAATCCGAATGTATGGATAAAATAGAAATATCTGTCAATGTGGTCTACCACATCAAGAGAAATGTATCTCCAACGCGGGAGAAAAAAATGATAAAATTCAACATCTATTCGTGATTTTTTTTAAAAAATCTCTTTAAAAGGTGAAAGCACTTCCTTTAAGATTTGGAATAAGACTAGATGTGGCCACTGTCACCACTTCTGTTCAACATTGTCCAAGACATCTCGAGAGCACAGCAAGGCAAGATAAGGACTTGAAAATACAATGACTTGAAAAAAGAAAGAAAAGCATCAAAACCCTAGGAGTTTGCAACCCTATCCGATCCAAATTCCCATTCTGTAACAAGTTAATGCCATATTCCCTGTTCTGAAATGAATTCTTGGAAAATATAATCCATCCACACATGTATTTTCAAAAAATCAACATAATTCTTTAATTTTAATGTGAGATTAATAAAAGAAAGTACTTCGAAATAAAACAATCTGAATTGTGAGGTGTGATTTCTTGGGCACGACAACGAAACCCTTAGAAATTTTCTAATCTCCCCACCAGGGGGCAGTACAACACAGGGAGCCATTAGTCCACATACAGAAAACTCCCCGAAGCGCGCGCGCGCGCGCACACACACACACACACACACACAGTTCCCTGCAGGGGATTGATTAAATTAATTTTATAAAGCGCCCAGTTTTCCAGATACGAAATCAACATACAAAAATCAATTTCTACATAGTAGTAGTAGGCAGTCAGGAAAAATCATTTTTCTAAAAAATTTAGTTAGAGGGGCGCCTGGGTGGCTCAGGTCAAGATCTCGCGGTTCGTGGTGATTTCGAGCCCCGCGTCCGGCTCTGTACTGACAGCTCAGAGCCTGGAGCCTGCTTCCGATTCTGTTTCTCTCTCTTTCTTTGCCCCTCCCCTACTCATGCTCTGTCTGTCTCTCTCTCTCTCAAAAAATAAAATAAACATTAAAAGAAATAAAATAATAAAAATAAAAATTTAGTTAGAGAGGGGGAGAGAAGCAGTGGGGGAGGGGCAGAGAGAGAGAGGGGAACAGAGGATCTGAAGCGGGTTCTGAGCTGACGGAGGAGAGCCCAAAGCGGGGCTGGACCACAAACCCCAAGATCATGACCTGAGCTGAAGTAGGAGGCTAAACTGATTGAGCCACCCAGGCCGCTTAGGAAAAGTCATTTTTTTTTAACGTTTTTTTAAATTTATTTTTGAGAGACATAGAGACAGAGTATGAGCAGAGGAAGGGCAGAGAGAGAGGGAGACACACAGAATCTGAAGCAGGCTCCAGGCTCTGAGCTGTCAGCACAGAGCCCGACGCGGGGCTTGAACCCACAGACCCTGAGATCATGACCGAAGTCCGCCGCTTAACCAACTGAGTCACCCAGGTGCCCCTGGAAAAGTCATTTTTTAAAAGTACCATAATAGGCATAAAAAGGTACCTAAGAATGACTCTAAAAGATGTGTGAGAAAATAACAAAAAATTATTCGAAGAGATTTTTTTTTTTTAGAGGCGCCTGGGTGGCTCAGTCGGTTGGGCGCCTGACCGTTGATTTCCGCTCAGGTTGTTATCTTATGGTTAGTGGGATCCAGCCCCAGGTCACTCTCTGTGCTATTAGCGCCAAGCCTGCTTGGGATTCTCTCTCTCTCTCTCTCTCTCTCTCTCTCTGTTTTGTAGATTGTTTTTTATATCTAAATTAACATGGAGAGATATGTTGTAAATTACCTCTAAGTCCCCGACTGCTTTGAGTCCTCACTCCGACCTGGGAACAGGGATTATTACCACCCCCTTGGCCAGATGTGGAGACTGAGGCCCAGGTAGGAGAATGACTCGCTCAGACCTCCCGGCCTGCCCCTCCTGGGCCCTGACCGCTGCCCTAGCCACCGTGCCTGATGCCACCCACACCCAGGGTCCAAAGCCGCCGCCGCACGAGCCAGAGGCTGGCGCTCTGGCCCCAGAGAGGAGGAGGCAGACGACACTTCGTGCGCACGCGCACGCGCACACAAGTGGCCATAATGTCTTTCATGCCTTCGGCAGGAGGAAAACCTCCTCGGCCGCCCCCAGCTCAGTGCCACTGAGGCGGGAGGGGAGGGTAGAGCTCAAGGGCAGGCTTCCTCGGGCTTCCCCTTCCCCGTGCCCTTCCCAGCTCCCCACCCTCCCAGTTCCAGAACCCCACCTGGGTGCCCGCCCGGAGGCTGCCGGGGGCGACTGCCAACCTCTCAGCGTTCGATCCAATTGTAACGATTGTTAGAGACGGCCCTTCTCCGCGCTGGGACGGTCATCTACAGAATTATTCTGTAGTGTTGGTGACCCTCTTCTCCCCTCCCGTCTCGACTACAGCCTGGCCTTTGAGTCAACGAACAGGCCCATGCACGTAATTGTCCTGGTAGACGAGCAGTCCTTCCGGAAGGTTCATTCTGATGCACCCAAGAACCCGGAAATGACATGGGTCTGTAAATGGCATCCTTTATTCGTTCCTCCTGCGCTCCAGAGTTCGAAGCGACAGGGTGGGAGACTGGATTTGTATTTCAGAAAGTTTGGTTGCAGGTGAAGGATCTGAGGGGCAGGAGGGGGGCTGGGGAGAGTGAGGAGATGCGGGGCAGGGGAGCAAGGAAGTGGCCGATCTGGGAGGGAGAAAGGAGTGGAGGGAGCCCGGAGGTCGCGGCAGGTGGAAGGGGCGGGGCTTGCAGCCTTGGAGTGCATGGGAGGGGGCGTGCTTGTCAGGACAGAGAGGAAGGCTGGGTCCCGTCTGACCCAGGAACTCCACAGGTCTTGGTGGGGAGGGTCACGGTTCTCATGAGGGTGCCCTGGGCTTTTGGGGAAACAGTCTGGCAGTTCCTCGAAAAATGCCACATGGTGTTACTCTATGACCCGATCATTCCATTCCTAGGTGTACACCCCGAAGAAGTGAAAACACGGATCCATACAAATCCTCATATGTGAGTGCCCACGGCAGCTGTCACCTCAGTAGCTCCAAAGTGGAAAAATACCAAAGGTCCAGCAACGGCCGAGCGGGCGAGCAAAACGTGCATTGAGGGCAGCGAGGCACGGGCAGCGACCGCCCACGGGATGACGAAAATGTTCTGGAACCAGATAAGGGCAAAGGCTGCACGGTTTCGCAAACAGGCTAAGATCCACTGAATTCTACATTCAGAGGGGTGAACGTTATGGTATGGAAATTAGTATCTCGATAATACACGTTTAAAAAGATACACTTGGAGATGGAGCCCTCTCGCCCCGCCCCTGCTCTCCCATTCCCGCTCCTCACTCTCTCCGCCTCTTTCCACCTGCCCCCAAGGAATCAGCCTCCTCCAAGGACTCGCCTGTCCTTCCTATAGTTCCTTTGCCCAGATGAGCAGATTCCTGTGTGCGTTCTTATAGTCTCTGCTTTCTGACATGAAAAGTAGCATAATACTTTGACTCTTTTTGATCTTTGCTTTTTTTTTTTTCACTTAATAGCATGTATGGAATCGAAGCCACATCAATTCAGAGATCTTCCTCATGTATTTTATTTCATTTTATTTTATTTCATCGTATTCCATTTTACTTTATTTTATTTTTACAGGCGCCAAATTCTTCCTACGGCTCGGCTCTCATTTATTCAACTGGTCTCCCATGCCTGATGGATTGTTTCCAAGATTTTGCAGCCAAAACTAAGGCTTCGACGAAAAATCTGTTGCCTGTGTCTTTTCACGTTGCTGGAGGCCTAGCTTCAAGGTAGATTCACAGAAGTGGAATTGCCACGGGAAACTGTAAGCACGTATTTAATTTTGTCAGGTGTTGCCGAATTTCTTTCCAGAGGGTTGCCTCAACTTGCATCCAACCAGCTAGGTACTCGAGTGTATCTGAATGCCTGTTTCCTACAGCCTCGCGACAGAGTATGTGGCGATGTTTTTCATTTTTTGTCCATCTGAGAGGTGAGAAATGGTATCTTTCTCAGAGTTGTTTAAATTTGCCTTTCTCTGAGACTTTTTCCGTGGCCTTGAACATTTTTTTCCCATATGTTCGAGGGCCATTTTTAATATCTTTTTTGGTGAATGGTGTGTTATGCCTTTCCCCTCATTTTCCTATTGGATTTTTGGGTTTTGTCCCTCAATTAAAAAAATTGTTTTTAATGTTTGTTTATTTTTGAGAGACAGAGCATAAGCGCAGGAGGTTGCAGAGAGAGACAGAGACACAGAATCCACAGCAGGCTCCAGGCTCCGAGCTGTCAGCACAGAGCATGACGCGGGGCTCGGCTCGAACTCACAGGCTACGAGATCATGACCTGAGCCTAAGTCAGATGCTTAACCAACTGAGCCACCCAGGCACCCCTGTCCCTCAATTTTTAAGAGTTACTTATGTTTTAGGGAGATCTCCCTTTGTTGGTTGCGAATGTTGCGAATATTTTCTTCTAGGTTGTCATTTGTGTGTGGATTTAGTTTATGGTGATTCGTGTCAGGCAAACTTTTTTTTTTTTTTTTTTTAATTTCCATGGAGCCAAACTTATCAATCTTTTCTTTGGTGGCCTCTGGGATTTGAAGCATCTTCAGAAAGCCTTTCCCAACATGACACTTAAAGAGGAAGTCACCCGGGTTTCCTTCTAGTCTTTGTGTGGTTTCGGTTTAACACTTAGAGCCCTAAACCATGTAGTTTCTTTTTATCGGGGGGAACTATGGGTCTATCTTCCCCCCTTTTTCCAAATAACTACCCAGTATCATTTATGACAAAGTCCATCTTTAGTATATAACAAAGGCGCGTCTCAAATCACTGGGCTGATGATATTATTTGGCTCTATTTCTTTTTTTTTTTAATTTTTTTAACGTTTATTTATTTTCGAGAGACATAGAGACAGAGCGTGAGCAGGGGAAGGGCTGAGAGAGAGGGAGATACAGAATCTGAAGCAGGCTCCAGGCTCTGAGACCATCAGCACAGAGCCCGACGCGGGGCTCGAACTCACAGACTGTGAGATCATGACCTGAGCTTAAGTCGGATGCTCAACCAACTGAGCCACCCAGGCGCCCCATTTGGATCTATTTCTAAATTTTTTAGTCTATTGCAATTTATTCGTGCACTGGTGCCACCCATTTTTAATTACAGAAGCTTTTGTCATTTTAATGTCTGGTATGCGTTTTTCTTCAGTAGGCTCTACACCCAGTGTGGGGCTTGAACTCACGACCCTGAGATCAGGAGTCGAATGCTCTCCTGACTGAGCCAGTCAGGCGCCCTGACGTGTTTAAAGTCTGGTAAACCCTTACAGTTTTTCTTCTCCAGGGTTTTCTTGCCTATTCTTGCATGTTTATTTTTTCATATGCCCTTTGGCATCAACTTGTCCATCTTCATAAAATAGCTTGCCTGCCGTTATTTTTAATGGGATTGCATTGAAATTGCAAATTAACCTAGGGAGAACTAACATCTTTGTAATGTGGACTCACTCCTCAGAGGGTGTCTTTTCAATTGTTCTTCATTAGTGTCTTTCAAGAATGTTTCAATTTTTCCTCCTACGAGTCTTACACATTTCTAATTAAATTTGCTCCTAAGCATTTAATCTTTTTTGTTGTTATCACAAATAGGGTTTTCTCTACCCTCAGGAACCTCTTTTGATTGTTTGTATCTATAAAAGCTATTGAATTTTGTATTTTAACTTTACATCCTGCTACTCTACTGAACTCTTTTACTGTTTGAATTAGTTTTGTCATGGCTTCTCTGTGGCTTTTCAGGTCGTTTTGTTTCTTCTCTACTTATTGTCAGGCCTCCCATTGATTTATCTTGTCTAATTGCATTAGCCAACACCTCTAGCACCATGTGGGATAGTGGTGGAGCCAGGGGCCATTCTTGCCTGGTTCCTGATCTTCATGGAAAGGTTTTCAGTGTTTCTTTGATTAAACAAGATCCTGGCTTTAGAACCACATTGTCTCACTTGAAAAGTATCCCTCACTTCCTATTCCACTGAGTATTTTTATCCTGAGCGGGTGTTGAATCTTGTTAAAGGCTTTCTTGGTGTCTGTAGAGAATATTATATGCTTTTCCTCTTAGATTCATGAATATGGCACATGCTTATTATGGGTTCACTTGTGTCCCCCAAAAGATATTGAAGTCTAACCCCCAGTACCTCAGAATGTAATCTTACTTGGAAATAGGGTCTTTAAAGAGGTGATCAAGAAATGAGGTCATTAGGGTGGGCCCTAATCAAATATGACTGGCGTCTTTATTAAAAGGGGACATTTGGAGGCAGAGATAGATACACATGAAGGAAGAACACATGTGAACATGAAAATATAGATCAGGGTATTGTGTCTACACAAGAAATGTCAATGATTGCCAGCAAACCACCAGAAGCTAGGAGGAAGGCATGGAATAGATTCTTCTTCACAGCCCTCAGAAGGTCCCACCCCCGATGACACATGATCTTGGACTTCTAGGTTCCAGAACTGTGAGACAATACATCCCTGTTGTTTAAGTGGCCTAGTTTGGGGTACTTTGTCATGGCAGCCCTAGCAAACTAATGCAAGTAATGGATTCTCTAATATTAAACCAACCTTGCATTCCTGGACTAAATCCCACTTGGTTCCAGCCGGTTCTTTGTCATATCCAGGATACCAATAAAATATAGGCAATGTTTCAGAGAAGGATGGAATTAAGAACAACTCAAAGGTAGTCTTGTCCTCCACATCGCCATTTTTCCACGTGTCTGCTGGAAGTCCAATGTGACCCTCCCATCTCCTGCACTCTCGGGAGAATACCGTTAGCAACCACGCCCAGCCTGAAAGTTCTGTGTGTCTGACTCAACTCCTCTCCCTACAATCCTGACCCCGTGGCTAGCTGGGAGTAGGGGAACTGGTTGACACAGTTATTCGAATATTTCCCCCCAAGACACCAGCCACTCCCCGTGCCGAGGGGCTTCCTTTAGGGTTCTCAGACGATAGCTAGCCAATTAGATGTGCTGAGATTCTTGAAAGAAATCATTATTGCATGAATTTCACCTGGGAAACCTGATTACACACAGGAGCAGTCAAGATAAGGGATTTCTGCTCTGGAGCAGAGAAGATTCTGTGGCCAGGCTCTGGTCTTCGAAGTGGAGGTATGATGAGACCTGCAGAACCATGGAGAGGGAAGAGGTCAGCTTGGAGTGACAAAAGACTCTCCCAAGAGGAGTCGAAAGGGCTGCCCGGTGAGGGAATGAGCTCCCGGTTGCAGGCGGATGCAAGCAGAGATTGGATGGCCAGTCAAGGAGCCCAGGGGCCACTCTAGGGGCTTTACCGGGAGGGTCCATTTAACCCCTCAACTCCCTGACCTGAAGGCTGCTATGCTGACTTTATAGGCAGGTGACCGTGTTGCAGGATTTTCTTTTTAACCACAGGACCCGGGATTCGTGGTCTCGCCGCTTCGAAGAATGAAGAGGTGGACACAACAGGAGCAGCAGGCAAAAGGCTATTAGAGTAGGAGATTAGAAAGGAAGAAAAGTAGGAAAGCTCTCTATGGAGCGGGGACGTTCGAGAGGGAACGGGAATGCCGGAGACAATAGGGAAGGGTCCCTGTTTTATGAGGTTTCGGTCAGCCGGCCCCTGTCCCCTGATACCTATTCCTGACATTTCCATTGTATGAGGGGTGGTCTAGGGCTATACCAAGGTCTTTTGTCAAATTCCTGAGGGAAGCCTGAGGGGGAGTAGGTGGGTCTATTATATGCTTAAGAGGAACCTTAAGTCTGAGGGGGTTTGCTGTGGTCAGACACTCCCAGCATTGTTCCAAGCTAGGTTTGTTCCAACATCCGGGGACCTCAGGCCTGTCTGCCTATTTTATCCTATCTTTTCCCATCATAACGGGAACACACAGAGGCCAGGTGGCTCGCCCAAGGTCACACCCCCAATACGAATCCAGGCAGCGAGTCCAAAGTTCATGCTTGCGATCCTCACGTGACACCCTGCGTGTGGTCGCAACACTCTGGAAACAAAAGGGGCCCAAGCGTCTTCTGGGCTCGGCTGTTTTGCCGGCTAAGGCAAACGGCTTCTCACGCGTGACCCCCAGCCCGGAGGCAATACTACCCAACATCCCCTACACGATAGGGCCTTATGGGGCCCCACAACTTGCCCGTACCAGATCATCACACATTTCCCTAGCAGCCCAGTTTACAGACAGGAAAAGCGATAGAGGAGTCGCCTGGATCACACAGCCAGTAACTGGCACGGTGAGGACTGGGGCCGGACCTGCTTGGCTTCGCCAGGCAATACCGTCTTCCCCAGAATGAGCCTCCCCCAGGAGAAGCTGCGGGGAATTTAGGGCCGGGCAAGAAGCACAAACAGCAGGTGGGAACGCGGAAGAAGGGGGTGGGGCTTCCCAGCGGAGAGATGGGGGTGGGGCTTGGCGATGGAGGCGAGGGCACTAGAGGCTCGATTATCAGCACTTGCCTCCTGGAGGAAGGAAGAACTTTCCAGATAGCGGCAGAGCAGCAACAGCACGGTCTGAGTGTGGGGGAGACGGCGGCCTCGAGAGGAGCACTGGGGGGCCTGGGGAGGCTGCAGCCCAGGGCACAGGCCCGGCAACGGGCTATGGTTGGGGGAGTCTGGCACTGGGGCAATTTTGGAACATCGTTCTGGGTGGCCGGACATCGTTGCATATTTGAAAGTCTTCTTGGGCTGGATAGGGACTAGAGAAGGCGGGGTGGGGGGAGGCGGGGCTGAAGCTACATCCTGGGGAGAAAGAAACATCTGGAAGGTCTGGGACCGAGAGTGTGAGGCGGTGGCCGCGTAGTCTGAGTGTCTGAGAAGTTAATGAGATCATTAAACGAGACCGAGAACCCCGGTGAGTGGGCTGGCGTAGGCCTCGGATGAACAGATCGGATAGGCATATCTGCCAGAAGCCCTGAGCCCCTACTGTGTGCCAGGGTTGGTCATTCACAAACCTCAGCCTTACTCCAGAAACATGCAGCTCCCGAAGCAGTCCTGTTACCCACGCACCAGTGCTCAGTACCGGCCCGGGCCAGCTTCGGCATCTAAGGGCGTTCTTGGTGTGCCGCCTCCCCGAGCTCTAGAGCCCCCCTCCTCACCCTGAACCTTGGAGATGGGGAAGAGATGTCAAGCCCTCTTTTCCCAGCCCCCTGTTTTGGCCTTGCACGACTCTCTACACAAAATGCATGCCCCAAGCGCGGCCCGCCTGCGAGCCTTCTGCGGGGCTAGCACAGAACCTTCGAGCAGAGCGGACCTGGGTTCGGCCCCGGGCGCTCCCGGCGATACGCCACGGCGGAACCAGGAAGGTTGGAAGGGAAGGAGGGAGAGCGGGGGCCTGATCGAGCCGAGAGAGGTCGGGCCAAGCTACGCGGCCCCCAAGTCGCCCTCCTCCCCGGGAGAAGGAACCCAGCGGCCGGCTCCCAGCCGGTTCGCTCCGAGGCACGGCGCCAGTTCGCCTGCGCAGCAATCCTGGCACGCCCGCCCGGCTGGAGACCACGCCTCTGTCCCCAAATGGGCGGAGGCCGCGGGGCGGGGCGGGCCGCAGCCTGGGAGTCGGAGCTCGAGCCCCCGCCCCAGACCAGCCCCAGCCGGATCCCCGGCCCGAACCGGAGGCCGGTGCAGCCCGGGTTCCCGCGGCAGCGCGGTGCCCTGCATCTGCGTCCGGCCCGAGCCGCGGCGGCGCGGCAGGTAGGAGGCGCTGCGCAGAGGGAGGCGTGTGCGAGCGCGCGTGTTCGTGTGTGTTTCGGAGGTGTGTGTGCGGGTGCGGCGCGGGCCGGTGCGTGCCCTGTGAGCGCGAATAGGTGTGCCGGTGCGCATTCCGCAGGCGGGGGAGGAAGGAGGTGAGCGCGGGCCTTGAGGCCCGGGGAGGGGGCTGGGGTGTGTGTGGGGGGGCTTCGAGAATCCGCCCCCCGGGCTACTGCCCACCCCCATCCCCCCACCCTGCGGCCCGGGGCCGTCTTCCACCTCGCCCTGGGTGGGCGTTCCGGGGTACTGACGCGGTGAGGTTTAACCGCCCCCCCCCTCGCCCGCTTGACTGTCTCTTATCTTCCTCACCATTCCTCTTTCCTCTTCTCTTCCCAGTTCTCCTCCATCGGTTCAGTTCCACAAGCCCACCTGGATGTCCCCCTAACCCTGGCCCTGGAGGCTTGGGAAAGGGGCAGGGCCAAGGCCGATTCCCGTCCTGACCCTCCCTGGTTCGAGAGGGGCCTTTTCCTGGGCTGCTAGGCTCGGGTGTGTCAGACTGGGCTGGGGGAGGCGGGGAGATCTGGGGGAGAATGGATCTTGGGCTTCTCTGATCCTTCCTGCGCCCCTCTGAGTCCGGGACGTGGGGAAACCGGCCCGGGGTCCAGAGGTGAAAGAGGACAGAAGATCGGTAACAGGTGTCACTCTGTCCAGCTGTCATTTCATGTGGAGGGACTCAGCCCCAGCCCTCACAGGGATGAGGAGGGTGGGGCAGAGGATGAAGTGAGCCACTTCGTCTCTCGGGGCTGCTGAGCCAGAATTTGAGCCTAGGTCAGCGTGGCTCACAGGTCAGAATCTTCTTCCTGTACCGGTGTTGGAGAGTATAGTGCTGAGGCCATCCGTTCCAGGGGGAAATCTGGGTAGACTTCCTGGAAGAGAGGCGTTTGAGGGTAGGGCTCAGCTAACTCTGAGTGTGAGGCCTCCTGGGGGAACCAGGATTGAGACCTCCCAGGGTCTCTGGGCCTGGTCCCTGCTCCAGTCCCCAGAGTCCCGGGGCAGGGGTGGGGAGGCCTGGCTGCTTTGCCTGCCTGAGGGCCTGGGCAGGGCAGGGTGGACCCAGTCGCAGCTGCTTTAGGCCAGTCCGGAGCTGGGTGCCAGGACATTGAGGTGGGGTCATTGGCCTCACGGGCCTCCCTTCTGACTGGTGAGGCAGATGGGTCGACAGAACAGGCCCCTGTGAGCGTGCACCTCGAGCCGGAGCCCAGGGCAGGGACCTGCCTGGGAGCCGGGAGAGATTTCACAGCCCACGCTTCGGTGCCGGTCTCAGGGCGGACCATTCAGCAAGCAGAAGAGAGAGGGCAGGGCATTGCCTGCCCAGGGACAAGGCCTGGAGGTGTGACACTGAACAGTAGCCCCGTGGGGAAGGGCCTTAAATGGTCAGATGTGCCTCCGAGAACAGGAACGGTCATCCATCTCTGGCTCTGTGTTGGGTGGGTTACTAGAGAGGCCGCGAGGAGGAGGCCACAGCAGGGAGAGGCCCTCTTCCCCCTCCTCTGCCTCTCCTCTGCCCGGGCCCCCCTCCCCCCGCCCAGGGCTGGGTTTGGCATGGGGGAGGGGATCCAAGAAGAGATTCCCAGAGCTGGGGTAGTGTGAACAGGAGATGCTGAGGGGGTGCCCAGGGCCCTGGTGGGGGGGAGCCCCTTTTTGAGATAGGGCCACCGCCCGGGGAAGTCAAAGATGAAAGTTGGCTGTGGGAGGCCAGTGGGCTTTTGGGGGAAACATCCAGGACCCTGCCCCCAGGCCTTCTGGCTGCTTCTGCCTTCTCCACGGGCCCTCAGGCCAGCCCTGAAGCCCCAGTCCCTGAACAGGAGGCCGGCTTGGAGCCCACAGAGGGCACAGGGAAGCCTCTCTCTACTCCTCTCCTACCTGCAGGGCCTGTCCTGGCTTCTTCTCTGCCCTTGCCTGTGCCCCGGGATGAATGCGGCTTGATGACAGGGAGTCGGGAATGACGATGATGAAGGTAGAGGCTGTCGCTAAGGTGCTTTACTAAGTACCTGCTGTTTGATAGCCATTCTAATTAATAGTATAGTCGATCCTCCAGCAACACGGGTTCGAACCGCACGGGTCCACCCGTCCGTGGCTGTGGTACAGTACTGTAAATGTGTTTTCTCTTCCTTAGGGTTTTCTTAATAACGTTTTCTTTTCTGTAGCTTAGCGTATGGTAATACAGGACGTAATACAGACAACGAACCAAGTGTGTGTTAACCGTTTATGTTATCGGCAAGGCTTCTGGTTAATGACAGGCTATTAGCGGTCAAGTTTTGGGGGAGTCCAACGTTATACGTGGATTTTTGACTGGGGGGGATCGGCACCCCTAACCCCTGCCCCAACCCCCACTGTTGTGCAAGGTCAACTATAATTAACAGTAGGTATCGCCTAGTCCCTTCCCTGGGGGAGACAGCCCAAAGCAAAAAGTGAGCAACTGGGAGAAGGGAAAAGGAGACGGGTTCCCCCCTCTGAAGGGGAAGCCCCTCCCCTCACTCTTCCCTGGGTGTGGAGAGCGAGGCTCAGAAGGCTCTAGTCGGTGCTCTTGCTGCCTATCTGCCCAACCAAGTTCAAAGTCTCCTGTCCCCCTAAAGGTCATACAAATATATGGGGGACCCTTACGCTCCCCCAGCTGCAGAGGGAGGTCTGCACCCCTCAGAGTTGGGGACCTGGGGAGACCAGCCAGCCTCTCTGGGGCCTGTGCAGACAGAGGGAGGGTCTGTCCACAGCTGGTCTTCTTTTCCCCTCCTAGCCTTGTCCCTTAGCCTCAAGGTTCCAGTGCCTTTAGGGCCGCTTCCCTCCACCCCGCAAGTCCCCCCCCCCCCCCCCCCCCCCGGGACCTCTTCTGCGCCTTCATGCCCTTGCTACTCAGAACAGTTCTTGGCTGGCAGCAGCCCCCTAGGCCTCTCCTTCAAGACCCGCCCCGGTTTGGTGGCTTCTCCCCGGGTTGATGGGGACGCCCTGGGACCGCATTGTTTTAGGCTAAGGCTGCCCACTTCCCTTCGCCTCAGGCCCTGCTTTTCCTTGCTCACTAGAGGCAAAATGGGCTAAGTCCCTTTGGGATTTTAATCCAGGATGTTGTAGGAAGCCAGCCCTCAGGCAGGGACGCAGGAAGCTAATGGAATGTGAGCATTTGCTTGCTGTCCCCGCCTGGGTTGCTGCTTCTCATTTCTAGTCGTTCAGAGACGTGTCGCTGGGGGCCCCAGCTTTCCCGGGGCAGGGCGGTAGAGGTGTGAGGGTGCCAGTGGCCGTGGCTTCGGTGGCCTGTGGGTGGGGGGCTGGGGTGGGGCACACGTGGTCTAGTGGGAGAAGGGGCTAGTGGCCCGAGCAGACAAAGCCCATCCGTTGGTGCTCAGCTAACCATCAGTCATGGGGTGTGCCCAGGGGATGGCCGCAAGATCTTGTGTCCTGGGGGACAAACGGCGGAGAGCCTGATGGCCTGCCCCTGCCCGTGTGCCGCCTGCTGCTGTAATAACTTATGCCGATTGGGCGCGGTGGGCCCCGAGTGGTTCGTGACCAGTAACTAAGACACGGGAGTTTGGGGTGACTTTGTTTTCCATCGAAGCAATTCAGGAGGAATACTGCCGGCTCATTCCCTCACTCCCTGGAGCCGCGGCGAGGTGTGAGGCCACGTCCATGCCTGCCCGCCATCTTCGGGGACAGTTTTTGTTCTCTCTTGCCGTCGTAACCAATCAGTGCAAACTTACCGGCCGAAAACAACACCAGCGTATTCTCTTACGGTGTTGGAGGTCAGAAGTCTGAAACGAGTCGTAGGGGACCAGAGCGTATCGGCAGGCCATTCCTTCTGGAGGCTCCAGGGGAGACCGCATGACCCCAGTCTCTCCACTTCCTTGCTCTGTTGCCTTGCCCTCTTCTGGAGCCGTCTCCTTCTGCCTCCCTTGGGGGAGGACACCTGTGATTACATTTGGGGCCCAGCTGGATAATCCAGGGTCATCTCCAACCCAGAGCCTTAATCGCATCTGCAGAAAATCTCTTTTGCCTTAATCACATCTGCAAAAAATCTGTTTTGCCATAGGAGGTAACATCCTCAGGTTCCAGGGAGTAGGACACTGATATTTGGGGCGGGGGGGCATTCTTCAGCCTGCCACAGGGACCAGCTCTGTCGTTGCAGGCCATTCTGAGAGACCCCTCCTCCCGGGCACCTGCGGTCGCTGGCTTCCCCCATGTGCTCAGCCTCCCCCCTTCCCTTCCCCCCCCGCCCCCCCCCCCCGCCCCCAGCCTAGGCGCTTTTGTGGGCGGATCCTGGGGCTGCTGCAGCTCCAGCCCTAGAGCCCAGCCCCAGACCATGGTGGCCAGAGCTCCGGGATATTTGGAAGAGGGGAGTGTGCGGGCATGTCCCCACGGGTGGCCCCAGTGACCAGCCCCCCCGCCTGCGCCCGATGGTACAGCAGGCCTTTCAGAGTGGCGCACGGCTTGCTGTAGTCGCTCACTCAGCGAACCCAGTGCTGTGCAGGGTCCCTCGATCCCCACCATCACCGCGGAGGGGCTGGGGCCTGGTAGGAGCCCCAGTGTGCAGATGAGTATAGTGAGGCCAGGGAGGCTGAGTCCCGCCGGGAGCAGAGGTGTGCGGGGGCAGCTGGGCCAGTTGGGCAGACTTTCATCTTACGGATGAGATAGAACTCTGAGGCACGAAGAAGGAAGCCATCTCTCCATCTGAGGGAGGACGAGGATGTGGATGGGACATTCTGAGGCTCCGATGCCTCCTCGGCCTGGGCTTTCTGGGCTGCCACGTGACACGGTGTGGAGCAGCGCCCGGACCCCGCCGGTGCTGCCAGCACGCCTCTGCCCGGAGGTGAGGTTGTCACCCACCTCCGCCTCCAGTGAGAACCCAGGCCAGAGAGCGGCACACCCTGCCTCGGTCAGGGTCTCCCCTGCAACCCTATGGCCAAGGCCATGCCACACAAGACCCTGCTTCTCAGGGTCCGTTTCTATCGTCTGGTCTGCCTGCCTGCGCCCTGGCTTTCTGTCCATCCCAGCTTCCCGGGAGCCATCCGGGCACCCAGCTCTGGCGCTGGCACCCTCCCGGGGACTTAGCTTGACTTTCAGGACTGTAGTTACCCTGCCACCGGAACATTTCTGTGCTGTGCCGCCTTCTTTCTTTCTCGCCCTTGACCCCGTCTTCCAGCCTTGCCGGAGTGATTTCTTCCTCCCAGAATGTTCCATCCTCTCTTAACCTTCATTTTCCACCTCTTGAAGTCACGGCCCCCCACTCTGGGGTCCCGCTTAGATGCCGCCTCCTCCACGAGCCTTTCGTGCCCTGTCTGACTGAATCTGTGCCCCTCTTTGAGCTGGGACTGTCTCTCCTCAACCAGGTGGACCTCCCAGGTGGAGCCCTGCCTGACTCCCGTCTGCCTCCTTGGCCAGGCACAGGGGAGGTGTGGCGGAAGGTTGGGGAGGGGACACCCGCTGAGTGGAACTCCCAGGGGCTGATGAGTGGGTCACTGTCTTTGTGCGAGGGAGGGCCGGAGGGCCGGGCAGAGCACAGCTCCGTCGTGAGACGAGCCCCTGACTCAGTCCTGAATGTCCCTCTTCCCTCTCTGAGCCCTGGACCTCATCTGCAGTGAAAATAGTACAGCTCATTTCTGAGGTCGTGCACCAGCTTGACCGAGGACTTGAGGGTCAGTTTCCCTGTCTGAGAAATGAGTACCATCTCAGCAGGTTTCCAGCTTAAGTCTTGGAGGCACGTGGTGCTAGGCACACAGCCTGTTCAGGAAGCAGGAAGAGAGGCCATCCTGGTGACAAATCCAGCAGATTGAAAAAAAAGCGAGAAGTGTCCCCTTTTCCGCCATCCAACAGCAAGAACCGGTAGGCCGGGGAGGGCCGGGGCTTGCCTGGAGTCACGCAGCACAGTGGAGCCGAGGTGGCTTCAGTGACCTGATCAAGTCTCCTTTTGTCGGGTGATTTCCCTTGTGGGTGTGAGCTGCGGCTCCAAATATCACCCCCGCCCAAGTAGGAGAGAGAACAGCCCCTAGTGGGTGGCGCCCAGCTGTATCTACCCCTCCCTCAGCACCTTCTCAGAGGCAGGATGTGGGGTGGGGCTGGCAGCTCCCAGGGAGGGTGGCCGGTGGCCCCGAGTTTTCTCAGGACGCCCCACTCTCAGTGCCCAAACCAGCTGCTCACCCTGCTCGGTGCCCACCCCCTGCCCAGGGCGCCCACCCCGTGCCCAGGGAAGTCCCCGCCTCCAGGAGTGTGGCTTCTTCCTCTGTCCCAGCTTCCTCCTGTCCCCGCCCCTGCCCTCGCCCCAGCAGAGCCTGGGCTGGAACGCCCCTTCTGGAGGTTCCTCTCCCAGGGGTGCCTGCGTGCTGGGGTGCCCGGCCTCCTTGCAACACCCCTGTGGGGGACCCTGGGCCCAGCGAGGAACAGCTATGGGCCGGAGGCCCCAGGACTCGGCTAGGACCACACGGCCAGCCAGCCCCAGAGCTGGCTTTTCCCTCAAATGCACTACTGGGGGGGTTCCTCAGCGCCCCAGGACCAGAGACAGACCCTGCGCCCCAGCTGCGCCTGCCCTGCTCTCCGGGCCCTCCACCTTCTCCGAGCATCGGGCGACTCTGTCGGGTTGTTTGGAAAGATCACCGCAGCCGGGCAGAGACCGGTTCGGACGCAGAACCGATAAGGGGAAGGGAGTGGAGAAGAAAGACAGGATTTCCCAGCCCCGGTGCCAGGCCGCCTGGCGTTGGCTGCAGTGACTCACTGGGCCGGCCCCTGGCCCTGCAGCCGGCGCCCGGGGCGTGAACCGGAGCGTGACCCTCACCTGAGCGTAAGCTCGCCTTCCTCGCACGCTTTCCCTCCCCCACCCCGCCGTCCTTTCCCTGGCCCCCAGTACATGCGGGCGGCCAGAATACACCCACGGGGCTGCCCAGGTAGGCCTCAGCTTGTTAGTGACATGGTAGCTGGGGGGGCAAGAGGAGAATGGGGTCGCGCCGTGGGATAAAAGGGGATGTATACACTCGCAAGACTAAAATCCGCACAACCAGGCCGTCACCAAACCCCGAGGCTCTCCCTTTCCAGGCTTCTCCCTGGCACCCGGCCTGCTCCGTCCTGGCTCAGGCCACAGCTCTCCCGGCCTGGGTCGGGCCTCAGCCCCTTTCCTCAGCGTCTGCCCCGAAGAGTCTCACCCCTCCGCCCCTCCTTGGCTCCCCTGTGCCCCCGAGTCTCACCCCCTCCGCCCCTCCTTGGCTCCCCTGTGCCCCTGAGTCTCACCCCTCCGCCTCTCCTTGGCTCCCCTGTGCCCCTGAGTCTCACCCCTCCGCCCCTCCTTGGCTCCCCTGTGCCCTCAGGAAGAGCCCGAGCCCAGAAGCCTGGCACCCCAGCTGTGTGGAGCTGGTCCTGCCAGCTTTCCCCACTCACCGCTCCACACCCCTGCCTTCCCCCATCTGGAGTGCACCCTGCCTGCTCTCCCCATGCCTGCTCTGGCCTGGCCTTCAAGACCTGCTCTGGTTCCCTCCTCAGGGGACACCACCATTTTCCCTGTCCCTCTAAACCCACCTGCAACACGCCTTCCTCCTGGGAGCACTGACCGCTGAGTCTCTGGCTTAGGTCATGGTATGTGTCATGTCTGTCCATCTGTCTGTGTGTGCCCCTCCTCCCCTGGGACAGCTTTGAGGCTCTGACCCTCTCTGTCAGCTCAGGACCAGCCGAATGGCTGTCAGCAAAGATCTGAATGTTGGCATTGTCTGTGTCCCCGAATTAGGCACTGCAGCTGTTACGGCCATCTCTGACCATGTGATGAAGGGGGGCTGTCGTCTAGAGTTGGGTGTAGCGGGGGGTCGAGGAAGGGAGGTGGGAGGATGGATGGGGGGGCTTTGGTTGCCAGGCATCGTTGGCTGTTTTGGCTGGCGCTGGGTGAAGCCGCTGTGCCGGGCCCAGGCTGCAGGATGGGGCCCCCTACGGGCAATCACGGCTCTGGGACCCCCAGCCGGCCTTCCTGTGTTCTCCCTTTCACCCCCACAACTGGTGCTCACCAAGGAAAGTTGAGTCTCCCTCTCCTGCAGCTCCAGAATTTGCCTTCCCTTCATTTACATATGAATCTGTCATTTCAAGTCCTGTGGCCCGCCTTCTTTTACTGCTCTAGCCTGGCACTTTTTTAAAAAAAATGTTTTAAAATATTTATTTTTGAGAGAGAGAGAGAAAGTGCCAGTGGGGGAGGGACAGAGAGAGAGAGAGAGAGGGAGACACAGAAGCCGAAGCAGGCTCAGGCTCTGAGCTGGCAGCACAGAGCCCAAAGTGGGGCTCGAACCCACAAACTGCAAGATCATGACCTGAGCTGAAGTCTGACGCTCAGCCGCTAAGCCACCCAGGTGCCCTTAGCTTTGCACTTTAATAGTGCCTTCTCCATGTGACAGCCAGGTGGGTCTCAGGTCCCTCACCTGCTCAGCACCCTTCTCACTTCTCTGTCACCTCAGAGGGAGCCCGGTGTCTGCTGGCGTTCCAGGACCGGTGAGCCTCACCTGTGACCTCCCCCACCCACACCGCCACTCTGGGTCAACCCAGCTCCTTTCCCTGAGCACCTGCGCTCCCCCCCCCCCCCAGAGCGTCTCCTGGGCTCCTGGGCTGGCATCCCCGTCTCAGAGAGGAAACCCTGGAGGTGTGTGCCCGGTTAGGGTCCGGGGGTACCATCCTCACCTCGTGGGACCCTCTCTTGGGTTGGAGCACTCCCAGTGGCAAAGCCGCAGTGTTCTGAAAGATGGAGACGGAGGCCCGCAGAAGGTCACAGCCCGTGTGTAACAAGGCCAGGCCAGGACCCAGCGCGGGGCTCCTTGCCTGCTCCCGGCCCCAGGTTGTCCCGCCCACCCTGGGTGCCAGGCAGGACCCCTCCAGTGTTCAGGAGCGCAGAACTGGCAGGATCGGGGTCACCAGATTCAGCCAGCCCTTCTTCCTAGGGCCATTGCACTGGCTCTTTTATTTAACATTGTATTAAAGCATAACTGCCCTGTGGAACTAAGTGCATGAAGTTCAGGCGCGCAGCCCAGGGACCACACCCACGCAGCCGCCACCCAGCTTGAGCAGCAGTATTATCAGAGATCCAGCAGGCCCCTGCAGTCACCGCCCCCCAAAGATAGCCCCTGCCCCACCTTGTAGTCACCGGCGACGGGTTATGCCTACTTTTCAATTTTACATTAATGGGATCGCGGCGGCGTTGCTTCTCTCGGTTAACGTTATGCTTGTGAGATCCATCCGCGGACTTAGTGCAGCAATCGCGTGTTCATTTGCCTTGCAGGACGCTATTCCATTGCAACACCGTGTTTATCCCCTCTTCTGTGGATGGACATTGGGGTTACTTCTGATTTTCAGCTGTAACCAACACTCCTGTGGTCAACATGCTTGTACAGGCTTTTTGGTGAATTGTCGTTCTCTTCAGGGTATACTAAGGGGCAGAATTGCTGAGTGATGCCTTTGGTCAGCTTAAATAGCTATGTCAAATGGTTTTGCAAAGTGTTTGTACCCATTCATTCTTCCACCATCAGTGTAGAAGAGCCTATGCTTAGGAGTGTGTGTGTGTGTGTGTGTGTGTGTGTGTGTGTGTGTGTGGTGGTTTTCCTTGTAGCCATTCTGGTGGGGGTGTAGTGGTATCTCATCATGGTGTTAATTTGCATTTCCTTGATGACTGGTGAAGTCGAGGGCTTTTTCTTCTCATTTTATTGGCCCTTTGGACATAATCTTTTTCTTCTTTTTCTCTTCAAATTTTAATTGAAATTCTGGTTTGTTAACATATAGTGTAATATTGTTGTCAGGAGTAGGATTTAGTGATTTATCACTTACATATAACACCCAGTGCTCATGCCAACAAGCACCCTCCTAGTGTCCATCATCCATGTAGCCCGTCCCCCACCCAACACCCTTCCAGCAACCTTCCGTTTGTTCTCTATTGTAAAGAGTCTCTTATGATTTGTTTCCCTCTCTCTTACCCCCCTCTTCCCATACGTTCATCTGTTTTGTTTCTTAAATTCCACATCTGAGTGAAATCATATCGTATTTGTCTTTGACTGGCTTTATTACTCTTAGCATAATACACTGTAATACACTCTAGCTCCTTCCATGTCATTACAAATGGCAAGATTTCACTCCTTTTTATAGCTGAGTAATATTCCATTGTGTATACATACTACATCTTTGTTCGTTCATTACTCGGTGGACACTTTGGACTCTTTCCATAATTTGGCTATTGTTGATAATGTTGCTATAAACATTGAGGTGCATGTACTCCTTTGAATCTGTATTTTTGTATCCTTTGAGTAAATATTAGTAGTGGAGTTACTGAATCGTAGGGATGTCCTATTTTTAACTTTTTGAGGAACCTCCATACTGTTCTCCAGAGCAACTGCACCAGTTTGCGTTCCACCAACAGTGTAAGAGGATTCCTCTTTCTCCGCATCCTCACCAACATCTGTTGTTTCCTGAGTTGTTAATTGTAGCCACTCTGACAGGCGTGAGGTGATATCTCATTGTAGTTTTGATTTGTATCTTCCTGATGATGAGTGATGTTGAGCATCTTTTCATGTGTCAATTAGCCATCTGGATGTCTTCTTTGGAAAAATGTCTATTCGTGTCTTCTGCCCATTTCTTAACTGGCTTACTTGGTTTTTGGGGGGTGAGTTTGATAAGTTGTTAATAGATTTTGGATACTAACTTTTTATCAGATATGTCATTTGCAAATATCTTCTCCCATTCGGTAGGCTGCCTTTTAGTTTTGTTGATTGTTTTCTCCAATATGCTCTTTTTTTTCTGTTTTCTTCCAAAAGCTTCGTTGTTTTCTCTTTTGGTTAGATTTGCAATCTGTATGGAACTGTTTTTTGTGTATATGGGGGGTTAGGAGTCAAGATGAATCTTTTTCCATACGAATAACTAGTTGACCCAGCACCATTCATCGAAAAGACCATCCTTTTGCCAATGCACCATGATGTCATGATGTCAACTTTGTCATAAACTGGTGTCCTTCTTGTGGCCTTTTTCTGGACTTTCTATTCTGTTCCATTGGTCTGTCTCTCCTGTGCCAATAGTACACTGTCTAAATTATTAGGGCTTTATGACAGGTCTTTAGGTATTGTTTTTTTAATGTTTACTTCTTTATTTTGAGAGAGAGAAAGTGAGCAAGCAGGGAAGGGGCAGAGAGAGAGGGAGAGAGAGAATCCCAAGCAGACTCCACAATCAGTGTGGAGCCCAGTGCAGGGCTCAGTCACACAAACTGCGAGATCATGACCTGAGCTGAAACCAAGAGCTGGATGCCGAACTAACCTGGTCCAGAGCCACCAGGTGCCCGTCTGATAGATCTCATTAACTGCTGTGTGAATCCTCCAGCATGTTCTTCTTCAAATGGCCTTGGCTGTTCTTGGCCCTCTGTGTGCTGGCTTCTTTATCCTACCTCTTAGAGGAGAGGCCCAAGGCCCAGAGAGGTCAGGTGGCTTTCCCCCTGCCGCAGGGCTCTGGACCACTGTCCTGCTCCTTCCTCAGCTGCACCCTGCCCTCCAGGGCTCCGTGTACTGCTGAGGCTTCCCCTACACCCCTGCGAACTTCATAGTTTTCTTCAAGTCAGCTTCCTTTTCCTTTAATGTTTCTTAAAGGAAACTGTGTATCTTCTGTAAATGGAAAGTCAGTAATGGGGCACCTGGGTACCTCAGTCAGTTAAGCGTCTGACTCTTGGTTTCAGCCCAGGTCATGATCTGAGGGTCGTGAGATTGAGCCCTACATCAGGCTCTGTGCTGGGTGCACAGCCTGCTTGGGATTCTTTCTCTCTCTGCCCCTTCCCTGCTCATGTGTGTGTGGCACGTGCTCTCTTTCTCAAAATAAACAAACAACAACAACAAAAAAAGGTAGTATTACTCTCCACAAGTACAAGGTAACCAGTGCTTAAAAATAAAGTATGAACGACAGAAAAATCCATTCACTTTTGGCCAGATGCTGGTGCTCTGAGCCAGAGGCCTAATCATCCCTCATCAAGTATAGGTGCGCGGGGACCACGAGGGATTAACGACACTCTAGACCAAACCGAGTTCTTCAGAGAGAGTCTTTGAGAGAGAACGGGATGGGGAACAGCATTCTTGGTGACGTCTTTCCTGCCACATCAGAGTACCCCCTACAGTGGTCACAGTGTTAATCGGGGCCTGGCTTTGGGAAGCCCTGGTGTGATAAGGAGTCTGGAAGCTTGGGATGCAGCTAACAGGCCGCAGATTTTGAACACGTTCCTCGATGTTCTCATCCATAAAGTGAGACCAAAACTCTCTTTCCTGTTCCTCCCTGGCAGTGGTGGCCGCAGCATCCGGGGAAGGCTCACTGGTGTCAGCTCCCTCCCGCGGCTGGCTCAGTGTGACCTCAGATGAGCCCTTACCCTACCCCGTGCACAGCTGGGCCGTCCCCACTACCGCCCGCAGCCTAGGCAACAACAGCAGGCTGGGCCACAGCTGCTGGAAGTGGCTACACGGGTGAGGACAGGGAGCCTCGCAGGGCAGGCCCAGGGCACGTGCCGCTTTCTTTCCCTGTCACCTGCGAAGCTGAAACCAGGGAGGGCTGATAGACCGCAGCTCAGAGGCCTTAACAGCTTATCCAAGGATGCACAGGGCTAAGTGGTGCAGTCAGGACTCAGGCTCCGGTCTGACCCACCTGCCGGAAAAGTGGTTTCTCTGAGCTCCCTGGTGAGCGCTCTCAGGCCCTCGTTCCGACCCAAGTTAGCACCACGTGCTCAGCACCACTGTGCCAGGCTGGGTCTGGATCACCTTGCACTGGCTGCCACTGGACTTGACATCCCTCAGAGCACATGCGTCCAAGTATATAAGATGCGGTTCTGCGCGGCGATGTCTCCTTTGATCCTCCCAGAGACACTTCCTTCCAGATAAGGACCGCGCAGACCAGAGATGTGATGTGGCCCGTCCCGGGTTGCACAGCACAGGACATTGGGGAACTAGAGCCAGCTCTCTGCCAAGAGCTGGAGAAGGGCTAGGTGCTGCAGAGAGTGCCCGGGTGCGGCTGTGAAGCGCCCAGGACAGCAGGACTGCCCCTGGCAGTGGGCGCTGCGGCGGGAGTCGGACGGGGGAGGGGAGGGGCGGAGGGGGGAGTGGCAGAGAGAGGGAGAGGCCTGGTCTGGGGGAAAGGAGCAGGCCCTGCCTTCAGGACCCGGGAGCTAGTGCGGCTCTGACGTGCAAAGCTGACCTCTCTGGTAGTCCCCGCCACTCCTTGAGCCTGTTTTTCCCACCCATGAAGGGATTCCTGCATTCCCCGGGGTGGCTGTCTCAATACAGATTTGCCGAGTCCCCCTCCCAGTGCTGGACCCTGGGGTTACGGAGGGGAGCCGGACATGGGCCCTGCCCTGCAGGAGTGTAGGCTGGGCCGGGGAGACGGATAAGTCCTATGCACTTGGGGTACGATGTAATGGGTGCTGAGACGGGGTTTCCCGGACTGTGGAGGGGGAGAGGAGAAGGGGGGTGGGGGTGGGGCGGGGAAGTACTTGGGCTGAGCCTTGAAAGGTGACCGGTTCTCAGGTATGCACATGCGGAAGGAACAGTGCGAGCGCAGGCTCTGAGTAAACGTAGGAGGAACTGCAGGGGGCTCGTAGCACTGAACTTGGCGTGGAGAATGGTAGGGGCGGGGTGAGCTTGGCAGGGGCAGAGGGAGGGAAGAGGGCCGCGGAAGGCAGCTGGGAAGCTCAGCCTCTCCCGTCCGTGCCGGTTCACACACAGCGTGAAGACCAGAAGCTCCAAACTCAGGCCCAGAGAGTAGAGCCCCCAGATCTGGAAGCCGGCTGTCCTGACTCTCGGTTTATCCGTGGCCTTCAACAGTGATGCCTGCAGCTATAGGGAGAGGGGCAGAGCTCAGAGGCTCTTGACTCCGTGACCCCGTGGGGGTGTTGACCCAGTGGGTGGAGTGGAAGGTGACCTTGGGACACACGGAAGGTGTGGTAGGGCGGTCGCCATGAGGTGCAACCTGGGCAGAGAAAGGCTGGGGCTGTAGAGCCTGGCCTAAGTAGGCCGGGGCAGCCTGGCTGGCAGGGGCGGGGCTGGAGAGACGAGCCGGGGCAGACCATTCTCAGGCCTTCCTCTTTCCGCCCTCCTTGGGAGCAGGGCCTCTTGAGAGCGCTGCCCACCATGTGGCCTGGAGGGCCACCAGAGCCCTCCTTCTCCTGACCTGGCTGTGCCGCCTCAGCCTGCTTGCTCCCCCTCCCTGGGCCCTCTGGGCTCTGAACTTGGAATTGCTAGAGCTGATTTCTGGGATCCTGCTTTCAGCTTCTTTGATCGAATTCCCGCAGCTTTAATTGCTTCCTGAGCCGGGCCCTGCTGGAAGCCGGGATGCTAATGACTCCCCTGAGTGGCTGAGTGCCAGAAGCCCAGGGGCTGGCCCTCCAGGCTCCCTTCTTCTTTCCCTAAGGCCTCCCGGGCTGAGAGTGTTCTGGGCCTTTCTGGAAGAGGCATGGCCAGAGAGGTTAAGTAGTTGACCCGAGGTCACACAGCACCAGAGCACACAGGGCCCCAGTATGGATGTGGGGCAGAAGGTGAAGTGGCCGTGTGGCCTGGCGGCCAGGGACTGTGAGCCCTCCTCGCCGCCCCCCTGGGTTCCACACTCACTGCCCGTCTCCCCTTCTGCCCTTCCTGCTCCTCCCTTCCCCTGGTCTTTCCCTTCCTGTGAACCTGGCTCAGCCAGGGCGTGTGGAGTCAGCCCTTTCTCCTACGCCATGGGGTCATCGGGCCAAGGTGGAAGCACCAGAAGATGTGAGTTCAAGTCCAGACTCTGCCATGGGATGCGGGTGAGGCTCCTCCCCTCACTGCGTCTCAGTTTTCTTTTCTGAAACATGGGGCAGGGAAAGACGTGCCCAGCACTGTTTTCCAGTACTGCACCGCGAGCCTCTTGCCTGCAGGTTCGCACATGGCAGGTGCCGGAGAGACGGAGAGACGGAGAGCCGGTAATGAGAGGTGACTTGTCTCCTGCTCTTCTCATTCCCCTCTCTCTGGCCTGCTGAGAGCGGCATCTGGTTATGAAAGCAACATTGTTCCCATTGTGGAGCTGGGCACTCAGAGAGGTCGATGACTTGTTTGAGGCCACACAGCGGGTGAGAGGCGCAGTGGGGACTGGCACCCACGTCAGTCTGGTTTTCAAACTTGTGTTCGCCCCAGAAACCAGCGTACCCTGCCTCGGTCTCCCTCAGCTCGGCTGGGAAGTCAGGGGCTGTGACCCAGTGGGGTTGCCTCGTTGCCCTGCGCAGGCCCCAGGATGAGTAGATGGGGGGTGGGGGGGGTTGGGGGGGATGTGGAGCTCCGCCAGCAGCCCAGATGGAGTCCGAGATACAGGGGCTGTCAGATGTCCGGCCGTCTGAGCATGTGCCAGGCCCTGCTGGCTGCCACTCCCCACCCCGCCCTCTCTGCCTGGAGGGCTTCCCTGGCCCTGTGGTTCAGCCAGGTCCGTGGTCCCAAGTTTGGTTACCTGTGGCTACAAGCTCGAGGGGGCGGGGGTGCAGGGAGGATGCTGACACCTGCAGCCTCCTCCTGCGTTGAGCTCTGCGCAGGGGCCGCATGCCAGGAGGAACAAACCAAGTGGACCCTGCTCCCTGGGGCTTCCGGTCTAATGGGTGCTTCCGGTCCTTCTCCCTGGGACCAGAATCCCAGGGAGGTGTGGAGGGAGGTGAGGGGTTTAGTGTGGGACCGAGGCTGTGGGCGCCCCGGGACCTCAGAGGGGTGCGGGCTGGTTGGGGGCCCAGGAGAGGGGTTCGGGCTGAATACGGGGAGATGGGGGTCATCAGGCGGGGATGGTGAGCAGAACGTGGCTTGCTGCAGCCCCCCACCCCCCCACCCCCCGCCAGGGCCCCCCAGGACGAAGGAGGTCAGAGGTGGGGGAAGGGCCAGAACTAGTACCATCGCCCGACAGATGAGACTGTTCAGGGCTGAGTCTCTGAAGTCTGAGAGGTCATCAGTGCGAATCTGGCTTTGGAAATTGGGGAAGGCCACGAGTGAGCGATGGGGGGGCCTCAGGGGAGGTTAGGTCAGTAGGATTGAGGAGGAGGCGGAGATGTTTATTCCAGAAGGCAGCACTGGAGGGTGGGGCTGACGAATGGATGTAAATGATGGCTGGAGGGGGGCACTGTCCACATGGGACAGAAATGTGCCCACGGAAATGTGGGGGGGCGCGTCTGGGGGAGAGAAGCTTGAAGGCAGGGCTGCTGCTTTCCTGTGCGTGTGGCACCAGCCAGGGAGCTGCTGAGTCGGCCCTGGCAGGTATAGGGAAGGCTGGTGACAAGGAAGGAGCTGGTGGGTGTGGCCAGGCAGCCCCGGGCATTGGGCATCGCTGTGCTTGTGCCCTTGGCCTGTTGGCCTGTGGGCGGGCGCCCCCTCGAAGCATCAGAAGTGAGAGGATTCAGGCTGTGGAGTCTGGTCGGTGGGTCCCTGTCCCTGCCGTGTCCGTCCCCGGCCTCTGAGCCTCTCCGCTCCTGGCCTGTCATTTGGGGCTGAGGGAGCACCTGACGCAGTGTGCCTCGTGTCCTCCGGTCGTCAGTGAGTGATGATCTCTCCCCTTCCTGTCCCCTCAGGTGCCCCAGGAGCCACCTGCGTCCCCACCTGAGCGCTCTGCCGCCGGGTCTCGGCCTCCCCCGCTGCGCTCGCCGCCGCCATGTTCTCGTGTGTGAAGCCCTACGAGGACCAGAACTACTCGGCGCTGAAGCGGGCCTGTCTGCGCAGGAAGGTGCTCTTCGAGGACCCCAACTTCCCGGCCACCGACGACTCGCTGTACTATAAGGGCACCCCGGGCCCTACTGTCAGGTGGAAGCGGCCCAAGGTCAGTGTCTGGTCACAGCTGGACCCGAGGGGAGCAGCCTGCAGGGGACAGGGCGGTGGCCGGTCATCCCAAGGCCCCGGTGGCTGAGAAAGCGGGGGACCCTCCCGCTGCGGGGTTTCATCTGGACAGGGAGCCCGTGAGCATGGACCCTAACCCCGTGGCCACCGCTGCCCGGCCAGCACTTCGTCCCCTCTCCGGGCCTCGACTTCCTCACAGGGCAGACGGGGCCCTCTGCCCTGCCACCCCTCTCCCAGGGTGGTTTTGGGCAAAAAAGTGAGGTGAGCGTGGATATGACCTATTTTTAGTCAAACGTAGAGTGACGGGGAAGTGTGAGGAATTGGCTGATTGTTTTCACGATGGTTTTGAAACCGTCATTTGCTACAAATGGAAGTATTTAGGATGATAGGTAATTAATAATAATAGTAGTAAAAAATAAGAGCCCCTCACAGGGCTGTCGGGAGCAGTAGAAGAGATAGCAGGTGACTTGGGAGGCTGCGGGCGCAGAGTTGGTCACACGGGATGGACGTCCGTGCAGGGGACTGTGCTGGGCTCCGCCGCCGCGAATCAGAGGCGGCGTCTCGCAGTCGAAGGGCGAGGAGGCGCAGTGTGGGAGGGGCGGGAGACTTGAAACTCTCAGGCTTATTTGGGACGCGGCAGGAACACAGGGGACGAGGAGGCCTGGGTCCTGGGGTCGGTGGGGCTGGTGTGCTCTGGGGCCTCGGGAGCCCTGGAAGGTGAGGCGTTCAGCCGGGGGTGAGAGGGCCAGATTTGCGTTTTACGAAGTTCCCTCCAGCCTCCTAGCGGCGTTTTGGGAAAATGGAATTTAGTTTTCATGTCCCTCTCCTAGGCTGTGGTCTCAAGTTCCTCGTACCTCAAAAAAATCTGTGTATTTTCTTGGACTGGGGGGACCTGAGAGGTGGAGGAACTGAGTGAGGCAATGCCCCGATTGCCCAGCGAGCCGGTCACCGAGCCGGGCTGGGACCCAGGAGTCCTGTCTCTCCTGGCCCTCCGCCCTGACACCTGCCCTTTGACCTCAGCCCTGTGAGCCGCCTTGGTTCTCTGGAACTCCCAGGAGCCTCCTGGCCACAAGATTCCTGCCTCTCAGGCCCTCGACGCCCACGCCTTCCTCTCCGTCCTTTGTCTGGTGGGTGGGGAAGGAGGCCGGCCTCAAAGGGCCTTTGTGAGGCCTTGGGGGGTGTGTGTGTGTGTTGTGGGGGGGAGACACTTGAGCTCTCTGCCTTCCTCGCTCCACCCCATTGCTGCCCTTGTCCTGCCCTCTGGCCGGCACTCAGCCATTCTAGCTGTGTGGCTCTGGGAGGAGGCTGGGGAAAGTCGGGCTTGCCGTACCAGAAGAGGAAATGCCAGCCTTGCTGGGCTCGGCCTCCCCCTGCTGTGTGATCCTGGTGGAGTCGCCTGCCCTCTCTGGGCCTCTTTCCCTGCCAGTTTGGGAGTCCTGCCACGCCGCCCCCTCCCGCACTGCCTTCCTCCCTGGGCTTGGTGTCTGGTCCTTTCGAGACGCTGAAAGACGAGGAGCGGGGCTGCCCCTGCCCCGGAAGTGGAGGCCGGTGACAGACGGCGCCTGGTGGTTGGGGTCGACAGGGAGGTAGATGCCCGCGTGCAGCCCGGAGGTGGCTCTGGGGGACCGGGTCTGGGTTTGGGAGGCAGTTCAAGGCCAGGCACGGCTGAGCGGTGTTGGACGAGGAGGCGAGACTGCGTGGACCGGGGTGCGCTGGACGGCGGGCGTGTGGGCAGTGCCCGCTGGGAGGTGCGGACCTCGAGTAGCGGGCAGGCCGTCACCGCGCCGTCAGGCTGGGCGATTGTTGGAGCAGGAAGTCAGGCCCGGCTTGCCCTGGGCGGGTGGGGCGAGACCAGCCCAGCGGGGTGACCATGAACTCCCAGCTGCTTGGTTCTTGGCCAGTGAGATGGAACTTTGTCCTGAGGCGGCTGTGTTTCCATGGAGTCCTGCTTCCTGGGGCCTGTGACCTGACTGTTTACAGATAGAGCAAAGAGCCCTTTCTGGACAGCCCCTGGGAAGGCCTTCTTAGCTTCCGTCTCCCCCTCACCTCTCTCTTTTAAGCTGGTGTCACGGCCTCTCTGTTCGCCATCTCCTCAGTCAGCCTCCCTCCCTCCCTGCTGGCTGCCCTCTTGCTTTCTCCCAAAATGGAACCGGAGGCCGGTTTTCGATTCAGATGGACTTGGCCCTACCACCCGGAGGGTCATGGGAGGTGGGACCTTGGCCTTAGTTGCCCCTTCTGTAAAAGGGGAGAGTAACTTGCCGATCATGGTTTCTGGAGGTTGGAAGGACTTGAGGTTTCTGTGGTGTCAGCACATGGGGGGCACATGACAAACCGGCTGCCTCCCTCACCCACCTGCTCCTTGCCAACCCTGCGTTGGGGACCCGGAGCTGGCCCTGCCCCGGGAAGACCCGTGTCTCGCGGGTGGGGCCAGGCCTTGTCCGCCTCATTACCCGTCGAGGGCACCTGTCTTATGGCCCACACCTCTGGGTTCGTTGTTTCTTTGTTACTTCCGGTTTGGCAAGGCCTGCTGGCCTCCCCACGGGCCTGGCCGGGGAGATAAGAGAGGGAGACTGTCAGCGAGGCCTCCGACTCTGGGGAAATCCCGCAAGTGTGGAGGTACGAGGGGCCGCCTCCTCTCTCAGGCACAGGGCCTTAGTAGGGCCCCTTTCATCTCTGTGGGGACAGAGTACCCCCTGCCCCAGCCAGCACTCAGCCTCTCCCCATCTCCGGCCCTAAGTTTGCATGTAGGTCCTTTGGTGTAACCAAGAAGGAAATAAGTAGGGGTTCCACCAACAGACATGTTTTAGAACCCCCCTGAATTCTCCCTGGCTGGCCCCCGGCCCTGGGCCCTGGTCATCTTGCAAGGACTCGGAGAAGACCCCGCTCCACGGCTGTGCTGGAGAGCGGCCCCTTGGTGCCATGGAGCGGGTAGACTCCTGGGGGGGGGGGGGACTCACCGGGCTGGCCGTCTGGGCCTCTGCCCTGCCCGGAGTGATTCCCTTCTGCGCACGTGCTCAGGCGGCCTGGCACGGGGACTGCTTTGGGAGGAGACCGGGAGCGGGGATGGGGGGGAGCGGGGACGGGGGACAGAGAGGCAGTTCTGTTGCAGAGGGGGTGGGGCACAGGCCAGCGCTTCTGAGAACCTGCCCTTTTCCCCTGGGTCCCAGGCAGAGGGGCCACTTCCTTCCTGGGCCTTTCCCCAGTGGCGTGGTCGATTCCTGTCAGGATCCCAGGTTCCCGGAGGGAGGTGACAGATGACAGATGAGCGGGGCGGAAGGGAGGGCAGAATGTGCCCTGGGCCCGCTGTCCTGCTGCATTCCTGCTTGTGCCCTGGGCTTGCAGGCCTGAGGCTCTTGCTGTGCCCCGGAGGGAGACGGTTCTGGGCTATGACCCGTGGCCGTGGCCGGTGGAGCCGGTCGGACAGGGTGAAGGCTGAGAGGGAGAGGTGACTGCGGGCGTAGAAGCTGTAGAGGGCGGTGCCCCAGAGAGAAATATACGGAGCAGAGGAGCTGTCACCTCCTGTCACCTGGCGGACGGCTTGGCCCCGGGCTCACAGCAGATGCCGTCGGGTCCAAGCCTGCATGCCTCTCGGCCCTCTCCCGCCCCGGGATCCTGCCTGCAGCCCTGCTCCTGACACTGGCAGTGGGGTGGGCGGAGTCGGGCCCGGGCCCTGCCCCGGAGCTCAGTAGGGCGGCCCAAAGGCAAACCTCAGTGTGGACCGTGTGGCTGGGAACGAGGTGGCCGGGAGCCCAAAGGAGCATGGTGTCAGACGGCGTGTGTCTCGTCGCCGTGGCTGGATCCCATCTTGGGGGTGAATTTGCAGTCTAGCCTCCCTAGCTGCCAGCTCTGTTGGTGTCACCGCCTCCAGACAGCCTGGGTTCCCGCTAGCATAGCTGTGCTCACGTGGAGGGTCACAGTCAGGCTCTTCCCCCTCAAGGGCCCTCCCTCCGGCCAGGAACTTCCCTGACTCGCTCTGTGCCCTGTAGCCTACTCGGTAGCCCAGGAAAGGCGGAAGGCCAAACACAGGTCTTGAGATCCTGGCCCTAATGACCTTGGGGGTCACCGCCGGCTGGGCCTCAGCATCCTCCTCTGAGAACCGATGGGCAGTCCTGTCTCTGTCCAGGGCCTTGTCTGGGAAGACCTGAAGGGGAGACGTACTAGGAGGTCGTCTCTGCAGACCCTGGTGACGCCAAGTGATCTGCGGATATGAGGCGCCCCTCCACGCCCACCCTGCCTGCCCTTCCAGGGAGGCAGATGCTAAGTCATGGCTCCGTCTGGCTCCGGTGCCGGACGGGGTGTGCGCCGGGGCCTAGGGAATAAGATAAGGAGGGCAGCGGGGAGGGAGGCAAGGCTTCTTCCTGCCCTGGCTTCCTGGTGGCACAGCCTTGCGGTGTTTCCGTGTCGGGGCGGTATTACTCAGACCTGTGGCATCCCACAGTCTGTACTGTGGGGAAGCCATCTTGTGGCTTGGCTCTGGGTCACCCTGCGGTCCCATCCGGAGCTGTTCGTGCCCTCGGGGGAGTTTTGGCCTTTAATCTGGCCCTCTAAAACCCAGGTTTTCCCAGGTAGAGGTGACAGCAGGAGGCCCAGATGCCTGAGTGAGGACCATAGCCCTTTGTCCCATTTTCCCTGCCGAGTGCCTGGCTTCCGTGATCCGTGGAGTCCTTACACGGCCCCGCAGAGTTAAAATCTGCTTCCTTTGCCCAGGTGAGGAGATGGAGGCAGAGAGAGGTTGAGCCACAGGCCCAAAGTTGCACAGCCAGTACATGGGAAACAGGAATTTGAATTCCTTCTTCCTGCCTCTGCTGACTTTTGCTGGCTGCGTGCGGTAGGACCTCAGGAGCTGGGTTGTGTGGGCCAGCCGATAGGGAAGCAGGCCCAGCTGTGTGTCTGGGGTGTGTCGTTCAACTTCTCTGGGGCTCGGTTTCCTCATCTGTACAACGGGCACGGCGCCCACCCCACAGGATCGTGGTGAGGGTTGATCGCGGTGCCCGCAGATGCCGGCACATGGAAGGTGTGTCTCCGCGTTTGCCACCTCCTACCTCGGGGAGCAGTCACTCCCTCCTGCTCCGCGGAGTCAAGACGCTTTGGGACGCAGGTGGGCACATGCGTGCCCCGAGCAGAGGCCCGGACTGGAGAGGGGAAGGGAACTGCCGTCATGCCCAGCCCTGCCCCCGCCTGACCCGTCGGGTCCACACTGGACACGCGAGAGGCACTCCAGAAGCCTGTATTGCCTGCCGTGTGCCCTTGACAACTCACTGCCCTTCCCCGAACCTTCGTTGCTTATCCCTAAAATAGAATAACAACCCCCCACTCCTGGGGTGGGTAGAGGAGCCAGTGAGACAGCCCAAGGGTGTGGCCGCGCGGGGCCTGGCACAGCAGCTCCCTGCTTCTCCCCTGCCTTTGCCGCTCCTTCGTCCCATGTGGGTTTGTGGTTTGTCTCCCCCCTGGGCCCCTGCCCTCTTTGTTGGGGGGGGGGAGCTGAGGGTGGGCTGGTGTGGGCACTGCAGGGCTGCTGGTGCTGGAGGATGAGGGGAACTGACCCCTTGCTGGTTGGGGAAGACCACGGAGGGCAGGAGAAGGGGGGTGCCCAGGGTCCAGTCCCCCAAAGCCCTTCCGTAGCATCTGATCGTTTTCGAACCTCTGGCCGAAGGGCAGGGCTCTGTAGCCAGGGGATGGGAGAAGGGCGCTCTGGGCAGCACCTGGGTGGCGGGGCGGGGCGGGGCGGGGGGGAGCCGGATTTGGAGAAACCAGCTGGCCATGCAGGGGGCCCCCCAGTCTGGCAGGGGAGGTGGCGAGTCTCCACGCTGACAGCGGGGTCTCCTCTTGGCTTCTCCGCAGGACATCTGTGAGGACCCCCGCCTTTTTGTGGATGGCATCAGCTCCCACGACCTGCACCAGGGCCAAGTGGGCAACTGTTGGTTTGTGGCCGCCTGTTCGTCGATTGCCTCCCGGGAGTCGCTGTGGCAAAAGGTGAGGTGTGGGGTGGGGCCCTGGCTGCTCGGACAAGGGAGGTGCAGCCTGAACCCGCAGATGTGACGTTACGAACACCTGTGCAGGGGTGGGGGGCGGGGCGACACCGGGGCTGCCAGCATTGGCTGAGCCGCAGAATTGCCTCCCCCTCACCTGCCAGCTGTGGATCCGCAGGGCTGGGAGCCGGGAAGCTGTGTGGCTCCCAGGGGGATTCCAATGTGTCCCCACCTGACAATTTGGGGGCCCACAGTGTCCCCGGAGCCACTTGGAATGTGCACCTGTGAAGTGTGGAAGCTACCTGAATCACGTGCTGTGTGAAGACACCACTAATTAGGGCTCAGGAGACCCCCTGCCAGTGCCTGCTGTAGAGGCTTGGCCAGTCCTTGTCTTTATCTTGGCCTCAACTCTCTCAGTTGGTCGGCAGGAGTGGTTCTGATGGTTTTGTTTCATGATTCTTGGTTCTAAGCGCTGAGGTTCTGGAGCAGCGCCAAGGGTTTAGGCTGGGAAGAACTGGTTCTGGTCGTGACGCTTCGCCCTCTTGTGGCAGCACTGGGCAGTGCAGTCCTTTAACCCCACACTGAAAGTTCCCTTCCTGGGGAGGCGGGGCGGGGGGGGGGGCGCGGTGGCTGGAGTAGAGGCTGGACTCCTGGTCTCTAAAGAGTAGTTGACTGGGACTGCATCTTGGGTTCCTGTGCCAGCAGATACAGGTCATTGCCCCTTGCTCACCCCTGCCCTTCCTGCTCTTCCTAAGAGGAAGGACTGACCAGCACGGCTGGTCCAGCTCTGGGCATCTCAGTCTGACTGCTTGGGTCGGAGCCCCTGCCTTACCATTTGGTAGCTTTATAATTAGCTCCGGTTCCTCATCCGGAAAACCAGGATATGAGGGTAGCTCCGTCTCGGGGAGTTTGTTAGGGCAAAACGAGATACCGTTCTCAGGGTGCAGCGCTCAGCGAACAGTGTCTGCGTTGCCAGTGTTATGATCATTAATATTCGTAGAACTTAACGGATATTCCCAGGCAAGCAGGGGCCAAGGAGCAGTGCGTTCGTTCTCATTGTCGGAGGCGTCCCTCAGCCATCAGAGGAAGCTGTGCCCTCAGCTGAGGCTGGGACTGTGGCAGGTGCTCTACTCTTGTGTCTTCTGGACGGGGGTGTGACCTTTCAAAGCCACGCTAGGGTGGGTGTCCCTGGATGGTCCTGTGGGGACACAGGTGCTGTAGGGCCCTCGGCAAAGGCCACCGCTGCAGCCTCTAGACGTGGGTAGTTGTAGGATGTCCAAGCCAGAGGGCCTCGGAGAGCCACGTGTGGGATCATTTCACTGGCGTTGGGGCTCAGTGCTGTTGTCTGGGTGTAGACCTAGCCTCAGTCCCCTGCCTCCAGGCTCCGGCCCCCTTCTCTGAGCCCAGAGCAAGGTCCTCTTGCCTCTGAGCCCACCCCCAGCTTGGTCAGGGCTCAGTCTGGGGCTGGACGTGGCCACAGGAGTCCTTCAGGGCTGGCCCTGTACTTCCCGCCCTGCCCTCTAATCGCCTGTTTACCTGTGGTCTCCCTTGTTGAGATGGGCTCCCCCTGGGCAAAGCTGGTCCAACTGTATCTTCTGAGGGAGCCCAACAGGAGCCTGGCCCAGAGAAGGCTCGAGAAAGTTTTGAGAGCAGAGCCCTTCCCCAGTTCGTTGGACCCAGCTACTGGCCAGCAGCCCCAGGGCCGGCCCTCCTATCCCGAGTCTCCTGGAGCCCTCAGTGGGGCCAGAGTCTGGCCCGCTGTGTCCCCTCCTGGGGGATGGGCTCTCTGGCCCATGGAGGGAGCCTCAGCCTGCTGCGGGCCCTGTCCCGGGCCCGGCCTTAGGAGCCCTGCGGGAGCTCCCCATCTGGCGAGTGGGGGAAGGGGCCCCGGACCCGCAGGCGGGAGGCCTGTCATCGATGCCGTGGCAGGTCTCTGGGCCGAAGGTTCCGCCTGCAGGTGTCAGGGCACCTGGCCTGGCTGGCCTGGAGGCTTCGAGGGCCAGGAGGCCGGTCTCCAGGAGCCTGGGTCCCCGGGAGGCTGGAGCAGAGCAAGGTGCTCTTGGCTAATTACACTCCGCCTCCGGCTGCTGCTGTGGTGACAGCCCCCGGGTCCTAGAAGGAGGCAGGAGCCCCGGGGAGCTTATTACTGTGCCTCACTGCCCCCCCACCCCGTCCCTGCTGACCGGGCCCTGTTGTTGTCACCCCTTACTCTAGGGCCCTGCGGGGCCTCCCCTGCCCCACCCTGTTTTCTCCATGGAACAGGGGCGCTCCCCCCAGCCTCCTCACTCTGGGGATGCTCAGCCTCATGTGCTGCTGCATCGGGCCCTCGATACACGCACCTCCTCCTCCAGGAAGCCACCCCTTTAACCTCTGGTTCACGAAGCAGCCTGGGGCCCACGGGCACAGGATTTGAAACCAGCCAGGCCTGGGTGTGATTCTGACAGGGTCCCTCGTTGTCGCTTGGCGTGGGGAGGGCGGGTTTCTTCTCCTCCCCTTGGTGTAAACCTGACCTCTCTAGTCCCCAGAGCTGTCGGAGGAAGAAAGAGCCTGTTGTGGGGGAAGCCTGTGGCATTTCATGGCCATTTTACACGTGCTCAATCCTCCTCCCGCCCCCACCTCTGTGTCCCCGCCCGTGTCTCTGGTCTGTGAGGCACCCCTCGGCAGTGGGCCTCCCTCTCCTACGGGATCCCTGGTAGGGGCAGAGTGGTTCCCCACCTTGACCGTACAGTGGCCTTCAGGTGGCCAGGTTTTGTGGACCGGAAATCTGGATGTGACGGGGGGCGGGGCATCTGCTGTCCAGCCTGACCTGGCCCGAACCAGCCCCAGGGTCCTCTGTGAGCTCACCTGCCCTGGGGCCTGGTGCAGCCCCAGGCCTGGTCCCTGCTCCGAGCCTCTCTGGCCAGAGGAGCGGAAGTGAGGGCCTGGATGTCTGAGGAGGGAACGTTGGGGCTCAGCCCGGGAGAGGCACCTGGTGGCAGGGCTTGGGCTCTTGCTTAGTTCTATTTACAATGGCTTCCTTCCCCCCCGCCCTCTGTTACATGTGCAACTCGTGCCCTTTCGCGACATGGCAGTTCATTCGCCCCGGTTAACTGAGCACCTACTATGCCCGGAGCACCAGTCTAGATACTGGGGACGGAAGATTTGAACAAATACAATGTTGCTTAAGGTTTTCTTTAGCCGGAAACAGCTTGTGTTCAGGGGTTGCCTATTTCCTTCTCATCCGTTTCTCCAGCTGGGGTTAAAGAGGTGTTTGTTTTGTTTTTCAGTACGTAGTTTTGCAATCACGTAAGCAGCTTGGTTACTTGCTCTCCTCTGTTCGTCCTGCACCAGGCTTTCGTGGGTCTCCCCAAGGTGTCCGGGGCCGAGCAGAGACCCGCGGATGACAGCGGGCCCAGCCCCCCCTGCCGCCTCCTGCCCCCGTCCTCTCCTCCCCGCCTCCCGCTGCCCCTCCCTCCTGCCCTGCCAGTCTGAGGCCCGGATGACTTCCACCTTCAGCCTCCTCCTCCGGCGGGTCGGTCACCCGCCCAGCCCGAGGCCGGGCTCTCCCCAGGGCCGGCAGCCTCTGGGTCCCCACCAGTAGAAACTGAACGCCCCCTCCCCAGCATCCTGCCGGTCAGAGATGGGCTGAGCATCCCCTCTTCCCTCAGCGCCGCTCCCAGACCGCACCCTCCACTTGTAAACCCCTCCAGGCTCGTGTCATCGGCCCTCCCCCCACCCCCCCACCCCCGCCAACGAACCACAGGGGCTCAGCACCTCCAGTTTCCCAGCCTTTTCCTGCCGTGTCCCAGGGATTGCTATGCCCCTGCCCTCACCGTCCCAGCCTCAGATTCCGTTGGCACCCCCATCAGCCTTTACCCTCAGCTGCCCTCACCTTCCAGGCGTCTCCCTCAGCCTGCACTTGGACACACACCTGCCCCCACACCCCATTTTTGGCTTTGGTCGTGTCTGTGTACTCTTCCACCTGTGTAGATTGTCCTTGGCCTTGGGCCCTATCACATCGGTTCTCTTATCAGAGTTACTTATTCATTTATTCATCCAACAAGCGCTTTCTGAGGGCCCTATGTGGCACGCTCTGTTCTGGGTGCTGGTTTAATTTAACGGTAATTCCGAATTGCCACCAGCAACCCCCAGAACTGACCTCAGGGCTCGAGGTGTTATCTTAACAGGACCAGATGCTCTGTCCCCCTTGGCGATGCTCTGTTGTTCACGTAGCCCAAGATCCCACCGACTGATTTAGCTTCTGTCTCACAGTAGACTGTGCTTGTGGTCCACTAGACCCTTCAGATCATTTTCAGTTGTCACGCCCCACGCAGCCTCCCTTCTTCACAAACAAGCGCTCCCGGCCCTTCCCCGGTAGTCAGGCAGTCGGGGCGGTTGCCACAGCAATTGACATCAGCAGTCTGGTCCCCGAGGAGCCCGTCAGCCTCCCGCCTGCCTGCGGTGCCTGTGTCGCCGCCTCTTCGAGGAGCAGAGAGGAGGCGTTCGGGGACTCCCGCCCGCATCTTGAGGACTGGGCAGGGCCGGGAAGGGCCAGCGGCCAAGAGGGGAGGGGACGGGGGAGGGTGGAGGGGTAGGTGGGGCGTCCTTGGTGGCCTCCGGCCCCGGCGGCGAGGCCCTGGCACACCGGGCTCCCAGGCAGCAGAGGCGCAGCAGCGGCCGGCCATGGCGGAGGACGGGGCCAAGCCGCCGCAGCTCAGCATGCCCTTGGTCCTGGACCACGACCTGACCAAGCAGATGAGGCTGCGCGTGGAGAGCCTGAAGCAGCGCGGGGAGAAGCGCCAGGACGGCGAGAAGCTGCTGCGGCCGGCCGAGTCCGTGTACCGCCTCGACTTCATCCGGCAGCAGAAGCTGCAGTTCGAGCGCTGGGAGGTGGTGCTGGACAAGCCGGGCAAGGTCACCATCACGGGCACCTCCCAGAACTGGACGCCCGACCTCACCAACCTCATGACGCGCCAGCTGCTGGACCCCGCGGCCATCTTCTGGCGCAAGGAGGACTCGGACGCCATGGATTGGAACGAGGCCGATGCCCTGGAGTTCGGGGAGCGCCTGTCGGATCTGGCCAAGATCCGCAAGGTCATGTACTTCCTCATCACCTTCGGCGAGGGCCTGGAGCCCGCCGACCTCAAGGCCTCCGTGGTCTTTAACCAGCTCTGACGGCAGCTGCTCGCTGTGCCCGCCTGCCCTGGCCCCTGCCCGTGCCCCCTGTCCCCAGGCGCATGTTCGAGGATGCTCTTCTAGCTGCTGGCCTGTACTCAGCTCGCCCGGGACCCCCTGAGCCTGTGTCCTTCCTCCTCTCCTCTCCCTGGTGCTGGCGCTCTGCTCACGGGAGGAAGACGCAAGGGACTTGTAGTCTAGACGCCAAATCGGCGGCCGCTGCTTCTGCTGTAGACCCTGAGGCCTGGTGGGGCTCGCGTGGGAAGATGGAGGGGGCCACGCACGTTTGTCTTCTCTCTCCTTCACCGTCCGGAGAGAGACTCAGAGAGGCCGAGAGAGACAGACAGAGACACAGAAAGAGAGATCCACGGCCCCCCGCCACTGGGCTTCCTCCGGAGATGGGAGATGGGGAGACCGACGACAGAGCAGCCGCCTTGGGGAATCCACAAACGGGCACGTGGTACCCTCCTGGCCACAGGGCATTTTGCGGAAGTCCAGAGGGGAATGCTCAGCCTGAGGACCCAGGAAGGCGCTACTCCTGGCTGGGACGTGATGCTGGCGTGGTCCCATGACACCCCGGGGGCCTCAGGACTGGGGGCAGTGTTCCTGGGTGGGGGGTTGATTTGGGCAGAGGGGAGTGGCTGGCAGGCTGGCGGCTGGGCTTGCCGACTCTTGCTGTTTGGAGAATGACTTCGGGAGGGAGAAGTGACAGGGAGAGGACACAGAGGGAAGTCTCTGTCGGTACGTGTGCATGTACACTGAGAGAGAGCACGCTCTGTGCGGATGGCTACATTCTAGAGTCTGTACCTGCCCCGTGAGCAAGTCTGTTATGCAGTTGCCCAGCTGGTTTGTGGGTGGCCACTAGTAGGGGCTTGGTCAAGATGGCTGTGGGGAGGGGGCCCCCTGAGCCGAGAGCCTTTGAGGTTCATACAGTGAAGTGGGGAACAGTACAGGGAGGGGGTCTCCTTCCTCCTGGGCAAGCTGGCTAGCCGGGAGCCCTGGGGCGGGAGACCGTAGATTCTTTGCTGGGATGTCAGGTTCTTTCCAGCTTCCCGGGCAAGGAAGGCCCAGGCCCGGTGAGCCTCCTTGGAGGGAGGGGCCTGGCCTGCCTGGCACCTCAGGAAGTGACCCCACCACCCCGTCTCCAGGCCAGCCCTGGTTTCTTCTTGCCAGAAACAGGCCCAAGACATTTTCCTCATGCAGAGCCATCGAGGGCCGCAGGGCCCTGCAAACAGACACCCTGAGAGTCGGAGGGTGAGAGCCAGCCCCAGTGGCTGGGGCTGCTGGCAGGGCGAGCCCCCACTCCGGAAACGCGCAGAGAGGAGCAGGGTATTGGAATCGGGATTCTTTCTTTTTAAGATTTTTGTTTATTTTGAGAGAGAAAGAGTGCACAAGTGGGAGAGGGGCAGAGAGAGAGGGAGAGAGAGAATCCCAAGCAGGCTCTGCACTGATACGGGTCTCGAACCCATGAACCATGAGATCGTGACCTGAGCCACCCAGGTGGCTCTTGGGATTCTTTAGGTGGGGATTGGCTGCGGTCATTTCTGACTCTCCGCTCTGGGGCCTGAAGTCCCGGCATGGCCTGCCCGCCTTCTCTGCTGACAGCGAGGGGAGTCCAGACCCCCGGAGATGGCGCTGCCCTTTGCCCCTCTGCCCTCGAGGACCCTGTTGGTGCAGACTGCCTGTCCCTGCCCTGCCCTACCGCGTCCGCCCCATGCGCTGCGTGTCCCCAATAAAACCTCTATGCCCCCGCCTCTCGGTGTGCGGTCTTTCACTGCGAGCCACCCGAGCCACGCCCCCCCTCCCTTCCGGAGCTCTGACAGCCCTCTTCAGTCCCCTCACAGCCCCGGGCACCCCTCCGGGGCCTTCTCAAGCACATTCCTGACTCCCTGCTGCTTTCAGAGATGAGGCCTAGAGCAGTCAAGTGACAGGCCCCAGGCCAGACATCAAGATGGAGTTTAGAAGCAGATCTCCGGACACCCAACCAGGTACCAACGCCCCTGAGAGTTTTTTCTCTAGGGGGCCCCAGGCCGGCTTCTGTTCAGGGTGTGGGGAGAGCCGTGCTGGGGCCCTGGGGAGGCGCCGTCTGGTCCTCAGCAGGGGGGCCCCAGAGGGGCTGGGTGGGGACGTACCAGGCCACGCACAAGCTCTCTCCCTGGTGAGGTGACCGGGCAGGGGTCGGATGGGACAGGGAGTGGCAGGCGTGGGGGGACGGGTGAGGCCGATGCCTAGGTTTCACTGAGCCTCTGTCACCAGTTTAAGGCAGCAGCCCCTGCCCTGCTGACCGGATAAGACTGATGTCACCACACCGCCTTAGCGCCCCACTTGACCCTTCGTTAGCAGCTCTGTCCCCTTGTCATCTCTCTGGAGCTCACTCCGTTTTGGGGCAGAGACAGAGAGGCCCAGAGGATGAGGTCACCTGCCCAAAGTCACGGAAGGTTGGAGGGGCCCATGACAGGGGTACGCGTGTGGACCAGGCTCTGGGTCTGCGGCCCCCCGGGACAGTGCCGCTACCCCTCCTGAGGGCCCAGGCCTGGGCGAGGCCAGCCTCTTCCCAGTGACCGTGGTTGGGCCCTGCTTCAGAGGCCGCACTTGGGGTTTTGCTTGGGAATGACCTTTGCTTTGAAATGTTCCCCGCAGCCAGGCCTCACGTCCCCGCCCTCCACCCCGGAGCCCGCTCCAGATCGGCTGTGGCCCCCTCTGTTCCCTTCCCCAAGCCCTGCCCTTCCAGCCACAGCCTCCACCCACTCCCACCAGAGATGCCTCTGGAAGGGGCGGCGGCAACGGAACCCAGCCCTTCCACCCCTGCTCTCCTCCCCGGCGGAGCCAAGACTGGGTCAGGAGGAGTACAGGGGATGGGAAGTGAGGACCCGTTTTCCATGGAACCCACGAGAAACCATAGAGTGAAGAGACGTGCTATCTCCTGAGCTTCTGCCGCGCCCCGCCCCCGGCAGTGTGTGCAGTGGTGAGGGGCCTGCCACTGACCACCAGTGACCCCAGGCAGCCTCTCTCAGCCTGTTTCCTCGTGTGTTGGCAGGGGCTAATGACGGTGCCTCCTTGGAGGGCCCATGTGAGGCTTAAATGACTCAGCGAAGCCCTCAGAGCCCCTCATGAGCTGGCACGCGACACCATCTCTCCATCTGCTGGTTGTTACTCTCCCAGTCACTGTAGACACGTGGTCTCACTTGGCAGTTATTCCAAGACGAGTGTCAGGCCAACCTCTTTACAGAGGAGGAGCACAGGGTTCAGAGAGGTGAAGTGAGTTGCCTGATGCAGCCCAGCAGCCCAGCGCTTCTGGGAGCAGGCAGTGTGGGGAGGAACGGGCAGGGGCCAGGCCCGGCTCTGGTTGGAGAGTGGACAGGAGGGTGCAGATTCTCCTCTGCCGCTGTCACCGGGCTCAGAACGGACCCAGCCAAGGGGATCTTCAGCCCTCACGGTGCAGCAGGGAGCCCGGCGGGTGGGGGCCTGCCTCAAGGCCGGGGGTCCCAGGCGGGTCTCTGAGGGCGGCTGAGCATCTGGCTGTGCCCTGTGAGCTCCCCGCCCTGTGAACGGGAAGCCTGGGCCCCTGCAACGCATCGCGTCCTGCTCTCTGGGTGGCAAGCGACGCGGCTCTGCTCTCCCAAGGGTGTGTGGAGTAGGGGTGGGGTGGCCAAGCTTCCCGGCCTTTTCCGGTCATGGCGTCTGAAACTCGGGAATTTGAGACTCTTGGAATCCGAGGCTGAGAACCAAAGAACCAGGGACCTTCTGCTGTGGGGACTCCCCTCACCTGACTTGGGTAACACAGGAAAACGCGCACGTGCGCACACACACACACACACACACACACACACACACACACACACTGGTGCTCACGCACCGGCATGCACTGACAGTCACGCACTTGCATACTCACGTGCGTGTCCCACTGCGTCAGTCCCAGGAGGATTTGAGCCGGGAGCGCTCCAGGCACCGGGACACCAGGGGGCGCTGCGGGACACCCGTCGCCTGAGGTTTCTGGGCTGATTTTGCCCAGTGGTGTCAGGGGGCTATGAATCCCACACAGTCCTTGCCTTGCTGCTGGGTCAGCCCAAGTAAGTGCCGTGGCCCCTCAGGCCTCTCCTTTCCCATCTGCACAGGGGGTTTGCGGCTGACCTTTCTCCTCTTGGGAGGCTCGGCCAGGTCCCCTGCGGTCCGTGCCGGCCCCAGCTTTGCAGACTGTTGTGCGAGTGCACGCACTTGCACTGCACACACCAGCGGGGATGACCCCTCATGTGTGCACGGCCCTCCGCGGTGAAGGCAGCACCTCCGAGGCCGCTGTCCATTTTGGTTTTCTTTTCTTTTTTTTTTTAATTTTTAAAAAAATGTTTATTTTTGAGAGAGACAGAGTGTGAGTGGGGGAGGGGCAGAGAGAGAGGGAAACACAGAATCCGAAGCAGGCTCCAGGCTCTGAGCTGCCAGCACAGAGCCCGACGCGGGGCTTGAACTCACAAACCGTGAGATCATGACCTGAACTAATGTCAGACGCTCAACCAGCTGAGCCACCCAGGCGCTCCCATTTTGGTTTTCACAACAGCCCTGGAGTAGGGCAGGCAGATGCCGACCCTGAGGCTCAGAGCAGTGGCCTAGGCGGAACCCAAGTCTTTGCCATTCACCGTGAACAGCGATGCGTCCCATAGTGAGTACAAGGTCACCAGCCGGTCAGGGCTGTGCTGTGGCTGGCACTTGGAGATTTTCCTTCCAGAAAGACTTGGCTGGTTGTGGAGCCAGGCAAGCCGTGAGGTGAGGCGGGCGGACCTGGGTGTGAATGGAGCTCAGCCTCACCCTCCAGAAGCTCCCTTCCTGTGATCAGGGAAAGAGCCTGGGGGAGCGCCAGGCTGGGAGACCCCCGTGTAAGCTGCCGCTCGGCTAGCCCCCGCAGGACAAGGAATGGGACAGTCCTGGCAGAGGGAGCCACACGTGCAGAGCCGAGGTGGCCTGAAGCATCATGTGTGTAGATTTCCGTGGGAACCAAGGGAGGCAGGTGTTCGGGGGGTGAGCCTGAGAGTCAGCAGAGCCTCAGGGCTGTGAATGCCAGGCCGAGGAGCTGGTGGCCGCGGGGATGGGGCATTTCACTTGGAGACAACGTGGGAGGAGAGAGATGTCTTAATGGTTCCCTCGCACCCATCCCTCTGCCTCCAGCTGGCGGCCAGTCTTGTTTCCTCTTATTCCCTCCCACGCCCTCCAGGCTCCCTCTCCTTTCATCTGTAAATATTTCTGGATGTATCTCTGAATGATAAGGAGTCCTCAAAACCGAACAAAACAAAAACAAAGCTCCGTAAGGGACACTTGCTTCCCGGCATCCAATACCCGGCGAGTGTTTTGGTTTCCAGTTTCTGCCATGAACGTGTACATGTTTTCTGCTCTGTTGGAATCCGATCCAAACGAAGGTCCGCGAGTCCAGGGGTGTGTTTCGCTTCATCTCTTATTGTTTTCCTTGAGATGTCTTTGCTGAAGACACCTGCCTGTCAAGTTTCCGACTATCTAGATTTTGCTGCCTTTGTTTTCGTGGCGGTGTTCAACTTGTCCTCTGTGCCGTGCCTCTTCTGTAAGCTAGGACTTCCCCCTAGAGGCTCGATAGGGTTCAAGGCCAAGTTTTTGGCCTGACTGCTTCATAGGAGACATTGTGTATTTCTCTCACAGGGCTCGTGTTATCGAGTAGTCTCTTTTTTTGTGTGATAGGAGAAGTCACCGATGACATTGCTAAATCCATCGTTTGTCGTCGGTGGTAAAATAGCGAGAGTCTAATCTTCTCGTCTCGTCCTCATTTCATAGCTGCAACTCCTCTCCAGATAACACACCTCCCTTCATCTGCTGTTGGGTTCTCCGCTGGGCCCGTCTGTATAGAAAAGGCGGGATAAATCCTGACTCTTTCCCTTAATTTTCCAGTTATTAAAAACAGGCGTCTGTTTCCCAGCTGGTCTCCGATAGTGACTAATTGTTTGTGAGTATCGTCGTGGTCTCGTTGATTTGAACATATTTGATGTGTTTGCACCCATCGAATAATTGTCCTTATCGAAGCTGAGATCGGCCGGTCTTTGGGCAGTGGGAGCCTCTTTAGGTTGGTTCCTGAATCTTTCGATGTGGCCCCGGGGTCTTTGGTTGCTTCCTTGATTCCTGGGATGACTGGACGTGGTGTGGGAGGGTTTGTGTGCCCGTGAGAGGGTTCCTTCCTGGACAGTCTCCTCCCTCTCACTCAGTACCCTCCTGGTGGCAGAGGGGTTGTGGGGGTAAGAAGCTGGCCATGCTGGGCCCGCCGGCCGTGACGTAGGAGGGGAAACTGAGGCCCACGGGGATCTGACTCAGGATCCGCAGGCCCTAGAGCCTCATTAGCTGCTTCCTGAGCCCCAGAGGGCCCAGAGCCAAGCCCTGGGTTTGGCTAATGATCCCCCTGCATCCGCAGCAGAACCTCCCGGCGCCCTGCAAGGCCTCCCCTTCCTCGCTCCCCAGAGCCTTCAGAGCAGGGAGGAGTGGGGGAGGGTGTGCTGGCCAGGCCAGCACACTCAGCTTCAGACTCCCTGTCCCTCTGTGCCTTCAGGCGGCTCCTGCTGCCTCAGCCTTCCCGCCTGCGAAGTGGGGATGATAACCCACCCTGTGCCCCGGTTTTGATACAGTTCTCTGTCCCGCAGGCAAAGTGAGAGAGAGCGCGGGGGGGGGGGGGGGGCGCGGGGGCAGAGGCCGGCCCTGGGGGGGGGGGTGTTTCGGAAAAGACACAGCACCGCCTGACAACGGAGCAGCCCGGATCGAGCCCTCTGTGGGTTGCAGATGCCGTAGCAGGCCTCGAAGCCCTGAGTGCGAGTCCTGCCTCCCTCACCAGTGCCCATGGCCCCGGGCAGGGCTCCACGGGTGGCCGAGTGCCTCTCACTGTGGTGAGCGCATTCATTTTCTTGGTCTCCAGTGTCTCGCGGGGGACCATTTGTTTTTGCCAACATCCTTGTTGATGGGGAGAGGTGTGTAAACAAAAGCCTTCTTAACGAGTGTGGGGGTTGGGGAATGACTTTGGCAGAAGTTTCTGGGCTCAGGCTGCTCTGTCTGGGCCTTGGGATTTACGGCCTCCTGGTGCGTCTCGGGCTCCTCAGCCGGGATGCCCGGTGCCCACGCCCGTGCCTGAGGGCGGTTTTCTTCCAGAAGGGGCTGCCTGTGGTCGCAGTGGGTTCTGCCCCACTTGGTCCCATGCTGGGAAGGGCCGGCAAGTCACCCTGACTCTAGGGCGAGAGGCTTTCCCTCCTGGGCCCACCTCCTGCTGCCTGGATGTGCCACATCTGCGTGGGGCGTGCCCACGGCCCGCTGTCAGGACCCCTGCCAGGAAGCGGCCGCTGGCCCTGCAGGGTCGGGCCCACTTCCCTTCCCCATTTGCCTCTCCCCACAGACTGACTAGGAGCCTCCTGAGGGCAGGGACCGTGTCTGATTCATCCGGGCCCTCAGTGCAGAGCGGTCCACAGGTCATGGGTCTGAATCCTGGCTTCAAACGCAGTCTGCCTGACTCCGGAGAATGTGTGTTTTCTAGCTGTGTGGCCCCGGGCAAGTTACTTGCCCTCTCTGAGCTTTAGTTTTCCTAGCCGTCAGGTAGGGATGGATGCTAGCAATCTACGTACAGGGTTATCCTGCGGATTAAACGGAGACCAGCCATGGCGGTCCCCGGCGTGGCACCCGGCATGTCCGAGACGTTCCATAAATAGTATTGTCACAGACCCACTCACTGCCTCTGAATTTTTTCACTCGGTTAACACATGTGTGTCAAGCACCTTATCTGGGCCAGGCCCTGGACTGTGTGCTGGGCGCATGGCAGTGACCAAGCCCGGTGTGTCCCTGCTCTCAGAGAGCTAACAGTTCAGTGATAGTAACAGAATTGAACGCAGCGTCACACGCCTGTTTCATTATAACGGTGGCAGTGGTCTCTGGGGAGCAGTGCCAGGGGCCATGAAATGGATGGACAGGGGTCCTGGCCTAGTCTGAAGAGTCAAGGAGAGCTTCCTGGAGGAGGAGGTGGGCCTTACTAAGGGCAAGTGACATCAGCGGGGTGAAGAAGAGAAGGAAGAGTGGGTGCGAAGTTTCCGAGCAGAGGAAGAGCCTGGAGTGGGAGGGAAGGGGTGCAGGGGGCGAAGGGGGTACAAAAGCCAGTTTCGGAGCCGGTGGTGGGGCAGTGCACGTTAAGGGTGTGGAGCTCACTTTTTTTTTTAATATATATTTTTAACGTTTATTTATTTTTGAGAGACAGAGACAGAGCAAGAGCAGAGGAGGGGCAGAGAGAGAGGGAGACGCAGAATCCAGAGCAGGCTCCAGGCTCCAAGCTGTCAGCACAGAGCCCGACACGGGGCTCGAACCCACAAACTGTGAGATCATGACCTGAGCCGAAGTCGGACGCTTAACCGACTGAGCCACCCAGGCGCCCCTGGAGCTCACTTTCTAAAAAAGTGACATGAGCAGAAAGATCGCTGTGCTGCTGTGTAGGGTGAGGGCACAGGAGCTGCTGCCGCCACAGGTTACAGTGTTCTGGGACCAGGAGATGGGGACGGGCCGGCGTGGTGCTGGGGGCAGAGAGGAGATGGGGGCTGGGCTGCGTGGCGGCGACACCGTTCACCAGATGGGAACCGGGATGGGTGTCCTAGATTTCTGAGCGCTGGAGGGTGCGGAGGGAGGCCCGAGGAAGGGAGGGGGAAGCTCAGAGTGACAGCCTCCAGCCACTGCAGAGAAGGGAAACTGAGGCCCGGAGAGGCAAAGGGTTCGCCCAAGTCCCAGTCTGCTGGTTCGTGGCGGCGATGGGACGTGAACTCAGTATTCCTTTCCATTTCGGCTCCCTCAGGGCGTGCCCCCCCATTTCCTCAGGAAGCCAGATGTGACCCTCACTGCGTTCCCGTCCTGTCCCCGTGCCCATCCAGGTCATCCCAGACTGGAAGGAGCAGGAGTGGGACCCCGAGAAACCCAGCGCCTACGCGGGCATCTTCCACTTTCACTTCTGGCGCTTCGGGGAGTGGGTGGACGTGGTCATCGACGACCGGCTGCCCACCGTCAACAACCAGCTCATCTACTGCCACTCCAACTCGCGCAGCGAGTTCTGGTGCGCCCTGGTGGAGAAGGCCTACGCCAAGTAGGTGCCGGCAGGGCCGGCGGGCGGGGGGCCGGACTGGGGCGGGCTGCCCTGGGTGCCGCGCTGGCCGGGGGCCCGCGGCACGGAGAGGCGAGGGGCCGCCCTGGAGTCGTGCGGGGCGCTCAGAGCCCAGGGCGTGGCTGGCAGAGCCTACGCCAGTGGCAGAGGGAGACCCGGACCCAAGGTCTGGTACCTGGTGTCCAGTCCCCAAAAACCAGCCCACAGAGGGAGGAATGGTTTCCTTGTTCTACCCGAGAGGGCCGAGCCGGCGCTCACATTCGGGTCGGTGGTTTTTCCCCAGAGATCTAAGCCGCCCAGCCCTCCCTGGCAGCCCTGCCGGGGACGTGGTAGCTCCGAGCCGGGGCTGGTCGTGGGGGGTGGGCCCTCCCTGCCGGCCGGGCTCCCCTCCGTCCACTCATCCGTCGGCCTTCCTGACCGTCCATCTGTTCTGTCTCCACCGACCCCTCCTCCTGCTCTGGGCCAGGCCCTGGGTCCCTGGCACAGGGCGCACGCAAAGGTTTGCTGAGCTGTGGAGGACTCTGGGGCAGAGTGACCTGCTCAGGGGCCTGCAGGCCAGCGGGAGGCCAGGGGGAGGCCCGGAGCAGGAAGGCCGGTGGGGTTGGAACCCTGTTGAGAACCTTTCCCTGGTTCCTCCTCCCAGGCCCGTTGGTCTCCTTGGACAGTGTGTGTGTGTGTGTGTGTGTGTGTGTGTGTGTGTGTGTGAGTGAGAGAGAGAGAGAGAGAGAAAGGAAAAAGAAAAACAACTTTCAACATCAAAAACAAACTTAAGGGACACCCGGGTGGCTCAGTCCGTTGAGCGTCGACTCTTGATTTTGGCTCAGGTCATGATCTCACACTTCGTGAGATTGAGCCCCATGTCGGGCTCTGCGGCGTGGACAGCGTGGAGCTTGCGCGGCCTTCTCTGTCTCCTTCTCTCTCTGCCCCTCCCCACTCATGCACTTTCTCTTTCTCTCTCTCAAAATAAACTTAAAAAAAAAAAAACCTCAAGGAAACACAACATTGACAGATTCCGTTTTCAGTCCTAAGAGAGGAAAACCCGCCCCCTGGTGGTCACGGAGTCTCCATGGTCCTAGGTGCAGACCCCTCTCCTCTTCCTTCTTTAGGTAGCAGTTTTGGTAATTTTTTTATTGTGGTAAAATAGAGTTTTAGTGAGTGTAACCAAGTATGTGTACAATTTAGTAGCAGGAATTGCAAAGGGTGCACGGGTTGCAGTGCCGTGACCCCACCGTCACTATATCTGTACCCAAAACTTCTTCTTGTCGTCCTCAACATAAACTACCACTAAACTCCCCCGTTCCGCCTCCCCCCAGCCCCACCCCCGCCCCTGCCCCAGAACCTCTATTCCGCTTTTGTCTCAAATTTGCCTATCTCGGCTAGATCGTATCAGTGGAATTGTACAATATCTCTCCTTTTGTGGCTGGCTTATTTCACTTAGCATGTCTTCAAGGCTCACTTATTTATTTATTTGTTTATTATTTATTTATTTATTCATGAGAGAGAATGAGAGTAAGCGGGGGAGGGACAGAGGGTGAGAGAGAATCTTAAGCAGGCTCCGTGCTCAGTGTGGAGCCCGACACGGGGCTCGATCCCACAACCCTGGGATCATGACCTGAGCTGAAATCAAGAGTCGGATGCTCAATCGACTCAGCCACCCAGGTGCCCCCCCCCCAGCAACTCTTTTCATATCTTTGATGCCTCTTTCTGTGTATAGGTTACCGTGCAAAGCCTGTGTTGCTGTTTTGTGGGCATGGAGTTTTCGATTAATGTGATCCGTTTGTGACCTGTCCCGTTCTGCTGCTCACACATCCAGCACTGCTTTTAAGACCCCGACCCTTTCCCTCACGTTTAAAGAAGAAGCCACAGTTGTGCTCCTAGCATCTGATACGTTGCACATAGTAGATGCTAAATGTTTTTGATTTTTTAGTTTTATTTACGACTTATTTTTAGTAATCTCTACACCCAACATGGGGCTTGAACCCACAACCCTGAGATCAAGAGTTACATGCTTTCCCAACTGAGCCAGCCGGGTGGGCCCTGATGCTTAATGGGTTTTAAATAAATCATTGCATACATTTTAAACATCATCGGAATCGTGCTGTATTGTTTTCTCAAACATAACAAGCGAGCTCTGGTTTTTTCCCTGCTGTAGGAATTCCTTCACAAGGCTTCATCCAGTGGCCGCTTCATATCCCGGAGTACGGATGCAGCACTGGTTTTTCTTTTTCTTTTTCTTTTTCTTTTTTTTTTATTTTTTTATTTTTTTAATTTAAAATAGTTTATTTTCAAATTGGTTTACATAAAACACCTGGTTTTTCTTTTTAATGTTTCTAAATGTTTTATTTATTTTTGGAGAGAGAGTGCGCATAAGCAGGGGAGGGGTAGAGAGAGAGGGAGACAGAGGCGCTGACAGCACAGAGCCTGATGCGGGGCTTGAACTCACAAACCGTGAGATCATGACCTGAGCCAAAGTTGGATGCTTAACTGACTGAGCCACCCAGGCGCCCACAGTAGCGTTAGTTTTTTGCTTGCTTGTTTTGTTTTTAAATTTTTTTCTTTTTAATGTTTGTTTATTTTTGAGAGAGAGAGAGACAGAGTGCGAGCAGGGAGGAGAAGAGAGAGAGGGAGACACAGAATCCTAAGCAGGTTCCGGGCTCTGAGCTGTCAGCACAGAGCTTCACGCGGGGCTCGAACGCCCAAATCGCAAGATCGTGACCTCAGCTGAAGGTGGACACCCAAGGAACTGAGCCCCACCAGGTGCCCCTATGGCAGCATTAGTTTTCAAAGTCAGTTCCCTGTTGTTAGACTTTTAGGTGATGTCTGGTTTTACATTGTCATAAATAATGTCAATTATTTATCATTGGTGTTTCAAAAAATACATGGGCTTTTAATACGTTTGAGAAGAATTGCCCGATCTCTGGACAGCTGAGTTTTGAAGACAGGCTGCTGGGGCTAAGGGGAATTTGAGTGATAACACGGGGTGGTTCAGTGAGACAAACGTTGGCCTGGGAGCCGGAGACAGGGATCCGGTGTTGGCTCTGCTGTGACCTGCTGTGTGACCTTAGCAGTTTGCTTGACCTCTCTGAGTCCCCCAGATCTCCCCTGTAAGGTGAGGGTCTTAGACGGGTTGGAGAGCATGAGCGGGGAATTCTTTCCACCTTGCTCCCCCAGGCTGGCGGGCTGTTACCAGGCCCTGGATGGAGGCAACACGGCGGACGCGCTGGTGGACTTCACGGGTGGTGTTTCCGAGCCCATCGACCTGACCGAGGGCGGCTTCGCCAACGACGAGGCCAAGAGGAACCAGCTCTTTGAGCGTGTGTTGAAGGTGCACAGCCGGGGAGGCCTCATCAGTGCCTCCATCAAGGTGAGGACACAGAGGCAGCCCCCCCCTCTTCATCAGCCCTTACTGGGGCGTCCCAGGTAGAGCCCCAGCTCAGATCGGCCCATACATCTGGACGCTCGGCCTCTGCGGGGGAGGGGAGCAGCCGGAGCGTGCCACCCCCTCCCCGGCGCTGGGCAGCATGAGCCCTAGGTCCCCCTGCCCTGCGTCCCTACACTGTGAAATGCCTTGCTGTTTGACCAACATCCGCCACCCCTCCTTGAGAGGGCACCTCGCATTGGGGCAATGGAAAAAGACAAAGCCCCACTTTGTAGCATTTGCTGATTTCTCTGGCGTAGATCCTCCCACCATGTTGATTTCAAGCTAGTGTTTTAACAGTTGCACAGTTGAGCCAGTGCCAGCTAGCGCCAGTGCACCCCTGGGCCATCCCACTTTAGCTGCCCGGTGGGGGCTTTGTGAACACGGAGCCCGTCCTTAACCACCCTTCTCCCTTTGTGTGGGGCTGCCATTCCTCCCCTGTCCTATAGAGGGCGGTGTAGGCACACACCATCCCTGCCCCTCCAGCTGGCGCCTCACCAGACCCTGCCTCTCTGGGCAACTGTGTCCTCCCGCAGGCAGTGACGGCAGCAGACATGGAGGCCCGCCTGGCATGTGGCCTGGTGAAGGGCCATGCATATGCCATCACTGATGTGCGCAAGGTGCGCCTGGGCCACGGGCTGCTGGCCTTCTTCAAGTCGGAGAAGCTGGACATGATCCGCCTGCGTAATCCCTGGGGCGAGCGGGAATGGAACGGGCCCTGGAGTGACACGTGAGGCCCGGGGCCGGGGGTGCGGGCACAGGACAGACCCCGGGTGGGTGGGCCCCGGTGTGAGGGCTTGGGCAAGGACAGAGGTGGGTTTGCTAGAGGAGGTGATACCCAGGCCGGGGCTTGAAGGATTGGGGAGGAGGATGACATTGGGAGGCTTACTTTGCAGCAGGGGTGGGTGGGGGGTGGGCTCTGCAGGGGAAAGACCCGGAAGTAGGGACCAGCCGATTCCCATAGGGGGAAGAGAACCCAGCCTGGCAGTCAGTGGGATAGAAAGCAGGGAGGGAGGCCACCAGGGGTGAGAATGGGGGTGACTGCTCTGTGTTTGGCTCCTGGCCCTGCTGAGGCACAGATAGGAGCCAGGCCCCCGGTGAAGGAGCCCCCTTCCTTGAAAGTCATCCCGCCCTTCCCCTGCCAGCCTGTAGCCTCGCTCTCGGGCCTCTGGCCCCTGGCATGGTGGCAACCCACCCTGAGCAGACAGGCTTTGGGAGAGGGGCTGGGCCTGGCCCTGGGTGCCCCCTGCACCGATGGAGGCCTCGTGCTGGGCTGTCCCTCGGGCCTCCTCTCCCTTGCCAGGGTGGCCCCGGTGGAGTCCTTCCTCTTACATTCCTCCCGCTTCCCTCCCCATGCCCGCGTCCCAGCTCCGAGGAGTGGCAGAAAGTGAGCAAGAGTGAGCGGGAAAAGATGGGTGTGACCGTGCAGGACGACGGGGAGTTCTGGTGAGTGTGCTCGTGCCCCACGCGGGCGTCCAGGGCCGGCGGGGGCGGGGCTTCTGTAGCAGGGAGCACCGGATGGGGAGGCCGGAGCCAGGGCTCTCGCAGGTGCCTCACCGTCACCTTGCTCTGTGGCCTAGGACGAGCCACACCTGTTTGCTTCTCTGTGAAACGAGTTGGGCAGTAATGGGCCCGTTCATCCCCATAGTCCCCAGTACCAACCTCCGGGGACCCCGAGCTGCTCCAACACCCAGGCTGGGCCCTCAGCAAGTAGGCTGGGATGCCAGCAGGCAGGGATACGCAGGGCAGGGGTAACGCTGGCGGCCCGGTTGCCGAGAGCAGGCAGGGACGAGGAGAGGCCCCTCAGGGTGGCTGCCTCCTGAGCTGGGCCTCAGTGTGCCAGGGAGCCCTTGGTGGGCAAGGAGAGAGACCCGGCCCGGGGGCCAGAGAGTATGCTCCGGTTTGAGAAGAGGGTGTTCAGGGAGGTGAGGGGACTTTGGGGGTACGTGGGTTGGGGGTGGGCTGGGAAGAGGGCAGCAGCCTTGCTTAAAGAACCCAATAATGATCCCTGCGTTCATTCAGCCTGCATGAGTGAGCCAAGCTCAGTGTCATTCTTCAGCAGGACGTTTGATTCAGGGACTCGGCTGCTTCCTGGAGGGACGCAGGGCACCGTGTATGTGGTGGATGCCGTGAGGGCCCCAGGCAGATGGCAGTGACCCCGGCACCACCCGTGAGGGCCCCTCCTGTAGGTGTTGGGAGCCACCGCCGGAGACCCTCCCCCCAGGCCCTCCGGGCTCCTGTGGACGAGACCCGCTTTGCCCTGTGGCTCAGGGCACATGGCTTAAAACAGAGTCAGCTTAAGTTGGCTTAAAACAAAGCGATGGAAAACCCTCATCAGTGCAAAGGGCTTCTTCCCGAGTCCTGTCTCGTATATGGTCACACTTACGCACGTATGTGCACGGTCTCATGTATGTGCACCCGTGAAGGGGGATGGGCGCGTCCCGCACCTCTGCCTGGGCTCCCGGAGCGTGTGTGTGGCAACACCGCGGCCACCACGGCCCCACCGCCCATTTATTCAGGCCTCACCGCAGCCGTGGTGGATAATGGATGGAAACATGCTTTCTAAACTAGAGAGGGCTGGACACGTTAGGCGTTCGCACTGTGAATAACGGTCACTGCTGGTCTCTGCCAGCTCCTCTCTGCCGGAAGTTGTACTACACGCTTTTATCGCATTACGTGATCCCTGCGCCGACTCTGTGAGATAGGCAGCTGTTGGTAGATTCGTTCCCATTTTACAAATGGGGAAACTGAGGCCAGAAGAGACGCGAAGGGGCCGAGTGACGCCACGTCCGCGCTCACCCCTGCGTGGGTCGTGGTTCAGAGCACGCGGGGCGAGCGGGCGGGTGGCCAGCCGGGGGGACCTGCCCAGCCCAGCCCCCTGCCACACCCAGGATGACCTTCGAGGACGTGTGCCGATACTTCACCGACATTATCAAGTGCCGTGTGATCAATACATCTTACCTGAGCATCCACAAGACGTGGGAGGAGGCCCGGCTGCGTGGCGCCTGGACGCGGCACGAGGACCCCCGGAAGAACCGCAGCGGGGGCTGCGTCAACCACAAGGACACCTTCTTTCAGAACCCGCAAGTGAGCGTTCTCGGGGACCCCTGCTCCACCCCTTGAGCAGCCACGGGGGCCCTTGCCGCTGCCCCGCGTGGACTCCTGCGTGACCTGGGGTACATCCCTGTTCCCCCGTGGGCCTCCATGCGCCCGTCCGCATGGTGGGGGTTGGGCGGGTGTGTTCGCGTGGTCCGGAGTAACCCGCAGACGCGAAAGATGAGGGCGCATGTCCTGAATTACAAGGACGTTTCGACGGAGGCTGGGCTAACGGCTCGAACCCCTTGCTTTCACACACCCAGTGTTCTCCTTGCAGGGGAACTTGGCCAGCCTGGCTCTTCCTCAGGGAGGGCCTCTCCCCTGCACCTCCTTAGTCGTGACCCTGGCACCTGTTTACTTCTCGTGTTTGGCATCCTTCCTTTGGCACCGACTGCATGCGGACTCGGAGCTGAGCATCCGGGCTCTCACCGAGTCCCCCCGCCCCTCGGGCAGCGTAGGCGCTGTCTCACAGATGAGGGGCCGAGGCCCGGAGAGGTGCTGCGACTCCCCCGGGCTCACGCGTGTAGCTGGGGCCCGGCTCTGGCCCAGCTTCCGGGAGCCAGCAGGCCTGTCTCCCGCCCGGTCTCAGGCCGTGTCTCTCTTCCCTGACCTTGCCTGCAGTACATCTTTGATGTCAAGAAGCCAGAAGATGAGGTGCTGATCTGTATCCAGCAGCGGCCCAAACAGTCGACCCGCCGGGACGGCAAGGGTGAAAATCTCGCCATCGGCTTCGACATCTACAAGGTGAGGCCGGCTGGCACCCCTGCTCGGGCTGAGGAGAGCGAGGGAGCTGGGTTTTAGGCCACCTTGGCCCGGGGGAGAACACTCTAGAACACTCCGGTCACTGACACCATTCCCGCCATCCTGGCCGCAGTGGCCGAGACCGTGGGCATGCCATGGGGGGAGCCCTGTTTGGAACGGCCACAGAGGCCCGGCCCGCCTGGGGTCGGTGGCCGTGGGAGCCCTCGGCCTGATTTCTTCCTGCTGAAGACGCACTGGCTGTTTGGTGGATAGGAAGGAGGTCAGGGCCAGGGAGGCCCCTGCTGCCCCCCTCTCAGGGCTCCGGGTCCCCTGAGGTGGAGGCCTTGCTGGGCCGCTGGCCGCCCCCCCTGGCCTGGGACCTGAGGCCCTCCTCATGTCGCGACACCTGGTGTGTGATGGCGCTCGGCATAGTGGGATGCCACGGGCCTGCCGGACACCGAGAACCTCGGGACGTCACATGGATGCGCTGGGCACGTGGTCTGAGTTGAGTCCCTGCATTCGAGGTGCTCCGTCCTGTCACGACAGTTCCTTCGGGTCCTTGTGTTGGTATAGCCATTGTGTGCTGAGGGGTCGTGACTTTGACATGTCGCGACCTAAAGTGGCATGGCTGTAGCTCATCATGACACTCGTTCCAGGAGTTGTCCAGCATGTCCTGGCAGCTGGCGATGTCATCTCCCGGACATGTGCTGTGACGTGGGCAGATAGTGGGCAGATAGTGACACGGACGCTGTTACACGGGGGGTGGGGGGGATGCCCGGATGCCCGTTGCCCCTCCTACCAGCTTTACTGTGATGCAGTTTACATACCGTACAATTCACTCATTTAAAGCGTACAGTGACCTTTAGCTTGTTTGTGGAGCTGTGCGACTGTCACCAGTCAATTCTAGAACATTTTCACCACCCCAAAAGGGAACCTCACACCCTTTAGCTGTCACCGTCCAGTCCCGCCCAGCTCCCTGCCATCGTCCGCCCCTGAGCCTTAGGCAAGCACTCATCTACTTCCGTCTCTGTAAATTTGCCTTTTCTGGGCATTTCACGTAAGTGGATGGGGTCGCTCTTCACGCGAGGGAGCGGTGTGCGATGTGGGCGGGCGGGGCTCCGTGCGGACCGCCTCCCCGCTCCCTGCAGGTGGAGGAGAACCGTGAGTACCGCATGCACGGGCTGCAGCACAGGGCCGCCAGCTCCATCTACATCAACTCGCGCAGCGTCTTCCTGCGGACGGACCAGCCCGAGGGCCGCTACGTCATCATCCCCACCACCTTCGAGCCGGGCCACACCGGCGAGTTCCTGCTTCGGGTCTTCACTGACGTGCCCGCGAACTGCCGGTGCGTGGGGGCTGGCTCAGGGCCAGGGCGGGGAGGGCCAGGTTCCCCGGCAGGCTGACCCGGAATCTGCGGGCACGTTAAGTGTCTGCCCGAGGCGTGGAGCCCAGGCCTCCAGCCTCCCTGGGCTGACTCGAGCACCCGTGTCCTTCCCCTCCTTCCCCTGCTCCTCTGTCCCAGCCTCCCTTGACCACATAAAGGGACAGTTTACATAAAGTTCACAGTTTACAAAGCTTTCACTCCCCTCATTTCCTCTTCCTGAACCCCAAGTGGGGGCCTGACCTCTCCATTTTGCAGATCAGAACTGGGGATGGAGATTGGGGAGGGGCGGTTTCCAAGGTCATGACACCAGTAGTTGAGTTGGGCTAGGCAGACTGCTGGGGTGCAGGCCCCGGGAGCCCCACGCTGCCCTCCCACCCTGGGAGGCAGCCCCGATTCAGTGCCCTTTGCGCACAGTGCAGAGCTGGAAGCAGCATGTGTGGTGGCTCAGGGACCTGGGTCTTGCCAGCCCAGGCTCCACCTCTGTCCAGCTGTGGGGCAAATCCCTTCTCCTGGTGAGCCCCATGCTTCGTAATCTGTAAAATGGGCATGATGGTAGTCACCGATCACCCAGGACTTTGGGAAGATTACAAATAATACCTGTACATCCCAGCAGCGAGCTTGGTACATAGTACGTGCTCAGTAAATTGCCTTTTCTCTCCGGGAGGTCCGGGCTCCCTGCAGTAGAGCGAGAGCAGCAGGAAGCCCATGGCTGTTTGCCCAGGATGAGCAACGTCCGGACTGAATATGTTCCCCCTTCCCCTCTCCTCCTCTGCCCCGTGCCAGGGAGCTGCGCCTGGACGAGCCCCCCCGCTCCTGCTGGAGCTCCTTGTGCGGCTACCCCCAGCAGGTGACACAGGTGCACATCCTCGGGGCCACTGGTCTCAAGGACTCCTCGACAGGTGAGCTGGCCCAGAGAAAGCTCCAGGACCCACCTCCCCAAGGAGATGGCCCATGCCCCCTCCCCACTGCTCAGCCACAGACACCCAGCCTCCAGAGCTCTCTCGATCTCCGCTCTGGGCCCGGGCTCGCAATGAAACCGGGGGCGTCGGGAGGAATGGGCTCTGCTGCCGGCTCTCGGGCAGCTTCCCGTGTGGTGGGGCAGACGGACACAGGGACAGACCGCTGGGAGGCAGGGCTTACGGAAGGCTCCCGGGAGGAGGTGGCATTAAGATATGAAACCTGGTAAGGTGGGACAGGGCAGAAAGGGTAGTGGGGGCAGGTAATAGGTGACAGGGAAGGGAAGGTGGGCAGGGGGGACGTCATAGAGGCCAGAGATGACCCGTATGCCCCCTCCCATCTCTGGAAGTCAGCAAGGGAGTCAGGCTGTGCTGTCCCTTCTGAATATATGAACTCCGTCTTCTGCTTTGGGAAGAGGAATCACCTCCCAGACTTCCGTCCCACTGGGTCCTGCCCCAGGCCCCCCCCCCCCCCCCCGTCACCCCACGGCCCACTCAATTTCTCTAGGGGCCAACTCCTACGTGATCATTAAGTGTGAAGGGGACAAAGTCCGCTCGGCGGTGCAGAAGGGTACCTCGACCCCCGAGTACAACCTGAAAGGCATCTTCTACCGCAAGAAGCCAGGCCAGCCCATCACAGTTCAGGTGAGCCCGCCGGTCCTGAGGGCCTCCCCTGCCCCCACCCCCTGTTGTTTTCCCACTCGTGGGGGCTGGGCCCAGGGTGGCAGAGCTTTTGTTGGGGACCCAGGAACACTACATTCTAGTTCCCACTCTGTCCCTGACATGGTGCGTATGGCCTTGGGAATTCTCTTGCCGGCCCTTCCTGGTGCCCCCTGTGGGGTGAGTTGTATTAGCTGGTGTGGTTTTGAGACACAGTAGGGTTAGTCTCCTGGCCGGGGACAGTGGTCATCTCTGCCAGCTTTGCCCCCGTGGCTTGGGAGCGGGTCCACCGGGAGGGGTTGTGCCGAGGTGGCGTGTCGTGGGGGCGCTGTTTCTCCAAGCAAGGGGCACGAAAGCCAGCGTCCAGGGCTTCGGCTTCCATCCCTTCTCAGGCCAAGGTGGCCTGTGGACGTTGATTCTGGGCTCATTAATGGGAAGTCCTCTGTCCCCTGGGCCCAGGCCCGGACCTCCCCGGGGGCACAGAGACCATCAGTAAACAAATGTTCTAAGTTTTCCTCGCACCGGGCCGCACTGGAGCAAGTCACAGACCCATAGCTGTTGAGGCTGAAAGGACCCGTCGGGGCCGTTGATCCAAACCTTGTATTAAAGAGGGGAAACTCACTTGTCCAAAGTCACCTAAGGTCAGTGGCAGAACTACTACTAACAGACTAGACTGTATCCGTGGAAGGGAGCTTGACAGATGGGAGGAAGCGTGAGGCTCTGGAAGGGGTATGGCCTTGCCCAGGGTTCACGGTGAGGCAGAGGCAATGCAGGGCTCCTCTTGGCCAGGCTTGCCCTGCAGGAAGGGGGTTCAAGGCCCTGCCGCCAGCACCCCCCCCCCACCGCCACAGACCTACACTCCCGCTCTTAAAGATGGCGCCCCCGCGATCCTCTTGTCTCCTCCCAGATCTGGAACCACCGAGTCCTGAAGGACGAATTCCTGGGCCAGGTGCACCTGAAGGCCAGCCCGGACGACCTCCAGGCCCTGCACACCCTCCACCTCCAGGACCGCAGCAGTCGGCAGCCCAGCGACCTGCCAGGCACCGTCGCCGTGTGCGTCTTCAGTAGCACCTCCCTCACGGCCGTCTGACCCCTGTCCCCCTGCCTGGCTTCCACAGTTTTACCGCCATCTGCATGTCCCCAACCCAGGCCAAGGACGAGCCTGGGAGCCAGGACACTGGAGGCCTTTTCCCAGCTTTCCCACTGACTTGCTGTGTGACCTTGGGAGGCCTCTGCCCCTCTCAGGGCCTCAGTGTCCCAAGGACCCGGAAGCATTCCCTGCTCACGGAGGAGCCTTCCTGCCTGAGGCCTACAGTCGCTCTTCGGACCCCAGCTGTCACCACTGCTAAGCGACTCTATCCGTTGAAAACGCTTTCTCAAGGCCCTGCTGTCTGCCAACGGAGTGCCAAGATGTCACTTGTTTACACACGACCTTCCACGTCCCCAGGCCCCACTCTTGTCCCTTGTGTCCCGGGCCCTCCCCCGCGTCCCAGACCTCGCGTTCTCTGTCACCTGCACCTGGTTTTCTAGCCACCTCGACAGGACTCTTGGCTCCTCCCGGGTTCCCGCTTCGGCTGGAATTAGGGAAACGCGCAGGTGACGGCGGCCCGTTCTCTAATCCTGCCCACTTGCCCGTTCATTTATTCATTCAGCGGAGATTTGCCACATGAATAAACGATGCCCGTGAGACCCCCGGTGGAGCTGGGGCCCTCCCTGCAGCTCTGGGAGGCCCGGCGCCCACCCGGGGCCTCACCCCTGCCCGGGTCCTCTCAGAGGCGGCCCCCCAGACATGGCCGCGGCCTCACCCCAGCTTCTGCGTTCATGCCTAGCCTCTGGGTGAAGGCCCCCGGCATCTCACTGCCTCCACTGCCTTCAAGCCAGGAGCACATCCCCCTTTGGTGGGCCAGAGGGGGTGTGGGGGGCATGGGGACCTTGGGGGAGGCACATGCTTTAGGCCCCTCTGCTACAAGACCTGGGCTTTTCCTGGGAGCAGGGACCCTGGGGTGGCGGTCTCGGGCCCACTGGGCTCAGAGCGCTTGTTGGGCTTGGCAGGAGCCCGGTAAATCCATCGCCTGACAAGAGGCCCCTTTTCCAACATTCCCCCCAAAGTGCAGCCCTCCTGCTGCTGCCTGGACCAAAACATTCCTTTAGTCCTCAGTGTTTTATAGTCTTTGGTGTTATCGATTTTAACCAGGGGTTTTTAAAGGGAAACCGAAAGCCTGAACCCCTTTTTTCATCTTCAACTCCAGTTCCTGTGGGTCCCCTGATTTTATTTTCCTTCTGCTGGGGGAGGGGGTGAGGAGGAGTCCCATGTCAGAGGAGGCCTGCAGGTGGGTGAGGGAGAGGGGGTTTCCTACTTGGATCTCTCGCCAGCCGGCACACCCGTGCTCTTGGGGAGTGTTGGCACCACGACCTGCTTCGGGTCTCCTCCGTGCCCTTATCTGGCCCCAGACTGGGCGACAGACGTGAAAGAGCCCGGTTGGTTCAGGAACAAGAATTCCCGTGGCCTTGCCGAGAGTTCCTTTTGGGCACCCGAACGTTTGGCTCCAGATCCGGCTGTTTGGTGCAGCGTCCTGGCTGGAGGTGCTGGATTCTCGACTTGGCCTCCTCGCTCCGTGGCCGGCTCTACGGCCTGGCCCCTGGCCACTCGAGGGGCCAGGAACCAAACAGGGCAGATGAGAGGATTCCTTCCCGAAAAGCTGGGGCTTCCCCTCGAGAACCTGGGCCGGGGGCTGGGACATGACCAGGAGCAAGTCACTGAAACCTCCTGTGCCTCGATTCCCCTTCTGCCAAGTGGGGCTAATGGTTCTGGTTTGTCAGCACTCTCGCGAACATGTGCTGAATTAGGGCAAAACCACGCCCGTTACGTATCTCTCTGTATGCGCGCACACTACATACCTTGATGTAATCACTTCTCAGCATCTTTTTCAAGTGAAGGCTCCCGAGTTGGGGCGGACAGGTGAGGGCCAGCTTGGGGCTTCTGGGGCCGAAACATGGGTCTTTGACTCAGCCATGCCCCCTTGGGCTAGGGGGCAAACCAGGACCAATTGGCAGGCCTGTGTGGGCTTCAGTCTGAGGATTGGGCACTGCCCCTGCCCTTTCCCCCCAAACATGGGTTTGGCAGCCCTCTCCTTGCTTCTTGCCCCTCTGAGTGGGCCAGGCTGGCTCCTGGCTGTGCAAAGGCCCCTCCCTGGTCCCTGGGCAGGTGAGGAGGGAGTTCTTCCAGGCTGGGACTGGAGGGGGGGGGGTGGGGAGAGAGCAACTGCTCTGCTCACCGGTTGCACCCTTCAGCCCACGGGCCCCACGGAGTCCCTGTCTGCAGCTGGGCAGGGCCTCTGGTCCATACCACGCGGATGTGGGCTTCACTCCCCTCGGGGCCTACCGTGGGGTCGGGAGTGGATACCCGTTCTGTTCTCAGAATAAACATTACCATAGTCCCAGAAAGACTTTCTTGTGTCTGTCTGCCCTTCTGGGGGGCGGGGGGTGAGGGACAAAGGAGTGAATATTCCCAGGCTTAGGTGACTGCTGTGGTCAAGAGGCGAGTGAGGGAGGACTTAGGAGTTACAGCTGAGGCTGGGCCCCGCTGCCTGCCCGCTGCGCCTGTGGGCAAAGGTCAGGGGTCATCCCATCATCGCTTCCGCTGGCCTCGTCCCAGGCACTGGGGGACGCAGGGAAGCAGCCACAATCCCATCCATGGGGCAGTCTACGAACTAGTGGGGGAGGCCAATGCAAACACTCCGATCCTAACAAACACCACCCAGGAGGTGACTGGTAAGGCCGTGGGAGTCCTGGGAGCTTCCAGCCTAACCTGGGAGGGCAGGCTGACGCCCTGATGCAAGTGGGAAATAGCGGGGGAGGGAGGGGAGGCAGCCACGGGAAGAGGACCTGGGTTTGTGGGGCACTGGTGGATGTGGGGAGGCCGCAGCGGAGGCTGTGGAGAGAAAATGCTAGCAGCTCCAGCCAGGCAGCCGGGGGTCGGGACTGGGGGAGAAATAGTGGACAGAACTCCGTGATGACTGGGGTGGAGTGGGGAGTGATGGAAGAGGAATTCAGGCGGATTTGTAGGCTTCTCTACAGGACTGTGAGCAAAGGACACTGGATTCGGAGCCCTCCCTAGCAGACTAGATGATGGCGGGTGCTGAGTACCCCGTTGCTGCCGCGGCCTCCGGAGATCCCTGCGGACCTCTCCGCCCCTACCACGCTGGGCCCGTCCTCACCGATCGGCCCTGCATTCTGCCTCAGTGTTCCTCTTGGGGTCTCAGCTTTCCCATCCGCGCAGGCTGACAGCAGCCCGGGAGGCTCCGCAAGTGAGGCGACTGGGGGAGTGGTGGGTAGTGAGTGGCAGTGGCAGTTGCCACCCCAGAAGTGGGGATGGTGACCTGCGGCAGCTCCTGCTGGGCCACCTGGCCAAGACTCTAGCAGCCAGGGGTCTGTAAGGGTCAGGGATGTCGAGTCGGAGTCGACATCCGCTCCACTGTCTGCTCCAGACAGACAGCCTGGACGCTCGCCTTGCTCCCCTGGGCGCTCTGGAGCGCAGTGGTGCCCATGCCCAGCAGGTGGCGCCCTTGGGCCTCCCACCCCATTCTTTGGGGCGCCCTCATCCCTGCAGACACGCCTCCGTTCTAGAGGATGGGGAGCTCAAGGAGTGCCTCCCTCTTCCGAAGCCCAAGTTCCCCCTAGAGGCCTGCACACCGATGGGGCAGCAGCCAAGGTGGCAGGAGGCATAGGATGGTGACAAGGTCATGCCAGGTCTCAGCAAGGAGTCATCAATTAGCGCTCTTTGCCCGTGCTAATAACGTTTTGTGTGCCTCTCCTATTTATGTCCAGTGCACACTTATAATCACATTACTTTACCTCAATTCATACGTGTCCCTGGAATGGAATTGCTCCAAGTCAGTTGATTCGAGAGACAGTTTCCTGGGTGATCATGAACCTGCCCCACCCCCCACCCCCAGAACAGGCTGAAGAACTTCAAGGGGCGCGTCCAAGGGGAGCCCTTGGGAAGTGGATCTGGGGTAGTGTGTGTACGGGGACTGGGGAGAAAGGGCCAGAACGTGGGGCTTGCAACCTCCTGCTGGGGCCCTGCCCTGCCCCGCTGGGTCCCTTCCTCTCAAGACGGTCAAACAGCCATTTACAAAGAAGAAAACGGCGGGGGTGGGGGGGGGGGAGGGCAGGCAGGTGCCAAGACTCAGCAAATCAGTGACCAGGTCAGGATCGGGAGGTTTCCTGCCCACGTGCTGGGAGCAGGTGCTGTTACTGCACAGAATAGCAGGCAGCTGAAGCCGGGCGGAGCGGCTTTCGCCCGCGTCCCGCACGGCTCAGCAGCACCGAGGAGGGAGCCCGGGGCCCCTGCCTCCCCGCTGGGCGGCACAGCCGGCCTCCTCCGCTGATGTCACGGCACCCAGATCTCAGAGGCCCCTCCGACTCCGCCTCCTGAGGGAAGGCTCCGGCGTGGGGCTCGGGGAGGGCAGCAGTGCCGCTGGACAGCTGCCCTGGCCGGGAGGGAGACAGACCATCACACGGCGAAAACCTGACAGATCCAGAGTGGAACCCCCCCCACCCCCCCAGTGACGGGCCTTGGAGCAAGACAGAGGAAGAGGGGACGTGTGTCTGCAGATTGTCCCAGACCCGAGACCCCAGTTCTTGAGCTGTTTGTGCAGGTGGCAGCTGCGTCCAGTCTGGTGGGGAACCGGGACCCAGGTAAGCGTGGGACGCCCGCCGTCCTGGGCCCAGGGAGAAGGGGAATCCCGGGCTCGGGCCAGCCTGGAGCACCCGCCCCCGTAGCCATTCGCTCCTGGTCTGGGCCTCCTGCCACCGTTGGGGTTCCAGCCCCAGTAGCCACTGAATGAAACCGTCCTGAGCCTGGACAGATGGAGGCTTGTAGCCCCGAGAAGGGAAGACTCAAAGGGCATGGTATCCATTGAATTGTCTTCGACTGGGGCTGGGGCACCGGGGCAAAGTGTCGGGGTAGCAAAGAGAGAGAGAGTCTCTTTTGGCCTCTGACACTTCCTTTATCTCTTTATTTCTTTCTCTTCGTTTTTTGTTTTTTTAAGTTTGAGAGAGAGAGAGAGAGCTAGTGCACAAGCAGGGGAAGGGTAGAGAAAGGGAGAGAGAGAATCTCAAGTGAGCTCCATGCTCATTGTGGAGCCCAACCCCGGGTGCAATCTCACGACCGTGAGATCAGGACCTGAGCCAAAATCACGAGTCGGATGCTTAACCGGCTGAGCCACCCAGGTGCCTCTCTTCCTCTCTCTTAGAATAAGTGGCTTCCTGCCTCTGTGCCTCAGGCTTCCCATCTGTGAAATGGGGATGGGAAGCCCTACCCCCAGGGTTGTTGGGGGAACAAGGTGAAGGCAGGCATGGGTGTAGAAACGTAACTACGGTCTTGTTTTCCCTGTTGTCAATTCGGAAAGCCGTCAACTTGAACGTGGACGGGTTCTTTTTAGGAAAAAGTTGACCTTGTAGCTTTTTTCTTATGTGTGGCCCTTAAATTCCATGCTCTTGCCCCCCTCCCCCGTCCCACCTCCCAGAGCTCCGAGAGTCCTGGCTCTGCCCCAGCTCTGGGGGCTCACACGGTGCAGGAGGCCGGGGCGAGGCTGGGCATCCTCGACGGACGCGGCTCCCCATGGCAGCTGCCTGCCAACCCTCGTCGAACTGCCTTCCCTGCCAGCCGGGCTGGGCGCAGGTCTCCAGAGGAACCGTGTGCCCGCTGTGTTCCCAGAGCTCCAGGGCAGGGGTCAGGGCTCGGGTGTCAGGCAGTGTCCTGGGCAGAGGATCAAATGCCCCGGCGCCTCTGAATGGGCCTCGTGAAAAATTGATGCTCCTCCTGGGGGGCCGGGTGGGGGCCAGAGGGCCCTCACCCCGGGGCCCGTGGGGGGGGTTGCCTCGGATCACCACACTTGGTCCCACAGTTCCTGCCCAGGCCTGGCTCTGTGCTGTGTGAGGCAGCGGCTGAGCCCGCCCCCCAGCCCTGGATCAGCTCCCCAACTTTGGGGGAACAGAGGTGGGGACAGACCCAGACCTGACAACGTCACGCGTATAGTCAGGGCTGGATAGACAGGAACGTCAGAGCTCTTGGCAGCCTGGGGGTGGTCAGGGAAGGCTTCCCGGAGGAGGTGCTGTTTGAACTGAGCCGTGAAGTATAGGTGGGAATGTACTAGGCAGAATTCCAGGCAGAGGGGTCAGTGTACGCAAAGGCCAGGAGGTATGAAAAGGGTTGGCATACTTCAGGAGCAGTGCAGGGACGGGGGAGAAACAAAGCAGTGACAGGCGCCCTGAGCCATCAGCAGAAGTCACGTGGCGCCGGGTCTTAAAAGCCAGCCCGGGGGCTTAGAACTCCCATCGTGAAAGCAGGGCATGCCACGAGCAGGTCGCGCTTAGCCTGTGACCCTCCCCTTGCACCAGGCTGCTCCTGTCACCCAGACTTCTGGGGCAGCCCCGAGCCGGAAGGCTGGAAATCAAATCCTCCTCCTGAATGTACCCTGCCCTGCTGTGTGACTTTGGCAAGTCTTGGTCCCTCTCTGAGTCCCTTTGCCCATATTTCCGGGGCAGGGGGTTCCTAGGAGCCCTTTAGAAATCTCTGAATGACCGTAACCAAGAGAAGAGCTCAGGCGCTCTGGGCGGCGGAGCTGGCGACGACGGCCGAGGCTCAGGTCACGCAGGCTGGGCCGAGGCCAGAGGGAGAGAAGCCAGGGAGGGAGGGTTCCCCAGAGGGAGGAGTGGCTGAGGCTTTGGGAAGAGCCCAGGTGACCCCAGCCAGGCTCAAGGCTGCCAGGGCTGGCTTGCTCAGAGACGTGACATGGTCTCTCCCTCTGCAGAACTGCATCCGGCCAGACGGGAAGCAAGAGCGTCTGACAGAGGACATGGTGATTCTTCAGCGGGTGAGTGCTCCCGGCACCCCACTGACCTTCGCCTTTCCATGCCAGGAAGAACGCTGTTGGGCGACTCATCCTCCCCCATCTCATGGTCTCTCATCTGTATGGTTAACGGTAGGGCACCCTCCCCAATACTTCCTTTTAGAAACCTCCTATCTATGCTTCAAAACCCAGCAGGGAAACTGCCCTGGCTCCCGCAGGCCCGGTCTAGCTCTGCTCCCTCCGCTGTGTCTGCCGGGACCTCCCTTTCTCACCACACCCCCCCTACTGGATAGAAATTATTTATCGGCGTACATCTTGGAGTCCCCAGGCGTGTGCAAAGCCCCAAACATGGGAAAGCCCTTGGGGACAGGGAATAGGAAGTTGATCAGTCTAGTGAAGCCAGACCAGGAAGGGCCTTGAGCCGAACTGGGGGGCGGTGAGTAGGGGGCGACCTGGCGGGAGCCGAAGGCCCGGGGGGGGGGGCGGTTATAATAGGGAAGAAGCAGAGGAGCTACGCACCCCCCTGGGTCCTCCAGCCCCGCTTCCCTCCCAGGGCCACAACGGTCCCTGACCCTCAGCCCTTCCCCGTGATCAGTCTGAGGCTCTAATGAGCTCCTGGTCTCCGGAGCCAGGAATGTGGGCCCGGAGCCAGGTCCGTCTGGCACCCAGCCCTGGGGCTGGTGGGAGTGGGTGCCATGGGGGCTTGGCCACAGCTCTGCATCCTCCAGGCCCATCAGAGGCCAGTGGGCAGCTTTGTCCCGCAGCCGTGTGTGTGTGCATGTGCGGCATGTGTGTGTGTGTGTGTGTGTGTGTGTGTGTGTGTGTGTGTGTGAGAAAGAGAAAGACAGAAAGTCAAGTTTCCAGCAGGGCAGGATAAGAATAGACAGTCTTCCATCCCAGGGCTGGAGGAGACCCCCTTGGGAGCCCCTTGGCTTAACGGCCTGTTCAAAGGCCCACCAGGGACAGCCACAGCCAGCAAGAAAAGGAAAGTCATGATCACTGAGCATTTGCTGGTGCCAGGGCCCCGACTGCAGGCAGGTCTGGGCGGGGGCATTTAAAGTCCCCCGAGGGGCGGCCTGGGCCACCCATATCCCCCAGGAAGCCTGTGAGGCAGGCCTCGGGCCGACTGCGCCCTCTCCCTCGCTTGCTCTCTCTGAACCCTGGCCAGTCTCCCCCTGTGGGGGACTCTGCTGGGAGAAGGTGTCCGCAGGTGAACGCAGGCTCTGCCCACCCCTCGCGTAGAGAAGACATTTCTGTTACTGCTTTGCTCCTGAGAAGGGTCCCGGCTCTGGGCAGCCAGCCAGCTCTGCAAGTCCACGGGCACCTGGGCTCCGGTGTGGCCCTCACTTTCAATGAGTGGACAGACTTGGGGCATGTTCTTCAGCCTTCCCCAGCCTCAGTTTCTTTCCCTCTAAAGCGAGGTGGGGGAACCCTCTTTCCTCGGATGGCGGTTGTGAAGATAAAATGCCATGAGGGTTCTGTCCACGTGCTGCTTCCTTCGCCTGCCTCTGGAGCCCGCCTGTCTCCTCCCTTCGTCCTGCCTCTCCCTCCCGTCCTGAGAGACCCCCGGTTCTCTCTCAAGCCCGGTCTGCCCGCCCTGAGCACTTCGCTTTCCATTTTCCTGGCTGCCTTCTCCTCAGGCCTTGAGGTGGCCACGGTTCCCTTCTGGAGACTTCCCTGCTCTGCCCACGGCAGAGTCCGGTCATGCTCCGTCTTTTTCCTCTGCTTACCTGAGGCCTCCAGGTGAGCCCGGAAGTGGGGGACAGCCCTCGTCCTGCTCCCACTGTCTCCTCGGCCCTGGCACCAGCCCAGTCAGAGGAGGCTCTGTGCTAAAGACGGAATGACTATTGGGACCCCCTCACTTGGTCTGAGGAGCTAGGCAGAAGGTGGTGCCCACCTCAAAGGAAAGCCTGAGAACGAGATGTCCCGATGCGTATATGCCGGGGTCCTTGTTCCGGCCAATCTAGGGGTCCACGCAGGACGGACGGTCAGGCGAAAGGAAATGAGAGAGCCACGACAGAGATGGAGTCTGATGACCAAGCAGGCAGCCCTGGCAATTCTGGTGTCTCTGCTCTGCCGGCCTCAGTGTCTTTATTTAAAAGTAGTGAGTGACATTACAGCAATGAGTGACAGCCCATCAGTAAGCGTAGTTTGAACAATAATGTGTTTTATCAGTAAAGCGGAGATTTCCTCAATCTTGCAAGTTGTTTTCAAGTTAGTTAGCATATAAATTTAAGGCTGGGGGAGAGGACAGGAAGTTACCTGGGCCTGCCAATGTTAATTATCTATAAACAGGCCAGGAGTCATTGCCTATTCTTCCAACTACAATGGGGGAGGTACAACCCGTCTGGCAAGGACAGAATTCCCAATGCTTGTCCTTTGCCGGTGAATGAGTGAATTTACATAATAGGAGCCTAACATTTACACAAATCACACCAATATTCAGCCAGCTCATAACTGCCATCAATTCGTGCAACCCATCCCCAAGATGCAACTTTAAGGTGGCCAGGCTACTCTCATTCAGATGTAATCCATCAAAGCATCCTGCTCCAGGTCCTTCCCTATTATCTAAATGCCGTAAAACAAAAGAGCATTACATTCCTTAGGCCAAGGAGAGCAGTTCAAGAAATCCAGGCCTGAAAGATTATTTAGAAGGAGGTAAGATTGGGCGCCAGTTTGGCTGGCGAGCTTTTGCTTCAACCTTTTCCACACAGGGAGGGGTCTCAACCTGTGAGCTCCCAACACATAGACAACGCTGGGCTGACAGAAGCACGCTCAGGGATGGTTAGCCACCGAGACGACAACTGCCAACAAGACCACCACGTTGGTGGTGTTCCCCTGCATGAGAATTCCCTGTTCTTTTCTCTCTCTTACCATATTTGGTATAAAAATCTCAGGAGACCCCCAAAGGACATGATGGATCTTTCCCCGTGTGGGAAAGATGGGTGACAGATTTGCTCCTCCCTCCCCTCCTCCATCATCCGGCCTTTCTGAGTTCTGAGCCCCCACAGGGTCCCAGGTGCCGGAAATGCCTTCCTATACATGGGCGAAGAATCCAAACTTCTTTTCTCACGAAAACCTTTATTTATTGAGGGTTCTGATTCTTCAAAAGTGGCATCCGCATTGGCCCCACTACGTGCCAGGGGCATTCTCTCTGCGTGATCTCCTTTTATTGCCAGAAGGCTATGAGGGTAGCGATCGGCATGTCCACGTCACAGGTGAAGAAGCCAAAGCCCGGAGAGGGCCATTTAGAGAGAAGCGGGGGCAGGTCGGGACAGGGAAGGGAGCCGCAAGGGCGAGGGGGCGGCAGGCAGGCGAGGAGACCGTGGGAGGGGGCCGCCGTGCAGGGTGTACGGGTGTGCTCCAGGGAGCGGGCACAGGACAAGGAGAGTTCAGACCGCCTGTGCGGTGACATTTGCAGGACACAGGCTCTTTCCTAGGGCCCCTGGGGAGGTCGGAGCAGACCCGTCATGCGGATTGGGGGGGGGTGCCTGGAGATCCCGAGCATACCAGAAGCTGCCTCCCCGACCATCCCCCCCAGTCACGTTCTCACGTGCCCACCCGGCAACGTGGCACTGAGCCCCTTCTCTGCACCAGGCTGGGCACAAAGGACGCAGAGATAAATTGCCCCCCTGTCCTGGAGCAGGTACCAGACTAAAGTGGGAGGCGCCTTGAAACACGGCAAGGGCACCATTGAGCGGAACTGTGATAGCAGGAGTCGCAGGGGGGGGGGGCGGGGAGTGGAGTGGCAGGGAGCCTGGGGCTGGGGGAGGCTTTTGCCCTGCCTCTGATGGGGGATGGGATGGGGGTGGGGTGGAGAGGGAGTTGCGGCACCAGGGAAGGGGCGGAGGCTGTGGCAGTACCCCCCCCCCACCCCCGCATACAGATGGGAGATTGAAATCTCTGGAGGAGGGATCCGCCCAGATTGCAAGGCCGGCAGGTGCTTGCAAACCCAGAGATGCGAGGTGCACGTGACCTCTTTAAGGCCCTCAGAGAGGGCTGCCCTGCTTCTGTGTGGTATGATTTCCGGCTCCGGGGTGGATCCGGAGTAGGCACTGAGTGTACTTTGCCCGGATTCATAAGCACAGGGAGGCTCGAAGATAAAGGTGTGGGCTGTTGATAACAGTTGGATTGACCCTTTTATTAAAATATAATGTCCTTCTTTGTCTCTTACAACAATGTTCTGATGACTTCAAGTCTATTTTGTCTGCTGTTCTCACCACCCCCGCTCTTTTTTGGTTACTGTTTGCATGGATTAGATTTTTTTTTTATCTTTTCGCCTTTAATCTATTTGTGTTTAGATCTAAAGTGACTATCCTATAGATAGCATACAGTTGAATCGTGGGGTTTCTTTTTAGCCTATTCTGCCAACCTCTACCTTTTGTTTTGAATTTTTTTAAACATTTACTTATTTTTGAGACAGGGAGAGACAGAGTGTGAGCGGGGAAGGGGCAGAGAGAGAGGGAGACACAGAATCCGAAGCAGGCTCCAGGCTCTGAGCTGTCAGCACAGAGCCCGGCGCGAGGCTCGAACTCACAGACTGTGAGATCATGACCTGAGCCGAAGCTGGGAGCTTAACCGACTGAGCCACCCAGGTGCCCCATGCTGGCTTTTATATTTGCCTATGTAAATATAGTTTTGTAAAATGACCTCTACTGGAGTTCTTGATTTCTTTGCTTTGAGTTACTGTCTAGCGCCCTTTAATTTTAGCCTAAAAAGACTCTTTTAGCATTTCTTGTAGGCAGGTCTACTAGCAACAAACTCCCTCAGCTTTTGGTTACTTGAGAATGTCTTAGTTTCTCTGTCATTTCCAAAGGATGGTTTTGCCAGATATCGATTTTTTTTAATTTTAATTCCAGTATAGTTAACACACAGTGTTTTATTAGTTTCAGGTGTCGGACATCATGATTCAACAATTCCCTATGTTTCTCGATGCTCATCAAGATGAGTGTACTCTTAAACCCCATCCCCGATTTCAGCCATCCCCCCACCCACCTCCCCTCTTGTCACCATATCACTTTGCTCTCTACGGCTAAGTGTCTGTTTCTTGGTTTATTTCTCCTTTTTCCCTGTTTGTTCATTTGTTTTGTTTTTTAAATTCCACATATGAAATCAGATGGAGTTCGTCTTTTTCTGATGGACTTATTTTGCTTAGCAGTATACCCTCTAGATGCATCCATCTTATTGCGAATGGCAAGATTTTATTCTTTTTTGTGGCTGAGTAATATTCCAGTGTGTGTGTGTGTATACACATATATGCATGTGTATATATAAATGTATGTCTATAAGGATATGGATGTGTGTATGTACACACATATGTGCGTATATATACATATACATGGATATGGATGAAGATGGGGCGTGAGTGTGTATATACACATATATATAAACATACACACGTATATATACACATATACATATGTATACGTGTATATATACACATATATACGTGTATATATACGTATGTATGCTTATATATGTGTGTACATATATATGTATATATACACACTCACGCGCCATCTTTATCCCTTCCTCTATTGATAGACACTTGGGATGCTCTCATAGTTTGGCTATTTTAAATAATACTGTAGTAAACATAGGAATGCTTGTATCCCTTCAAATGAGTATTTTTGTATTCTTTGAGTAAATCCCCAGTAGGGTGACTACTGGCTCATAGGGTAGAACTATTTTTACTTTCTTGAGGCACCTCCACACTGTTTTCCACAGCGGCTGCTCCAGTTTGTAGTCCCTCCAACAGTGCATGAGAGTTCCTTTTCTCCACATCCTCGCCAACACTTGTTTCTTGTGTTTTTGATTTTAGCCATTCTGACAGGTGTGAGGTGGTATCTCATTGTGCTTTTGATTTGCGTTTCCCTGATGATGAGTGATGTTGAGCATGTTTTCATGTGTCCGTTGGCCATCTGGATGTCGTCTTTGGAGAAATGTCTGTTCATCTTTTCTGCCCATTTTTTAACGTTTTTTTTTTATTTTTATTTTTTTTTATTTTTGAGAGACATAGAGACAGAGTGTGAGCAGGTGAAGGGCAGAGAGAGAGACGGAGACACAGAATTCGAAGCAGGCTCCAGGCTCTGAGCCGTCAGCCCAGAGCCCGACGTGGGGCTCGAACTCACAGACTGCGAGATAATGATCTGAGCTGAAGTCGGCCGCTTAACCAACTAAGTCACCCAGGCGCCCCTCTGCCCGTTTTTTAATCGGACTATGTGGGTTTTGGTGTTGAGTTGTATAGATTCTTTAAATATTTTGGATACTAACTCTTATTGGATATGTCCTTGCATAATATCTTCTCCCATTTTATAGGTTGCCTTTTAGTTTTATTGGTTACTGCCAGATACTGAATTCTTGCATTTTTTTTCTTTCAGTACTTTAAATATATCGTCTCGCTGCCTTCTGGCCTCCGTGATATCTGATGAGCCATCAGCTATTAATCATATTGAAGATCCTTTGGATACAATGAGTCTCCCTTACTTCGTCTTTTGACAGTTTGATTTTAATGCGTCTCAATGTGGATCTTTTTTTTTGCCTTTGCGGTGCAGAAAATTTTTATTTTGAAGTGCCAATAGTTGATTTTTACTTTTGTTTCCCTTGCCTCAGGAGACTTATCTAGAAAGATGTTGCTATGACCAATGTCAAATAAATTATGCCCTGGGATCTCATCTAGGATTTTTGTGGTTTTAGGTCTCACATTTAGGTCCTTGATGCATTTTGAGTTTATTTTTGTGTAGGGTGTAAGAAAGTGGTCCAATTTCATTCTTTTGCATGTGCCAGTCCAGTTTTCCCAACACCATTTGCTGAAGAGACTGCCTTTTCCCCATGACATATTCTTTCTTTATCAAAGATTAATTGACCCATACAATTATGGGTTTATTTCTGGGCTTTCTATTCTGTTCTATTGATCTCTGTGTCTATTTTTGTGCCAGTAGCATAGTGTTTTGGTCACTACAGCTTTGTAATGGAACTCAAAGTCTAGAATTGTGATACCTCCAGTTTTGTTTTTCTTTTTCAAAACTTCTTTGGCTATTGGGGTCTTTTGTGGTTCCATACAAATTTTAGGATTGTTTGTTCTAGTTCTGTGAAAAATGCTATTGGTATTTTGATAGAGACTACATTAGATGTGTAGATTGCTTCGGGTAGTATAGACATTGTAACAATATTTGCTCTTTCATTCCATGAACATGGAATGTCTTTCCATTTCTTTGCATTGTCTTAAATTTCTTTCATCAGCGTTTTATAGTTTACAGAGTACAGGTTTTTCACCTCCTTGGTTAAGTGTCTTCTTAGGTATTTTATTATTCTGGGTGCAATTGCCAATGGGATTGTTTTCTTGATTTCTCTTTTCGCCGCTTCATTATTGTTGTTGTATAGAAGTGCCACAGATTTCTGTATGTTGATTTTATACTCTGCGACCTTACTGAATTCATTTATCAGTTCTGGTAGTTTTTTGGTAGGGTCTTTTAGGCTTTCTATACAGTATCATGCCATTTGCAAATTGTGACAATTGTACCTCTTCCTCACCAATCGGGGTGCCTTTTATTTTTGTGGTCGTTGTCTGATGGTTATGGCTAGGACTCAGTGTGCTCTTTTTGAGTTCATCCTCCTTGGAATTTCTTGAGCTCTTTGGCTGTAGATTTATATCTTTACATCAAGTTTTGGAAGTTTTTGACCATTATTTCTCAGCTTTTTCAGGTTCCACTCATTTTTCCCAATTCTTTTTTTAATTCCTATCCCTCAGACTGGATACTCTAACGAACCTGTCTTCAGGTTTACTGATTCTTCCTTCTGCCTGTTCAAATCTGCTGTTGAATGCCTCTAGGGAATTTTTCATACAGGCTATTGTACTTTTCAACTGTTAATGTTGTGTTTGGTCACTTTTAATAATTTCTCCCTCTTTATGGATACTATGTGTTTCGTGAGATGTTCTGGGTTCCCCCTGTTCTTTGAGTATACCTGAGATCATCGACAAAAACCTTTGTCTCTGAAGTCCAATGTCTGAGCTTCCTTGGAGAAAGTTTCTGTTGATTGCTTTTCACCTGTGAATGGGCTGTACTTGGCGTTTTGTTTTGTTTTGTTTTTGTTTTTGTTTTTGTTTTTGCATGCCTCATAATCTTTGGTTGAAAACTATATATTTAAAATATAATGTGATGGGGGCGCCTGGGTGGTTCAGTCAGTTGGGCGTCTGACTTCGGCTCAGGTCATGATCTCAAGGCTTGTGGGTTTGAGTCCCGTGTCGTGCTCTGTGTTGACAGCACAGAGCCTGGAGCCTGTTTCGGATTTTGTGTCCCGCTCTCGCTCTGCCCCTCCCCTGCTCGTGCTCTGTCTCTCTGTCTCTCTCTCTCAAGAATAAAGAAAACACCAAAAAAAGTTTTAAATATAATGTGATAACTCTGGAAGTCTGATTCTCTCTCCCTCTCTCTCTCTCTCTCTCTCTCTCTCTCTCTCTCTCTCTCCCCCCAGTTTGTTGTTGCTTCTTGTGAATGATAGTTTTGTTGAGCGACACTTCGAAACTGTCTTTGTGAAGAGTATATTCTTTGTTGTGTGTGGTCACTGAAGTTTTGAAAACTCCTAGAGTCAAAAACAAAACAAAAATACATTCAGTCGTCCAGCCGGGCTCTGTATGTGTGTGTGTTGGGGCGTGCCTTCAATGCTCAGGCCATTCACAGCCCTGCCTTAGGCAGGGTTCACTTCCTGCCAAAATGGAGCTTGAGGGTCAGTTTGAAGTGAGAGCTTAGGGTGTTCTTGGGCTTTTTTTGAACCTTCTTCCAACCTTCCGCATCCGTGAGGTTCCCTGGATTCCCCACTGTGTGTGGGAGTTTTCAAAACCCATATTCCCCTCGCTTTCCTGCAGGCTTTTTGGAGTGTCTCTTGTTTGTTCCAACTGATTCTTTCTGCCCCCTGCCCACCCAGGTAGCAGTGGGTAGTTCAGTTGTCTTTGAATGTTTTGGTCCAAAACCCTCCCCAGCTGTTCCTCTTCCCTGCAGGGAGTTCCAAGTTAGAGAAATAAAGGCAAGCCCTTCCGCACTGTTCCTCTAGGGAGCTCCCAGACAGGTGAGAACAATGGCACTTCTTTGATAAGGGGCCTGTTTTGCCCCGTCTGGTCTTAAGAACCCACACCAGGGATAGAAGCTTCCATCTTCAAGATTACCACAGGGTGGTGCAGGGGGAGGGGAGGTCAAAACACCACAAAGTTCTCCTGCTGGGTTTCGGTCACCTTTCTCTTTATTAAATCTTCCGTTGGTTACTCTAAACATTTCATTTTCTAGGGTTCTAGTACTGTTGATTCTGACCGCTTTTGCCATATCGTTTTGTGTTTTTGTAAAGGGATGGGTTCTTGAGTGCCTTCTTTGCCATTTTCCTGGACGTCACTTGCCCGTGACAGTTGGCACAGTTACTAAATGGAAGCTTTTTGTCTCAACTTGGTATCAATCCTTGGGGCAGGTCCCTCCACCGCCTCTGAACCTCAGTCTCCCCATCTGGCCAGAACTGGACTGGAGGGCGGTGTGGCGGGGTGAGGGCGGCACCGTGAGTTTGTGTGAGGCACTACAGAAGCACAGAAAAGAAGGCAGTGGAGAGGGGCTGTGAAGAACGGGTGGCCCGTGTCTCTGTGCAGCCTGGGCGGCGGGGTGGGGGAAGGCAAGAGGATGGCGAGGTGAAGCGTTTCTGGCAGAGGGCTCAGCACAAGCAAAGGTGAGGAGGGGGCGCCTGGGCGGCTCAGTCAGTTAAGCGTCCGACTCTTGATCTCAGCTCAGGTCTCGATCTCAGGGTCATGAGCTCAAGCCCCATGTTGGAACTTTAAAAAAACAAAACAAAAAAACAAAGGTGAGGATAGGGAGATCCCACCCTGTGTGTTCAGGGCAGCAGGAGACGCGGCTGGAACAGCAGTGAGCCCTGGTTCTGGGAGAGGATCCGGTCACAGGGGCATAAGACTTACTTCCCAGACCCGGTGTGTGCGGGTTGCCTGCAGGGCAGGGGCCTAATCCCAGGCTTCCGCTAGAGGGGGGCCTGGGTGCATGGGGTTGAGCAGCGGGTCCGGGTCAGGCAGGGCTAGGCTCTGACTCCTTGCTGGGTCTCCCTGAGGGGGCCTCTCTCCATCCTCCGGGCCTGATTTACCAATTCTTCCTTCTTCCCTCTGCTTCTCTGCGATCTGCTCTTCCCTCTTCTGGAGTGCCCCGCCCTCTCCTGTCTGCCCGAAATAATCATAACGCCCAGCTATCGCCCCTAACACGACTCGCTCACTTAACAATAACCAGCACTTGTATGGCCGTTTGTTTTCAACAGGAAGCAGGCTGAGTGAGTTACACACACAAACCTTTTCAGTCCTCACAAGCAGCTCAGGAGGTACTGTCTCTTGTCGTCCCGCAGATGCGGAAACAAAGGCACATACAGGTTGACGAAATTGCCCGAGGTTACACGGCTTGCTTGAGTGGCCTAGCCAGGGTCGAACCTAAGCCGTCTGGGTCCCGAGTCCGACAGCTCAGTGGCCCTGCTGTCCCGTCTCTCCAGGACTAATCCGTCCTTCATCTGATGGCACTCGCCTTATCTGGGTCTGGATCTGGTCCCTCCCCAGGCTGGGAGTGGTGGGGATGGTGTCCCCTAAGCTTTAGTCTGAGCCTGGGAAGGCTGGTGAAACGGAAGGGTGCCCGGAAGCCCACCCCCGGCACCTTCCTTGTCCCACGGACTCCTGCGGGCGGGTGGGCAGGGAGAGGTGTGCTTACTCTGTGGTTGGCTGGGGGAAGGACCCCTCGGGGCAGGGTCCCTGGGAGGGCACAGGAAGAGGTGGGAATCACTGCAGTCCCTTGGCGTTGTGCCGGGTGGCAGAGAGCTGGGTCCCTGAGGCTGCGAGAGGGGCTTGGGGTGGAAGGAAGCCAGGTGCAGCGGGGCAGCTCTGAGTTCTGTGTGAGGCATCACTGTGTCCTTCCTTGCCATTACCCCTGCTCCCTGCTGTGGTGGGCTTGTTTTTCGGGGGCCAATTAGGCTTCCAGGAGTCTAGATAATGCCAAGGGCCAAACATGGAAACCACAGGCCTTGAAGAGAGAAGAGAAAGGAGGGAAAGGGCAGGAAGAAAACAAAAGTAGGGAGAGGGGAGAAGGGAAGGGAGCAGAGTCTCGGCGCCTGCGCATGCTGGGATAGGGTGGCGGCTCACCGCCCAGCATGGAGCCAAGCAAGGTGCCCAGTGCCGTGTGGCTGCCAGGACCAGGAGCCCAGCTTGGTGCCCACTGTCCTGGAGAACCAGGGGACACCCTCCCCCAGGTGCCTCCTCTCCCTGCTGCAGATTACTGCTGGCGGGCCTCCAGGCTGGGTGAGGAAGACCAGAGACTGTTCAGAAGCTTTTTCCCCTGCTAAGTCCCCCATCCCTACCCTTGGGAAGATTTTTACCTGCCGTTGCTTTGCAGAGGGAACCAGTGAGCTAGGAGGGTCTCTCAGGCACCTTCTGGTCAGTCTTGAAAATTATGAAGTTTATTGCGTTCCACCCCATAACATCCCCGCGTTTCTTTCCAAAGAAAGCCTACAGATTTTCTCCAGAACGGCAGTCGGGGTGAGTTTCCAGGTGCTGGGTTTATAATACTCAGACCCGCAGCTTGGTTCTGTGGCGCCAGGCGCTGCGGTCTCGGTCTCGGTGAGGCTGGCTGCGAACCCCCACAGTGAAGAGGGGCCGGGGTCCCGGGGAGACGGGAGAGGGCCCGGGCAGTGCGGGCGCCCCCTCCCCGTTCCCGCGGGCGTCACCTAAGCCGCCGTTGCCATGGGCACGCAGCAGATGGCCGGGTTTAGGGTTCCCCGGCGGCGGTGCGCACGGGATTAGGTGAATTAGGTGAATTAGGGAGCCCGAGCAGAGCCGCCGCCGCCAGACCGACCGCGCCATGGAGCCCCCTGCCGACCCCGCCGAGGGCGCCGCCGAGGCGCCCGCCAAGCAGCAGGGCAAGTGGGCGCTGGTTCGCAGCCTGAACCATGCGTTGAAGACCTACGCGGTCATGCCGGTGAGGCCTGCGCCGGGAGGGGGAGTTTGCACCCTGGAAGCCCGTCCTGTGCCTCTGTTTCCCCGCCTGGCAGGAACGGGGTGGGCGGCAGTGGGTCGCGGATCACCAGGGTGCGCGCAGACAGGGGCCCGCGGTGCCTCGCGCGTTCCCTGACTCCCAGAGTGACTTGGCCCCAGCCGCCCCTCCTTGCTGGTGGGAGCTCTGGGATTCGCCCGAGGTGGATGCGCCAGGTCCACGAAGGGGCCCAGAGCAGGGAGCGCCTCCGGGTGCTCCAAGGGGGCTCTCGAGCCGGTTCTGGCCTGGCTGGCCCATCAGGAAGAGAGCATGGCCCTCTACCGCCTGAGGTTAGCAGTCAGAGACTTCCTTGTTCACAGGTGCCCTGGGCAAGTTGGTTGGGTCACCTCTCCCACCTGTGAAAATGGGGCTAATAAAACCACTGTCCCAGAGTGATTATGAGGATAAGAGGGAGAAACCTGTCTTGAGAGGGGCTCCTTCTCATTCCACAAACAGGCACCGAGCCCCAGGCCCTGCCCCAGAGAAGGGAGGAGGCGTAAAGGGCCACGGCCTTGTAGGAAGGTAGCGTGGCGGGGTGATACCAGGGACCACAGGCAGACGTGGGGTCTCTCATCTCCCCCTGCCCTGACTCCTGAGTGCCTGAACACTGAGGCCCAGAGAGACTGGAAGACTTAGCTGAAGTCACGCAGTCTTAGTGGCAGAGCTGGGACCCGAACCAAGATCTTTTAGCTGTGTGCTCACTGTGGGTATGTCCAGCTTCCCTGGGCACGTTCCATTTTGAGAAGTCATCTGTCAGGGTCTGGGAGACCCTCTGCTGTAGCCACTCATGTGACATCAGAGCGGCCGGAGGTTGCCCCATGTCACACGGCCACACTGAGGCGTACAGCACAGCACAAATGGGAATTTTAATTCAAGGGGAAGTCTCTAGCGGGGCGCCTAGTCACAGCGGAGTGGTGTGAGTGGGACCAGACGCAGGCGTGAGTGCCTGGAATCTGGGGACAGGAAGGGCTGGCGGGGTGAGACCTGGGACCTGAGGCCCCTTTCTTTCCTCTCCTCCCTCTTCCTGCCCCACAAGAATGTTGCCCGTTTTCCATCTTCCTTCCCTCGCCCAGCCAGTGACTCCTTGGCCCACCCTGTTTGGTTCAGGCTCTGTGCTGCAGAGTGACGCGTGACTCTGGCCATGTTCCTTCATCTCTTTGGGCCTAAGTTTCCTCATCTGTAAAATGAAGACTCACAACCCACCTGCATCCTGAGGCCCCAAGAACTTTCCTCGGGACCATGGGAACTTCTCCCCTCAGACAGGTTCTCAGGCCTCGAAATTGTCCCTGAGGCCCGTCAGCCGCCATTTTTGCCGTTTTCCTCAAGTTGAGACCTAGAGCAGAGAAAGAGAAAGTCACTGTTCTCCTGGTGACAGTGCTTGGTTAGGAGAGTTCTAGTCCCCTCTGTGTCCTGTAGGCCCTGAGATCCCATTTCCCGCTCACACGGGGTCTTTTATTTTGGTTCTCCTCTGTTCCCTGAGTGGGGTGTACCGTGTGTGTGCCAGCCTCCGGGCTGGGTCGGGGGCGACCCCTGCCCCCAGCTGCCCTCGGCTGAAGCTCCCAGCTCGCCCCTTGGCCCCAAAGTCGTCCAAGGCCTGGGAGCCTGTCAGTCGTTTCCTGTTTTGCTCACAGAGCCGGGTTCAGAGAGCACTGGATTTGGAGTTTGTCAGACTTGGGCTTCATTCCGGGTTTTATTACAAAACAGCCGGGTGAATTGGGACAGGCTTCTTGACCTATCTGAGGGGATGAAGTGGAAATGGGACCCTCGGCCTGAGGGCCGTCAACGAGACAATCACAGGGCGGCAGCTGACTTGCTACGCGGCCCCTTGTGGGCATATCGTGAGTTCGCGTGGGGCAAGGCCCCGGCCAGCCTGGCCGCCAGCAGTTAGTGTCTGTCTGTCTGTCTTGGTCTCTTTCTTTCTCATGCTATACATCGTTCTTTCTCACATACGCTCTGTCACATGCTCTCTCTCTCTCTCTCTCACACACACACACACACACTCACTCCCATAGACAAATTCTGTTTTTCTGTGTTAGACCCTGTTTGACTCTAGAGCGTCACAGATGAGACAGACCCAGCTGGGGCCGCGTGCTAGTGGAGAATGGTCACACAGATGGTGGTCACCCCGCGTGGCGCTGGCTGTCGGGGGCAAGCCCCAGAGGCCCTGGGGCCTGGAGGGATGCCTCCGTTCTCCACACGGCAGCCAGAGTGAGGCTTTGAAAATGTAGATTTATCAAGCCATTCTCCGGCTTGAAACCTCAATGGCTCTGGGTCCCACTTAAAAGAAAGTCCGATTCCTGTCCGCGGTTACGGGCCCTGTGCAACCCGGTGCCTGCCCAAGTCGCCCCCACGTCCTCCCCTCATCTGGCCAGAGACGCTGCCTTTCCCATCCGTTCAGGGCTCTGTCCCCAGAGCTGGACCGGGACGGGCCCACAGTGGGCTCTCCATAGATACGTGTCGAATGAATGAATGGGCTCTTCAGGGGTTGAGGAGGAGGGGGAAGAAGGAGGGAGGCAGGGAGGGGTTGGAAGGGCTGCTGTTTGCTCTGGGCGTGGGCAGACAGGTGGGCGTCCTCTCCTGGAAAGTGGGAGGGGTAGGGGGCGGGAGGAGAGGAGCGCTGTGAGCAGGTGTGGCCGGTGGTCCTCGGCCTGGAGCCCCGAGGGGTGTGTCAGGAAGCACAGTTTGGGTGTGGCACGAAAGGGTTAAGTGGGGTGCCTCATGGGAAACAGCCCGGCACACCCGCACCCTAGGTGCTCAGGAAACGTGTGAGTTCTCCCCCGAGGCTGTCTAATGTTTCCTCCTTTTTCTGGGAGAAAGCTGGGGTCTGGGGGTAACCTGTCTCTGATATGCGTAACCTCCCACGAAGTGGCAGCCGTGGCCGAGAAATAGTTGATTCCGATGGGAACGAACAGGAGGGGTCTGAAGCAGTGAGGGGTTGGCCTGGCGACTCCGGAGCCCACCCCTCAGGGGCACGTGGAAACTGAGGCTCAGGTCGGTCGGCGACTTGCCCACGGCCCAGCCTGGGCAAGCCCAGAACCCAGATTCCTGACGCCCAGCCCACGTGGTTTCCACCGGGCCATTCCCACGGGCGAGGTTCATCGTCCTCTGTTTTATCAGCTGTTCTGTTTCTAACTGCTGCTTGGTAAGTGACAGTTGTATCGAGATGTCTGTGTTCTCTCACCCTCCTGGGGAAATCCTCTCATGAGGATAGAATAAAATCTAACTCTTACCTGCAGTGAGAGTCGATGGTGCTGGAGCTTGCCCACCTCTGTGACTGCCGTTGTCCACCATCGGTGTGCCTGGTCCCTTCACTGTCCTCCCTGCCAACCGCAGCGATCGGTGAACGTATTTGCTCAGTTGGTTGTTTGCCGGCTCCTCCCAACTGGAACGTAGACTCCATGGTCACTGCTGGATCCCCGGCATTTAGGCCAATCAGTGCCTTGTATTCAGTAGGTGCTCAATACGTGTCTGTGGAATCCATCAGTGCTGAAAGTGGTTGTTCTAAGTCCATTTCTCTGACTCTGGGTTTTAGGCTTGGCTTCTGTGTGCCTTCACTCGGTGTGTGGCGAGGGCAGGGGACACAGGCATGACACCTTCCCGCTCAGGGTCAGAGTTCTCCCCCAGAAGCCGGGAGACGGTGTGGTAGAACTCGTGCCACAGGGCCCAGCACAGAGCAGCGTCGCTGCGAGGAAACCCACACCTGAGCCCGGATGGACTTGTTGTACGTGGGTGGGGTTGTAGAGCCTTGGGGAGAGCTGGGCGCTGGACGGCCCTGGGTTTGAGGCTGCCCGGCTGCGTGCTCTTGGCTCTTCCCCTCTCTGAGCCTCTGCTTACCTATCTGTGAAATGGGGACAAGTAAGGACTGTTGTAGAGGAGGGATTGAGGACATGGCATAAGTGCCCAGCCCGGGGCCTGGCACCGGATGGCTCTCAGCAAGCACAAGCTCCCCTTCCTGCCACAGGAGCCTCTGGCCGTTGGAGGGCCGAGGTACACGATCCCCCTCCCGCTCACCTGGCCTGGGGTTCTCTCTCACCCGCAGGGGGACTATGTCTGGATGGACCTGAGGTCGGGGCAGGAGTTCGATGTGCCCATCGGAGCGGTGGTGAAGCTCTGTGACTCTGGGCAGATCCAGGTGGTGGACGATGAAGGCAATGTGAGTAGCCCCCTTCCTCCCCTGCCCCTGCGGGAAGACACAGGCTGACGGGCAGGGGCCGGGCAGTAACCTCAAGGGGGCGGAGCCAGTACCTGTGCCCCTACCCCTGCCTCTCGGACACTCCCTCCTCCATGGAACTTTCCCACTGCCTTGGCGAGAGGGTGCCTCCCCTCTGCCCAGGCTGCTGGTTCTACTTCCATAAGCATCCGGTAGTGTTAGAGATGGGTGCGCGGCGGCGGGCAGGGCGTGGTGCCAGGCCGGAAGCTCCACGGGGGTGCTTTGGGTCAGACAGACCAGATTCAAATCCCATCCTGCCCGCTTATTAGTTGTGCAACCTCCATCGAGCCCCCTTCCGTTCCGAGCCTCGGTTTCCTCTTCTGTAAAATGGGGGACAATAACAGCTGTCCCACTGGGCTGTTGACTCAGAAGTTGGGCCCCATGTAGAGAACACCTCAGTAACGTCGGTTAGTCTAAAACTGCCCAGAGTCTTGCTCTATTGGGTTATGGCGTCCCAGGAATTCATCGTTTGCCTTGGCACTGCCCTGGGATCCATCTAACCGGTTAACCCTTTACTTCTCGTGGCCCTGAAGGAAAGGGACGCAGGAGGTGCAAGTTCTGTGGGGAGTGAGAGCGGGGAGAGGGATGGAAAAGTCTGAAGTCAGGGCCCTGCCCTGGAGAAGGCGGGTAGAGCCCGGAGGAGGCCCCACGGGGGACACACATGTGTACCTGGCTTGGGGACGTGGGGAGGTGGTGCTGAGAACAGGGTCCTAGCTGAGCAGGGACACGAGGGATCCAGGGAGGTTCAGTCCCACTGTAATTTGGGTTGTGCCTGGTGCTTCGCCAAGTGCCGGGGAGAATAGAGACAGAGCCAAGTTTCTGTCTCGGTTCCTAGAATGCTGAGGGCAAAAGAGGGTGCAGCGACAGGGAGCAGAAGGCTCTACTGGGGGCGAGGGCAGGGCTCAGGAGCCCAGGGGACACAGGAGCCCAGGAGTCTGGACACAGAGGGGGCAGGGGCATCCCTGTCGTTCCTGCAGTCTTCATGGACACCCCCATGGGGTACGCCAAGCCCTGTGACCCAAGCTCAGTCTTTGGGTCCTCGCAGCCTCTGCGGGAGGCAGGGAGGGCAGCCAGTGTTACCCCAGGGGGAAACCGGGACAGAGAGGGGCCACCAGGCCTGGTCACACAGCTAGTAAGTGATGGTGCTAGGAGTAGCACCCGGGCCCTCTGGCCTCTGTGTGTGTGTTTCCTCTCCCGATATCTCGGTGGCGACTCTAGGGCTCAGATTCCGTGAAACCACGCTTCTGTGGCCTGGGCTTTAGGACCGGAGTGCCTGCACCGTCACTCTGGCGGCTGTGGTTCCAGGACCTTAGAGGAAGCCCCTGTGAGGTCGCAGCCAGAGAAGGGGACGCAGCTTCAGCTGGCAGCACAGACAGGCCCACGTACCTGCCTGCAGCCCCCAGGGTGGGGCCCGGGGACCATGCCCGGAGGCTTCCATTTCACCCGGGTCATGTTGCATGTCAGATGGTGTCCCGTAGCTGTGTCATTGGATCCCAGAGCTCACCTCCCACCCGCTCCCACTGAAGACCTGAGGGTGGAGGCTGCAGGTGGGAAGGGACGTGACTGGCCGGCCGGGAGCAGCTCAGGGAGTCTGGTTTGCCTCAGCAGCATTGGGCTCAGGGCTTCTGGCCTCCTCTTTCCCGGGCTTTCCCACTCCCAGTCCTACCCACCCCCCCCCCCCCGCCCCACCTGACCCCTCTGACTTCTGACACTCCCTTAACTTGATAGCAGGGACCGGGCCAATCACATCCGGTTCCCCCGAGACCCCACAAGACCTCTGTCCAGAGAGGGTTCTCTGCGGAGCTTTGCTGGATGCATGCATGCATGAATGAATGCAAGGTTACAGTTCCGGTCCTCACTGGGATCCTAGCACTCCGCCTTTGCCCAAGCCGTTCCCATTGCCAGATATACCCCTCCTTCTCTTATTCGACAGAGCACGTGGTCCCCGTCCCTCTAAACTCAGCTCCAGCTCTTTTCCAGATGTGTCCCCAGGCCCTGCGATTGGCCATGTTCTCTCTCTCTCTCTCTCTCTCTCTCTCTCTCTCTTTCTCTCTCACATTCCTTCAGGGCCAGGTCTCTGTTCGTGCCCTGATCACACTTTGGTCTGTGCTTTCAGTGCCTGTGGACATGGACCTGAGGGGTGCTGACCTCAGGCGGGAGTCCCCTTCGTGCAGGAAGGGGGCGGGGAGAGCCCCGCTTCCCCATTTAACTGGGCGAGCCTCTTTATCGCTTGAGGGTGACTCCTCGCTGTTAAACGGGGGCCGGTAATTCTGTTAGGGGATGGTATGAGCAGCAAACGAGAACACGGACCTCTGTCAAACCAGAAAGCATTCGGGTAAGAATACCCAGCCCTGGCCGAGCCGTGACTGGGCAGCAGCGCTTTTTAGACACGGTGGAGCAAAACGAAGGTTGACCTTCAATTAATTCCCCCAACGTCCCCGAGAAGCAGGGACTGTTATTCCAACTCCCATTTCATAGATGCGGTCAGGGAGGCCAAGCGGCCTGCACAGGGCTTACGGGGTCACGCGGCGGCTGAGCTGCCTCTCGCCTCCGTGCCGAACCGTTGGGGTAAGGACGATGGGGACCAGAGGCTGGGGTCGAGTGGGGGAGGCAGACAGCCCACCCAGGCGTCTCTTCCCTCTGGCCTGCAGCAGAGCCTAGCACCAAGTCGGTGAGCAGGGACCAGGCAGAAGGAATTTTCCAACTGGATCAGCTTTTATCAAGAAATAGGATAAAATGGGAGAGAGGAATGTTCCACTCGGGACTGGAAAGTCCAGGCGGGTCCTTCGGTCTCCCATCCGGCCCGTTCGTGCCTCAGGGAGGGCTGCGTGAGGGCCTGACCTGGATGGAAAATGCTTCCGGCTCGGGAGGCGCCTGGAAATGCCAGGGGCAGGTGGAGTCGTGGGCTCCGGCTAGCCCTGTCCCTGGCCCCTCTGAGGGCCTCGTGCTGGCCCCCACCCTGCTCTGATCCTGTTCTCTCAGGTGAGGTGAGAGAAATAAGGGACTGTTAGCGTCTCTCCATGACTAAGATTCCTGCTTCTAATTCAGAACTGGGAGTTGCCGGTAGTCACCGGTTAGCCCTGTGTCCCCTCGGATTCCCTGCCACCTCATTTGTGCCTGGCCGCTGTATGAGGCGTGGTGGACCCAGGAGGCGGAAGACCTGGAGTCTGGCCTCCACGAGCCCCCGGCCTCTGGGCACATTGGGAGGTCAGCGCTGCATGCAGACAGCAGCAGCCCAGCGTGACCACTGCCTCGCAGTGGGAGACACAGGCCACGTGAGAGCCCGGAGGAGGCCCTGACGCGGCCCGTGGTGGAGGTGAGGGGGATGGCACAGCGGAGCGTGTGAGGGCGGGCAGTGTTGTCAGCAGAGGCTTTAGAACTGGGAAAACTTTGAGCGGGGCCTCGAAGGCCTGCGTGGAAAGAAGTATGCGGAATGGCACGAGCGAGGCCACAGAGGCGCTTGGGGAAGTGGAGACCAACCTTCTCTGGCTTGGAACGACAGGGGGTGCTGGAGCAAAGGCCAGCTGTCCCCTTGTCCACCTCGGGCTGGCCCTTGAATGCCAGGCTGAAGAGTGGGGGGGGAGCAGGGAAGGGCTCCAAGCCCCGGAGTGACGGGATCAGACATGTGCTTGAGGAAACCCCCAAGGGGGGTCAGGACTGCAGGGGAGAGCTGGGAGCGAGGCGGAGGGCGGCTAGGGCCAGGGAAAAGATGGCGGTCTGGATCAGGGTGGGGGCTGAGGTTGGCGAGGACGGCACAGCTCACTCGGCAGCAGCCCGTAGGAGGGTTGAATGAGTAGGAGGGGGTGACCAGTTGGATGGGGGATGGGACGGGATGAGGGGCTGATGCCCCAGATTCCTGCTAGTGACTGGCTGGTGGGGTTGGTTATCCCAGAGGCGGCCGCAGAGGGCTGCGGGGGCTCATTCAGGCTGCAGCCACACTCCAGGGCACAGTTCAGACCCTCACCTCCCTGAGATGCTAGGATTATGAGGAGAAAGTGCTAGAGGCCACCTGGGGAGGAAGGAAGGAAGGACGGGTTTGTTGAAACTGCCAATGCTGTTGACCGGATGTACCACCGGAAGCCACCCCCCACCTGAGGAGAAGATATTACAGGGGAGCATAGGAAGAGCCACCGGGCAACCTCTCTCTAGTTTCCGCATCAGCTCACACGCACCGAACATTCACCCCTGCTCCACATTCATGCACGGATCCCGGTGAGCTCTACCCCAAACAGTTCCGCGCACCGCCCCCCCCCCACCACCGCTCCCGCCCTGCCTTCTTCAGCCTCCGGGGCTTTGCTTTCGCTGTTCCCTGGGCCTGGAATGCTCTCCCCCCACATCTTCAGGGGGCTCTTTGTCATCATTCAGCTCACGGCTCAAATGTCACCTCCTGGGAGAGGTAGCTCCTGACCAGCTGAGGTAGTTCCCTCCCTTATCTCCAGCCCATAAACCTGTTGCTTTATTCTTGGCACTATCGAGATCGCTTTTTGTGTAATTTGCAGCCCAGTCTCGCTCCACTGATGACGGTTTCCACTCCATCTGGCGAAGAGACTGGGGGGACTCTAATTCTCTTTAAGAGACTCCTAAATGAGTACAGTCCCTGCACTGCCCATCTTTTAGGTCCCTAAGGGGAGGAGGAGTGGTCCCTACAGTGTGGGGGCGAGCAGTCCCATCCTGTGCACTCAGACCTGGTGATGACAGAGCTTGGCCACGGGAGAGGACGAGGCCTTTACCAGGGTCGCGCGGACCCGGGGTTCCGGCCCCTCCTGCGCCCCTGGTCCGGCACCCCCCGCCGGGGGCCCAGGAGAGCCGCCTGACGGTAGCCATGCCGCCTCCCTGCAGGAGCACTGGATCTCCCCGCAGAACGCCACGCACATCAAGCCCATGCACCCCACGTCGGTCCACGGCGTGGAGGACATGATCCGCCTGGGAGACCTCAACGAGGCTGGCATCCTGCGCAACCTGCTCATCCGCTACCGGGACCACCTCATCTACGTGAGTGCTGGCCCCGCCCGCTCGCTGCCCAGGGGCCGGGGCTCCTCTGTCCCCAGCCGTTTGCTCTGAACCATCTCTTCTTCGGGGCCGAGGCTTCTGTGGTTGGAGAAGGGAGCGGTGTACACCACGGTTCATGTGTCTCCCTTGGCCTTGAAACCACTGGAGGGCCTGGCCCGGGGGTGTGAACTGCTTCCTTGCTTTGCTCCGAGATGGGGAACTGCTGCCCCCTCTGGGTTTGCTATGGGGGCGGGGCCTCCCATTGGTCCTCTGGATCAAGACAGGACAGGCCCAGAGTCTACATGCTCAGGAGGGGATGGAGGCGGGAACACGCTCCTTAGTAGCGCGAAACCTTGATATAAGAACCAGTCTTCCACACGCTCCACGTTCTTTCACCTCGAACCTCACCAGGCCAAGTAGTCCCACTCGGCCAGGACTGAGCTGATCCCAACAGGTGGGTTCCGAGACCCTCCGAACACGAAGGGCCCATGGAGATGACTGTCCAGGGGCTCTCGCCTCGGGAACCTTTCATGCTCTTAACGTTACTGAGGACTCCCAAAAGCCCTTGTTGACGTAGGCTTTATCGGTTGATATTTACCATATTAGGACTTGAAACTGAGAAACTTCACGAATGTATTCATTCACTAAAAAATAACCATAAAAATCTATTCCAGGAAAACATCTTTATGAAAAAACGACTGTATATATCACCCCCCAAAAGTAGTGAGGAGAGTGGTATTATTTTATATATTTTTTCAACTGTCTTTAGTGTCTGGCTTAATAGAAGACAACTAATTCTCCCATCTGCTTCACCTCCAGTCTGCTGTGATGGTTGGGACGTGTCAGGAAAAGCCAGGAAAAGCTGGCTGCCCAGATACGGAGGTAGAAAAGAGCTTGCAGATTTCCTGAAAGTTCTCTGAGATTTCAGTGGTCTCTGGACCCTCAGAGGTCTCTGGACCACACTCTGAAGACTGCTGGGCTAGTCCCATAAGTCCCACTTTATAGGCCGGGAAACTAAGTCTCCAGGGGGGTTAGCCAGGCCCAGAGCTGTGCGCTGGGGTCACTCCATGTCTCTGGCCCAGCCCCTCCCTCCAGCAGCTCCCGGTGAGGGAAACCAGGGCTGCGTCACAAAAAGGAGAGAGCAGGACGGAGCATTCCCCCCACGCACAGGCGGGCCCCCAGGCAGGCTGCTATAGGGGACATGCATGGGGGACACACGTGGCAATAAGTGTCTGAGAGAAGTGTGGACAGGGCAGGCTTATAGGGGAGTGAGGGGTCGCTCCCAGCTCAGGGAGAAAGTCGGGGTTCCCGGGGGTGGGTGGTGTGGCATTCAGGAAGGGGCGCTGCTTGGATAGGAGGCTGGAGGCAGGACGGTGCCTGGTGAGTGAGCGACACAGGGACACTCAGGTTGTCAGGACTCTGAAGGGGAGCCGGGGAGACAGGGCTGGCAGCCCTGAGGTCGTCCCTGAGCAATCCCAGCGAGGAGCTGTGTCAAGGTCAGGGATCCAGCCTCTCGGAAGCCCTGGAATTGTGGCCACTCAGCTTCCCGCTGCTACCCTCCCCACTCTGGGACCCTCTGCCATTTCAGGCACCCCGCTGCCCCTGTGCTGAGGCCCTTGACATTCGTCCCCTGAGTAAGCACAGCAAGTGGCTTTTACAGGGAGCCCCTTTTAGCACTGATAAAGCCCCTCTCACCCTTTCCCTCTCCCAGAGTGGGGGCAGGGCGCAGACGGCACCTCCAGACGTGAGCCACAGCGTCCACACAGGAGGATGGTGCTAGAACTCGAGGCCAGGCCAGAGGTACCCCATGAGGATCCCAGGGCTCTCTGTGGCTGCTCTCCTGGGGGCGGGTGGAGTCTAACCCTTGGGTCCGGAGGTAAGCGGGGACAGGGAGGCCGCTGCCAGAGCTGATGTCCTGACCCAGTCTCCTGTCAGGAGGAGGCCGAGAAGGAGCTGGGGCAGATGGGCGTTGTCCCCACCAGAGACCCCACAGACCAGGTCTAAGAGTAACTCAGGCACGCAGTTGGTTATTTCACACACAGTTTAGTGAGTCTCGCAGGCAAACCCGTTCCTCACCTGTGAGGGGCAGTTGGTGGACTGAGGCCGAGAACAAAGGCAAATGCAAGATTCATAAAGGAGGAGGGGGAGAAAAAACTTTGGTTTGGGAAGAGCAGATCTTGTTTGTGAAACTTGGGGGGAGAGACTAGCCGGCAGCTAGCAGAGAAAGCAGCTGTATGTCCTTGAGTAGCCCAAGGGGGGGACCAAAGGAAAGAACCCCGGACGTCTACGGATTCTCCAGAAAGCTCCACGATGGATCCCGTTTTCCTCATTAGAAGTTCTCACCAGTTACCTCTCTGGTGGTCTCCTCTCTGGGTGAGGGAGACGAGGCAGGGGAGGGAGGGCAGGACATCGAGTCGAGACCCAGGGCCTAAGCTGCCTTCTTGTTCAGGAAATCAAAATATGGCGCCTGCTTGGTCGGTGCAAGGGCCCAAGATTCTGGCTGTTTGCTGGTCTGCGGAGCCGTGTTTGACGATTGCCCAGTGCAGGGTTTCTAATTGCCGACTCTCTGCTTCTGTGACTGGGTCCATGGGGGTGGGACTAGAGCTTTGAAGAACCAACCGGCCCTTGTCCCACCCAGAAACCATACCTGTCCCTAACCATGACAACCCCTGGTCACTTCGTGGCTTGGGTTACCCTGGGCACAGCCCCATGTACCCAGGATCTCCTCAGATTACCACGGCGGCTCCCAGCCCCAGGCTGGGGGATGCTCTGTCCCTGACTGTCTGCCTTGGGCGTGCCCGCTCCAGCTCGACCACCCCTAAGAGCCTGAGGGACAGCGCCCCGGGGCCGCAAACCAGCTCTGGACACCCCCACTGGGGGGAGGACCCTCAGAGGACACCTAGCAACCTCTGGGTCCCACAGGGAGCAGGTAGCAGGGCTGGTGGGATTTCGGGGCTCCTGAGGCTGAAGAGGGGCTGGAGGCCCAGGTCCAAGTCTTGGCAGGTGGCCTCTGGGAAGTCCCTGTTCCTCTCTGGTCCCAGCCTCCCCTCTGACACGATGGGGAGACTTTCTGGGTGAGCACGTCTGTGACTCTGGGAAGGTGCGTGTGCCCCGGATGTGTCTGGGTCTCCGTGGCCTGCTGAGAGGATCCAGGGCTGGCAGTCCTGGGGGCTTCCTGGAAGAGGCGGAGTCATTCCTGCCACATCTCCTGGAGTGTGTCTCTGGCTCCAGAGAGGTTCCCAGAACCCCGCCTGGGGACTTGGGGCCCCTAGGGAGCACGTGAGCTGTGTCCTTGGCTTGGGAATAGTCCTTATCTCTCCGCCTCCCAACCTACGGCCCCAAAGGCAGGTTTCCTTCCTGGAGGCTTGAGCAGGAGGCCTATGCTGGGCAGCTGAGCATTAACGCCTGCTGACCACAGACCCTTGGAGAGAGGGGAGGCCAGAGGGGCTCGGGGAGCACTGCCGAGAGCCTCGGGGGGCGGACGGGGGCAGAGCAGGCCTGGGTCTCCTTGCTGGTGGTGGCCAAGCCCCTCCCTTCTTTACTGCCCCCCCGCCCCATAGTCCTGGGGTTCAGGTAAGCCCAGGTGGGGAGGCGAGGCCTGGGCTCCTATGACAGAACCCCCCCCCTTTATTTGACCCCCTGCTTCCCTTGAAGTGATCTCAAAGTCCCTCTGCTTCCCAGAGGCTCAGTTTTTCCTTCTGGAAGGGGCTGTCTAATCCCTCACACTGGCCTTTTACGGAGCACACGCAGCACGGAGTGACAGCCGGAGCGTCCTGGACCCAGCAGGGGTGCGGCTGGCAGATCGGCGTTCTTGCCTTTCCGCAGGGGAGGGTTTGGGAGGGTTCTCCCCACTGACGGAAGAGGCCTCGACGCTATTAGCTATTCCGAAATGGGCACACGTGCCGTAAACTGGAAAGTTTTCCTCCCGCCGCAGAGAAAACCACGGCTAATTTTTTATCTGTCTTCCAACACAAAGACTATACCTATGATCTGTATCAAATGTGATATAAAATTATATACAATTTTTTTTCCTACACAAATAGCATCGCCGTCTACACCGTTCTGTGCTTTTTTCCATGAGCCACACCCCGGGGCCATCCTTCCTGTCACTATAGGCCGCGCTGCCTAAGAGTCGCTGACAGGCTGTCCCCTCGGCTCCCGTCCTTGCACTTTCCCATGGGCCGCAGGAAATGCATGGCGCCGGGCCCGGGTAGAAGGGACAGTGGGGCTGGGGGGCAGAGGCCTTGAACCAGAATTACAGAGGAGTCCAGTGGGCCGAGTGACGGGGACCATGCGGATTACATAGGAGTTTGCATGGCTTCCCGTAGGGCGATCAGCTCAGCTTGGACCTGAGGGAATTAGCCGAGGGTGTGGGCAGGGGATAGAGTTCGGTGCTTTTAGCTGAAGCATCTCCTGGCCGGCAGATGCTGCTGGCGAGGGCCGGGGCTCTGGTGTCCTCCGTCCTGCAGCCCTGGGAAATTGCCGGAGGGCTTTCAGCAGGGGGACAGACACAGTCGAGCTGGCCCTGGCTCAGAGTGGAGGGTAGACTGGGGGACTGGGGGACGGTGTGGGAGCTGGGAACCCAGAGGGGCGGTGCCTGCAGCGGTCTGTTGGGAGCCTGTGGTGGCCAGGGTGGGGGACTGTGCCATTGGAGAGAGGTGGGCTGGTATGAAGGAGAGGGAGGGAATGAGGGGCCCCCCAGGTCCCGCCCCGGGTGACGAGTGGCGGGGCTCTGTTGGCCAAGTTGGGTTGGCTGAGTGGGAGTAGGGTGGGAGGGGAGGGTGGGGTCCAGTCTGGGCAGGTGTGTGGATGGATAGGGTGGGGGGGGGTTTGCCCAGGAGGCCGTGGGTGGAGCGGGGACGGCCCCGGAAGCCGTGCAGGGGAGAGGAGGGTCCGAGCCCCGCCACAGGAAGACTTCTAGTGTATCTGTGCATCCTCTCTGGCCCCGGCTGGCCCTGCTCCTGGTCACCGAGCTGCTCCCAGGGCACCTCTGTCTGCTCTGGCTGCCCCTGTTGACCGGCTCATTAGGTCTGCGTTGGCGTCTCTGCCTCCAGCCTCGGGGACAGCCGTTCGTCCTCCCACAGCTGCCAACGTGACCTTTCTCCAACAGACCTTCCAAATGCCATGGCCTTTCACGCCTCCGTGCCTGATTCCCACTGACCAGCGCTCACTCCCCCTTGCCCGACGCCCCCGCCTTCTCCACCGGAGGGATCTGCGGCTTCCCTCAGGCCCTAGCTTTTCCTCCCTGGCCTCCAGGAGGTTCTGTCAGCCTCCCCACGTGTCTCAGTGGAGGGTCCTTGAATGACCGCATGGAGCCAGCCTCTGGCCACGTGGCGATCACGATCACGGACCAGGTGGTTTGGTGTCAGGTTATTAAATGTTTATTTTTAAGAGAGAGAGTGAGCGTGAGCAGGGCAGGGGCAGAGAGAGAGGGAGCCACAGAATCTGAAGCAGGCTCCAGGCTCTGAGCTGTCAGCACAGAGCCCGATGCGGGGCTCGAACCCACAAACTGTGAGATCATGACCTGAGCTAAAGTCGGCCGCTTAACCAACTGAGCCACCCAGTGGCCCCTCGGTGCTACGTTATTAAGGAAGTACCAAGAAGAAAGGAAGGTGGCACTTAAGGGCAGCTGCTTGTAAGCGGGCACACGTCAAAGGTTATGCCTTTTAGTTGTTCCGTGGCCCTGGGAGGGAGGTGTTAGCCATCCCCCTTTTGCAGATGAGCCCACGGAGGCGTAGAGAGGCCAAGTGATCTGCCAAAGAGATGTTTTTTGTGGCTAACTCCGCCGCCTGGGGACAGGCGGTCAGCCGGTTCCCATAGCCGAGTAGCGCCGAGCCGCAGGTGGTGGGGCTGAGGTGCCCTGGGGCTGGAGGTTCGTGGGTTCCGATCCGAAAAGTTAGCCCAGCCCTGGGCCGTGCGGGGTGTTCTTGGTGGAGACCGCCCTTGTTTCCCCACTGACCTGCTCCCTTGTCTCCCGTTCCCTGCTTTCCAACCTCAGACCAACTGTGGAGGGCGGGTGAGTGTGGCACAGAGCTGGCTCTGGCTCTCCGTGCGTGCCTGGTCGGGCAGGTCCCCCCGGCCCCCCGCGTCCCCACCCCGCCCCACCTCTGCCTGCTTGGGCTCTTGCACGCGGTCGGGTGGTCAGTACGGTTGGGTTCTGCTGCTTCTGGTCCGGTCTGCTTGGAGGAAGAGCCTGGGGGGCAGGGGAGCCTCCTCCAGGGCCCGGAGAGGGGTGGTAAGTGGCCAGTCCCCCTGGCCCGGGGCAGGCAGGGCCGGGACTGGAACCCAGGTCTGGGCCGCCCTGCCCGGGGCTGCTTCGCATGGCCACACTGGCCCTGGTTTGGGCATTTCCCCGGAATATGTGCTGGCGGCAGCCCTTTCCCTGCACGGCTACCTTGGGCTGAGGCTCCTGGGGCATGGCCGAGGCTCTGGGGTGACGCACTAAGCCCTTGGCGGGAGGCGATGGGCCGGACTGTCACTTCCTGTTGGTGGTCACGTCTGTCTTCAGTCTCTCCAGGCCCAGATGTCAGTATATCCATCTCCGATTATAGGCTGAGCCTGACCTTTTCAAACCGGGGTGGGGAGGGGCAGGTGGAGGGAGCGCTGATCGCTGGGCACCCTATTCTGCCCTGGCGGCAGGAGCCCCGGGCCGTGTTGTCCCCTGTGCGGCAGGGCCCCGGGCTCACCGCAGGAAATCCTGTGCGCAGGCGGCCGGTTTGCACAGACAGAGGAGCCCAGGAGAGAAAGGCCCCTAGAAGTTTGTCTGAGGTGCACCTGTGCTGGCTGGGATGGCCGGGGGTGTCCTGTCCCCCAGAACACAGGGGCCCCTCTGCCCTGGGGCAGTGCTACAGAGACGGACCCCCGAACCACCTCCCCCGGCCCCTTCAGTGTGTTGTGATTTGGTTCCCCTCCCCCGGACCAGCCTAGCCTCTGCTCTGAACGTTACTCCAAACCTTTGGGACACAGGGCTTGGAGGCAAAAGCGGGGACCAGCATTCGAGTGATGCCTACAGCGTGCTAGGACTTTTAAAGTACCCCACCTCCTAATCTTTATAAACGGTTACACGATGCCCGTTTTACAGGTAAAGTTCAGGGAGATGGAGGTGCAGGGACCCTCCCTCTCTCCCCACTCCTTTCTTCCCTTCGCCAAACCGCCCTGAGCCCCCACTCCAACCCAGACCCAACGCTAGGCCGACGGCCCCACTCTCAGCTCCTCGAGAGGCTGGATTCTGACCCCAGGTCCATGCGACTCCAAAGCAGGGCCGTCCCTTCCAGAGGAATGGGGCAGGGCAGAGCCTGAGAACTTTCTAGAGTCAGAGCCTCCCACGCGGAAGTGGCGAGTTCTTTGTCCCTTTTTGCCCGCAGACGTACACGGGCTCCATTCTGGTGGCTGTGAACCCCTACCAGCTGCTCTCCATCTACTCGCCAGAGCACATCCGCCAGTACACCAACAAGAAGATCGGGGAGATGCCCCCCCACATCTTTGCCATCGCCGACAATTGCTACTTCAACATGAAACGCAATAGCCGTGACCAGTGCTGTATCATCAGGTGGGTGGGCAGCCCAGCACCAGGCAGGAGCTCCAGCTCTGTGTTCGAGAATCACCTCCCCTTTCTCAGGCCTTATGTCTCTATTAATGCTGCCAAAGTTCTTGTTCACATTAGAGGCCGACCTTGTTTATTACTGGCTCCTGTTAAGTTATCGTCAGTGTGAGAGTCCAGGCTCCTATTCTCTCTTGGGCAGAGGGTAATAGGACAAAGTATTGGTCTAGCATCAATGCACGCCATGCTCTATGGCAAGTATGGACGGAGTATTCCCGTGTCTGTGACACATTCCAGTGTCTGTGTCTAAAGGAAGGGGAAGGACCGTACCTTTGGCCGTGGCAGAGCGCCGAGCTGCCGTAGCCTTTCCCCATCCCTGAAAGGTCCGTATTGTCGGCCTATTTTACGGATCGGGGGTGGAGGGAGCTTGGGCCAAGTCCCCGTGGGGAGAGGGCCAGTGCGGGCTGTGACGGGTCCCGGCCGTCTCTGGGTCTCCCTGCAGCGGGGAGTCCGGGGCAGGGAAGACGGAGAGCACGAAGCTGATCCTGCAGTTCCTGGCCGCCATCAGCGGGCAGCACTCGTGGATTGAGCAGCAGGTGCTGGAAGCCACCCCCATCCTGGAAGGTAGGGCCAGGGCTCTCAGGGCGGGGCTGGGTGGCTGGCTGGGGGCCGACCTTGCCCGTGACCCCCTCTCTCCCCGCCCCGAAGCGTTCGGGAACGCCAAGACCATCCGCAATGACAACTCAAGCCGCTTCGGGAAGTACATCGACATCCACTTCAACAAGCGAGGCGCCATCGAGGGCGCCAAGATCGAGCAGTACCTGCTGGAGAAGTCACGCGTCTGTCGCCAGGTGGGCCCGAGCGCGGGGGGGTGCAGAGCTGACCTGCACGGGAGCCCCGGCCGCAGGGGTGGGTGGGGTCCGCCTGGTCTGGATGGTCCCCCCCGGCTGCTGCCTGCTTGCCTTGGGGCCTGAATTCCCCCCACCCGTAGGGGCTTCTGCGTGGAAGTCATTTGTCTGGTTTCTGATGCTGCCGCCTCCTGCCCCCTAACACCTCGTGCCCCATCTTCAGGCCCCCGACGAAAGAAATTACCACGTGTTCTACTGCATGCTGGAGGGCATGAGCGCCGACCAGAAGAAGAAGCTGGGCCTGGGCCAGGCCTCCGACTATAATTACTTGGCTATGGTGAGGCTCAGGCGGGGCTCCAGCGAGGGCGACACCTGTCCCAACGAGGTCGGGGCAGCCCGCTCGGCCCCTCCCCAGCTCCAGGCCTGGCGGGTGGGAGCCTCCCTGCGGGCTTTCCCCTTGCCCCTGACCCGCCCCAGGCCATCTGGGTTGTGGCCGCCATGAGGCCTGTCCCGCCCTTGGGTGTTTTCCCAGCTGCATGTGCATCTAGATGAACCGTCATCACAGAGCTACACATTCCCAAATACGCATAGACCTCCTAGCCCCGGGGCCGCATAGACACACACGTCCCTGTGTATCCGCGCACAGACCTGCCGGCGCACACGGGCCGTGTCCGTTCAGTGTTTGAGGACGTGAAGACTGTGACCCCTGCCAGGACCCTGGGACCGTAGGGCACGGGCCGTTGCAGCTTGAGCCTCAAGGGCTCACTGGTCCCAGAGCCCTGGTGCCAGCCTCTTGCTGCTGTGGGCCACCAAGGAGAAGTGGGCCCCGGGGCCACGGCTGCCACCCAGCATTGGTTGGGGGTGGCATGTGTGTACACGGCAGACTGGCCAGCTTCCCTAGCCCGGAGGAGAACCCGGGGCTGGGCTGGGCCAGGCCACATGGACGCAAATGAGGGACGTGGGACAACAAAGGAGTGTGCGTGCTGTAGGTGTGACAGGTCTTCCCAGACACTTCCTGTAGCTGGATAAGAAGCTAAGTGCACACACACGCACACGCACGTACACACGTATGTCTCATGGGCACACACCATGGGGCAGAGCCCTGTCAGTGCCCAGTAATCTGCAGTTACCTCCTCCTCCTTCCACTCCAGGCTGCCCCCGGTGGGGGATTCGAGTCCCGAGGGTGGGCGTCCACTGCGGGGCGGGGGAGATGGGGAGCATGTTAGGGCCTGTGCGCTGTGACTGCCGGGCGAGGGGACGGGGCAGGCCTGGTCTCTGCCACCCAGCTCCTCTCACTCTTGGGAAGAAGGGGCATCCAGGGTCCCTAGAAGCAGGAAACATGTTCTGAAAAAGCCCTAGGCAGGAGCTTTCTAGACTTTCTGGAGAGATCGTGGCGCTCACGAGGTGAGGTCAGTGCCCGGCACCCCAGACTGGCTTGGCCTGGCAGAGGGGCCCTTCCTCTCTGTCCACGCCCCTCTGGGGGTCTCCGTGGCCTTGCCGGTGCCCTCCCGTCCCCCACTCTGCCACCCCTCCCGCCAGGGTAACTGCATCACCTGTGAGGGCCGGGAGGACAGCCAGGAGTACGCCAACATCCGCTCGGCCATGAAGGTGCTCATGTTCACGGACACCGAGAACTGGGAGATCTCAAAGCTTCTGGCCGCCATCCTGCACCTGGGCAACCTGCAGTACGAGGGTGAGGGGCCCGGACGGCACGCGCCCACCCCACACCCGCACCGGCTCTGAGGGTCGCTCAGCACCTAGCCATCTGGGGGGGGATCGCGGCTCAGTTTCTGTCCCAGCAGGTACAAACCCTGTCTTGTAGGAGCCAGGGCAGCCACAGAGCGCTCCGGGCGTCTGGGGTGGAGAAGTATGAAGGGAGAGGGGCGTGACTGCCAGTGTTCCACTTGGATGCCAGGCACAGTGCCAGGTGCTGGGCATACGTGGTGCCTACCCTCGGGGTGCCCGTAGCTTGTGATGGGAACATCCATCGAATATACATTGACCCAGAGAATCACAGTGCTGATGGCCTCTGTGGACGGGGCAGGCCCCCCGAGAGCCCGGCCCTCCTAGCCTGCCCCTTCGCCCATGCCCGCCCTCCCTCGCCTGACTCCGCGCCCCCTCCCCTTTGCTGCTGACAGCCCGCACCTTCGAAAACCTGGATGCCTGTGAGGTCCTCTTCTCCCCGTCCCTGGCTACAGCCGCGTCCCTGCTCGAGGTCAGTGTCTGGCCTTCTGTCCCCAGGGCCACTTCCGTTTCTCTCAGAGGGACAGTTTTGACTCTGGTTCAGGGAGCTGGGGATGTGGGAACCTGGAAGCTGGGGCCGTCTGCTTTGGAGAGATCTGGAAGCTTAATGTGGAGAACCAACGGGGTGTAGGTAGGATCTGGGCTGGGCACAGGTCTCAGGGGGAGCAGAGCCCAGGACCCAGAGTCTCGCTGACCTAGTCCCACTGCCCCTGGGGATGGGGCAGGGGACCTGGGGTGAGTCAGTCTGTTGGCATTTTAGCAAAGGCTTACTAGACTCTGCCCTGGGGTGGGAAACGGGGATGAACGAAGGCAGGGTCTGAGCCAGTCCTAAGAGGGCCAGGCAACTTGCCAAGGGGAGCGAGGGGGCCGTCAAGGAGAGAGAGAGCAGGCCTTCCGGGTAGTGTCCGGGTGGGATTTGATGGTCGGGGAGGATCTGGCTGTGGGGAAGGCATTCTTCGTGCAGGGAAAGATTTGAGCAAGGCCCGGCTGGACGGGGGAGGGAGGGATGGGCCGCGGGTGGTGGGGTGAGTCCCCTGCTGTTGCCCCACCAGGTGAACCCCCCAGACCTGATGAACTGTCTGACCAGCCGCACCCTCATCACCCGTGGGGAGACGGTGTCCACTCCACTCAGCAGGGAGCAGGCGCTGGACGTGCGAGACGCCTTCGTCAAGGTGGGCATTTGCGGAGTGGCCCTGGCTCGCGCCGCCCCTCGGGGAGGTAGGTTGTCGATGTGGGCAGGAGGTGGGTAGTCCAAGGAGCCAGAAGGACATCTGGGCCTTGACCCCTACCTGCTCTTGGGTCCGGGTTCCACCCCCTGGCTCTCCAGGGGGCCCGAGCAGGAGCCTGCCTTCTCCTGAGCTCCGTTCATCCTACAAGGGGCTGACTGTTGTGCTCCTCGGGGGCCCTGCCAGCCCCGGTCCCCTCAGGTCCTCCACCCCTCTCCTGCTCTGCTCTCCAGCCCCATGAGCCTCACACTGGGTCATATTTTTGGGCACTTGGTCTGCTGTGCTATTCCCAGCCCAGAGGATACCCTCTCTGGTCTCTCCAGAGAAGACACTGGAGATGGACTGGATCGGGTGGAGAGGGCCCCCAGTCCTTCCCGACTGCCAGCCATTGAGCCCCCGCCTGGCCCCAGGTTCTGTGCTGTTAGGGTGACAGAGACGGAGAGGTGGGAGTCCCGAGGTGGGCTTCTTCCCAAGCTTCGAGGTTAGGGAAGGCTTGGCAGGGCTTTGAGAAGGAGTAGGAATTGTTCTAGCAGGGAAGGGTGATCCGAGGCAGAGGGATCAGCTTGAGCAAAGGCTAGGGGGGTTCCAACAGCACGGGAGGGGCGGAGCGAGGCACGGCGGCCGGGAGCCTGGCCCATCTGCTCGGGAGGGCGTGCCCGGCCCAGCGGCTGACCCCGCCCCCTTCAGGGCATCTACGGGCGGCTCTTCGTGTGGATAGTGGACAAGATCAACGCAGCAATTTACAAGCCCCCGTCCCAGGAAGTGAAGAGCTCTCGCCGGTCCATCGGCCTCCTGGACATCTTTGGGTTCGAGAACTTTGCTGTGAACAGGTACCACGAGGGGCTCCGCTCGGTGGGAATTTTCTTCTGGACACGAATGTGCTAGGTCTCCCGTCTCTGCCTTTAAACCTCAGGACACCGCTTACTGAATCTCATCAGCCGCCTGCCTACCTCCCCTGACAGCTTTGGATCCTTCTTTGCGCACCGCCCACCCCCACCCAGTGCCCTGGCTCTTCCCCTCCCAGGTGCCCTGCCAGGGATTTGGCGCCCACCTGGTAGCCCTCTCTTCTGACTCAGCGTCCCCTTCCCCACCTCTGGGTTGGGGGGGGACTTGACACCGCCGCCCGCCTCAGAGGCTGGAGAGCCCGTGCCGGGGGTGCGGCGCGGCCTGGGGTGTGCCGGGAGCGGGGCCCGGGCCAGGCCAGCCCCTCAGCCGCGCCCCGCCCGCCCCGCAGCTTCGAGCAGCTCTGCATCAACTTCGCCAACGAGCACCTGCAGCAGTTCTTCGTGCGGCACGTGTTCAAGCTGGAGCAGGAGGAGTACGACCTGGAGAGCATCGACTGGCTGCACATCGAGTTCACCGACAACCAGGACGCCCTGGACATGATCGCCAACAAGCCCATGAACATCATCTCCCTCATCGACGAGGAGAGCAAGTTCCCCAAGGTGGGCCCGCCCCCGCTGGAGCCCGTGCGCCGCGGCCCCCACCTCCCCCTCCGAGCCTCCGCTCTCCTGTCCGTGAAGTGGGACCCATGACGCGCGCCTCTCCCGGTGGGGTGGGGGGGCCTCCGAGGCCGCCGCAGGTGCATTCGTCTGACACCAGGGGATCGCCTATGTAGCTGGTCCGGAATTGGTGCCCCGCACATGGAACGTGTCTCGGAGTGGGGCGGGGGCTGCTGTTCGTGGGAAACAGATCTTCTAAACTGGACCCTAGTTCCAATCCACCCACTTAACAGATAGGGAAATGGAGGCCTGGAGGGTTCCTGGGTGGAGTGTCAATAAAGGGAGGGAGCTCCTGAGAAAGACAGAAGAGGGGGTGCAAAGGCCGGGGGCAGCAGAGGCAGAAGGACCTGGGCGGGGGAGGGCTGACCACGGCCGGTTCCCACAGGGCACGGACGCCACCATGCTGCATAAGCTGAACTCCCAGCACACGCGGAACCCCAACTACATCCCCCCCAAGAACAACCACGAGACTCAGTTTGGGATCAACCACTTCGCGGGCGTCGTCTACTATGAGAGCCAAGGTACACGCGGGCGGGCTGGGGCTGGGGTCTCTTCTCCTGGGCCCTCTCCCACCTTCCCCTTCTCCCAGCCAGGACGGGGGTGGGGGCTGGACTGCAGAGAGGGAAGGGGCCTTAGGAAACACCAGAGCCGGTGCTCGCTCTTTCTTGTAGAGATTTTAATAAATTGTGGTGAGGCATATGACACTTACCGTTTTAGCAGTTTTTAAGGCTACGATTCGGTGGCGTTAAGTATATTCACGATACTGCGTGACCGTCACCACCATTTCCGGAGCCTGTTTGTCATCCCACATAAGTACCGATTAAACACTAGCTCCCCGTCCTCCGCAGCCCCTGGTCACCTCTATTCTGTTGCTGTCTCAGTGTGTCTGACTATGTGTCTGACTCTGACCTCCCGTAAGTGAATCATACAGTGTTTGTCCTTTCGTGTCTGGCTTCTTTCACTCAGCATAACGTCCTTGAGGTTCACCCATGTTGTAGCATGTGTCAGCATTTCCTTCCTTTTTATGGCTGAATAATATTTCTTTATATGTGTGTATGTATGTGTATATATATATGCGTATACACATATACATATATGCGTATACACATATGTGTATACGTGTATATGCATATGTACATACATATATGTGTATATATGCATACACACATGTATATATGTATATACACGTATACATGTATACACACACATAAATAATTCATCTCCTGATGCAAATTTGGGCTGTTGCCACCTTTTGGCTGTCATGACTAGTGCTGCCACGGACATGGGTGTACACGTATCGGGTTGAGCCCCTGCTTTCAGTTCTTTCCGGCTTAGTGCTCGTTTGTACAGACGGGAAAGCTGAGGCTCAGGAGGGAAAGTTAACAGTGTTCCCTGACGTCGCCCATTCGGTGCGAAGCTGGGCCTAGAACCGGCCCTGTTACCCACCCGGACTCCCAGCAACACAACTGAGTGTAAGCCCTGAAGGGGATCCATCCCCCTTGCCGCTGGGACGTGCACCTGGGGGCCCTTTGAAGCTAGAGGTGAAGGAGAGAGTCAGAACACGTCAGGCTTACGCCACTCGGAATTCCCGCAGACGGCCCGTGCAGCCCCACCCCTGCCGCCCTGGTCCAGAGGGCCAGCCTCGGATGGGCAGCAGCTGTGGCGTGCATCTATATTAAGCTCTGGTGTTTGGCCTCCAAGGGTCCCACGTGTAGTCTCAGGCCAGCGAAATTCAGAACAAACAAGCAAAGAGCTGCTGGTTTCATACCTCCTTGTTTTTTCATTTAAAAAAATGTTTTTTAATTTTTTTATTTTGGAGAGAGAGTGAGTGAGCATGTGTGAGAGGGCAGGGGAGGGGCAGGGGGAGAGGGAGAGAGAATCCCAGGCAGGCGCCACACTCAGCACAGAGCCTGACGTGGGGCTCAGTACCATGACCCTGGAAGGACGACCTGAGCCGAAATCAAGAGTCAGACGCTCCACCGACGGAGCCACCCAGGTGCCCCCATGTGTACCGACGTATGCCGACAAGTGTATCAGGGCCAGCCTGCAGGGACGGGACGTGAATGCTACCCAGCCCTCTTTCGACTGTTGGACCATGAGCTCCAACCCTGCTGTTAAGAAGAAGGAAGCCAGGGGCGCCTGGGTGGCTCAGTCGGTTAAGCATCCGACTTTGGCTCAGGTCGTGATCTCACGGTTCATGGGTTTGAGCCCCACATTGGGCTCTGTGCTGACGGCTCAGAGCCTGGAGCCTGCTTCAGATTCTGTGTCTCCCTCTCTCTCTGCTCTTCCCTCACTCATGCTCTGTCTCTCAAAAATTAAATAAACATTAAAAAAAATTAAAAAAAAAAAAGGAAGCCAACATTAAGTCTGAAGGACATTTGGGAAAACAAACGTGTCTGTTGTTAGGAGTAGTAGAGGATTGAGTGTGTGCGCGTGTGTGTTTAATGTTTGTTTATTTTTGTGACATAAAGACAGACCGTGAGCAGGGGAGGGGCACAGAGAGAGGGAGACACAGAATCTGAAGCTCCGAGCGTTGTTTCCCTCCCTCGTGCCTTGGGGAAGATGATCGCTGCCCAGCACCCCACAAATACAGGGGTCTGTGAGCATCAGTGCTGTGAGGACATGTGGTAAAACAGAGTGCGCTGTGCAGGTCGTATTTTAAATTCCTGTGCTATTAGCTGGAACGGGAGCAACACGTGTTCTCGTGACACACTTTCTTAACAAGGGCTTCCGATACCTTCATTCAAAAGATTAAGGTGCGCATCGCGGGCGCTGGGTGGTTCCTGGGGAGGGCGGCCCTGCCCTGCCTGGGGGCCGAGGCCTCCTGCCCTTCTCTTTGAACCCTCCCGGAAGAGGGGGGCTGTGTGGTGAGGGGAGGGAGGTCCAGTTCTGGCTCTGCCTGTCTCCCCCCCCCCCCCGCCCCTGTTTTCTCCATGATGCCGGGCAGGCCCCTGCTCTCTTCAGGCTTTGGGGTGGCCCACCGGAGAATGGACGTGGTTGAACTAAGTGAAGTCGGAGGGTCTACCTGGCTCAGGCAGCCTGGCCTTGGGGAGGGGCTGAGCCTCGCCGGGAGTGGGGGGGTGCCGGAGTGCCGGAGGTGTGAGAGCTTCTTGCCCCTGTCCAGGCTTCCTGGAGAAGAACCGGGACACCCTGCATGGAGACATCATCCAGCTGGTCCACTCCTCCAGGAACAAGTTCATCAAGCAGATCTTCCAGGCCGACGTTGCCATGGTAACAGCGGGGCGGGGTCTCTGTTGGGCAGGAAGGGCCCCCGGGAAGCTAGGCCCGTGCCTCCGCTTCCCCTGCGCACCTCTGGCCGCAGAGAGGGGACGGGGCTTGGCTGTGGTTCCAGGAGAAACCCAGGGGGCCCCCCCGCTGTCCCCCTGTCTGGTCCTCCTGCTGTACCAGCTCGGGGGGAGGGCACCAGGCCCAGAGAAGGGCGACACGAGAGGTCACAGGGCACAGCCTGATCAGGACACGGTTTACCGTGGAGACGCCCCAGACTGGACGCCCCGCAGCTCCCGGGGAGCCTGGGAGGAGGCAGCACCTCTAGCCTCAAGGTCACGGATGGACACGGGTGTTCAGAGGACCGAACGGAAAGGGCGCGTGTGCCCCAGCGCGGGGCCCCAGGCAGGGGTGTAGAACTTCCCACCCCCGGCGTTTCCTCTGTCCCTCGAGTGCTGTTTCCTGCAGGGTTGTCCGCCTTTTTATTTCACATTTTCTTCCTGTCCCGTGGCTTCCTGAAGGGCACACAGAGGGACTCCGGCGGGGAGGGCAGAGCCGCTGCCCCCTTGGCGCCTGTCCCGGGCCTGCACTGCCCCGGCCCCGGGCGCCCGGACCTCTGCCTCGAGGGGCCTCCTCTCTCCTCGGTGGATTTTGCTCTGTTTGCTGACCCGCCCCGTTCTCCTTGCTCCCTGCCCCCTCTCGCCCTCCACTGTGGTTCCCGTTATAGTTTCTCTGTGGTTACTCATCGGGCACTCTTCGCCAGTCGGCAGCTTCTGCGAAGGTAAAAGACCCCCGTCCGGGGCCAGTGGATGGCGGGAAAGGCCTCAGCGGCCCCTGGGGCTGGGCTGTGTCCTTGGCCCCCGTGGCACTGAGGCTTGGGGAAAGGGCCGGCTTTCTCTTCTCTCTCTTTCTCTCTCTCTCTTTTTTTTTTTTTTGGAGTGTGTTTTTTATTTTTTGTTTCTTGTTTTTTTGTGGAGTGGTTTGTGGAGTGGTTTTGCTTTTTTTGTTGTTTGAGTTGTGTGAACTGTGAGCATCACTGTTTCTTAGTGGAGGAAACGGACTCCTAGAAAAAGATTTGGCAAGGCTCGCCCGGCAGGCCCCTCGAGCCGGAGGCGGAGCCAGGACTCGAATCCAGGCCTCCCACGTCCTCTGCCCCCACTGAGTCTCTTCGGGGTAGCCTGCCTTTTCTGCCAGGCCCCGCCAAGTGCTTCCGTGCCCGCGACTTGGTCAGATCCCTCAGTAAATTTTCCACGTTACGCAGATGGGGGACTGAAGCTCAGAGATTGGGGGGGCGGGTGACTCACCCCAGGTCACAGTATCCTGGGGAGCTGGGACTAGAAGTCATCACCCCCGGACCTCCTTAGGCCCTGGGATAGCCTCCCTGGGGTGTCCTGACCACCAGCTTCCGGTTGTGGCTCCTAAGGTGCTTTAGGCCCCCAGGGTGCCGGGCCCCCGTTAGCAACAGCATGGCTTTGCCATCCCTTCGGTTCTCTTTTCCCTCTTCTTGACCCTCCATTTCCTCTCTGCCTGGTACCGATGTCCTCCCGCATTGGTCTCCTTGCTGAATCTCTGTTCCTTCCTGCATGTCTGTCATCCCCCTGCTGTCCGGTGCCTGCAGAGTTCCAGAACAGTTCACAAAAGCCACAGCAGTGGAGACGGGTGTCTGGCATGTTGGGAGCAGGGAGCGTGACTGGACAGTAGCCTCTATCCTCTGCCCATGGGTCCCAGCCAACACTGTGGCCCAGCGAGCGTAGGGCCCCCGCCAGAGTGGGGACCCTAGGCACCAGAAGCTTCCGCACCTGGCCATCCACACCCCTGAGGCCTACATACCACAGGGTGGCTGCGTTGATGGGACAGGTGTGGCGCTGGGCTCTTCCCACTCTTTCCTCCTCTCCGCTGGTCCCCAGCCCACCCCCTGCCAGGCCCGGCCATCCCTCCTGGTCGTAGGCGGTCCCGAGAGACCACTGAAACTCGTCTCCTCCTACCTCGCTCCTCCCTTTCCAAAGCGCCTGGAGGCATCGGGGCACCTCTCCACAAACTTTCCTGTTCTGCGGCTTCCTCCCCTGGGCCTGGGGACTAGAAACCACTTGAGGAACCATGAGGAGGCCCAACCAAAGGACGCTGGGGGCTCCAGAAATGGCTCACTCTTGAGGGAGTTAAGGGGCACAGTTAGAACACAACGGCGACAAATTTGACCTTGATTATATATTCTTTTCTGGGCCAGGCTGGGAGCTACCCAGTTACACTTCCCACCTCGTCCACTCCCCACAGCAGCCCTGGCAGCAGTGGCTCTGGTCCCCACGTGACAGGTGGAGAAGCTGGGGCCCAGAGAGGCCAAGGTGTTTGCTCAAGGTCACACAGTTTATGACACCCAGGAACTTGAGCCAGGTCTGTCTCAGGGAGGTGTGGGAACTTGTCCAAAGCCACACACAAGCGAGGGCTAACGGGCAGCTTTTCAAGCCCCTGCTCTCTGTCACCGCACAATGCCGTCTCTGTGAGCGCTGCCCCTGGGGAGGAAAACGTGTTTTGTCGTTGCCGGAGACATGACGGCTCCGTAAAAGGAACCCGGAAATCAGTTTGCCGAGGTGTGAAGTATCGAGTCACAGTTTATCGAGGACTGTGCTTTTCTCAAGGTGGAAGCCCACGCCTCCTCCTTCCGGTGATCCGAACTCGTGTCCTGTGCCCCCACGTTTCCTGTGTCTGCCACCCCAAGTGCCCTGGGCAGCCCCACCCCCGCCACTGCTGCTGGAGGGACCAGCTGAGCCAAGGGGAACTGGACATCCAGGGTGTCCCGCACCCTGATTAACATCTAACCCCAGTCACACGTCCCCGGGCCCTGAGTCCACAGGACACTTATCCAGGTGGCTTCTCCTGCCTGCGTCTCGCTCAGGCGTCCGCCCCTCAGGTCCCCTCTGTGGTCATTTAACCCTGAGCTGTGGGCTCTCCACTCCCGCTGCCCCCATTTCCAAACGTTCGGATTATCTCCGAAAACCATGGATCTCTTAAGGGACCACCATTCCCCTCGGTGCCATGTAACCGAATCAGAAACCCCGGCAGCCAGGAAGTGAGCGTAGACGCCACACTCAGCTCCCACTTCCGCGCGCCTGAATGTGAACCGAGTGCCCGTCCTGGGCCAGACGACGTGCTGCGTCCCGGGGGCAGAGTAGCGGGCCAAACAGAAATGAAACCTCTGTCCTCCTGGAGCGTGCATTCTGGCAGAAGGGGGAAACAGCTCATAAGCAGATAAATAGGCATAATCCGTAGTGGTCAGATGGCGATACGGAAAATGGAGAAAGATGGAGGAAGGAGAAATGCCAGTGGTAGGGCTTGGTGGCTTGGAACGGGGCCTCAGGAGAGGCCTCCTGGGAAGCTGGTGAGGAGGGGGAGGAGCCAGGCAGGTGCATCTGCAGGAGAAGCGTCGCGAGGAGAAGAAACGGCAGGCGCAAAGCCCTGAACCCGCCTGGTGCACCACGGGAGAGCAAGGAGGCCGGGGTGGCTCGAAGGGAGGGGTAGGGTGGTAGAGACCGGATCCTGCGGGACACTGTCGGTCCTCACGAGGAACTCGGGAGCCGTTGCAGGACTTCGAGTGCATGGGGCGGATCGGAGTGGGTTTGTGCTTTAACAGGCTCCCCCGGCTGCTGTGTCGATACTGGAGTTGGAGGGAGGCGTGGAGTGTGGGGGACGGAAGCAGGGGACCCCGTCTGGGGTTTGTCGCGATGCTCCGAGAGAAGCGTGCTGGCGGCCTGGACCGCTGACAATGGAGGAAGTGGCAGGAAGGGGTCAGATTCTGCATCTATTTTGGTGGTATGGCCAGTAAGACTTTGGACGCTGCGGGTACGAGAGAAGAGGGGTTGGGGACAGCGCTTGGATTTTTGGCCCAAGCAGTTGGAAGGTGGACCTGTCTGGGAGCCCACGGACGCTAGGAGCCAGGTCAGCAAAGCGTGGCTAATTGTCACTTGTGGCAGGCTCTCGGCGCCCGCAGAAAACAAGGCACCTCTGCCTGCGTTCACCACCTCACAGCCCAGCGGGACAGACAGACAGACAGACAGACAGAAGTAGTTCCAGAGTGGTGACAGAAACCAAAGAGAGAGTGTGCTGTGTGTGTGTTGTGTGGGTGCGTGCGTGCGCTCGGGGCAGGGGCGCTAAAGCAGCCTGGGGCAAGCCCACCCCAGACGTCTCCCCCTCCGAGTCACGGGTCGTCCGGTGCTGTGGCTGGATCAGGTCCTGGGACAGTCGCGGGCGTCACAGACACTCGCCCTACCTCAACGCAGGGACTCCCCGGCATCACTTGGAGAATTCCTAGAATATGTTCCAAATGAAATGAAAACGGAAGCGTGGCCAGTTTCAGAATAGCAAGTGTTGGTGGTTTCTCGGCCAGCTCCATTTCCGTCTGGGGCATATGGTCTGAGTTTCGCGTGTGTTAGCCGCCTCTGCCTCCCCCGCCCCACACCTCACACCTCTTGCCCTGGTTGTTGGTACTATAGGAGATCAGATAAAATTAGGTCTCGTTGAATAGATGTGATTTTACGTTCATCATCAAGCTCGCTAATAAATTCTCATGCAAGCGAAGGGACCGGAAAATAGTACATCAAAATACTTTGGAGATGAGTCTGATTTCTAGGTCTAGTGTTCCAGTGTTGGTCTGAGATGTTCTCCTTCCTGTTTGCTGACCAGGCCCTCCCCCAGCACCCCCTACCTCATTTCACAGTATTTTGAGAGGGGGACCCCGACAGGGCAGGGGCTGGTTGCCTGCTCACCCGGGTAGCAGCCGCTGGAGCTCAGGGCCGCCTGGGGGGAGGCCAGCCGTGTGCCTTCTTAGGAGGCTTATGTGGGCCTGTGCTGACCAGCTAATCCCACAGGGGAGAGGGCAGCGCCCACACTCACACGGGTTCCCAGGCAGCTGTTTGCTGAGACCTGCTCTGTGCCCACCCTTGTCACAGCCCTGTCGGCCAGCGAGGTGGCGCTATTCCCCTGTAGGAATCGGGCTCAGGGCTGTTTAGTGACCTGCGCAAGATCACACAGCTAGGAGGTGGTCTGTCTGACCCAGTGAGAGAGAGACCTTGGTGTCATGAGGTGACCAAGGCAGGCTACTCATTTATTCCCGGCGACGCCGAGTGCAGTCTGAGAGGGGCCAGTTCTTGCCCAGAGTCATCGGTGACTCCCGTGGGAACCCAGGGCTCCCCACTCCCCGGGCAGCGCTCCCAGGTCCCAGGGGCCGCCCCAAGGGGTGCATCTAAGGTCCAGCACCAGCCGGAGGAGGCCAGTCACGGAAAACCCCAAAGCAGGCTACCATTTCCCAGGGCGACTCTCCCTCCGGCCCTAAGCCTGCTGACCTCCCCTCCTGCTTCCCTTCCCGGAGGGCCTAGGGGGCACAGGTCAGCCCCTCCCATCACTGTGGTCCGTCCCCCCCCCCCCAGGGCGCCGAGACCAGGAAGCGCTCGCCCACACTCAGCAGCCAGTTCAAGCGGTCACTGGAGCTGCTGATGCGCACACTGGGTGCCTGCCAGCCCTTCTTCGTGCGCTGCATCAAGCCCAATGAGTTCAAGAAGCCCATGGTGAGTGACCCCGGTGCCCGGGTTGGGGCAGCCGGGGACTGTCCTGGGGCAGGTGGAGGGGCTGGGCACCTGAGGGGCTTACAGAGCAGGTTCCGTTTTCCTGGAGGGCGCACGTCCCCCGGAAAGAACCTGGACTCCGCGGCGGGCTTGACGCGGGTTCAAGTCCTGTGCTGCCTTTAAGCCGGGCTTTTCTCCTGGGCCGTTTCACGCAGTACGTATGCAGACTGCCTGACCCCTCGGAGTCAGCCAGGGTTCTTGCTGCGGCCCGGACTTTGAAAGCCCCTTCTCCGTTGGTCCAGGCAACCCCCACTTCCTCTTCGAAGCCTTCCCAGATTCCTCTGACTGGTTGGGAAGGTTCTCGTTTTTGACTCTTGAATAACACTGATCGGGCCCTTTCTGTGTGCCCGGCATGGGCCCGTAGGCCCCATTCGGCCTTCCCAACAGCCCGTGAAAGAGGGACCTGGAGCAGGGACCGTTACAGCCCCACCCCTGGGACGTGTGGCCCCGGGCTCAGGGAGGCTAAGGGACTCAAGGCTGCAGAGCTGGGAGCCTGGCCGCCCTCACTCAGGCCCTCCCCTTCCGCAGCTCTGGGAGGTGGTGTTTACCACGAAGCTCTTCGAGGCCCAGAGGGAAGCTGGGGCCTGAGGGGTCTGGGGAGGGGACGGAAGGAGGGAGGCCGGAGTTGGGCCAGGGAAAGTGCCTGGAGGGAGAGGAAACAGGTGGCGGAAGCTAGCCAGCAATGGGCCGGCCCTGCCCCCTGCCCGAAAACATTTCCCAGAGCAGGCCAGCCGGTCCCCCGTGGGTCTCAGGACTGGGTCTGAAGGGGCTTGAGGGTCCCAGAGCTCCAGAGAGCTCCCACTCTAGGGCAGGTCTGGGGGGGGAATGAGGCCAGGACCCTGCCAGAGGCAGTCGGGTACCCACTCTCCTGTTCTCGGATGCTTCCAGAACCTTCTCTGGACCGAGACCTCAGCATCTGTTACCTGAACCTTAGCAGCAGGACTGTCTCATTGGTCTCCTGCCCCCTTGCTCAGCCCCCATCCTGACCGCAGTGAGAGCCAGTGGGTCTCAAGTGCAACTCTGACCTGGTCGCTCCCTGCCACCTCCCTAGCCTGGCCCCCGCGGCCCTCTCAGCCCCTCTACGACCTGCTGCCATCACAAAAATGACTTTGTGCCAATGAGAAAAGAATGTCTCTTCCTTAGGGCACCTTACTGCTAGCAGCCAGAAAATCGTCTGAATGGCCCCAGACCCTGAGGGCTACACTATGAAGGGTACCCACCCCCTGGGGCTGTGCAAGGCACCCAGCACCCGCACGACCGTACGCTCGGCACGGATCAGTTTCCTCCATCTCCACGAAGTCCCCTAGCATGTCCTGCACTTTTAGGCGTCCACACCTTTGCACACGTTCACCCTGCCTCCTCCAGCGCCCTCTCTCCAGACAGGGTTAGAGCAAAGACCGCCTCCTCTAGGAAGTCCCCTCAAGGTATCCCAAGGGGGAGTTCAGCTGTTTCTCCTCCGTGCCCCCAGAGCATGAGGCTTGTCCCATGCGAGGGTCTCATTTTGTGCTGCTAAGTAAGTTCAAGCTGCAGGTCTGGGCTCGGTCCACCAGTTGTGCCTCGTCTGTTGTGTGGCTGGGAAGAGGCAGAGCGGGGCTGAGCTCCCAGCGGGAGCCTCCAGCGCTGACGCCCTTGGCTCCGCGCCCGGCAGCTGTTCGACCGGCACCTGTGCGTGCGCCAGCTGCGGTACTCAGGGATGATGGAGACCATCCGAATCCGCCGGGCCGGCTACCCCATCCGCTACAGCTTCGTGGAGTTTGTGGAGCGGTACCGTGTGCTGCTGCCCGGAGTGAAGCCGGCCTACAAGCAGGTACGAGGCTGGGGGCGGGGGGCAGCGAAGGCGGCAGGGAGGGTCGAGGCTCTGGGCCGGGCAGGAGCCCTGGTTTTCTCACTGGGACAGCGTGCCGGGCGTGACATCGGTGCGGCTGCCTCAGATACGGTTGGGAAGATCGGGGATCAGCCAATAGAGGGCTTCTAAGGGCTCAGTCGGCACGGGCTTCACACCCGTGGTCCAGTGGATGAGAGTAGGGCTGCTGCGTGCGCGCGCGCCCTGGATCTTAGACACAGGAGAGGGTTTTGTGGTCATCCTGTCCAGCTAGGGAGAAAAGCGAGGGTCAGAGAAGGCAGGACCCAGCCAGGGTCACACAGCAAGTCTGCGGCAGAGCTGGAGCAAGAGCCCCGCCTCCTGGTCTTGGGAGGGATGCTCGGGTGGCCTTGTCACTCACCGGTGGGGCTGCCCATTCCCTGTGCACCCCCCCAGGATGACCTTCGGGGGACGTGCCAACGCATGGCTGAGGCGGTGCTGGGCACCCACGATGACTGGCAGATTGGCAAAACCAAGATCTTCCTGAAGGTGAGCACGGCCTCTGTCTCCGGCTGCCTGGCGCATCTGTGAATTCCCGTCGCAGCGGGGACGGGGTCCTTGGGGCCCCTGGAGAGTAGCTGCGGCGTCAGGCGGGTCCGGGCTGGGCCTCGGTGGTCCTCCTGCCCTGCAGTAGGACGTGGGATTAGGTCTCCCCCGTGGGGGAGGGGAAATGGGTGTTAAGACCGTCTGTGATGCGGGGGGTGGAGCTCAGAGGTGGCTCACCAGGGAGGCCTGGAGTCAGGCAGGACCCTGTGGTTGGCGCCTGCCCTGGGACTTTGGGTAGGTGGCTGGTGCTTTCCGAGCCTCATTTTCCCATCTGTAAAATGGGACGCGTTTAGGGGGCGGGGTTCTTGAGTGTTTCTCTATGCGCCCTCCTGGGATATTCTTCCAGGCAGGGTTCATCCAGGCTGTGACAGGCCACCTGCCACGCCCTCCCTCTGTCCTCCCTAAGGGACCTGTTCCCACCCTCCCTGAGCAGCCCCTTGGAGCTCAGTGGGACTGGACCTCGGGAGGGGGCAGTCGGGAGGGGGCAGGGCTGGGAGCCAGAAGCGGGGCCACAGGGTGTCTTGGCCTTGGAGTGGAGCTTGCTGGGAATCGGCAGCTGCAGCAGGGACAGCCGAGCTCCCAGCCGCCGCCTTCCCCATTTCCGTTTCCGCAGTTCTAGAATTCTGCGTCCTGGGCGGTGGGCAGGGCTGCTTCCTCCGCTGGGAGGGGCCGGGCGGCTGGGGAGAGAGCCACAGAGGGAGGGGAGGAGGCAGCCCTGGCTGGAGGGAATCCGGGGTCTGACAGCCCGATTCCTCCCCGGCTGAGGGGCCGTGGACCAGTTCCTTCATCTCCCGGAGCCTCTGTTTCCTCGTCGGAGAAACATGCCTACTGTCCCCTGCCTGCGCAGACCGCCCCTGCCTTCTGGAAAGCCCATCCTTTGTGCCAGGCCCCTAGTGGGGCTTTTTATCCATTCGTGTCCGTGGCCTCGGGTAGCCCTCCCGGCGGCAGCGCTAGGAGGTAGGACTGCTGTGCCCAGTTCAGAGGCGCAGATAGGAGACGCGCTGTCCTGGAGGGGAGAGCAGGGCTTCTAGCCCGCGTTGGGGAGGGAGGAAAGACAGGCAACACGACGGTGTCGGGAGCGCCCCAGGAGCGTCCTCGTCCCCATCCTCACCTCCCTGGGCTCTTGCGAAACTCTCCATTGTTTCGAGAGCCAGACACCTACTTCTCATTCGTTCGTTCAGCCGGCCTGCTAGGCCCTGGGCACAGAGGTGTGGTCTGGGGTTGTCTGATGGGGGCGGCTCCCCCACGAGGCTCAGCAGCCACAGGGCAGCGGGGTGTCCGCCTGTTCGCTGCAGCCCCAGCCCGGCACTCAGCGCCGCGGTGGCACGTGGAGACCTTCGCCTCATCCGTATTGGATGTACGAGGTTTTGTCTAACTGGAGGGAGGATCGGGGGCCTGTGGGTGAGGACACGAGAGGCCCAGAGAAGTCGGCAGGGCCTGCATGATGGAGGGCCTGAGTACCAGGCGGGAGACCGGGCTCGACCCCGGGGACCCAGGGTGTCATTTTAAGGTCACCATCGGATTGGTGTTAGAAGAGGGTTCCTCCCCGAGGGGGGCCAGAGCAGGAGTGACAGAGGCCAGGCGTGACATGGCAGTGGTCCGGCCCAGGTCAGGGGCCCACGTGACAGAGACGTCTGGAAGAATGGGTGTAGGGGGCGTGCGCCTGGGTGGCTCAGTCGGTTAAGGGTCCGATTCTTGATTTCGGCTCAGGTCTCGCAGTCGTGAGATCGAGCCCCGTGCTGGGCTCCGTGCTGAGTGTGGAGCCTGCTTAGGATTCTCTCTCCTCTCTCTTATCTCCTCCCCCCCACCTCTCACCATGTCTCTCTCTCTCTCTCTCTCAAAATAAATAAATAAACATTTAGAAGAGTGGCGACTTGGGCAGAGATGGCCATGGGGGTGACGCCAGTGTGTGAATGGGGGGCTCTCTGACCCCTCCAGTCAGATGAAGCTCCTCCTACTCCATCTGTCCCACCCTGGCCTCCGGGAAACAGCCACAGGCCGAGTCTGTCCCCTGGCTGTGGGAGGCTCTCCCTGGAGGCCAGAGCAGGGCAGGGAGCCTGGGCTTGGAGGGAAGAAAGGGAGGGCCTGGGACGGGGTGGGGGGGCGCCTCAGCCCCGGACTATGGGGAGGGTGGGGGCACTGCTCAGGAGCTCTGACCACCAGGACCACCATGACATGCTGCTGGAGGTGGAGCGGGACAAGGCCATCACCGACAGGGTCATCCTCCTCCAGAAGGTCATCCGGGGGTTCAAAGACAGGTATGTGGGGGGACCAGCTCTCCCACTCAGCCCACCTACAGACGTCCCCCGAGGAATAAACACACGCACACAGGGACCAGCACACACGTGCGTGGCACGCACACACGATCATGCTAACACCGATGAACGCGCAGACACGTGACTCACAGCGACGCACCTATGCCACGTACGCCCGGGGAACACGGCCGCTCCCCTCCATGCGTGCACGCACGCATGCACACGCGGACGCATGAGGCACACGCGTGGGCAGTCCCGTGTCTCGGGCGCCTGAAGAAATTTCCCAAAGAGGAACTTTGAGGTTTGGTAAATTACAGAGTGTGTCCCATTTCCCACGCGAGGGGCACGTGTGCAGCTGTGACACTTCACACACGGGCGGGGCTGCCTCTGGAGTGTGACCACAGCTCCGCGACCACCCACAGCCTGCCCGTTAGCAGTGCATCTGGCTGCCCCCCTCCCATCAGTTCATCTGCCCTTCCATCCGTTCTGCCCGTCCGTCCGTCCGTCCGTCCCCCTGTCCCCTCCCGCTTGCTTATGCGCGCCCAGACACCGGCCCGCCGGCTGCCTCACGCACCGGCCCGCCGCCCTTCGCTGCATTACTTCCCGCTCCAGCAGACACCTGCTGTGCGACGCGCGGTCTCTCTGTCCTCTATCAGGTTGAGGGCGACTGTCGCCCCACAGAAGCCACCTCATGTGTGCGGGGGACAGCAGCGTGCTCGCTCGAGTCTGTCAGAGGCACGGGCTCTAATCCCAACCTCGCTGTCTCACTTTCCTCATCTCTAAAATGGGGACGTGAGTAATAAATAATGTTCACCGAGAGCCAAGCTTTTCATCTTTATATTATTTCATTTACTTATTCATTCATTTATTCACTACATATCTCCCGAATGGCCACCGGAAGAGGCGTGTGTGACCAACCTAGGAGGCGGGAGGAGCAGGTGTCTTGGTACCCATTTTACAGATGAGGGAGCTGAGGCATAGGGAGGTGAAATGCCTTGGCCCCGGTCACGTGGCCGGCAGACGCAGAGCCGGGACTCAGCCTACTCTCCTGACCGCAGACCCCGCCGGTCCCCGCGGCCTCTGGGCGCGCTCTCTCGGCTCTGACATCCTCCTCTACCCTGCCGCTCTCCCAGATCTAACTTCCTGAAGCTGAAGAACGCCGCCACGCTGATCCAGAGGTGCTGGCGGGGCCACAACTGCCGGAGGAACTATGAGCTGGTGAGCCTCCCCGGGGGGCCGCTCTTTGCCTCAGGAGGCCTTTGAACTTGGCCCAGATGCCATTTGCACCTCTGCCCCGGGCCTGGCCGGCCTCCTGCCCCCATCCCTGGCGGGCCCCTGCCCTTCCTCCAGCCCAAAGTCCAAGTCTGCTTTTCGCAGCTTTTCCCCTCTAGTCAGCCAAGTTGGTTACTTTTCTTCTGGAACGTTTGATGGGCTGTGAGCACCTGGGCCATTAGAGCGTGGGCGGGAGGCTGGGGGCGGGGCGTCACACGGGCTTCTGCAGAGCAGCCGGGTGCCGTCTGGACTTGGGGCCGGGTCGGCAGACAGGCAGGAGAACAGCTCCTGGCCTGAGGATGGGGGTTCCTTGTGCGTGGCCTCTCCCTGGAAAACTTCCGCCTCAGAGGCAACAGCTTAACCCTCGGGAGCCCTAGTCCGAGAGAAGACACAGCTGTGTCTTCGGGGCACGCCGGCCGTTGTGGAGCCCGGGGCGGCAGGCTCTGAGCGGGTCGCTGTCCCCGCAGATGCGGCTGGGCTTCCTGCGGCTGCAGGCCCTGCACCGCTCCCGGAAGCTGCACCGCCAGTACCGCCTGGCCCGCCGGCGCATCATCGAGTTCCAGGCCCGCTGCCGCGCCTACCTGGTGCGCAAGGCCTTCCGCCACCGCCTCTGGGCCGTGCTCACGGTGCAGGCCTACGCCCGCGGCATGATCGCCCGCCGGCTGCACCGGCGCCTCAGGACGGAGGTGAGGGCTTCCGAGGCCACGCCCCCAGCCCCGCGTGGCCGCGTGCTCCCCGCCAGGCGGGCGGGTCACCCCCACCTCAACTCCGTCAGAGGGGCCCTGGGACCCCGCCTCCTCTGAGGGATGCCCGAAGCTGGGATCGACCCCGCATTTCTGTCCTTCCGGCCCACAGCAGAGCCGGGGGGGAGGGGGCGCCGGTCACCGTCGTGGTTGACCCTGGCATGGCTCTGGGAATCACCGGTGTCCCCAACCTGCCGTGTGACCCGGGGGAGTTCTCAGATGCCTCCGGGTCCCTATCTGCCAAATTACTTGGCGGACCCGCTCCCAGTCCCAGAACTCAGTCCGGGCGGCGTGAGCCGGGGCTGGCGGGAAGCGCTGTGACGGTGGCCACCCGGCTGCCCCTTCCCTCAGTACCTGCGGCGTCTGGAGGCTGAGAAAATGCGGCTGGCAGAGGAGGAGAAGCTGCGCAAGGAGATGAGCGCCAAGAAGGCCAAGGAGGAGGCCGAGCGCAAGCATCAGGTGAGCTGGGTGGCCGGGGGCCTCGGACATCCGTTCCCTGGCCCCACAGCACGGGCACAGCCCGCCTTCATCCGGGCACCGGGGGCCTGAGGACAAGGGGCCGCATCCGTCGCCTTTTCTAGCTGGGAGAGGACAGGTGGGTTAGAAGCCGGAGCTGGGGCGAGAACTCCCAGTATGGGAGCCCCAGCCGCTCGTGGGCCGAGCGCTTGAACTCGCCAAGGGCTCTAAGCGTAAAGTATATGCTAGGTTTTAAAGACCGTAAAGAAGGAAGATGAAATATCTCAGTACTATTGTAAAAAAATTAATTACATCTTGACATAATATTTTGGAACTATTGGGTTAAATAAACCATTTTTACTAAACGGAGAGCGAGGGAGAGCTCACAAGTGGGGGAGAGGGCCAGAGGGAGAGAGAGAGAATCTTAAGCAGGCTCCACTCTCAGTGCGGAGCCCGGAGTGTGGCTCCATCCCACGACCCCGGAATCATGAAATCAAGAGTTGAGCCACCCAGGCGTCCCGAAAATATTTTATTAAAATAGATTTCACCCGTTTCTTTTTCCTGTTTTGAACAGAGCTACTACATTCAGGGCTCGCGTTTTATTTCTATTGAACGGCGTTGGCCTAGAGCCTCCACCCAACAGCTGTGGGATTTCTGGGTTGGTGTGGTCCCCTCCAGCCGGGGAGGGGCATGAGCAGGCTTCCTGGAAGAGGCGGTTCCCGGCTGAGCCCTGAAGGGCAGGCAGCATCACGCTGGGCTTCTCTCGAGGCTTCTCTGTGGTCCGGGGCTGGGCATCTGTCTGCACCGGATTCTGAGAACTGGCTGGGGCGGGGCCGAGGATGGGAGGCCGGAGGCTCAGTCCTCCCCGGCAGTCAGAGGGCCCAGGTGGAGGCCAGGACTAAGGCCTGGGAGCTGCAGGGGGGTCTCAGGGGCTCCTTGAGGCGGGCGTGCTCCCTGAGGCTGTCTCCTCGGTCTCATCCCAAACCCCCAGGAGCGCCTGGCCCAGCTGGCCCGTGAGGACGCAGAGCGGGAGCTGAAGAGAAGGAGGAGGCTCGCCGGAAGAAGGAGCTCCTGGAGCAGATGGAGAGAGCCCGCCACGAGCCTGTCAACCACTCGGACATGGTGGACAAGATGTTCGGCTTCCTGGGGACTTCAGGCGGCCTGCCAGGCCAGGAGGGCCAAGCACCTAGTGGCTTTGAGGTACCGGGCTGGGGACGGGCCCCGGCGTGACAGCCCTCCCTCCTTTTGTTCCTCTGTGCCCGAAAGCACACCTGTCCCTTGGGCGCGAAGGGCAGCAGCGAGACGTGCGGCCCCTGTGGCCCCCGCACCCGTTTAGCCAGCAGCTGGCCACGTAGCCCCGGGCCGGCCGCGGCGCCTCTCCAGGGGTCGTTCGCAAACCTCCGTTCGTTCCCGTACTGAGGATCTGCCTCATGTCAGGCTCTGTCTGGGCGTCCAACGGGACGACACTCTGCCACCCTTATGGAGGAAGAGCCGGCCCCACAGGGACAGGCTGGGGCGCCGGAGGGCCGGCCCCCCAGTCTGTCCCACGGCAGGGCACCTCTGTGGCCTCCTCAGGACTTGGAGCGCGGGCGCAGGGAGATGGTGGAGGAGGACCTGGACGCAGCCCTGCCCCTGCCCGACGAGGACGAGGAGGACCTCTCGGAGTATAAATTCGCCAAGTTCGCCGCCACCTACTTCCAGGGCACGACCACGCACACCTATACCCGGCGGCCGCTCAGGCAGCCGCTGCTGTACCACGACGATGAGGGCGACCAGCTGGTGAGGGCCGGGTCGGTGCGGGCGCCGGGCGGCAGGTCCCCGGGGGCGGGACTGGGTCCCCGGGGGCGGGATGGGGCTGACCTTGCCCTGGGACCCTGGGCCTCTCGCGGACCCCTCCAGCCCTCTCCAGCCCTCTGCCCAGACTCCCAGGCTATTTCGGCGGTTCAGCAGTACCCTACCCCTGTGCTCCCTGACGCGCTCTGCCCCAGGCGGCCCTGGCGGTCTGGATCACCATCCTGCGCTTCATGGGGGACCTCCCTGAGCCCAAGTACCACACGGCCATGAGTGACGGCAGTGAGAAGATCCCCGTGATGACCAAGATTTACGAGACCCTGGGCAAGAAGACATACAAGAGGGAGCTGCAGGCCCTGCAGGGCGAGGGGGAGGTGAGGCCCAGCTGCCACCCCCCCCGTTCGTCCATGTCCCTCCCAGGCCAGGAGGGAGGGCTACCCGCCTCCCCAGCCTCAGGGGTCCTCAGCAGAAGGAGCGCCTTAAAATCCGCCTCTGCCCCCCCCCCCCCCCGACCCCCACTGTCCTCTGTCCCCTTGCGGGAACGAACGCGCGAATGTTTTGTAAACTGTAAGGTGCGGATAGTGATCGAGTGAGGCCACCAGTGGGCTTGCAGCCAGCGCCAGTACCGACACACTGGGAGGCACTGGGCAGGCGCGGGCACTTTCTGGGTCTCCGTCTTCCCATCGGCCAGCTGGCTGGTGGGGGGCGAGAGGGGGCAGCGTGGGGTGTACCTCGCAAACGACGCCGTGGAGGCGCACAACCCTCTAGCCATAGCGCCGTGTCAATTGCTCTGTCGTTACTTTGGGCCCAGGCGCTTGACCTGACCTCCGTCTGTCCTGCAGGCCCAGCTACCGGAGGGGCAGAAGAAGAGCAGCATGAGGCACAAGCTGGTGCACTTGACCCTGAAGAAGAAGTCCAAACTGACAGAGGAGGTGAGAGCCGAGCCTGGGCTGCCTGAGGAGGCCCAGGATGGGGCGCGACTGAGCTCGGGGACCACAGGGAGGGGGAACGGGAGCGCATGCGGCCTGTTCCCAGGGGCTCGGGCCGGACCGGGCCGGGGGAGAGTGGGCAGACAGGAGTGCGAGGTAGAGGGCGGGGCGCACAGGCCGGGGCCAGAGCAGGGAGGGCTTCCCAGAAGAGGAGACTGGAGAGCTGGAGAGGGCGGAGAGGCAGACGGTGAGAGGGAAGGCACTTCCTGCCAGGCCAGGGACCCCGTTGCATTTGATCCGGGGACCTTTCGGCTGCCGTGAACTCCTCTGTGGGTGAGCGTGCCACGGCCACTAACAGTGCTAGTCTGTTTGAACTCTCATTTAGTCCCCGCGCCTTTGCCGAGCAGCAGCCCCCGCCCCTGTGCTCCAGCAATGGGGAGGTGGGGAGGGCAGCGGGCACTAACCCGGGCATTTATAGCGCCCGGGGACTGGCTCCCGCATGTCCCTACGTTTGCACACAGCAGTCCCTTTGCCCAAAATTCCTCCTTCCTCTTCTCAGCCTGGGAGTCACCTCCTCCAGGAAGCCTGCCCGGGCCCCTCTATAGTAGAGTCAGGCTCCTCCTCAGGGCTTCCGCAGCCTGCTTTGCCTCAGCCACTGTCTCCTCCCCACCTGAGGCTCAGATCCGGTCCTGTAGCCACACAGCCCCAACTCTGAATCCTGGCTCTGCCGTGGGTATCTGAAGGACCCGGGGCGGGGTGGAGAATGCCCGCTGGTGGGTTCCCCGGGGGATGGCGTGAGATGACAGCTGTGGGTGCTCCGTAGATGTGAGGAGCCCCTGCACCCTCCCGCTGGCAGGGGCACGTTCCCCCCACTCCCTGCTCTCGCTCCGGGGCTCCGGGGAGGGTGTGGGTTGGTGCGGTGGGCTGTGTGGAACCAGAGAGGAGAAACACGTCTGTAAGAACCCAGGCTTGGAGCTGTTTACAGAGAACTGGGCGGTTGGAACCCAGGGTGTGTATTCTGGCTGTCAGAGATTAGGGTCCCACCAGGAGTCAGAAGAGCAGGTCCCTGTCCTGGCCGAAAGGGCTTCTGTGGGGTAGGGGGAGGAGGGTGGCGTCAAGGAGGCTGCAGAGGAGCCTTGTCCCCAGTAGGTGGCAGCAGGCCCGTGCTGCCCAGCTGTCTGGACCAGCCAGCTCTGCACAGGGGCGGGGGTAGGACAGGGCTGGGGCTCTCTCGGGGGTGGGGAGCCGGCTCTTGTGGCCATTCTCGGGATCTGCTCTCCGGGGGAGCGGGCAGACTCAAACGTGAGGCAGGGCCCCTCACTTGACCCTGCCTGGGTCAAGCCTCGTCCCCTTCCTCTGGCCCAGGTGACCAAGAGGCTGCATGACGGGGAGTCCACCGTGCAGGGCAATAGCATGCTGGAGGACCGGCCCACCTCCAACCTGGAGAAGCTGCACTTCATCATCGGCAACGGCATCCTGCGGCCGGCGCTCCGGTCAGGGCCTGAGGGGCGGCTGGTGGGCGGCGGGACGGGGGAGGCATCCCGCACGCCCCTGAGTGCGGCCCGGGAAGGCTTTTGGCGGCTGAGTTGTGACTTTGTCACCTTGGCAACAGATTACACCAAACGGGCCTGGGGTTAGCTCTACTGCTAGCTAGTCGTGCGACCTTATCCCGTGAGCCTCAGTTTCTTCATCTGTAAAGAGGGAATAAGGCTTATGGGCAGGTCAAACTCTGGCGGGTGTATAAGACAGGACCCCCACAGTGGCCACTCGGTAAGTGGCACCTGTCGTCCTCAGTACCTGATGCATCTGAAGCTTTAAGCCTACTCCTGCCAGCTCACCTGTGGTGCACTTGACCCAGGCCTGTGTGCAGGGTTCCGTGAGTGCCTTCTTCCCCCCTCCAGGCCCAGGAAAGGTCTTCGCTCAGGCCCCCAGGGTGCTGGAGAGGAGAGGGGATGGTCCAAGAGTAACCAGGAGCCATAAAGGAATCAAGGCAGCTAGGTCAGTGGAGGGAAGACAGGACTTCTCTTGAGGACTCTATCTGCACAACCCGGTCGGTTAGGAGACCAGATCCCATGAACTCATGCGTACTGGCCGGGAGGACAGCAGGATGGGGCTGGGCAGAGTGTTGAGCCCATTTTACCGATGGGAAGACTGAGGTCTGCACAGGGGAAGAGACTTGCCAGAGATCACTAGCCCCCCAGACCTCCTGCCTGCCGTCAGGCATCCTTTCATGGCTGCTGGAGGCCAGGTACTGCCTCGCCAGAGGTAGTCAGGGGCCCAGGGCCGCCTGTCTCCAGGAAGAAAGGGTAGCTGTCCAGGGTGTTTTGAAAGGGCAAGAATTTGCCTTCCGTTTTCTCTCCACCATACCTAGAGCGGTCAGTCCTAGAGAAAGCAGTGCCAGGAGCCCTGAGCCAAGAGTCGGGAGGCTGGGCGTGGAGTCTCTGAGGGCCCACGGCCAACCCCAGCCTTCTCTCGGCCTTGGCTCCTAGCTGTTGGTGAGAAAGCCTTTAGTGGTCCGTGATGAGACGGGAAAAATAAGGACGTTTCTAAATCTAAATCTGATGTACGTAAAGGACTGTTCTTTGCTCTGAGATTTTTGCCCTTTCTACTTTTTGAATATTAATATTATGTTTGCCTTATGAAAGGATTGTGATACAGATAGTGGGCCGATTGTGTGTGTTATGGTGTGTTTTAAATGACCTTATTTGTGACGATAAAACATTAGCAACGTCAGAATTAATTTCGAAGTGACACTGGCCCCTGCAGATCCGGCGCCGCTGAATGGGATTATCCGTTCTTCCTGCCCAGGGCCTGCCCTTCCGAGAGAGAAGAGAAGCAGTGCCCCCTGGTGGTCACTTTGTCATCGAGGTCCTGTCCTTGGCCCTGAACAGGCAGGCCCCGGCTTAACCGCAGCTAGCATTTATAGAAGGTTTGCTGTGCTAGGGGCTTTATAAGCCTTGGCTCATTTTAATTCACAGAAATCTTGTAAAGGAGGTATTATCATTGCCCTTTAAAATGAAAACAAACAAACAAAAAGACCTTCATTGCTTTGATCGAATTACAACAGTAATACATGGCCGCTTAAATACCGTATTCAAACATTACAGAAATATATCAAGGGTAAGTCAAAGCCCCTGCCTGTTCCATCTCCCGGAGAAACTCCCCAGATGTGTCGGCTGTTTCTGCCCTTCCTGTTGCCATTGGTAGAAACTACCTGCCGCCATGACTGTGGGAGGGGCTCAGAGAGGTGAAGTCCCCCGGCCAGGCCACCTGGCTGGTGAGGGACAAGGCAGGGAGGGAGCCTGGTCTTCTCATCCAAGCGGTCACAGCGCCCCAGAGCGGGACGTGCACCGTTCTCTGGATCATGGGGCCCTGGCCGTGGATCCGGGTTAGAGTCAGGGTCGTGCTTCGCGCCTGGTGAGCCCGCCTCCAAAGCAAGGCCCTCTTCGTTGGCTCTGTGGAGCCGCGGGCTCAGCCTTCCCCAGTCGGCCCCACGCAGCCTCCTCCTGGGTGGTCTTCGGCGAGCAGGAGAGGCCGAGACCAGGGGTCTCGCCTGCGGCTGGAAGGGGCCGGGCTTGTCCTCTGAGGCTGCGTCCCTCCCTTGCCGTCCTGCCTAGGGATGAGATCTACTGCCAGATCAGCAAGCAGCTCACTCACAACCCCTCCAAGAGCAGCTACGCCCGGGGCTGGATCCTCGTGTCTCTCTGCGTGGGCTGCTTTGCTCCCTCGGAGAAGTTCGTTAAGGTAGGGAGGCGTAGGGAGGCGTAGGGAGGCTTGGACCTGCTGCGGGCGGGAAGGGCATCAGAGTGGCGAGCAAGGAGGAGAAGCTCAGTGGGCCTTGGCAGTGAGGCCTCGCCTGGCCGTGGCCTCTCAGGCCCACAGCTCCTGCCGGCTTCTTCCTGGCCCTCCTCCCAGGCTCCCAGCCCTCCCCTCTGGTCTCCCGACTGCCTCAATTCATTTATGAGGAGATTGAATTTGACAGCAGCATCTCCTGGACCCTCCGCTTATGGTCTTGGAGAAGACACTTGGGTTGATTTCAGGCCACTTTTTTAAAAAGTTTATTTTTGAGAGAGACAGTGAGACCAGGATGAGGGGGAGGGGCAAAGAGAGAGGGAGACACAGAATCCAAAGCAGGCTCCAGGCTCTGAGCTGTCAGCACAGAGCCTGATGCGGGGCTCGAACTCACGAGCCGTGAGATCATGACCTGAGCCGGAGTCAGACGCTTAACTGACTGAGCCACCCAGGCGCCCCTCAGGCCACTCTTTCGACTGTGCCAGGCCTTGGATGCTGGGGACACAGAGGCAGAGCAGGTGACAGACAGGAGGCCCGGCCCAGCTGGTCAGCGCCGTGAGGAGGAAAGCGCTGGCCCAGTGGGGGGAGTCAGGGAGGTGGGCCCCAGAAAAAGAGCAGCAGTTGGACTAGGCGAAGAGAGGGGGCATGGCGTGTGGGCTGAGTCAGGAGGCACGGCTGAGGCTGGACTGGGTCAGAATATGGCGGCCTTGCTGCTGGCCTGAGATACACCGACTTGATCCCAAGGGTGGCAGGCTTCGCCCCGGAAGTGTGTGGGTGCCCAGACCTTGAGCAGGTCCTGAGTGTGGGTGGAAGGGCTGGAACAGGAGACCTGGTGAGGCCGGAGCGGAGGCCGCTCAGCTGGTCCTCTGTCTGCAGTACCTGCGGAACTTCATCCACGGGGGCCCGCCTGGCTATGCTCCGTACTGTGAAGAGCGGCTCAGGAGGACCTTTGTCAACGGGACCCGGACACAGCCGCCCAGCTGGCTGGAGCTGCAGGTGTGGCCCCCGGCCCTCCCCAGGCACGCGGGTGTGTGTGATTGTGTGCCTGCATGTTTGTGTGTCCCCGGTGCCCTCCAGTGCCCCCGAAACGTTCCCCGCTTTAGGAGTCTCTGTTCTTCAAGCACCCACCGTCAAGTTTGGGAATCCCAGGTCTGTTGCAACAGGAAAGCACCCAATGGATGATTGACTCCCACCTGCTGGTTTTATGGTCAAAGCGACTTGGGCAGGGGGGTTCCCTCTGTGTCTTAATAGCTTCATCTGTAACCTAGCAATAATGATCATTTCACTGAGTCTCGTAATGGTTGCATGACGCGAGGGCAGAAGCCCCTGGTTTGTGGCAGTGCCCAGCCTCCTAGCCCCCGTGCCCAGGCTCAGGTTCCATCAAGGGAGGGAACACTGCAGGGTTCTCTGGGCACCTGTGACCAGGCAGAGGCGATGTCCTGGTGGGCTGCTGGGGTCCGAGGCTCTGGGGCAGCTCCAAACCCCTAGGGAGCAGGGAGCCAGGAACCCGGAGGGCGTGAACTGGCTTGAAGTGAAAAGATGACCACAAACCCTTTTTGGCCATTTTCAGGCCACCAAGTCCAAGAAGCCCATCATGTTGCCCGTGACCTTCATGGACGGGACCACCAAGACCCTGCTGACCGACTCGGCGACCACGGCCAAGGAGCTCTGCAATGCACTCTCTGACAAGATCTCGCTCAAGGACCGCTTTGGGTTCTCCCTCTACATCGCCCTGTTTGATAAGGTTACGGCCGCCCCGCAGCGCCCCCTCCTGGCACCACCCCGGCTCCCGTTCCTGTGCTGTCGCCTATTGGCTCAGGATTGAAACCCAGAGCTCACGTCTGTCATGCATACCTGGGCCCAGTCAGCCCTCCCCTGGCGCCAGGGGAGAAGCATGGCAGAGACAGCCCGAGCTGCACGCACACCCACGTAGCTCTCTGAGATTTTTCCTTTTCTCATCTGCAAATAGGAATGGAATTTTTTTTTCAGGTGGCCACGGTAGTTTGCTTTCACTTGTTAGTGACCACCTGGGGTGTGCGCCTCCCTGGGCACATCCGGGCCCGGAGCCTTCTCTGCTGGAGGTGATTGCACCTCCACGTGCAGCCACACCACATGCAGCAGACGTGCCCCCCACTTACCCCATCCCAGCAGATCCAGGGGCCAAACCACGTTTGCCTGAGTTTTCTCACCTACAGATACCTCCTGTGTTTTCAGGGACCCTTTGTCCATCGAAGTTTCACACAAGGCTTACGCCAGGAAATGGGAAAGCCTGGATGGCTATGCTGACTCAGAGCCCATGGCTGGGCCCCGAGGCCCCATTCTGGTCTGCTTCCTGGGTGACCCGGACATGTCACAGCCCCTCTCTGGGCCTTGGTTTTCCATTCGAATGAGAACAGTTGGCATGGCTGATGGCTCTTTGTAAGTCCTTTCCTGCCCGCTCACCTTCTGGTCCCTGCACCTGCAGGTGTCCTCCCTGGGCAGCGGCAGTGACCACGTCATGGACGCCATCTCCCAGTGTGAGCAGTATGCCAAGGAGCAGGGTGCCCAGGAACGCAACGCCCCCTGGAGGCTCTTCTTCCGCAAAGAGGTCTTCACGCCCTGGCATAACCCCTCAGAAGACAACGTGGCCACCAACCTCATCTACCAGCAGGTGGTGCGAGGGGTCAAGTTCGGGGAGTACCGGTGTGAGAAGGTGAGTGGCCACGAATCTTCTGGCTGAATTTGCTTGGCTCACAGCCCTCTGTTTTCCAAATTTGGGACGAATGTTATTGTCTGTACCCACCCTTAGCTTATGCGGAGGTTAGCCTGATTGAGGCTTCTTCTAGATGAACACTACCTCCAGGAACAAGGGCTTTGAAGAACAGTGTGACTGCGGTGATCGTGCATGGTACAGAGTATGTGCCTCAGAACCGGCTGTATTGTTCTGAGTTAGTCTAGAAAACTCTGTTCTGAAGGAATAAGAGATCCGCTCATTTAGACCAGAGTTTGCAAACGTGTATTCTCTTAGTCTCCTTTTAGGGACAGGAGTGATGTGGAGAGACTCGTGTCATGATATTTTAGTTTTGATGATGGTGATGATGGTTCTCATGGTCCCGATGATTCTCTTGGTGATTCTGATGGAGGAATAAAGATGGAGAGGGTGGAAATGAAGAGGGCTGCCGGTGGTGGTGGTGATGGTGGAGGTGGTGGCGATGATGATGGTGGTGTTGGTGATGGCGGTTCGGTGGCCCGGATACTGCTAGGTTGGTGATGGTGACCATGGCGCTGTTGTTGGAGATGATGGTGGTGGTGCTGTTGGTAACGGTGGTGGCGTTGATAACGGTGACGTTGGTGTTGCCGAGAGGATATTCAGGCAGAATGCACTAGGACAGCCATGTCAGTGTTAAAATTCTGAGGTGCTTTCAACTGGTTGGAAAACATCTACTGCCTTCAAGACACCCAAGAGACTCTTCCTGTCGCCCCCCTGCCAAAGCCCCGGCGAGCCCCAGGCAGACGTCACTGGGGCTGACGTGCACCACCCCAGGCAGAGAAGGGGCAAATGCCCAGTACCCCTCACCTGGCCCTCCGAAGCTCCCACACATAGCGACTGGGCGTTCACTATGTGGACTATCCCGGGGCGGGGTGGCGATGGGGACGGAGGTGGTAACGGTGATGTCTGCCCCTCACTCTGACAGAACCAGCGGTGCCCAGGTCCCTGTTCTCCAGGGCAGACTGTCAGCTCCAGCCACTCACCAGGCCGGGAATGTGGTGGCTGACCCAATACCGACGGGCTGGCTGGCCTCTCTGGGTCAGCTCGTGTGCCTCTGTGCTGGTGCTGAGGGGACCTGGGAGAAGGCAGGGGTGTGGCCCGGCCCCTAGGGAGCTCATGGTTCCCCCAAGCAGATAAGAACTTCTGGGGAATCAGTGAGAATGGAATTTTCCAAAGGGCTCCGGGGGCTTCAGTGGTCTGGAAGGGCTTCCCGAGGGTGTGCGAACAACACCCTCCTCTCCCCCCCCACCCAGGAGGACGACCTGGCCGAGCTGGCCTCCCAGCAGTACTTTGTGGACTATGGCTCCGAGATGATCCTGGAGCGCCTCCTGAACCTCGTGCCCACCTATATCCCGGACCGTGAGATCACCCCCCTGAAGACACTGGAGAAGTGGGCCCAGCTGGCCATCGCTGCCCACAAGAAGGTAGGAGGGCAGGGCGGGGCCTCGGAGGAGGGGCTCTCCGGTGACATGCATCGGCCCATAGGGCTGCCGGGAGACGGAATGGCAGCCTCAACCTCCTGCCTCCCCAGCGGCCTTTCTCCCCCATGGACCTCGTTCACTCGTGTCTTAGGCTGTCTACTCTGGGCTGGGGCCAGGGATGCAGAGATGGATAGATCTGATCGTGCAGCTTCATGAGGGAAACTGTGGGTCCACGGGTACTGGGGTCCCCTGGCCCTGGTCCAGCCGCAGCCGCTTGCTAGAGTTGCAGCTCAGGAGCGTTGTTGGCACCTGCTGGAAGTTTCTAGCTTCTAGTGTCTCCTCCTCTCTGCCTAAAAGAACTCTGGGTCCAACTTCCTGCCTGGAGAACTTTAGGTACAGACCCCCCTCGACCCTCTTACTTGAGACCCCAGGCCCATAACCAGCCCCAAGTAGCTCTCTTCCAAGCTAAGGGGCCTGCCCAAGTAGAGGAGGGGTGGGCTGGCCGCTGAGGGAGACGGATGGGCCCCCCTACCTCCCGGCCGTGGTGCGGAAGAGCGGAGTCATCTTGGCACACAAGTTGTGGGGATGGGGGCTCCACAGACCAGCAGTCTCTCACCCCTCTACACCACACGGCCTCTTCCCCGCGCCGGGGGCCCCGTGCGCCTCTCCCACCCCAGTCTTTGCCTTCTCTGGTGAGCTGCCCACAAGCCTCCACTCCTCCCTAAACCCGCCCTGCACCCTCTCTATATCCAGGTCTAGCCCCCCTGCAGAAGAGACGCGTGTTTTCCCTCCACTCCTCCGTCTGTCTGTCTGGGCAACCTCCCGTCCCTCACTCCTCCCACCCCTCAGCTGCCGAAGCCCATCCGTTCCATCTCCCAAACGGCTTCCGTCTCTCCGCCTTCCCCCGGGCCTCCTCGGTGTTCACTGCCATCATGCACGCGGCACGTGGCATGTTCCGGGCTGGGTGCCATTGTTCGTTACTTTGTTCTGCTTTGGGTGCTTGCCATGTGTCAGGCACGGTACCGGGCCCTGGGGACGCAGCTGTGAAGCAGACAGAGGGGGTCTCTGCCCCTCGAGCCCGCAACTGAGCTAGCTCGGTCTCTCCCTTGGACCAGAGCCTGTTGGCCCCAGATCCCCACACCAGTCTTCTCGCAGAGTGTAGCGAGAAGTGGACTAGCATGGCTTTTAGGGGCAGAGTGGTAACGATGTTTTCTTCTGGAACAATTTCCAACTTGTGGAGAAGTTGCAAGTTCAAGAACCTAGAACCGTATACCCTCTACTTTATCCCGAATCGGTTGGTAACGTGCACTTGCTTTATGATCCCTTCTCTCTGCACACGGACGTACAGTTTCTTCTGAGCCTTTTGAGTTAGGCTGGAGACGTGGAGCCCCTTGTCCCTGAATGCTCCCTGCTCCTGGGGGGGCACTGCTTCCGGCCCTCTCAGCACCTGGCACGCACGTGGGTCTCTGCCCGTGTTTGTGTCTCTACATGATCAATGCCATGAGTTCACTTTGATACGTCCAGTTCTGCTCCAACACCACCGAGTTCTTAACAGGGCTCCGAGGGATATTTTTAGATAACAAAATGCCAGGGCTTTAGTTTCTTGCCAGCAGCACGGCATTATCCCCTGGCGGCTCAACCCTTCCCTGTGCTATGATCTCTCTACCTCCCGGGTTCGCCTGTCGGCTTCTGCCAACAGCCCAGTCTTGCAGTGGCCGCCTTGCCCACGCTTCCGTGTGACCTGGCTCTCACGGGCCCGTTCCCCTCTCTCTCTCCCTGGTCTGGCACACACACCCCTGTTTAGCCACACACCTTCAGGTTCCCCAGATGCCTCCCACTCACCGGTGACTCTGGGCTTGCACACATGCTGGCCAGAATTGTGGGCTTTTCTGTCGCTGCTGAATTGGGAGCTGCCTGCAGGCGGGACCCGTGGAGTGATGGGGGCGGCTGTGGGCAGATGGGCCAGATGGGCCGCGGTGCACAGGAGGGCGCCCTAGCTCCAGGGCTATTCCTGGCGTGGGGGCATGAACATGGGATTTTTCCAGACAGAGCTTACCTGATGGCTGTTCTCCCCTGTCCACACCCCTCCCCCCAGGGGATTTATGCCCAGAGGAGAACTGATGCCCAGAAGGTCAAAGAGGATGTGGTCAATTATGCCCGTTTCAAGTGGCCCCTGCTCTTCTCCAGGTTTTATGAAGCCTACAAATTCTCAGGTACCCCCTCAGCCTTCCCGCCTCCCCGTCTTCCTCCATGCCCTCTCCCTCCCTCACTCTGTGGCTCCAGAACACAGCAGAAGGCAGGGAATGGCCTGAGCCAGACTCCCCAGCCAGCCGAGCTCCTGCCTGCAGGGTTGCGGTCCCTCCGGATCGATGGCAGAGCGGGTCCTGTCCCCCCCCCCCCCGCCCCTAGTCCAGGTGCTCAGCAACACTCTGGGTTAAACAACCGAATGAGTATTAAGATAGTCAAAGCACTGACTGTGTACGGAAGGAGGTGGCCCGGAGTGTGGACTGGGCTGACTGCAGCCGAGCGTGGAGGTGACGGACCCAAACCCACGCAGGCCGTGGGCTCAGCCATCTGCGGGTCCTAATGACCTGCACCTGCTCCGTGCAGGGGCCCTGTGCTGGTGCCCGGCTTCACGGAATCACCAAATATCCAGCCAGAGGGACCCCAGGGGCTCAGTTAACCCCCTCCCCAACTCACCTCCTTCCAGGGTGGGGCTTGGCCAGAGCTGCACGAAGTCCAGAGGCAGGGACAGGACTCAAACCAAGTTTCCTGACTCCGGCTCTCCCCTCCCACCGCACTTTGAGTTTTGGCTTGTAGGGAGGTTGTGCTCTCTGGGGCTCAGTTTCCCCATCAGTGAAACGGAAATCGGTATACTCCCTTCGCTACCTCTCTGGCGGTCATGAGGACTGGGCAGGGCAGGGCTGGGTGCGGGGCAGCCTCCCCTCACTGCCCGGGTCTCTGTCCCAGGTCCCAGCCTCCCCAAGAATGACGTTATCGTGGCGGTCAACTGGACAGGCGTCTACTTTGTGGATGAGCAGGAGCAGGTGCTTCTGGAGCTCTCCTTCCCCGAGATCATGGCTGTGTCCAGCAGTAGGTTAGTCCAGCCCCCCCCCCCCCCCCACTGCTCCTGAGTGCAGAGCAGGGAGTTGTCCAAAGCTGCACGGGGACCGGTGGCAGGGATGCGTCAAGCCCCAGTGTCCTGATTCAGCACCGTCTGAAGCAAGGAGGGGGCAGATGGAGACACAGGCAGGCAGATGGGGAAGGAGAGGGCTCCTGGAGCTTTCTGGGGTCATGAGGACCTTTAAGGGGAGTCTCTACCCTCTAGAGGAGGCCATGGAGGTGCAGAGACATGCAGCGACCTGTCCTGGTCGCACGTGACCGAGCAGTTTGTGCTGCACTGTGCAGACTTCTCAGGCACCTTCCTCCTAACAGGGACAGAGGGGTCTTTATGGTGCATCATTATGGCTGTTCTGAGATGGGTGTGGGTGGCTTAGAAGGACAGTCAGGGGCAGTCGCTTGTGTACAAAGAGGGCCTGGCCTGGGATTCAGGCGCCCGGGTGGAACTCACCTCCACGTCCTCACCGCTAAAGTCTTACTACTTCCCTTGAATAATGGCGGTGAGGGGGAGGCAAAGCCCGGAGGGGGAACTCTGTGGGCTGAAAGGGGTGGCGCGCGCAAGAGCAGGGCTGGAGGCGGTGTCCCGGAATAGACTGGTGTTCCCAGCAGGCCCTCCCCAGATCCGAGGCTTGGAGGGTGTGTCTGGGCTGTGTCTGGCACGGGCCGGGGCTGGGCATGTCCGGCTCTGACCTGGCACGAGCTAGACACAGCAGCGCAGGGCGGTGAGACGGTCCTTGCCCTCTCGCAGCTTCCTTCCTGTCGAGAGGGGAGACAGGCACTGAGCAGGCTGTTTTAAAGCAGGGACCAGTGTGATGAGGGCCGTGGAGGGCAGGGAGGACTTCCTGGCAGAAGGGGGTGGGGGGAGTCTAGGCTGAGATCTAAAGGGTGAGCAGGAATTAGGCAGCGAAGGGGCACTGGGCTGGGTCCTTGAGGGCCTCGCTCTGGGCCATGCGTGACGTTGGCAAGGCCAGGTCTGACTCAGGCTGGGCTGTGTCTGGCCTGGGCCACGTCACCCCCTGGCCGGGCCGTGTCTGACTGGGCTGGCCTTGGTCTCCTTCAGGGAGTGTCGTGTCTGGCTCTCGCTGGGCTGCTCTGATCTGGGCTGTGCTGCGCCTCACTCAGGCTGGGCAGGACTGACCCCGGCTGGGCCCTGTTCTCCGTGTTGGTCCTGCAGGGGCGCAAAACTGGTGGCCCCCAGCTTCACGCTGGCTACCATCAAGGGGGATGAGTACACCTTTACCTCCAGCAACGCCGAGGACATCCGTGACCTCGTGGTCACCTTCCTGGAAGGGCTCCGGAAGAGGTCTAAGTACGTGGTGGCCCTGCAGGACAACCCCAACCCTGGTGAGTGGCTGCCGGCACAGGCTGCCCGGCACGGGGGGGTCGGGGCATCGGGCAGATCACACACCTTGACCTTGGCCTGGCATTGGGGACCGCCACCGCCTGTTACAACCCTTCCCCAGATACCCTTGGCCCCACCTGGACCGAAGGCCAAACTCTGCACCTTCCATCTGTGCCCTGTGGGGAATCTACCTCTCCTGGTCCTTCCATACTTATCCCCTGTCACCTTCTCCAGGTGACATCAGGGGTTCCTCCCCCATAGTCTCCAAATACCCACTGTCTTCACATGGTAACAGTAACAACAGCCACCCCGACTAAGCACCCCCAGGCCTCCTAGGCTCTGGGCACAACATGGAAAGGACAGAGAGAAAGCAGACCCTGGCCTTACTCTCAGTGGGGTGAGGGGCTGAAAGCAGACAGTGACCATCCCTGTGACAGTGTGGTGACTATGGGAGCCAGGAGGAGGGGCCCCCATGCAGCCTGTGGTTCAGGGAGGAGGCGTGTGGGGCAGAGAGAGCACAAACCGAGCAGAGGCTGAGACGCAGGCGTGTCTGGGAACTGCAGGTAGAGTGGTTTGTCTGGAATGGGTGAGGCACAGGAGAAGGGGCAGGAAGTAGATGAAGTCATGAAAGCCAACCCACAACAGCCCAGGGAGCATGTCAACGAGTGTGAGTTTTCTCATAAGGGCGATGGGGAGCCATGGAAGGCTCTTGAGCAGGGGAGTGGCCCACGCCAATGGCCATGGCTGCGTGGAGGGTTGTGGCAGTCAGAGGCAGGTGACCAGTGAGCAGGCGTGAGTGGGACTGGGCCTCGGTGATTCAGGGCGGGGAGTAACAGTGTCTAGGTCATCAACCTAAATAAAGACGTTCCAATCCAGCCTCTCTCTCTGCCCCCCTGTGGTCCTGCTCACCTCTGCTCCCAGCCGGGGAGGAGTCAGGTTTCCTCAGCTTCGCCAAGGGAGACCTCATCATCCTGGACCATGACACAGGAGAGCAGGTCATGAACTCGGGCTGGGCCAACGGCATCAATGAGAGGACCAAGCAGCGTGGGGACTTCCCCACTGACTGCGTGTATGTCATGCCCACTGTCACCTCGCCGCCGCGGGAGATAGTGGTATGTGGCTTGGGGGCGCAGATGGACAGGGGAGCCTCCTCCAGGCCTTCCTCCGTCTTCTTCCCGTAGCTGTAACGTGGAGCGAGGGATTATGATAGATCGATGGTCTGCAGTTTCCCTGAAGATGACCCGGGGGGTCTGCTGGGACCGCAAACGTACAGTGGGGGGCGCTGTCAAACCTGTGCTGGGTGGAGAGAGGCCCAGAAACCGCGTCAGAGGAGGGACCGCCCCGGGACCCCGGGACAGAAGGAGAGCGGGGAAGGGGGCGCCGCCACGCACTGTCGGAAAAGGCAGAGGGGGCCGAGCTGGGAAGGGAGGCCCAGGGTTCTGGATCACGGCACTGGGGACTCAGAGCCCAGCTTTCCAGGCAGCTCCTGAGCCAGGCTCTGTGGGCGGGGCAGGTCTCACACCACGTCCCCCTCCTCCGCCCCGGCTTTCTCACTGACCCCACGTGGTTCAGACTCGGGGTCCTGAGGAAAGGACCCCGAGTCCAGCAGATGGAGGCAGCAGTAACCTGGGAGATCGCAAAGAGCAAAAGGGCTCCCCGGGTCGCAATGGGGCGAGGGTCAACCCCATGGTGGCAGACCTCCCCAGTCCCAGTCCAGAAGGCTCTGGGCTTTACCATGTCGGCCCAGGCGCCCCAGGTGAAGAGCTGACCTCAGACCCTTGTCTCTCGGTCTCTAGGCCCTGGTCACCATGACCCCTGACCAGAGACAGGACGTCATTCGGCTCTTGCAGCTGCGAACCGCGGAGCCCGAGGTGCGCGCCAAGCCCTACACGCTGGAGGAGTTTTCCTACGACTATTTCAGGTGATGGGGAGAGGGCAAGCGGGCCAGGCCAGTGAGCTGCAGGCTTCTGCTACTCTAGTCCGCGTGGCGGGGTTGCCTCCTGCTGCTGTGTGTGAGCGGGGCCTGGGTCGGAGGGAGCAGGAGGGCAGTTTCTGTCTGTCGAGATGACCCTTCTTGTGCTGGGCCATTGTATCCTTCCTTCATTTAAGAGAGCATGACCATGGTCGCCCCAGGTGGGGTCTGGGACTCATGCCTGTGCCTGTCTCACCGACTCACAGTCCTGGTGGGGAGATAGGCAAAAAACTGGGCAGCAATGATTCTGTGTGCCCAGCATTGTGATGGGGATACTGGGAGGTGGGGGTGGGGCAGAGGAGAGGCTTCCCAGAGGAGGTGGCATCTGAGCTGTGCAGGGGGTGACGTGGGTGGAGGAATGCCGCGGGCAGCTCATGCCAAGGCCACAGCAGAGAAAGCCTAGAGGGGTGGTAGGGAGGAGGCCACAGGGGCGGGCAGAGCTGGCTTTCTAGCTGAGAAAGAAAGGTCCAGGGAGGGCTGGTGACTCATCCCAGGTCACCGCGTACAGCAGGGAAGAGCAGGGCCTTCGGTCTCCATGCACAGGTGGGGGGAGGGGCGGGTCTCACCGCCCAGGGGGTCAATGCTGACTGTGCCCCGTCAGGCCCCCACCCAAGCACACGCTCAGCCGGGTCATGGTGTCCAAGGCCCGTGGCAAGGACCGGCTGTGGAGCCACACTCGGGAGCCGCTCAAGCAAGCACTGCTCAAGAAGATCCTGGGCAGCGAGGAGCTCTCACAGGAGGCCTGCATGGCCTTCATCGATATCCGCACCTGCGCCACGGAAGGGCAGGGCAGGGGCCACAAGGAGGGGGGGCCCCAGGACCTGCAGGGTTTTCATCCAGATACTTACTTCCTTCTGAGGGGCCCAGGTGGGTCCTGGGCAGTGTGGAGGGAGGCGGGGGGAGTGGCTTCACCTCTGTGCCTGGCACCTTACAGTGTACGAGGGGCCGCCTCATCCATTGTCTCCTCCGGCCCTGTCATTTGATTCGAGATGTGTGTTGTGTCATGTGCTAGGCCAGGCACGGAGACACAGCTGTGACCAGCCCCAGTCCCTGGCCTCATGGCGCTTATGGCTGAAAGGGGCTGTGACGGGGCCCGGCGGCACACTGAACTGATGTAGCCTTGGAGAGGAGGGCCGGGTGGCTTTCCTGGATGAAGGGGTATCTAGGCTGCGGCCCGAAGACTGAGCAGGCCACTAGTCAGTCAAAGGGGAGATGGGTGGGGAGTGTTCCGGACAGAACGAGCATGTCCAAAGGCCCTGAATCACAATGTGATTTATTTAGCACGGGTCTAGAAGGGAATCTGAAGACATGGGCAGACTAATGAAGGGTTTCCAAGCCCTCTTAAGATCCCAAGGCCGTGAGAAGCCACTAAGTAGGGGGGTGGCAGGGTCAAATTTGTGATTTGGAAAGTCCATCCCGGTTGCTGTGAGGACTTTGGATGGGGCGTTGGGGGCTGAGGTGGCCAGAGGAGTTGAGGAAAGGGTGGGCAGTAGGCATAGAGAGCAGGGCGGGTGGGTCATTCCTAGTTCCTGAGTGGGTAGCCTGAGGCCCAAGCCACTCAGTCGGGTGGGGGCAGACCCCATTAGAGACCCCTCCTGGGTCAGCGCTCCCCGCATCGGCCACAAGCCCTTCCTTGACGGCTCCCCACCCGTGCTCAAGTACATGGGCGACTACCCATCCAAGAGGACGCGCTCCGTCAATGAGCTCACCGACCAGATCTTTGAGGGTGCGCTGAAGGCCGAGCCCCTCAAGGATGAGGTGTACGTGCAGATCCTGAAGCAGCTGACGGACAACCACATCAGGTGGGCGGGGATGGAAGGCGGGTGCAGGGTGGCCTCCCCCCCGGCGCTCCCAGCTGAAGGGAGTCTTAGAGGTCCTCTGCCCATCATGACAGGGAGCTCCCTCCCTCCCAAGGTAGCAGCTGGCCTGCCTGGCAGGTGGCAGCAGCCCTTCCTCACTCAGGCCCCCTCATGTCTTACTTCTGCCCCAAGGTCCAAGGAAGTCTGGTCAAGCCTGCACCTCCTCTGGGTACCCCTCCCCAGCTCAGACTCCATTCTGCCTGCAGGTTGCGCTGATGAGCAAATGTACCCAGCCTGGCTCAGGCTGCGCTGTCAGTTGGAAGCTCTGGCTGAAAATTCTGGGCTGAAGGTGTTGGGTCCCAGACGGTGTCACCTTGTCCCTGCTGGATCAGACCTTGGCAGGAATGGGAAGTCAGGGACATCCTAAGTCTCAGAGCCTGAGGGAAGCCCCACCATCTCCCCTTAGACCCAGACCCCCAGCTGTGCCCCCGGGTTTGTCATTTTCTGCACCTCTCACAAAATCCACCATCGAACCACACTCAGACCTTTCCGCACTGCCAAAGCTTTATACATGCTGTGCTCACAGCCAGTATTTGTCTCCTTTTTTGCATATCAGAATTTGCTTCAGCCTTCAAAATCTAGATCAAGTGCCATCTCCTCCTAGAAGCCCTCTATGTTTCTCTCCTGTCAGCCCCAAGGAGCTCAGAGTAGTGCCCGACAGAGCCCAGCGGTTGGTCTAACTCAGAACAGATGAGTTAAAGAGTTTTTGCCAGAATACAAATCACACACTGCTTCCTTCATAGGAAAGTCTTGCTAAGAAAAAAAAAATCTCAGCTGAACCAAGAGCGCTTGGTGACAGAGCTGATGTTCACTCTGGCACGAATGAGCACCTTACCTCCATGTGGGTGGGCCAGCACTAACTGGATCAGGCCATCGGGGAGGCCAACACAGGTTGGTCCCCAGAAAAGAGGCGTGGGGGTCAAGGCAGGCACATACTCCCACGGTGAGGCGCCGAGGGTGCTTGGGCCCACGAGCGGCCCGTGGCGCCCCCGCCGACACCGCGCCTCTACCCGCAGGTACAGCGAGGAGCGTGGCTGGGAGCTGCTCTGGCTGTGCACGGGCCTCTTCCCGCCCAGCAACATCCTGCTGCCCCATGTGCAGCGCTTCCTGCAGTCCCGCAAGCACTGCCCGCTCGCCGTCGACTGCCTGCAGCGGCTCCAGAAAGCCCTGAGGTACGGCGGCCCACTCAGAGCAGAGGCGGTGAGCAGAGAGCCCGCGGCAGGTGCTGGGACGGGTTCCCGGCCCCAGCGGGCTTGTGGGTGTCCCCGGGGGATGAGGACATGACCACACGGTGAGTGGGACCTGTCCCTCGGGTACCGCAGCTGGCAGCTGGCAGCCGGATAAAGGCTGGAGCACGGGGTGCCCGCTCGGGACACAGTTGCGTCTGGCTGCTCAGAAGGGCTGGCGCATACCTTCCAGCGGGTTGGGGAGGCAGACACCTGGGCCTCACTCCATAGTCCGCACAGCCCACATGCATCCTTCCCCTCTCGCGGTCCCCTCCGTAGCCCTATTCGGTCGGCACTGCTCTCTCATTCTCCAGTTGAGGGGCTGGAGACTCACGGAGGTTAAGTGACTGTCACCTGGTAGGGAGTGGTGGACAGGGATTAGAACTGGGGTCTGTCTCCAAAGTTCCCTCTGGTCCCTGCTCCCCATGGCCCCCTGAACCCACTGGCTCCTGACCGCCCCTCCACCCCTCTCCTGGCTTTCAGAAATGGGTCCCGGAAGTACCCCCCACACCTGGTGGAGGTGGAGGCCATCCAGCACAAAACCACCCAGATTTTCCACAAGGTCTACTTTCCTGATGACACCGATGAGGTGAGGGCTGCCGGCCTCTTGGTGAAGGACCAGGTTCCCCGAGGCCACAGGGAGCAGCCCTGATGCCTCTCCCCTGCCATCCCCACATGTGCACCCATCCTCCTGTTGTCTCCGGCAGCTTCCTTGAGAAGATTATTCTTCTTTCTCCCTGAGGCAGCTCTGCCTCAGAGAAAAGCACTCTCTCCCTCTGAGCTGAGCTCTATGCTGGTGATTCAGCTCCCTGATTCACTCTGTTCCTGGTCACGGGTCCTCCCGCCCAGGCCTCTCCTATTGTCCCCGAGCCCACTTTCCCGCAGGCCCCTCCTTCCTCCTCACCTGGCCCGATTGTAGCCCGTGAGCTCAGGCTGCCTCCCGACCTCCACTCCTTGCCCCTGTCTCAGCACAGCATCTCATTAGATAAATGAATCCAGTGCCAAAACTTTTAGTTTGAAAAGCAGTTTTAGAACTTGTCCAGAGACTAGACTCAGAAATGTTGTGCTAGGATTCCAGTGACAAGGACAAGAAACCATCAAATCCTTCCTGTCCCTCCAGTGGAAGGTTATATGAAGCAGTCCCCCGCCAACTCCACACCTACCCCCACCCCAGGCTCCTTCTCCTCTTTTTTCCTCCCCTTTCTGGAATTTGCTTTCTTCTTCCTCCAGCCTCTCTCCTCCCAATCACCCCGCCTATCTTTGCTCCCTTGGCCTCTTGTCACCCATGCTTGTACAGCCGGGTCCACAACCCTGGAAGCAGAGGCCACGTCTGCTTGGAGGGCTGGGGAGGACACGATCTGGGAAGATGCAGACAGGAGCTGCTGTTTCCTTTCCTTTTTTTTTTTTTTAATATTTATTTTTGAGAGAGAGAGAGAGAGAGAAAGAATGTGAGCAGGGGAGGGGCAGAGAGAGAGGGAGACACAGAATCTAAAGCAGGCACTAGGCTCCGAGCTTTCCACATAGAGCCCGATGTGGGGATTGAACTCATGAACCGTGAGATCACGACCTGAGCCGCAGTCGCTTAACCGACTGAGCATGCAGGCACCCCTGCTTTTTCCTTTTCTTAAATGTTGTGCCCAGCTCTAGACCACGGGGAAACACCTCAGGTGGAGGGTGCCCGAGGCCAAGGGAGCAAAGATAGGCGAGGCCATTGGGAGGAGAGAGGCTGGAGGAAGAAGAAAGCAAATTCTAGAAAGGGGAGGGAAAGGGGCTCAGTCTAGCTTCAGGCACAGATGGAGGGGCACAGGAAGCCCCAGCCGCAACCGCCTGCCCCCCACTCCCCAGGCCTTTGAGGTGGAGTCCAGCACTAAGGCCAAAGACTTCTGCCAGAACATCGCAGCCCGGCTGCTCCTCAAGTCCTCAGACGGATTCAGCCTCTTTGTCAAAATTGCAGACAAGGTGGGTGACGGGTCACTGGCTTCCTACGGGACCGCTGTTGGTCTGACTGTGGGAGCATTTGCTGGGGCCAGAGGAGCTCCTGGGGCGGCAGGGAGGGAAGAGGGGGGAAGAGACAGGTATGCTCGCATGTGGCATCTGACCATGTCCCTCTCCTTCTTACACCCCGGCAGTGGCCCCCTCACTGGCAGCGGCTTCCCCTAAATGTGTCTCCTCTGAGGCACACAGAGCATGACCTCAAACCTCTTGGGAGCCATGCGGCACTTTCTGTTCTGGACACACAAGGCTCCTCGCCCTGCCACCACACACACGTGCTTTCCAGATTTGATTTGGCCCCTCCCTCAGCTGCCTTGCTGAGGCCAATCAGCCCTTGAACTAATGCCTGAAGGGAGGGTGATTATCCCCACCTAACAGATCACAAAACCTGGACTTAGAAAGGTTCAGTAACTTATCCAAAGTCACCAGCAAGGACTCAGATACAAGTAGGTCTGACTCCAAAGTGCAGGCCCCTGCCGCCATTCCACCTTGTTCCTCCCTCCTTCTGCATCCATGAAGGTCCAGGGCCCAGCTTTAAAGCCTCTTCCTGTGGGAAGGCTTCCTTGGCCGTGTCAGGTAGATCAGGGGCTCACTCACAGTTCCCTGAGCCCCCATGTCTGCCTCCTCCTTTCACTATGGTCCCTGTGCCAGGCACTGGGGACCCAGAGGTGATCTCAGGGACAGGTGATCCCTGTCCACGGCAGGGACCGGGCCTCATTCTTGACCTTCTCCCTAAGGCTTGGTCTTTGCCGAATGATTGAATGGAATGACTGTCGCTCTGGGCAGGAAGTAGGCTATGTTCTGGAGGCTCAATGGGCCTAGTCAGGGCAGAGTGGGACACCGCTTCTGGCTGCAAGAAAGGGCCGCCATGAAGGCCTTCGGTGGGAAAGTCGGAAAACTCAGTGTTGCTGGAACTAAAATGAGTGGACCGGAATGGCCATGTCCCTAGGTCATCAGCGTCCCCGAGAATGACTTCTTCTTTGACTTCGTTCGACACCTGACGGACTGGATAAAGAAAGCACGGCCCGTCAAGGATGGTAACGTGGGGCTGGGCCCTGAGATCAGCTGAGGCCCAGAGCAGGGCAGGGGCCAGTGCGGGGCCGCACCACGAGCCCCACCTGGGTGGGACCCGAGCGAGGGCCTCCTCCGTGCTGGGACGCTCCGGGTGACCGATCGTCCTCTGCCACAGGAATCGTGCCCTCGCTCACCTACCAGGTGTTCTTCATGAAGAAGCTGTGGACCACCACGGTGCCCGGGAAGGACCCGATGGCCGATTCCATCTTCCACTATTACCAGGTGAGCCGCCCGCACCTCTCCGCTGTGCTGCCTCCGCGCGCTGCTGGCCTCGCGGTCTTTCAGGAAAGCAGCACCCTGCGGTCCTGGCCGGGCAAGGGGCCTCCAAGAGGTTCCTGCTGGGATCCTGGGGACTAGGTCAAAGGCAGACCCTTCTCCTTGCTCAGGGCCTTGTACTTTCTTCCGAGACCTTGTTCTGAGACCCCACCCGTTCAGGCCCTTCCTGGGTGAGGGGCTGTCCTCTGAATCAGAGATTCTGCGGCTACACCTGGGTGTATCCGGGTGCATCCGAGGCATCTGTGTGGGTGTGTAAATGCTTCCCAGCACAAGCGTGTGCCTGCGGGAAACCAGGAGGGAGGCCCCCATGTCAAACCTCTATTCATTGTCTGGTGCTTTTCACTCATTCTACCTCCTGGCAAACCCCAACAAGTAGGCATGTCGTTCCCATTTTATAGAGGGAGAAACTGAGACTCAGAGACATCAAGTGATGTCATTAGGACTACAGGGTGAACAGACCAGGGTTTGATTCATGTCTTCGCAACTGCAGACTCGGCGATTTTTCTGGGCCAGCCCTGTTTATCATTCTGGAGGGGAGACAGACCAGGATGCTGGCAAGGTTGCGGGAGGCAAGGATGGCGGCTGGTGTGGTAGAGAGAACGCTGGCCTGGGAGTCAGCAGGGCTCATTCACCCGTGAGATCTGCCCCTCCCCATGGTGCCCTTTCAGTGAACGGCAACATGAACGTCACCTACCAGTTCCCCCAAGGCAGCCTTGACATCTCCCTCTCCCTCATTTCCCATGTCCCAAGTCATTCACCTGATGACTTCACCTCCCAAACTCTAAAATCTCGCCATTAGCACCTGTACCGACTCGGTCAGGCCCTCATCTTCTCTCATCTGGATAAAGCTGATAACCTTTGCCCTGAGCTTCCCTGTCCCTTTTTGTCCCCCTTTGAATCCATTCTTCACATGGGGATGGTCCTGCCTTCGGGATCCTCTCGGTGGCTTCCCATTGCTCTCACGGTAGAATGGCAAATCCTGACTCTGGCCCTGCATGGGGGTGCCGCTAGCTACTTCTGCCGCCTTGTCTTGTACCCAGCACCCCTTTGTTTACTTCACTCAGCTACATTTTAAAAAGATTCTCATGTATGCTTGGGGGCCTTTGGAACATTTTCTCTTCTGGGAAGCTTTTCCCTAGGTTCTTTCCTTTACCTGCTGGGCTTTTAGATGTTATTTCAATCATCATAAGGGAAGTCTTCCCTGTTCCTAAGGCTAGATCAGGTCAACTAGTTATATGCTGTCCTAGCACTGAGAACAATTCCTTCGAAGATTATAATCATACATGGATTTGGGGTGATGGATGTCTGTTCTTGCCTTGACGACAAGTAGGAGAGGGAGAGTAGGGAGGGTAGACATTGTTGCTTAAAGGGCCTGGCTCATAGCAGATGCTCAATGAATAGCTGTTGGCTTGATGGATGGGTACATAGGCAGTGACTCAGCGAATGAACAGGTGGAAGGAGGGATGGTGAATGAGCTTGTGGGTGGGTATTGGTGGGTGGGTGGACAAATGGAAAATGGATATGGGTAGGCGGAACCATAGCGGTGGGCAGATGGACGGGTGGGGATGGGCAGATGGGTGGGTGAGTAGATGAAAAGGTGGATGGACAATAATTGACTCAGTTTTCTAATCTGCAGTGTGTCCTCAGGCCAGCCTCAGTTTTCCTGTGCTTCACAGAGTGGGTACGACAGTTGGAAGGCTATGGATGGGCAGTGGTGGCCATTTAGAGGCTTCGTCTTTGCTTTTGGTCTACTCCTCATCCTCGATTACTGGCAGTTCAAAGTGGGGAAGAGGCTGGTGCTGCTGATGAAACCAGCAGGTCTCAAGGGAACAGAATGGGAGGAGTCCAGCCTGAGAGGCTTTTCCCAAGGAAGGACAGGCTCAGAAGGTTAAGGGTGGGGAACAGTCTCAAGTGCACTAGATGGTCACTCTGAGTTTCTTCATCTTTGGAATGTGGCTGCTCACCTCCCTGGACCGTTACGAGGGGAAATGAAATAATATTCACACATGGCTCTGCTTTCCAACTGTAAAGCGCTGAGTCTGGGCAGGCAGGGTTGCTGTCTCCCCTTGGGGCACAGTGTCAGCTGAGGCTGGAGGAAAAGGTAGGCCTGAATGTGCAGTAAGGCAGTCGACTCAGCCTCAGGGTGGTAGGAAGGAGCCTCCACGCCTGAGACCTGCTCTGGCTCTGCAGGAGTTGCCCAAGTATCTCCGAGGCTATCACAAGTGCACGCGGGAGGAGGTGCTGCAGCTGGGGGCGCTGATCTACAGGGTCAAATTCGAGGAGGACAAGTCCTACTTCCCCAGTATCCCCAAGCTGCTACGGGAGCTGGTGCCCCAGGACCTCATCCGGCAGATCTCCCCTGACGACTGGAAGCGGGTGAGTATGGAGGAGGCGGCAGGACTAGGGGTCTCTGGGCACCCCATGGGTCAGGGGGCAGGTGCTGGCCAGAAGCCCAGGGCAGTGTCTCTCGTGGTCCCTGTGTGTGATCAGGTCACCCTGTCATTTTCCCTTCCTCTTGCTTTAGTATCCAGTCCTCTGGGCAAAGGACTCACCTGGCTGCTTGGTAGCAATTTGCCCTGTCCTAGTTGCTGCGGTGACCCGATTTTACTGGATACTCTTTGGTCGGCTTCCTTAGGGAAGGGGAGGGAAATAAGGATGCCATTAACTGGGATGAGGGGGGAGCCCCTCATGGCCTCCAAGGCCCATGACCGTTAACAGTGCAGGTAAGGTAGGAGTGGGAGGGGAGGGGCCTCTGATCCGCCCTCTCCCTACAGTCCATCGTTGCCTACTTCAACAAGCATGCAGGGAAGTCCAAGGAGGAGGCCAAGCTAGCCTTCCTAAAGCTCATCTTCAAGTGGCCCACCTTTGGTTCAGCCTTCTTCGAGGTGAAGGTACGTTATGGGTGGCTTCTCAGGAGGAAGGGACCAAGAAATGGGGACGAGAAGGCACAGAAATGCCTCCCCAGGACTGTGGGAAACTGATGGCCTCTGCCACCTGCCCTGGCAAGGAAAGGAGGGAAGCTTTGTACCACCCGGGTATCTCAGCTCTGGGACATGAGGGACAATGAGCAACTCAGCCTGGCAGGGGAGGCAGACGTGTAAATAAGCCAGATTAATGGAGAATGATCTGTGCTGTGACAAGGGGGAGCCCTTATCAAGGTGGTGGAGCCTGGGAGGCCCACCCAGACTGAGAAGGCTGAGGAGGCTTCCTGCAGGAGGCCACACCTGAGCTTTCCAGGAAGACCCTGGGGAGAGTGTTCCTGGCAGAGGGCCCAGCATGAGCAAAGAGCCAGCGGTATACAGGAAGCACAAGTGGCTGAGTATGGATGGGCATAGGGTAGGAGATGAGCAGATTGTGGTGAGGGGGTTTGGTGTCCTCCTGCAGGTGGTGGCCAGCCCTGGAGGGTTCTGAACAGGGATGATGGGGCCAGAAGTCCACTCTGCCTGGGGGGCGAGGGTGGGCCTGAGGGGCCTGACCGGAGGCAGAAGATGGTGAACAGGCTGGCATGAGAACTGGGGGGTAGGCTGGCTGGAGAGGAGGGGAGGGCCTCGTTACATCCCTCGGATGGGAGGCCTTTTGAGAAGCCTGGCTGTACAAGGAAGTGAGGGAGGCAGAGAGGTAAGCTGGAGGCAGGAGTAAAGATCAAAGGAGGGCTTCATATAGGGCCGACATTTGGGCTGAGAGAAGAGAGAGCCCGGAGTCCTAGAGAAGCAGGAGAGAAGGGATGAACCTGCTGCCGGAGAGAGGGGGAGGTGGGTCACTTGGGGACCCAGGAAGGGATCTGGGTAGCACTGAGGGCCCAGCAGAGGTGGAAGCCGGGAGGGGCCAGTGGCCCTGCTGCACCTCTGGCATCGAGCAGGCAGCAGGGGAGGGTGACGTATTCCTAGCACACAGCTTTTCCTGCTCTGGGCTCCCCCAGCTCTCTGATGGTGTCCGGCTTTCTTTGCTAGCAAACTACGGAGCCAAACTTCCCTGAGATCCTCCTGATTGCCATCAATAAGTATGGGGTCAGCCTCATCGATCCCAGAACCAAGGTGAGCAGTGACAGGGCAGAGCGGGGGTGAGCCTCTCTGTCTGCCCCTCTAACAACCGCCCCAAGCCCCCCAACCCCCCGCTGGCTACCGTCCTCACTTCATCCGCCCTCTTGGCCACATATCTTGAGAAGTGGGCTGTGTTTGCTTCATCTGTTTCCGTACCTGCTCCATCACAATTGCTCTCCTAGAGTTACTAGCCAATACCTTGCTACGAAATCCAGTGAACTTTTAGTACTTAGCCTTTTAGCATCGCTGGACCCTACCAACCATTCGTTCCTTCCAGAGTGCTCTCCACCTGTGTTGGTCAGGATGGCAGACGGCACTGGGGTAACTACTGCTCATACTTATGGGCCAGAGCAGTCCTCACCCAGGGAACCAGGAAGCACAGTCCTACCACGTATCCGGGAGGAATACAAGTGCTCATTGGCGAAGGGCACCAATGGCTACCACCTTCCCCTTGTGTTCATGCGCCCCACTTTCCTGGTTTTCGTCCTCTCTCTCTTGGTCATTTCTTGCTGTGGGATTCTTTTCCACCCACACACGGTGCTCCCTGAGGCTTCCTGGTGTCGTCCTGACTTCCTCCTCAGGACCATCTCATCCAGGACCCCCGTTTCTGTTCCTTCAGGCCTCCCAATGTCCAGTTCCGGCCCCACAGCCTCGTGGACATGGAGGGAGAAGGCAGCTGTCTCCCCTGGCATCTCCACGGCCAGCTGGCTTCTCTCTTCTTGCTTCTTCTCTTGTCTGAGGGCCCGAGGCCTCTCTGGGGGGTGTGGGCCGGTGCTGAGGAACGCGAGGCCAGGGTCCCGACTGCGCAGCTTCAGCTTTTCTCTGCTTTCCCAGGACATCTTGACCACTCACCCCTTCACCAAGATCTCCAACTGGAGCAGCGGCAACACCTACTTCCACATCACCATTGGGAACCTGGTGCGCGGGAGCAAATTGCTCTGTGAGACGTCGCTGGTGAGCCCTCTTTTACTTAGGCCTGGTAGGGCTCCCCTACTTGGTCGGAAGCCCCAGCCGTCATCTCTCAGTCCCCAGAACAAACGTGAGGAGTGCACGGCTTGGCCGGAGATTGGGATCACAGGTCAGATTGGGCCAAGGTCAGGTCAGTTTGAGGCTCAGCTTAGGTCTGGGAAAGGGGCCTAATCTGGGGCTGAGAACAGATCCCTCATTTAGTAACTATTGTTTGAATGACTTCAGTATCTGGGGACTGAGCCTTTAGCCCCTGAGTTCCACCGCGGAACTATAAGCATTGAAGCCTCTTGGACTGAGCTGAACTTCTAAGGCATGGCTCAACTGATGTAAAGCCTTTAGGGTCACGGGATGTAAGGGGCCTACAGGCTAGGGCCTTCATGTAGGGTCATAACAACTTAGAGCCTTAGCCATGTGGCTGGATGAGTCCAACCCTTCAGCCGCGCGGCTGGGGAGGTGTACAGAGCAGTGCAGGATTCTCCCTAGTCCAGGGCTCTGCCCTTCGCGGTTTCCTGCGCGTGTTCTGGGTCTGAACGGCGGGCCCTGTCCCACTATTTGCTCTGTTTATCTTCTTGCGCTCTTTCCAGGGCTACAAGATGGATGACCTCCTGACTTCCTATATTAGCCAGATGCTCACGGCCATGAGCAAACAGCGGGGCTCCAGGAGTGGCAAGTGAACAGTGGGAAAGGTGGGGCTGGCTCAGGCCCATCAGCTACCTCTGCAGGTAGGGGAGGACTTCTGCCATCCGGGCAGGGAGGCTGGGCCAGCCGACCACCACTGATTATCACACCGACTTGGCCTCTGATCCTCATCCAGTGAGGCAGCCTTGCTGGGATGCAGGACTCTCCTCGATCCACTCCTGAGGGGTGGTTCTAGCTCTGACTTGCTGTGGCCTTTCCAGCTGTAAGAGCCTAAGCTCCTTGGGTGCCTTCCTTAGACCAGTCCTACCATTCGACCACTGTGACAGGGAATCAAGAGGACAACCTAGTTCTCCGTACTGGGACCAACCAAACCAACCAAGAATATTCTGAAATCCAAGGGACTGGCTTAATTCCTGTAAGTCCAGAATTCTCAGCTGGGATGCGGGAGACAGACTGCTTTTCTATATTGCAGTGTGAGTGCTTAGCCCTGTGTTAGTCTCCCCTGATCACCTCAGGGTATAAAGTATGTGTTTAATCATTTGGCCCTCTGGTGTCTTTGCTGGGGGAAGGGGAGAGAGTGGGGCGTGGCCTGTAGGACCATCTCCTCAGTCTGTGCATGCAGGGCTAAGCTGGTCTGGGTTTGGGGTGCCTGAGCCCAAGGTGTTTTGAAAGGGGCTTAAAGGGACTGGCTGGGACCATGGTGGATTGGGGGTAAATGTTAGGACATCAGCCTGGGAGGTAGGGGCTTAATTAAGTGTGCAGGCGCCAGCTTCTGGGCCTTAACTATGGCCAGGAGAGCCAGAGTGACCCTCGGATCCTGTCAGAAACATCTCCTTGGTTCACCAAGAACTCCAAGAATGATGCTGCCTAAGGTTAAATCCTTATGTTCTCAGAATGCCTATAAGATGTTACTTCGTGACCAGGATGAAACAACCAAATTCGGCTGTGCTCTGGTCAGGCATGGAAATGGCGGCTTCAGACAGGGAGGTAGGATTTGGGGGTGAGGCATCGTCCTGGGTCATGACTGGGAAGAGTGCCTAGAGAGTTGACAGTGGAGACTGCCCTGGAGGAAGGTATGCTTATGCTGAGCCCCTGAGATCCCCCTAATTCTTCAGCAGAGCCCAGTCCTTATTCATTCCTGTTCTCCCCAGCTACCTGTGTGGGAGGAGCTGGTTGTGAAAATGGAGGCCCCAACCCAGATAGCCCTACTTTCTGGGATGACCATGTGGCTGTCAGCTTTGCCCACCAGTGGTTACGCAGCTCCGTAGGCAGCTTCAGATAAATCTGAGCCAGAAGGAAGGTGCCGTGGTGGTCTGCCTCTACACCACCATATCACCTGGGATACGGAGGCCCGGAAAAGGAGTGTGAATAGATGAAGGTCACACAGAACTCAGTTCACACTTTTAACATTTAGCTCTGAGACATGAAGGACTCCAGATGCTCGTTCTATACCCTAGTTCCCCTTCGAGGTCTAGGGCTATTAGGTAGGCACAGAATTATGCCCATCATCCCACTGCACACTAGATCACAGTGTGTGTGTGGGGTGAGATCTTTCCCCCAATTCATGCCCTTGCCGCTTCTCACTCTCTGACTCGGGATGGCATCACTTTTGCACTCTTCACCTAGTCTCTGTCGGCCTGTGTGGTCCCAGAGGGATCCAAAGAATACACCATTAGCCTTCTGCATTCCGGAGAGGTTGCCTTTATTCCCATGCTGATGTGCACAAAGCCATTCCTTTAGCAGGAAGTGCTATGAAGGGGTAGGATGAGAAACCCTGTAACGTCAGAGAACAACTAACTCCAGCTTCAAGACTACAACAACGGGTTTTCCCTTGCCCATCCCCTAGAGACGCATTCTTTATGGAAGGCACTAGACCACAGTGGTTCTCCTGAGAGCCTCAAGGGCCCTTCTGCACTCGTTTCTTGACCACTTCCCACCATCACTACTCTTAGGCACAGAGAGGAAGGAGAAGGCAAGGTATGACAAAATTTTCTCTAAAGACATATGTATAGGAGGAGAACATGCTAGAGAAGGAATGCACTGTATGAAAGCCTTCCTGGGAGGAGGATTTAACAAAGGAGGTCTTTTGGGATTTTCAGGATGGGGGCCTCTTTAGTGGGCACTGTGGGTCCCCAGGTTTCTAGGGCAGGGGCTCAATATGATTCAATGGAGGGGATCTGTCTGATGACTCCCCTGGGGAAGACTGTCGGTGGTTTGATCATCTTAGGGAACACTGGTAGGAGATCTCCTTGGAGGACAGTGGTGGTTTGACCTTCCCTTCCCCTTTGGTGGTCACTGGTGGTTTCACATCCTCCTTGGGGGGGGGGTACTGCTGGTTTGAGGGCCTCCTGCTTGGGGGCTGGGCTTATGTGGATATCTGAGAATTTGGGGGATTCAGGCTGACTGGAAGGTGGCTGCTATCTAGGGATTTCCCATGGCTCATTCTCTATGTCAGGGGCTGGTTCCTGAATATCTGGGGGGCGGGGGTAAAAAGACACACACAAATTCCTTTAGTGTCACTTTCCCAATCTGTGTTTGCTATGTGGAGAACTCCTAGTCCTCTCTTAGATGTTAGAACCACCCCTCCCCCCTCAGGCTCACTCTTCTAAACTTCATCCCCCAAGATTTTGGGCAAACCTATGTGGCCTGCCAATTCTGCCTGAGGCAAATAAGTACCATCATGTGAGGGTATGGAAGCTCCAAAGGAAGCTCTCAAAAAGTAGCAACTAAAACTTGCTTAAAGATGATATGTTTTACAATAATCGCTTTCAAGTCAGTTATAGAGAGAAAGGAACATGTTTCCCCACTGGAATGTGAGCTTCTTAAGGCCAGGAACCTTTGACTTGCTTGCCACTATATTCCAAGTGCCCGGAAAAATGTCACATACTAGGCGCTTGATATAATTTTTTAACTAACTGATGGAAAAACTGGTAATAGACAGCTAGAGAACTCAGACCCGCTCTCCTGCTCGAGGAAAAAATTTTTAAATGGGTAAAATACAAAGAAAAACATATTGAGTTAACAATGTAGTGAGGAATTATGAGGACCAAGAATGTGGAAATCCAAAAAGTGAGGCCCAGACCCAACACTGTCTACAAGAAATTCACTTTAGATACAAATACACAAATAGATTGAAATAAAGGGCTGGAAAAGTAAATACCTTGTTAACACTACTGAAAAGAAAGATGAAGTCGCTATTAATATCACACAAAGAATATTCTTTGCTCCGAAGCATAATCAGGGATAAAGAAGTTCATTTCCTAACGATAAAGAGATCATTTCATCAAGAAGACATGTTCATGCACCTGTTAACAGTGTTTCAAAACACAAGAGGCAAAGACAAGACTGCAAATAGAACTAAAGCTACAATTATATTTGAAGATTTCCATACCCCATTCTCAATAAAGGAACTGGGCAGAATATCAGTAAGACACAGAACACCTGGAAAACTACTGGTTCTTGTCCAAGATGGTGATGTAGGAAGATGCTGAACCCCCGTCCTCCACAGACCCCTATTTATAGAGCACTTCCTCCTGAAGATGACCTGAGGGCTAACTGAACAGCTTCCTCACCACAAAAGAAACCACAAAGAGACTGGCAAGAGAGACTGAACGGCAGTGGCTGGGCAGGTGTGGTGTACCGAGAGGCTGTGAGCAGATCTGTCTGCCCTGAGGCCCAGGAACTAGCTTTGGTTTAAACGGGCCAACTAGATGTAAAGGAACCAGTCCTAGAACCCTGCCAAACAGCAGGGGAGCTGCTAGAACCCTCTCCAGCTCACAGGACCTGGCAAACGCCATGGTTTATGTTCCTCCTCCACCTTGACAGTGTGGACGGAAGCAGGGTCTGGGCATCCTAGCTGACCTACTGCCTCAGTCAGACCAGGCCCCTACCCCACACCAGACTAAACCATCCCTCTAAGGCAGTGCCCCGGGTGTACTGCATACAGGGGCAATCCTAGTCAGTGTCCCCTCAGCTACAGCCATCTTGCCAATATGACATAGGTGCAAAGCACTCTGGGATACACCAGCCCCACACCACTTTGGCTCCAGATGACGTGCTAAAGTATCCTGGCACAGAGTGCCGTGGGACCTCCTGGCTGATGTCTGCCTCAGCTGTAGCTGCCCCACCACGGTACCCCCTGCAATAAGCATCCTGGGACACGGTGGCTTGCATCCACTTCAGCTTCAGTCCTGTCAGGGCATCAACTGCATGGAGAGTCCTGAGACAACCCTGGCCCACGTCCACTTCAGCTCTGGTCATCCAGAGTGCCCTGGGACCAACCCATATCCAGCCAGCCAAAGTCACTAGGCACGTACAGTCTACACAAGACCATTCCTTTAAGTTTAGGAGAAGTAGTTGTTCTGCCTAATTCACAGAAACAAACACAAAGTTGAGAAAAATGAGAAGACAGAGGAATATGCTGCAAATGAAAGAACCAATCTACCTGATAAAGAGTTCGAAGTAATGGTCATAAAGGTGCTCAACAGCCTGGAGAGAATAGTAAATGAACTTAGAAAACATAAAAGACCAGGGTTTAAGAACACAATAACCTAAATGAAAAATACACTAGAAGGAATCAACAGATTAGAGAATGCAGAAGAATAGAGCAGCAAGCTAGAAGACAGGGTGATGGAGGGCACCTGAGCTGAACAGCTAAAGGTAAAAAGAATTTTGAAAAATGAGGATAGGATAGGAGGTCTCTCGGGCAACATCAAACAAATATCTGCATTATAGGAGTTTCAGAAGGCGAAGACAGAGAGAAAGGCAGAAAACTTATTTGAAGAAATAGTTAAAAACTTCCATAACCCAAAGAAGGAAACAGACATCCTGGTTTAAGAAGCACAAAGAGTTCAAAACCAGATGGACCCAATGAGGTCCACACCATGACACATGGTAACTTGAATGTCAAAGATTAAGGGAAGAATTTAAAAAGCAGCAAGAGAGAAGCAACTAGTAATGTACAAGGAAACTCTCTGAGGCCATCAGCTGATTTTTCAGAAACCTTGCAAACCAGAAGGAAGTGGCATGACCTATTCAAAGTGCTGAAAGGAAAAAACATACAACCTGAGAATATTCAAGATTATCATTCAGAATTGAAGGACAGAGAAAGTGTTTCCCAGAAACACAAAAGCTAAAGAAGTCATCACCACTGCACTGGCCTTACAAGAAATGTTAAAAAGACTTCTTTAAAGCAGAAAAGGCCATAATTTCAAGAAACTTATGAAAGGAAAAACAATTTCATGAGTAAAAGCAAACAGTAATCGTAGTAGAGCAATCACTTGCAGTAAAATCAATTATATCTAAAATATTAGTTAAGGGGACTCACAAAAAATGATAACATGTACATAAAATGTGGAGTGTGGAACCAAAAATCAAGTTCTTTTAGAAAGTGTTCAAACTTAAGTGACTGTCAACTTAATACAGACTGCTATATACTTAGAATGTTATATATGAACTTCATGGTAACGACAAACCAAAAACCTATAATAGATACATTAAAGTCATCAGTCGAAAGAGTACTGGAGAAAGAAGGAACATAGAAGAACTACAAAAAGCACCCATAAAACAATTAACAAAATGGCAATAAGTACATAACTATCAATGATTAAATGTACATGGTGTAAATGCTCTAATCAAACGCATAGGGTGATGGAATGGATTAAAAAAAAATCAAGACTCATCTATATGTTGCCTACAAGAGACTCACTTCAGACCTAAAGACACATATGGACTGAAAGTGAAGGGATGGAAAAATATATTCCATGCAAATATAAGGGAAAAAAGCCAGGGTGGCAATACTTACATTAAACAAGACACAAAGAAGGGCACTGCACGACGATGATAAAGGGATCGATCCAGCAAGAGGATATAACAATTATAAATATCAATGCACCCAACACTGGAGCACCTACATACAAAGAGCAAATTTTAACAGTTATAAAAGGAGAAACTGACAGTAGGGAATAATCATAGTAGAGAACTTTAACACCCCACTTACATCAATGAATGGACAATCCAAACAGAGAACCAAAAAGGAAGCAGTGGCTTTGAACAACACATTAAACCAGATGGCCTTTACAGATATATACAGAATAAATAGAACATTCCATCCGAAAACAGGATACACATTTTTTTCACGTGCACATGGAATACTCACCAGGACAGATCATGTGGTAGGCCACAAAATAAGTCTTAATAAATTAAAAAAGACTGAAATCATATCATGCATTTTTTCTGTACACAACATGTAATTAGAAACAACTACAAGAAAAAAATGGAAGAAACCAAACACATGGAGGCTAAACAACATACTAATAAACAATGAATAGATCGATGAAGAAATAAAAGAGGAAATATAAAAAAAATACATGGAGACAAATGCAACTGTAAAAACACAATGGTCCAAAATCTTTGGGACCCAGCAAAAGCAGTTCTAAGGGAAATTTAAAATTATACAGACTTGCCTCAAAAAACAAGAAAACTCTCAAACAGTCTAACCTTAAACTTAAAGTAACTATAAAAACAAGAACAAACAAAACCCAAAGATTAAAGTTGAAATTAATGAAATATAGACTAAAAACCAATAGAAAAGATCAATTATATTGTATATCTGGAACTAATATAACACTGTGTGCTAATGATACTTGAATTTTAAAAAGCTGAATTATAAAGTCAATAAACAATAGTTAAAAATCTTTTAAAAATCAATGAAACCAGAACTGGCTTTTTGAAAAGATAAGCAAAATTGATAAACCTTTAGCCAGCCTCATCAAGAAACAGGACCAAAACAAAGTCAGATATGAAAGAAGGAAGGCGACAAATGACACCACAGAAATACAAAGGATTACAAGAGACTACTATGAAAAATCAGAGGCCAAGATAGAAGAAATGGATAAATTCCTAGAAACATACAATCTTCCAAAACAGAATCAAAAAGAAAAAATCTGAAAAGACCAATTACTAATAACAAACTTGAATCAGTAATCAAAAAACTCCCAACGAACAAAAGTCTAAGACCGGATGGATTCACCAGTGAATTCCACAAAACATTTAAAGAGTTAATAACTATTCTCCTCAAACTATTAAAAAAAAATAGGAAAGGAAGGAAAGATTCCAAATTCATTCTTTGAGGCCAGCATTATCCTGACATCAAAACCAGACAAAGACACTACAAAAATCAATATCCAATATCGATAGACCAATATCCCTGATGAACGTATATGCAAAAATCCTCGACAAAGTATTAGCAAACCATATTCAACAATACATTAACAGGATCATTCACCACAATCAATGGGATTTATTCCAGGGATGCAAAGATGGTTTGATATCCACAAATCAATGTAATATGTCACAGTAACGAAGTGAAGAATAAAAATTATATGATCATCTCAGTCAAGACAAAAAAGCATTTCACAAAACTGAACATCTGTCCATGATAAACTCTCTCATCAAAGTGGGTTTAGAGGGAACATACCTTAACATAATAAAGGCTATATATGACAACCCCAGAGCTAACGTCATATTCAATGGTGAAAAACTAAGAGCTTTTCCTCTAAGATCAGGAACAAGCCAATAATGCCCATTATTGTCACCTTTATTCAACATAGTACTGGAAGTCCTACCCACAGCAATCAGATAAGAAATAAAAGGCATCCAAACTGATAAGAAGTAAAATGGTCACTATTTGCAGATGACATACCACTAATAGAAAAACCTGAAGACTCCATCAAAAAACTATTAGAAGTAATATATGAATTCAGTGAAGTTGCAGGGCACAAAATTAATATGCAGAAATTCATTGTATTTCTATATATTAATGATGAAATAGAGAAATCAAGAAAACAAGTCCACTTACAATTTCACACACTCAAAAATATCTAGGGATAAACTTAACCAAGGAGGTGAAAGGCCTGTAGCTTGAAAACTACAATGAGACATCACTTGTTACCTATCAGAATGGCTAGAATCAAAAAGAGAATAACAAATCTTTGTGAGGATGTAGAGAAAAAGGAACCCTCATGCACTGTTGATGAGTTTGTAAACTGGTTCAGCTACTGTGGAAAACAATACAGAAGTTACTCAAAAAATTAAAAATAGAAATATTACGTGATCCAGTAATTCTATTACTGGATATTTAACCAAACAAAACTAAAACGCTAATTCAAAAAGATCTATACACTCCTATGTTTATTGCAGCTTTATTCACAATAGCCATGATAATAGAAACAACATAGAGGTGTCCACTGCTAGATGAATGGGTAAGACGTAGTAGTATATACATACAGGGGAATATTATTCAGCCATAAAAAAAGAACGAGAACTTGACATTTGCAACAAAGGATGGACTGAGAGGGTATTACATGCTAAGTGAAACAGGTCAGACAAAGACAAATACCATATGTTTTCACTTAATATGTAGACTCTAAAAAACAAATGAGAAAGCAGAAAAACACCCATAATTATAACAAACTGAAGATTGCCAGAGGGGAGAGGTAAGGTGTGAGGGGGGATGGGCAAAATGAGTGAAGGATAGTGGCAGGCACAGCTTCCACTTAGGGAGTGGGTAAGTCACAGAGATGAAAGGTGTAACATAGCGAATATAGTCGACTTTATTGTAATAGCCTTGTACGGTCACAGATGGTACTACACCTGTGGCGAGCATAACATAATGTATAGAGAAGCTGAATCACTGTTGTACACCTGAAACTAATGTAACATCATGTGTCAAATACGGAAATGTGGGAGGGACATTTCATTTAAAATCCCTTTCATTTAAAAATGAAAGCAAGCAAAATAAAAAACACTACTAACCAACTAGACCTCACTGACATTTATAGAACATTCTACCCAGTAACAGCAAAGTGCACGTTCTTTTCAAGTGCACACGGACATTTACCAAGACAGACCATATTCTGGGCCATGAAAATAGTACCAATAAATTTTAAAGGATTTCAGTCACATAAAGTATGTTCTCTGACCATATAGAAGTTAAGTTAGAAATCAGTAACATAAAGATACCTGGAAAATACCCAAACGTTTGGAAACTAACATACTTCTAACCCAAGGGACAAAGAAGAACACTACCTGATTTCAAGACTTACTATGAAGCTATAGTAATCAAGGCAATACGATTTTGTCATAGAGTCAAGCAGATACATGGAACAGAATCTAGAGTTCAGAAACAGACCCACACGTACAGAGAGAACTGATTTCTTATAAAGGTGCAAAGGCAATTCAATGGGGAAATGATAATCTTTTAAACAAACGGTGCTGGAATAACTATGCCAAAAACTTAAGTCCATACCTTGTACTACATATGAAAATTAATTCGAATGGATTGTGGACATAAATATAAAACCCAAAACTATAAAACTTCTAGGGGGAAAAACAGGAGAAAATCTGCTATCTTAGGTAGGCAAAAATCTTAGAAATGACATCAAAACCATGATTTATAAAAGAAAAAATTTGAGAGGCACCTGGGTGACTCGGCTAAGTGTCTGACTATTGGTTTTGGCGCAGGTCATGATCTCATGGTTCATAAGTTCGAGCCCCACATCGGGCTCTGTACTGAGAGTATGGAGCCTGCTTGAGATTCTCTCTCTCTGCCCCTACCCTGCTTACTCTCTCTCTCCCTCAAAATAAGCAAACTAAAAACAAAAGAAAAAAAATTGATAAAGTACATTTACTCTAAACTAAAAACCTCTGCCTTTGTGAAGACACCATTAGAATGAAAAGACTAGGTATAGACTATAAGAAATTATGCATAACACATATATCTGATAAAGCACTTGTATCTAAATATATAAGTATGTCACAAAACTCACTAATAAACTCACTATAAAAAGGACAAAAGATTTGAACAGATACTTCCCCCAAAAGAGATGCCAATGGCAAGTAAGCACAGGAAAAGATGCTCAACATTATTAAACATTACAGACACGCAACTGTAAATCACAATGAGATTCCACTCCACATGCACTAGAATGGTTAAGATGAAAGAGAGTGACCGAACCAAATGTTTGTAAAGATGTTGAAAGCAGAGCTCTCATTCACTGCTGGGAGGAATATAAAATGGTACAACCCCTTCACAAATCAACTTCGCAATTTCTTAAAAAGTTAAACATACAGGGGCGCCTGGCTGGCTCAGTCGGTTAAGCATCTGGCTTCGGCTCAAGTCATGATCTCATGGTTCGTGAGTTCAGGCTCCGCATCAGGCCGTCTGCTGTCAGCAGAGGAGCCTGCTTGGGACCCTCTGCCCCCCCTTCTCTCTCTCCTTACCCGACTTGTGCTCTCTCTCTCAAAATAAATTAAAAACAAAAAAAGTTAAACATACACTTAACATTGCTCTAGCTATTGTACTTCTAGGCATTTACCCAAGAGAAATGAAAGTGTTATGTCCATAAAAGATATGTACAACCAACTAATATTTGATAGCATTTTTAAATATTTTAAGAGCCCCAAACTGGAAACCCAAATGTCTAACAACATATGACTAGATAAATTGTGGTGTATCCATATAATGGAATAGTACTAACAATAAAAAGGAATAAACTACTGATACAACAACATGGGAAAATCTCATAATAAGTATGCTGAGTGAAAGAAGCTAGTCAAAAACTAGCATGTATTATTGATTCAGTTTATGTACAACTCTTGAAAATGCAACTATAGTAACAGAAAGCAGGTCAGTGGTCCCTGGGGTTATGATATTCAGAGAAGGGCAAGAGGCAGTGAGAAAACTTGTACTGGTGATATATTCGTTCATTTTCTTGGTTGTGGTAATGATTTCTTACTAAAAGCTTATTATTACATTTTAAATGTATGTGGTTTATTATATGTTAACTATACCACAATAAAGCTGTTTTTAAAAACTTTCTAATATTTCCTTCAAAATATTTATTGAGTTTTATCTATATGCTGGGCTTTGTTTTAACTGTTGAAGATGTATCAGTGAATGAACAACTGAAAAACTCCCATCATGGAGTTTACATTGTCAACTGAAGGAAGAAGAGACTATTAAATAACTTAATAGCATGTTAGGAGGTGAAAAATGCTATGGAAAAACGATTGATCAGACTATGGGTAAGAGTGAGTGGCAGTTTGTTTTTTTTTTTTAAACATTTACTTATTTTTGAGAGACATAGAGACAGAGTATGAGCAGGGGAAGGGCAGAGAGAAAGGGAGACACAGAATCCGAAGCAGGCTCCAGGTTCTGAGCCGCCAGCACGGAGCCCGACGCAGGGCTCGAACTCACAGACCGTGAGATCATGACCTGAGCTGAAGTCGGCCGCTTAACTGACTGAGCCACCCAGGCGCCCCGAGTGGCAGTTTTAAAAAAGATTTTTCAGGGTAGACCTTTCTAAGTGTTAGTTGAGCCCAAACCTGAAGTAGCTAAGAGAATGGGCCCTTTTGGGTGCTTGAAGCAAGTGTTTCCACGCAATGGATAGCATGAGGAGAAATGAGATCAATGTGACTTCAGCAGAGTGATATAGGACATCCTAGGCCATTCTTAGGACTGGCCTTTATTCCAAGTGAAACAGGGAGGTATTGAAAGTTGAGAGCAAGGAATAAGAAGTGATGTGATGTTAGGTTTTAACCTGATCACTCTACCTGCTGTGCTGAAAACAAACTCAGGGGATAGAGATGGGGAAGTTTGGACAAGAGTAGAAGTAAAGAGACTGGTTAGATTACTCCACTGGGGCGCCTGGGTGGCTGAGTCAGTTGAGAGTCCGACTTTGGCTCAGGTCATGATCTCGCAGTTTGTGAGTTCAAGTCCCGCATAAGGCTCTCTGCTGTTAGTGCGGAGCCTGCTTCGGACTCTGTCTCTCTCTTTCTCTCTGCCCCTTCCCCGCTCATTCTGTCTCTCTCAAAATAAATAAACTTAAAAAAAGAAAAAAAAAAGAATACTCCAACAACCCAAGTGAGAGATGACGATAGGTTTGGTCCATGCTAGTAGCAGTGGAGATGGTGAGAAATAGCTGAATCTGAATATGCTTTAAAAGTATAATCAATACAATTTGCCAATGGACTGCATGGGGAGTGTACAAGAGAAAGGATTTAGGGATGACTTCAAAAATTTGGCCTGAGGAACAAATATAATTGCCATTCTCTAGAAAGATGAAGGAAAGCAGGTTTTGAGGGTGGAAGACCAGGGGTTCAGCTGGTTGGGGCATGATATATACCCAGTGGATATTAAAGAGGATATCAAGAGATTGTAAAGGTATATTGAGGCCTACGAAAATATGATCCAGAATGATCAACACGGAGTCATTTTAAACTAAGTCACTATGGGGGCACCTGGGGGGCTCAGTTGGTTGGGCGGCTGGCTTCGGCTCAGGTCACAATCTCACAGTCTGTGAGTTCGAGTCCTGCATCGGGCTCTGTGCTGGCGGCTCAGAGCCTGGAGCCTGCTTCGGATTCTGTGTCTCCCTCTCTCTCTGCCCTTCCCCTGCTTACGCTCTGTCTCTATGTCTCTCAAAAATAAATAAACATTAAAAAAAAATTTAAAAAAATAAATAAACTAAGTCACTAGGGCTCCTTTTTTAAGCCAAGTAGAAAGATCAATTTATTTATTACGTAAAACTAGGTTTGTTGGAAGAGAGTTAAGATGGCAGAGAAGTAGGGGGACTAGGATTTTCCTCGTCCCTCAAACGCAGTTGTACTGAGGTCAGATTACTTGGAGCACCCAGGAAATCGATCTGCGGAGTGCCAGAAGGATCTCCTCCACAGTTGGAGTGAGGCAGCTTGGCAGGACTGAGGTGTGCAGATGTGAATTGCGGGACAGAAAAACGGCATAGGCACAGAGGGGAGGGATTCCCTTCTGTGGGAACACAAAAGGGAGAGAAAGAGGGGGGGGTGCTGTGCAAAGGCAGTTACTGAGTTAGCACAAGAGGAAAACCTCTCTGGAGGATAGACTGGAGAACGAGAAATACAGAGGGTGCCAGTTTCTTATTTTGCAAACAGCCTCGGGAGCTGAAACTCGGAGGTTTCAGAAGTGCGTGACTTTCTCCAGAACTGTGGAGCATGTTGCTGGGGAGGAGGGAGCTGGCCCAGGAGTGTACACTGCAATGTGGCAATCTCAGGGGTGCACTGGGAGAGAATAGTCCCCATCCCAGAGTACTTTGGGAAGACGGCTTATTGCCTCCCTTATTGGCACCCGCAGGTGCCAGCCAAAGGCCTTTTTATCAGCAGGGCAGGGTGCCTCTACTCTGGAATGGGGGAAGGGGGCTGTGCTGAGCTGGGTCCTTTAAGATTTTAGGTTTTGAATCCCAGCCCAAGGGTAGAAGACGTGAGAGCAACGTAGAGCAGGGCAAACTGCCCACCCTCTCTATTCTATGAGAGCTGCCTGAACAGCGTGGGTAGAGATATCTGGTCCGGGGAGGAGACAGTAGAGTGTTGCCATTTTCCTCCCAGCACCAACGCTGCGGGACTTCAGAGAGCAGCACAGCGGCCCCCAGTGGAGGCGGCACCCACTCACACCACACCCCGCCCCTCCGTACCTGGCAACTGCCTATTTACTGGAGCAAGACTGATCCAACGCAGCTGGCCTCTCCTCCAGCTCAGCACAGCCACCGGCCCCAGGCACCAACAGACAACTGGTTTTTTTCTTTTCTTATCTATTTCTTTTTCCCTTCTCCTTTTTTTTTTTCTTTTGGAATCAGGCTCATAGTTTGACTTGTTTTGGTCAAATGTTATTATATGTAATTTTTTTTATCAGGCATTTTAATTCTATTTCCACCTTCTCTATTTTCCTCTCTCTTTCTCTGGATTTAGCCTTATAGCTTTCAGATTCTTTGTTTGGATTTCTTTCCTCCCCTTTCATTTTTCTCTTTTTGTAGGATAAGGCTTCCCCCTTCCCTTTTTTTTTTTCCCACGGGGCTACTTCAACAAACAAATCAAAGCACATGTGGTTGAAGGTGCAAACACTTCACCACTACAACCAAGGAGGAGCTCTGCAGAGGACTGACCAGTGGGATAGAGGAGACAAACCACAATAGCAGAGTGCACATAACACACACCAAAAACACTTCCTGGAGTGCCAGGCCCTGGACAGTGTATGACACCTTCTTAATATAGAAGTATTTTTAGGTGCAGGACATATAACAAGCTTTTACAACACGCAAATACAGAAACTAAGCCAAAATGACAAGACAGAGTATTCTCCCCAAAAGAAAGGTCAAGAAGTCCTCACAGTCAGAGAATTGCTCAAAACAGATATAAACATAACTGAACAAGACTTTAGAACAACAGTCATTAGTCTAAAAGCAGCTTGAACAAAGCATAGAAGACACCAGAGAAACCCTTGCTGCACAGAGATCAGAGACCTAAAATTAGTCAGGACAAATTAAAAAATTCTATAACTGAAATGCAAAATAAACTAAGGTGACAGGGTGGAAGAAGCAGAGGAGAGAACAGGTGAAATAGAAGATAAAATTATGGAAAATAATGAAGCTAAAAAAAGAGGGACAGGCAATGACTGGATCAAAAAGGGGAAAATTAGAGAACTAAGTAATTCCATGAAATGAAACAATATTCATATCATAAGAGTCCCAGAAGACAAAAAGTGAGAAAAAGGAGCGGAAGGTTTATTTGAACAAAGTATAGCTGAGAACTTCCCTAATCTGGGGATGGAAACAGGCATCTAAGTCCAAGAAGCACAGAGAAATACCTTCAAAATCAACAGAAACAGGTCAACACCATGACATATCCTAGTGAAACTTGCAAAATACAAAGATAAAGAGGGAATTCTGAAAGTAGCTAGGGACAAAAGGTCCTTAAACTACAAGGGTAGACACATAAGGTGTGTAGCAGACCTGTCCACTGAAACCTGGGAGGTCAGAAGGGAGTGGCAAGAAATACTCAGTATGCTGAATAGGAAAAATATAGAGCCAAGAATCCTTTGTTCAGCAAGGCAGTCATTCAGAATAGAAGGCGAGATAAAGACTTTCCAAACAAACAAAAACTAAAGGAGTTTGCACCACTAAACCAGCCCTGCAGGAAATTCTAAGGGGGACTCTCTGAGTGGAAAGCAGCAAAGACTACAAAGGACCAGAGAACATCACCAGAAACACAAAATCTTCAGATAACACAATGGCACTAAATTCATATCCTTCAATAATTGTTCTGAATGTAAATGGACTCAATGCCCCGATCAAAAGATATAGGGTATTAGAATGGATAAAAAGCACGATCCATATATATGCTGCCTACAGTAGACTCATTTTAGACTTAAGGACACCTGCAGATTAAAAGTGAGGGGATGGAGAACAATCTATCATGCTAATGGACATGGAAAGAAAATCAGAGAGGTCACACTTACAGCAGACAAACTAGGTTTCAAAACACAGACTGAACGAGAGATGAATAAAGGCATTATATTATCATTTAAGGGGTCCATCCATTGAGAAATACCTAACAATTGTAAATATTTATGTCCCCAGCTTGGGAGCACCCAAATATATATATCAATTAAGAATAAACATAAGCAAACTTATTGAAAGTAATACCACTATTGTAGGAGACCTTAATCCCACTCACAGCAATGGACAGATCATCTAAGCACAAAATTAACAAGAAAACAATGGCTCTGAATGACACACTGGACTAGATGGACTTAACAGATATATTCAGAACATTCCATCCTAAAGCAGCAGAATACACATTCTTCTCAAGTGCACATGGAATATTCTCCAGCATAGATCACATACTAGGTCACAAAACAGCCCTCGACAGGTACAGAAACAGTGAGATCATATCATGCATCTTTTCAGATCACAACGCTATGAAACTTGAAATCAACCACAAGAAAAAATTTGGAAAGCACCCAAATACATGGAGGTTAAAGAATAGCCCACTTAAGAATAAATGAGTTAACCAGGAATTAAAGAAGAAATTTAAAAAATACATGGAAGCAAATTAAAATAAAAACATGATAGACCAAACCCTTTGGGATGCAGCAAAGGCAGTCCGAAGAGGAAAATACATTGCAGTCTCAAGAAGCAAGAAAGGTCACAAATATGCAACCTATCCTTACACCTGAAGGAGCTATAAAAGCAGCAGCAAATAAAGCCCAAAGAAGGGAAAAAATAAAGATTAGAGGAGAAATAAATAATATAGAATCTCAGCCCCCCAAAAAAGAAAACCCAGTAGAACAGATCAATGAAACTAAGAGCTAGTTTCTTGAAAGAATAAACAAAATTGATAAACCCCTAGCCAGACTTCTCAGAAAGAGAGAGGACCTAAATAGATAAAGTCACAAATGAAAGAGGAGAGATCACAACCAACACCACAGAAACACAATTATAAGAGAAAACTATGAAAAATTATATTCCAAAAAACTGGACAACCTGGAACAATGGACATATTCCTATATCCTCACACACTCCCAAAACTCGAATGGGAAGAAATAGAAAATTTGAACAGACCCATAACCAGGAAAGAAATGGAATGGGTTGTCAAAAATCTCCCAACAAATAAGAGGCCTGGGCCAGATGGCTTCCCTGGGGAATTCTACCAGACATTTAAAGCAGAGTTAATACCTATTCTTCTCAAACTGTTCCAAAAAACAGAAATGGAAGGAAAGCTTCCAAACTCATTTTATGAAGCCAGTATTACCTTAATTCCAAAATCAGATGAAGACCCCACTAAAAAGGAGAATTACAGGCCAATATCTCTGAGGATCCTGGATGCAAAATTTCTCACCAAGATACTAGCAAATCGAAGTCACAGTACATTAAAAGAATTATTCACCATGATCAAGTGGGATTGATTCTTTGGATGCAAGATTGGTTCAATATTCACAAATCAATCAATGTGATACACCTCATTAATAGAAAAAAGGATAAAAACCATATGATACTGTCAATAGATGCAGAAAAAGCATCTGACAAAATACATCTTTTCTTGACAAAAACCCTCAAGAAAGTTGGGATAAAGGAACATACTTTAACATCATAAAAGCCATATATGAAAGTCCCACAGGTAATATCCTCAATGGGGAAAAACTGAGAGCTTTCTCCCTAAGATCAGGTACATGACAGGATGTCCACTCTCACCTGTTGTCCAATATAGTGTTGGAAGTCCTAGCCTCAGCAGACAACAAAATGAAATAAAAGGCATCCAAATTGGCAAAGAAGTCAAACTTCACTCTTTGCAGATGACAAGATACTCACCAAACATTGGAAAACCCAAAAGACTCCACCAAAACATTGCTAGAGCTGATACATGAGTTCAGCAACGTTGCAGGATATAAAATCAATGTACAGAAATCGGTTGCATTTGTATACACTAATAATGAAGCAACAGAAAGAGATACCAAGGAAGTGATCCCATTTACAAATGCAACAAAAACCATAACATAACTAGGAAAAAACCTAACCAAAGAGGTAAAAGTTCTGTATGGTGAAAACTATAGAACGTTTATGAAAGAAACTGAAGAAGACACGAAGAAATGGAAAAATATTCCATGCTCATGGATTAGAAAACCAGATATTGTTATAAAATGTCGATACTGCTCAAAGCAATCTACACATTCAATGCAATTCCTATTAATATATCACCATATTCTTCACAGGGCTAGAACAAACAATCCTAAAATTTGTATGGAATCACAAAAGACCCTGAATAGTCAAAGTAATATTGAAAATGAAAACCAAAGCTGAGGGCATCACAATCCCAGACTTTAAGCTGTATTACAAAGCTGTAATCAACAAGACACTATAGTACTGGCACAAAAACAGACACATACATCAGTGGAATAGAACAGAGAACCCAGAAATGGACCCACAAATATATGGCCAATTTATCATCAACAAAGCAGGAAAGAGTAACCAATGGAAAAAAGACAGTCTCTTTAGCAAATGATGCTGGGAAAACTGGACAGCAACATGCAGAAGAATGAAACTAGACCACTTACTTACATCATACTGAACAATAAATTCAAAATGGATGAAAGACCTAAATGTGAGACAGGAAGCCATCAAAATCCTGTAGGAGAAGATAGGCAGCAACCTCTTTCACGTATGCCACAGCAACTTCATATTACACATGTCTCTAGAGACAAGAAAAATAAAAGCAAAAATGAACTATTATACCTCATCAAGATAAAAAGCTTCTGCACAGCAAAGGAAACAATCAACAAAACTAAAAGGCAACAGATGGCCTGGGAGGTGATATTTGCAAATGTCATATCAGATAAAGGGTTAGTATCCAAAATCTATAAAGAACTTATCAAATTCAACACCCAAAAAACGAAAATGGGCAGTGAAGAAATGGGCAGAAGACATGAATAGACACTTTTCCAAAGAAGATACCAGAGAAAACAGACACAAGACAAGATATTCACATCACTCATCATCAGGGAAATACAAATCAAAACCACAATGAGATCCCACCTCACACCTGTCAGAATGTATCTATCCATCAAGAAGAGCTAACAATTGTAAATGTTTATGCTCCAAACTGGGAAGCATGCAAATATATACATCAATTAATCAAAAACATAAGCAATCTTATTGATAGGAATACTGAAATTGCAGGGGACTTTAATACTCCACTTGCAGCAATGGACAGATCATCTGGGAAAAAAAAATCAATAAATAAACAATGGCCTTGAATGTACACTGTACCAGTTGGACTTGACAGATATATTCAGAACTTTCCATAAAAAAGCAGTAAATACACATTCTTCTTGAGTGCACATGGAACATTCTCCAAGACAGATCACATACTGAGTCACAAAACAGCCCTCAATAAATATAGAAGAATTAAGATCATACCATGCATCTTTTATGATCACAATCCTATGAAACTTGAAATCAACCACAAGAAAAATTTGGAAAGCCTCCAAATGCTTGGAGGTTAAAGAACATCCTACTAAAGAATGAATGGGTCAGGGAGCCTGGGTGGCTCAGTCGGTTAAGCGGCCGACTTCAGCTCAGGTCATGATTTCATGGTCTGTGAGTTCGAGCCCCGCATTGGACTCTGTGCTGATGGCTCAGAGCCTGGAGCCTGCTTCAGATTCTGTATCTCCTCTCACTCTGCCCTTCCTTTGTTCATGCTCTGTCTCTATGTCTCTCAAAAATAAAATAAAAACGATAAAAAAATTTAAGAAAAAAATGAATGAATGGGTCAACCAGGAAATTAAAGAAGAAATTTAAAAATATATGGAAGCAAATGAAAATGAAAACACAACAGTCCAAACCTTTTGGGATGGAGCAAAGGCAATCCAAAGAGGCAAATACATTGCAATCCAGGCCTATCTCAAGAAAAAGAAAAATCCCAAATACAAAATCTAACAGCACACCTAAAGGAGCTAGAAGCAAAACAGCAAAGAAACCCCAAAGCCAGCAGAGGAAGAAAAATAATCAAGATTGGAACATAAATAAATAATATAGAATAAAAAAAAACACAACAACCCCAGAAAAGATCAATGAATCTAAGAGCTGGTTTTTAGAAAAATAAACAAAATTGATAAACCCCTAACCAGATTTCTCAAAAAGAAAAGAGAGAAGACCCAAATAGATAAAATCAGAAAAGGACAGATCACAACCAACATCACAGAAATACAAACAATTAAGAGAATACTATGAAAAATTATATGCCAACAAACTGGACAACCTGGAAAAAATGGACAAATTCCTAGACACCCACACACTACCAAAACTCAACTGGAAGAAACAGAAAATTTGAACAGACCCAAAGCCAGCAAAGAAATTGAATTGATTATAAAAAATTCTTCCAACAAACAAGAGTCCTGGGCCAGATGGCATCTCAGAGGAAATTTACCAAACATTTAAAGCAGAGTTAATATCTATCCTTCTCAAGCTTTTCCAAAAAAAATAGAAATGTAAGGAAAGTTCCTGGACTCATTCTACGAAGCCATCAATACCTTGATTCCCAAACCATACAAAGACCCCACTAAAAAGGAGAATTAAAGGCCAATATCACTGATGAACATGGATGCAAAAATTCTCAACAAGATACTAGCAAATCAAATTCAACAATACATGAAAAGAATTATTTACCACGATCAAGTGGGATTCATTCCTGGGCTGCAAGGCTGGTTCAATATTTGCAAATCAATCAATGTGATACATCACATTAATAGAAGAAAGGATAAAAACTATATGATCTTGTCAATAGATGCAGAAAAAGCATTTGACAAAATACAGCATCCTTTCTTAATAAAAACCCTGAAGAAAGTCAGGACAGAAGGAGCATACCTAAACATCATAAAAGCCATATATGAAAAGCCCATATCTAATATCATCCTCAATGGGGAAACACTGAGAGCTTTCCCCCTGAGATCAGTAACACGATAGGGATGTCTACACTCACCACTGTTGTTTAACATAGTGTGGGAAGTCCCAGCCTCAGCAGACAACAAAATGAAATAAAAGGCATCCAAACTGGCAAAGAAGTAGTCAAACTTTCACTTTTCACAGATGACATGATTCTCTACATGGAAAACCCAAAAGACTCCACCAAAAAGTTGCTAGAACTGATACATGAATTCAGCAAAGTCACAGGAATTCAGCAAAGTCACAGGAATCAAAATCAATGTAGGGCAATCATTAGCATTTCTATACACCAAAAATGAAGCAACAGAAAGAGAAATCAAGAAATTGATCCCATTCACAATTGCACCATGAACCATAAAATACCTAGGAATAAACCTAACCAAAGATGTAAAAGATCTCTACGCTGAAAACTACAGAAAACTCATGAAGGAAACTGAAGAAGACACAAAGAAATGGAAAAATATCCCATGCTCACGCATTGGAAAAACAAATATTGTTAAAATGTCAATACTACCCAAAGAAATCTACACATTCAATGCAATCCCAATCAAAATTCCACTGCCATTCTTCTCGAAGTTAGAACAAACAATCCTAAAATTTGTATGGAATCACAAAAGACCCTGAATGGCCAAAGTTATGTTGAAAAATAAAACGAAAGTGGGAGGCATCACAATCCCAAACTTTATCCTCTACTACAAAGCTGTAATCATCAAGACGGTATGGTACTAGCACAAGAACAGACACACAGACCAATGGAAAAGAATAGAGAACCCGGAATTGGACCCACAAATGTATGGCTAACTAATCTTTGACAAAGCAGGAAAGAGTATCCAATGGAAAAAAGACAGTCTCTTTAGCAAATGGTTCTGGCAGAACTGGACAGCAACATGCAGAAGAATGAAACTCGACCACTTTCTTACATCATACACAAAAATAAACTCAGAATGGATGAAAGAGTGTGAGATAGGAAACCATCAAAACCCTAAAGGAGAAAGCAGGCGACAACCTGTTTGACCTCAGCCACGGCAATCGCTTGCTGAACACATCTCCAAAGGCAAGAGAATTAAAAGCAAAAATGAACTATTGGGATCTCATAAAAAAAAAAAAAAAAAAAGCTTCTGCACTGCAAAGGAAACAATCAACAAAACTAAAAGGCAACTGACGGAATGGGAAAAGATATTCGCAAATGACATATTGGATAAAGGGTTAGTATCCAAAATCTATAAAGAACTTACCAAACTCAACACCAAAAAAACAAATAATTCATGAAGAAATGGGCAGAAGACATGAATAGACACTTTTCCAAAGAAGATACCCAGATGGCCAACAAACACAAGACAACTTAACATCACTCATCATCAGGGAAATACAAATCAAATCCACACTAAGATACCACCTCCCACCAGTCAGAGTGGCTAAAATTAACAACTCAGGAAACAACAGATGCTGGCAAGGATGTGGGGAAAAGGGAACCCTCGTGCAGTGTTGGTGGGAATGCAAACTGGTGCAGCCACTCTGGAAAACAATCTGGATGGTCCTCAAAAAATTAAAAATGGAGCTACCCTACAACCCAGGAATAGCACCACTAGGAATTTATCCAAAGGATACAGGAGTGCTGATTCATAGGGACACATGTACCCCAATGTTTATAGCATTGGTTTCAACAATAGTGAAATTATGAAAAGAGCCTAAATGTCCATTAACTGATGAATGGATAAAGAAGATCTGGTTTATATATACAATGGAGTACTACTTGGCAATGAGAAAGAATGAAATCATGCCATTTGCAGCAGCATGGATGGAACTGGAAGGTATTATGCTAAGTGAAATAAATCAGAGAAAAGATATATGTTTTAACTCCTATGTGGAATTTGAGAAACTTAACAGAAGACCATGGGGGAAGGGAAGGGGGAAAAATAGTTACAAACAGAGAGGGAGGGAGGCAAACCATAAGAGACTCTTAAATACAGAGAACAAACTGAGGGTTGATGGGGGGAATGGGGGAGAGAGGAAAATGGGTGATGAGCATTGACGAGGGCACTCGTTGAGATGAGCGTTGGGTGTTGTATATAAGGAATGAACCACAGGAATCTACCCCCAAAACCAAGAGCACACTGTACACACTGTATGTTAGCCAATTTGACAATAAATTATATTTAAAAAAGGATGACAATATTATCCAAAGCACAGATTCAATGCAATCAATGTCAAAATCTCAATGGCATTTTTTTTACATCTTAAAATTCATATGATCTCAAGGGACCCTGGAAATTCAAAACAATCTTGAAAAAGAAGAATAAAGTTGGAGGACTCATATACCTCCTGATTTCAAAACTTCTCATAAAACTACAGTAATCAAAACAGTGTGGTACTAGCATAAAAACAAACCTACAGACCAATGGAATATGATGGAGAACATAGAAGTAAATGAGTTTATATATAGCTAACTGATTTCAGACAAGGATGCCAAGACCATTCAATGGCAAAAGGATGGCTCTTTCAACAAATGGCTTTAGGAACACTGGATATCACATGCAAAAGAATGAAGCTGGACACTTATCTTACACCGTATATGAAAATGATCTCAAAATGGGTCAAAGACCTAACGGTATGAACTACAACTATGAAACTCTTGAAGGAAACAGTGGAAAATCTTCATAACATTGGGCCTGGTAATGATTTCTTGGATATGACACCAAAGATAGAGGCAACAACAACAAAATAGATAAATTGGTCTTCATGAAAATTTAAAACTTTTGTGCATCAAATGACACTGAGTAATCAAGAGTAAAAAAGGCAAACCACAGAATGGGAGAAAATATTTTCAAATCATATATCTGATGAGATTAATATCCAGAATATGTAACGAACTTCTAAAACTAAACAATAACAAAATGAACAACCAGATTTTTAAAAAGTGTAAGGACTTAAACAGACATTTTACCAAATAAGATATATACAAACTGCCAATATGTACATGAAAAGATACTCATCATCATTACTTATTAGGGAAATGCAAATCAAAACCATAATGAGCTGCCACTTTATACCCGCTAGGATGACTATAATAAAAAATAAAAGAAGTTGGTGAGAATTTGAGGAAATTAGAACCCATGTATAGGGCGGGCGGGAGTGTAAAATTGTGCAGCCACTGTGAAAAATGGTATGGCAGTTCCTCAAAAATTAAAAATAGAATTATTGTATTATCCAACAATTCTAACTTCTGGGTATTTACTCAAAAGAATTTAAAGCAGGGACATTAAAAGGTATTTGTGTGCCCATGTTTATGGCAGTATTATTCACAATAGCCAAAAGGTGGAAACAACCCAAATGTCCATGGATTGATAAACAAAACATGGTATACACATATAATGGAATTTTTCAGTCTTAAAAAGAAATTCTGACACGTTATAACATGGATGAGCCTTGAATGGATGTACCTTGAAGTCACTATACTAAGCAAACGAAGCGAGTCATAATATGATAAATACTGTGTGATTCCACTCATATCAAGTATTTAGAGTGATTAGAATCACGGAGAGAAAAAATAGAATGGTGGTTGCCAGCGACTGGAGGGAGGAGAGAAATAAGGGGTTATTGTTTAATGAGTACAGAGTTTCTAGGGTTTATTTTCAGCTCTATTGGGGTATAATTGACAAATAAAAACTGTATATATGTAAAGTGTACAACTTAATGTTTTGATATAACTATATATTGTGAAATAACCACCAAAAACTAACTTCATATAATTACCATTTTAATTTTTTTGTTTCTTTTTTGTGGTGAGAACATGTAAGATTTATCCTCTTAGCAAATTTCAAGTATGCACTATTGGTAATTAAATTATATTGCTGCATATTAGATTTCCAGAAATTACTCACCTTGTAGAACTGAAACATTACACCCTCTGATCAACATCTTCTCATTTCTCCCGCACCCAGCAACCACCATTCTATTCTCTGCTTCCAGGAGTTTGACTATTTTAGATCCTACATATGAGTGAGATCACGGAATATTTGTCTTTCTAGGTTTGCCTCATTTCACTTAGCATAATGTCCTCCAGTTTCATCCATGGTGTTGCAGATGGCAGGATTTCCTTCTTTTTTAAGGCTGCTTAATATTCCACACCAGAAACCAGCTGAACTACTCCTACCCACTGGGTGAACCAGAAAAAACCCACACTGAAACAAGGAGAGGCTGAGACACAATCTTGCCATAGACCTCACCCTTGGCATGGCAACACACAACCAGAAGGAAACACAACTTCTGGGTTCTCTCTGAGGAGCAAAGAGTTTGGACCCTGCATTTGATGCCCTGACTTTTATGACTTCTGTCCGAAAGATGAGCCCCCAAAACATGTAGCTTTGAAAGCCAATGGGGCTTGTATCTACCAAATCCACATGGCTTATAGAAAACTTAGAGACCATTTTTTAGGACTCATGTGGCCTCCTCATGGCTAATAGCCAGGGCCCAGTGCAGAGGCGGGAGGGTAAAATACGCCCAGTCTTTTCATGAAAGAGGCCTATCTGTTTATCTTAATAGCTGCAGCTGGAGGGCCAGGCTTCACATTTAACATACATCTAGGGGCCAGCTACAATACTCTCCAGAGACTACAGTGGCTGGCGGGCGCCATCTTTATGTTCTCCCTCTGCCTTTCTTCAGGGCACCAATATTTCTCAGAAGGGAGCCTGAGACCTGTCTGCTGTCCTGATTTTTATAGCTGCTGCCCAGGGCTGGCTCTGGTGGCCAATGGGGCTTCAATTCATGGATCTCACAGGACTGTAATGGAGAAACAATTCCTAACTGGCTATCCCCCTACGGTAGAGCACAGAATCGTCAAAGAGAAATACCCAGTCTTTCTGTGAAGGAGGCCTATTTGCTTATCTTAAAAGCTGAAGCCTGAGAGGCAGGCCTCTAATTTAGCCTATCTATACAGGTAAGCTGCAGACCTCTCCAGAGACCAGGAAGGCCCGTGGGCACCATCTTCATGCTCTCCCTCTGCTGTGACCCAGGTTACTGTTGTCTCCAAGAAAAGAGTTTATGCACACATCTGGTAACCTGGTTCTTGTGGCTGCCACCTGGAGGACATATCCCTTGATAGCCCGGCTCTAGTAACTAGAAGGTTAGTGTTCACAGGTTCAATGACATGGTAGCAAACAAAGAAATAGTTTATAACTGGCTATATTCTTAGGTTCAGTACAGAGGAGAATACAGAAATATCTATTTTCTAGTTCTCCCTGAAAGAGGTATATTTGCATACTTTAGAAGCTGCTGAGGTTCTGACTTTGGGACACTGATAGATCTTGGCGCACACTTAACTACCAGAACCACTAGGAAAAAAAACATGGAGGCTAAGGAACAACCTACTAAAAGACAAATGGGTCAACCAAGCAATCAGAGAAGAAATTTAAAAATACATGGAAACGAATGAAAATGAAAATACAATAATCCAAATGCTCTGGGATGCAGCAAGGGCAGTCCTGAGAGGGAAATATATTGCAGTCCAGGCCCACCTCAAGAAACAAGAAAAATCAATAACACAAATTCTAACAGCACGTCTAAAGGAACTAGAAGCAGAACAACTAAGACATCCCAAACCCAGCAGAAAGAGAGAAATAACAAAGCTCAGGGCACAAATTAATCATATGGAAACAGAAAAAATAGTGAAACAGATCAATGAAACCAAAAGCTGGTTCTCTGAAAAAATAAACAAAATAGACAAACCTCTAGCCAGGCTTCTCAAAAAGAAAAGAGAGAAAACCCAAAGAGATAAAATCACGAACGAAAAGGGAGTAATTACAACCAATCCCTCAGAAATACAAGCAATTGTCAGAGAATACTATGAAAAATTATATTCCAACAAACCGGAAACCTGGAAGAAATCGACAAATTCCTAAACACCCAGACACTACCAAAACTCAAACAGGAAGAAATAGAAAATTTGAACAGACCCATAAATAGTGAAGAAATTGAATCAGTTATCAAAAATCTCCCAACAAATAACAGTCCTGAATCAGATGGCTTTCCTGGGAATTCTACCAGACATTTAAAACAGAGTTAATACCTATCCTCCTCAAGCTGTTCTAAAAAATTGAAACGGAAGGAAAACTCCTGGACTCATTGTATGAAGCCAGCATCACTTTGATTCCAAAACCAGAGACCCAGCAAAAAAAGAGAATTACAGGCCAATATCCCTGATGAATATGGATGCAAAAATTCTCAAAGATACTAGGAAATCGAATCCAACAGCATATAAAAACAATTATTCCCCATGATCAAGTAGGATTCATCCCTGGGTTGCTGGGCTGGTTCAATACTCGCAAATCAATCAACGTGATACATCACATTAACAAAAGAAAATATAAGAACCATATGATCCTGTCAATAGATGCAGAAAAAGCATTTGACAAAATATAGCACCATTTCCTAATAAAAACCCTCAAGAAAGTCAGGATAGAAGGGACATACTTTAACATCATAAAAGCCGTTTATGAAAAGCCCACAGCTAATATCATCCTCAATGGGGAAAAATTGAGAGCCTTCCCCCTGAGATCAGGAACACGACAGGGGTGTCCACTCTCACCACTGCTATTTATCATAGTGTTGGAAGTCCTAGCATCAGCAATCAGACAACAAAACAAAGTAAGAGGCATCAAGATTGGCAAGGAGGAAGTCAAACTTTCACTATTTGCAGATGACATGATACTTTACATGGAAAACCGAAAGAATCCACCAAAAGCCTTCTAGAACTGATACATGAATTCAGCAAAGTTGCAGGGTACAAAATCAATGTAGAGAAATCGGTGGCATTTCTATACACCAACAATGAAGTAGCAGAAAGAGAAATAAAGAAGCTAATCGCATTCACGATTGCACCAAAAACCATCAAATACCTAGGAATAAACCTAACCAAAGATGTAAAAGATCTCTACGCTGAAAACTATAAAAAACTTATGAAGGAAACTGAGGAAGACACAAGGAAATGGAAAAACATCCCATGCTCATGGATTAGAAGAATAAATATCGCTAAAATGGTGATACTACCCAAAGCAATCTACACATGCAATGCAATCCCAATCAAAATTGCACCAGCATTCTTCTCAAAGCTAGAGCAAACAATCCTAAAATTTGTATGGAACCACAAAAGACCCCGAATAGCCAAAGTAATTCTGAAGAATAAAACCAAAGCGGGAGGCATCACAATCCCAGACTTTAACCTCTACTACAAAGCGGTAGTCATCAAGACTGTATGGTATTGGCACAAGAACAGACACACAGACCAATGGAATAGAATAGAAAACTCAGAAATGGACCTACAAGTATATGGCTAACTAATCTTTGACAAAGTGGGAAAGAATATCCAATAGGAAAAAGACAGCCTCTTTAATAAATCGTGCTGGGATAACTGGGCAGCAACATGCAAATGGATGAAACTAGACCACTTCCTTACACCACTCACAAAAATAAACTCTAAATGGATAAAAGATCTGAATGTGAGACAGGAAACCATCAAAATCCTAGAGGAGAAAGCAGGAAAAAGCCTCTTTGACCTAAGATGCACCAATTTCTTACTCAACACATCTCCAAAGGCAAGGGAATTAAAAGCAAATATGAACTACTGGGACCTCATCAAGATAAAAATCTTCTCCACGGCAAAGGAAACAACCAACAAAACTAATAGGCAACCGACGGAATGGGAAAGGATAATTGCAAATGACATATCGGATAGAGGACTAGTATCTAAAATCTATAAAGAACTTACCAACTCCACACCCGAGAAATGAATAATCCAGTGAAGAAATGGGTGGAAGATATGAATAGACACTTCTCCAAAGAAGACATCCAAATGGCAAACAGACACATGAAACGATGCTCAACATCACTCATCATCAGGAAAATACAAATCAAAACCACACTGAGATACCACCTCACACCAGTCAGAGTGGCTAAAATGAACAAATCAGGAAACTATAGATGCTGGTGAGGACGTGGAGAAACAGGCACCCTCTTGCACTGTTGGTGGGAATGCAAACTGGTGCAGCCACTCTGGAGAACTGTGTGGAAGTTCATAAAAAAAATGAAAGTGGAACTACCCCTGATGTTCACAGCAGCACTTTCGACAATAGCCAAATCATGGAAAGAGACTAAGTGTCCATCAACTGAAGAATGGATAAAGAAGATATGGTATATATATACAATGGAATACTACGCAGCAATGAGAAAGAATGAAATCTGGCCATGTGTGGCAACATGGATGGAACTGGAGGGTATTATGCTGAGTGAAGTAAGTCAGTCAGAGAAAGACAGATGCCATATGTATCCACACATCGGTGGGCTTTGTGAGACTTAACAGAAAACCAGGGGGGAGGGGATGAGGAGAAGGAAAAAAACCACAGAGAGGGAGAGAGACAAAACATAAGAGACTCTCAAAGACTAAGAACAAACTGAGGGGGGGGAGGAGGAGGGTGGGTGACGGGCACAGAGGAGGGCACCTGTTGGAACGAGCACTGCGTGTTGTATGGGAACCAATGTGACAATAAATTATTTAAAAAAAAGATGCTAACCAATGGCAAGAAAACAATGCATGAACAAAGATTTTCAACAAAGGGATAGAGAATATGAGAAAGTACCAAACAGAAATTACAGACCTGAATAATACAATAAATGAGGTGGAAAAGGTCAACAGAGGGGTTCAACAGCAGACTAGATAAAGCTAAAAAAGGACAAGCAAATCTGGACAGGACAGTGGAATTCATCCAATCAGAAGAGTAAAAAGAATGAAAAATAGTGAAGATTGATTAAGGGACTTATTGGACAACATCAAGTGGACCAATACGCACTTTACAGGGGTTCCAGAAAGAGAAAAAACAAAGAAAGAGGTAGAAAATTTATTTGGAGAAATAATAGTTGAAAACTTCCCTAACCTGGGGAATGAAGCAGATTTCCAGATCCAGGAAGCTTAGAGAGTTCCAGAAGATGAATCCAAAGAGACCCACATCAAGACACATTATAATTATCAAAAGCTAAAGACAAGGAGAAAAATTTTAAAACAGCAGGAGGAAAACAACTTGTTACATGTAAGAGAACCCCCACAAGACTACAAGCAGATGTTTCAGCAGAAACTTTGCAGGCCAGAAGAAACTGGAACAATACATACAAAGTGCTAAAAGAAAAAAAAGTGTCACCAAGAATATTCTACCCAACAAAGTTGGCCTTTAGCATTGAGAGAGAGTTAAAGAGTTTTCTAGACAATCGACACCTGAAAGAGGTAGCACCACTAGACTGCCCTTAAAGGAAATGTTACAGAGACTTCTTTAAGCTGATATGAAAGGGTGTTAATAACAGAAAAATATATGAAAGTACAAATATCAATGGTAAAGGTAAATATATGGTCAAGTTCAGAAGAATCTAATGTAATGATGGTATATTAATCACTTATAGATCTAGTATGAAGGCTAAAAGACAAAAGTAATAAAAATAACTGTAACCACTATAATTTGTTAATGGACACATAAGGTACAAGATGTAAATTGTGATATCGAAAACAAAACGTGGGGGATGGGACAGTAAAAATGTAGAGCTTTAGAATGTGTTCAAACTAAAGTTGTTATCAACGTAAAATAGACAGGTATAAGATGTTTTATATAAGCTTCATGGTAAACACAAAGCAAAGACTTACAGAATATACCCAAAAGATAAAAAGAGTCTAAGTATGCCACTACAGAAAATCTCCAAATCACAAAGGGAGAGAGCCAGAGAAAAAGGAACAGAAGAATGACAAAACAGCCAGAAAACAATGAACAAAATGGCAATAAGCCCGCACCTATCAAGAATTATTTTAAATGTAAATGGACTAAGCTCTCCAATCAAAAGATAGAGTGTGGCTGGATGGATAAAAAACAAGACCCAACTATATGCTGCCTACAGGAGACTCACTTCAACTTTAAGGATACACAGACTGAAAGTGAAAGGATTGAAAAAGATATTCCATGCAAATGGCAACCAAAAGAAAGCTGAAAGAAAAGAATTCCATTACATGTACACGCACACACACACACGCACACACACGTGTCACATCACATTTTCTTTATCCATTCACGTATCAACAGACATTTAGGTTGTTTCCATATACTGGCTATTGTGAATAATGCGGCAATAAATATGGGAGTACAGATATCTCTTCCTGGTACTGGTTTCATTTCCTTTGGATATACACCCAATAGTGGGATTGCTGGACTACAGAAGTTCTACTTTTTTATTTTTTGAGCTACCTCTCTATGGTTTTCCATAGTGGCTGTAACAATTTCTATTCCCATCAACAGCGTACAAGAGTTCCCTTTTCTTGCCATACTCACTAACATTCCCATTCCCATTTTTCACTCGAGTATGTATGTTTGTACAAATGTACGTATGTATGCATTTGCTACTGGGTTGTAGGAGTTCCTTATATATTTTGGCATATTAACCCTTTATCAGGTATATGGTTGCAAATATTTTCTCCCATTCTGAAGGCTGCCGTTTCACTCTGCTGATTGTTTCCTTTGCTATGCAGAAGCTTTTTAGTTTGATGCAACCCCACTTGTCTATTTTTGCTTTTGTTGCCTGCAGTTCACTGTCATATCCAAAAAAATCATACCTCAGATCAATGTCAAGAAAGTTTTCCCCCTGTAAATTTCTCTTCTGGTAATTTTACAGTCTGAGGTCTTACATTTATGTATCCATCATAGTTTATGTTTTGAGAAATGAAAAAGTTCTGGAGACGGATGGAAGTGATGATTGCATGACAATGTGAATGTACTTAATGCCACTGAGCTGTACACTTAAAAGTAGTTACAATGACAAATTTTACCACGATTTTTTAAAAAGGACAAATGAAAAAAGAATTTAAGATTGGTGTTAAAGTTTTGTTAGACTAATGTCTATCATGCCTGGTGATATTTCTTTTACTGTTATCTTGAAAATTAAACATTTATATGTATAAAAAGCTATATTTAGTTATTTATTACAGTTCTATTTATCTTGACTCATCCAATAGATTGACTTTTATCTGAGAGAAGTGGCAACATCCCATTCTTAGCGTCAGTCAAGAGGATAAAGCTCTAGGGTTCATGCCTAGGTTTGATTAAGTATTTAAAAATACTCCATTTGTATCTCATTGCGTTCCTTCTTTCACTTGGTAGATATCAGGCCATTTCTTCCTTTTCAGGGATGCTCCAGATTGATAGGTCTCAAATACTTGCTGTGGCTCTGATTTTCATTCTAGGTCTAGGGCCATTGGGTGGGGATGGAATTATGCCCATCATCCCACTGGGCAATCAGCCATCGACAAGGAAGTATCTCACTGCACACTAGATCGCAGAATGTGTATGTAAGATTATCTTTCCCCAAACTCATGCCCCTACCTATGCCACTTATTCTCTGACTCGGGATGGCATCACTTTTGCACTCTTCACCTAGTCTCTGTCAGCCTGTGTGATCCCAGAGGGATCCAAAGAATACACCATTAGCCTTCTGCATTCCTGAGAGATTGCCTTTATTCCCATGCTGATGTGCACAAAGCCATTCCTTTAGCAGGAAGTGCTAAGAAGGGGTAGGATGAGAAACTCTGTAACGTCAGAGAACAACTAACTCCAGCTTCAAGACCACAACAACGGGTTTTCCCTTGCCCATCCCCTAGAGATGCATTCTTTATAGAGAGCACTAGACCACAGTGGTTCTCCTGAGAGCCTCAAGGGCCCTTCTGCACTCGTTTCTTGACCACTTCCGACCATCACCAGTCTGAGGAACAGAGATGAAAAGGAAGAGGAAGGTAAATGTGGCTAATTCTTCTCTGAGGGCAGCTCAGAGGAAAACGTGCTGGATGTGGTAGAAAATATTAATAAAGAGGGTTCTCTGGAGGATACAAAGGTGGAAGTCTTTTCAGATTCTATTTCAGACTGAGTGATCTGTAAGGAAGAAACTGCTGGTGTATTCACCGTCCGGGAAGGCAATGCAGTTTCGAGGGTAGCCTCTCTGGCAGCATCCCAGGTGGGTTCAAATGTCTTCTCGGTAGGTGCTGGTTGTCTAACATCATCTTTGCTAGGCATCAGTGGTTTGATGGTTTCCTTGACTTGCTCTGGTTCACTGGATTTCTTCTTGGGGACTACTAAAATATGGCAAGAGTCTGGGTGTTTCTTTGTGCTCTTGGTTAAAACGGGGTAGAGGGCTGGTAGAGTCCAAAGATTTTCCATAACTCGGAACGAAGGCTTTATGGGTAAATTCGTAGAGTCTTGACTCCCATGTTCACTCTGTTGGAGGCTTATACTCTGAGTATCTGTGGGGCAGAAATAACAAAAACACAGATTCCTCAAATGTTGCTTCTCCAATCTTTGCTGGTCATGTCATGAAATTTTATCATCTTTAAAATGTTAGTCCCTCACGTACCATCTCAGGTTCTTTCCCCCCTTAGTTTTCCCTTCCCCAAACTTTGTGCAGATTTTATTATGGTCTCCCAACTCAGCATGGCACTAGAGTTTAAGAGTCTATTAAGAGATTTTAGGTCACCATGAAAGCCCTCAGAAGGTAGGAAGTCACATCTGCTTAAAGTTCATGTACTTTACAACCATTGTTTCCAAATCAACTTGAACAGACAAATGAATACATCCTCAATTAGGATGGGAGCTTTTTAAAGGCAGAGACTTTGTCTTGTTTGCCACTACATCCACAGTGCTGCTCAGCATCATCTGTCACACAATAAGTGCTCAAAAAATAATTTTAATCTGATAGAGAAATAAACGATGGAGATGACTTCTAGTAATCAAGCTAGGAAATTGAATCTTACCAAAGACAAATTAAAAACTGGATATTAACCCAAGGAAACACTTTAAAATCATCTAAGATTTTACAATACAGTGAGGAACTGTGGGGCCAAAATCCAGAAGATAGTGAGAAATCAAAGAAGTCAGTCCAGATCTCAGGTGTTTTTGCCCTGAGTGTAATGTCAATCTTGAACAAATGACTGCACACATGAGCTTCATTTTCTGTCACCTTTACAGGAAGAAGGGGATTCTGACTGCACTTTAATTGAATTTGTAAGTCAATTCCATGACAACTAATGTCTGTGATATTAGGTTTTTAAATTCATAAGTGTGGTATATTGGCCCATTTCTTTGTGTCTTCTCTCAGTAAACTTGTAGTTTTCAGTGACCAACCATATCTTCGTTATGAGAGCTTGTGATGTTTTCCTTAAATTTATTCCTACTTTGTTTTTTGGTATTGTAAATGATGCTATTTAAATTTTTCTTAAGTTTCTAATTACTTATTGCTAATATGTAGACATACAATTGATTTTTCTGTCTGTTGGCCTTGTATCCTGAGACACTGTTTAACTCACTTAATAGTTCCAGTAGGTTTGTTGATTTCTTAGATTTTTTGTTTATAATTTTAATTCCAGTGTAGTTAGCACACAGTGTTATATACAACATAATGATTCAACAATTCCATATATTACTCAATGCTCATCACGATAAATGTACTCTTCTGTTAGGAATCTACCCAAGAGATACAGGACTGCTGATGCATAGGGGCACATGTACCCCGATGTTCATAGCAGCACTTTCGACAATAGCCAAATCATGGAAAGAGACTAAGTGTCCATCAACTGATGAATGGATAAAGAAGATGTGGTATATATATATACAATGGAATACTATGCAGCAATGAGAAAGAATGAAATCTGGCCATGTGTGGCAACATGGATGGAACTGAATGATAAATAAGTCAGGCAGAGAAAGATGCCATATGTTCCCACGCATAGGTAGGCTTTGGGAGACCTAACAGAAAACCAGGGGGGAGGGGAAGAGGGGAAGGAAGGGAGAAAAAAAAAAGTCACAGAGAGGAAGGAAGACATAACAGAAGAGACTCTCAAAGACTAAGAACAAACTGAGGGGAGAGGAGGGTGTGGGAGGGGGGAGAGTGGGTGATGGGCACAGAGGAGGGCACTTGTTGGGATGAGCACTGGGTGTTGTATGGAAACCAAACTGACAATAAATTATTTAAAAAAAAAGATAAATGTACTCTTAATCCCCTTCACCTATTTCTCCCCTCTGGTAACCATCTGTTTGTTTCATATAGTTAAGTGTCTGGTTTTTATTTGTCTCTTTTTCCCCTCTTTGTTATTTCGCTCTTCAATTCCACACATGAATCAAATCATAAGATATTTGTCTATTTGTCTTTCTCTGACTGATATACTTCACTTAGCATTATACTCTCTAGATCTATCTGTGTTGTTACAAATGGCAAGATTTCGTTTTTATGGCTGGATAATACTCTATTGTGTGTATGTATATATATTATATATATATATTATTAATATTATTATATAGTATTATATATATATTATATATATATATTACACCACACCCTTATCCATTTGTCTATTGATGGACACCTTGGTTGGGTTGCTTCCATAATTTGGCTATTGTAAATAATGCTGCAATAAACATAGGGGCGAATGTATCCCTTCAAATTAGTGTTTTTGTGTTCTTTGGGTAAATACCCAGTATGTCAATTACTGGATCATAGGGTGGTTCTATTTTTACTTTTTTGAGGAACCTCCATACTGTCTTCCACAGTGGCTATACAAGTTTGCATTCTCACCAACAGTGCGTGAGGGTTCCTCTTTCTCCACATCCTTGCCAACACTTGCTGTTTCTTGTGTTTTGATTTTAGACATTCTGGCAAGGTATAAGGTGACATCTCACTGAAGTTTTGATTTGCATTTCCCTCATGATGAATGACGTTGGGCATCTTTTCATGTGTCTGTTTGCCATCTGGACAGCTTCTTTGGAGAAATGTTTGTTCATGTCTTCTGCCAATTCTTAAATTGGATTATTTATTTTTTTGGGTGTTGAGTTGTATAAGTTCTTTATATGCTTTGGATACTAACTCTCTACCCAATATGTCATTTGCAAATATCTTCTCCCACTCAGTAGGTTATCTTTAGGTTTTGTTAGTTGTTTCCTTTGCAGTACAGAAACTTTTTATTTTTCCTTTTGTTTCCCTTGCTTCAGGGGACATATCTAGAAAGATCTTGCTATGACTGATGTCAGAGAAATTTGCATGGTTTCAGGTCTCACATTTAAGTCCTTAACCCATTTTGAGTTCACTTTTGTGTATGGTATAAAAAAAGGGGCCCAGTTTCATTCTTTTGCATATTTCTGTCCAGTTTTCCCAGCAACATTTGTTGAACAGACTATCTTTTTCTCATTGTATATTGTTTCCTCCTTTGTCAAAGATTAATTGACTATACAGTTGTGGATTTATTTCTGGATTTTCTCTTCTGTTATGTTGATCTATGTGCCTTTTTTTTGTGCCAGCACCATCCTGTTTTGATTACTACAGCTTTGAAATATAGCCATGATCACAACACTCTGCATTGTGAAATATACTTGAAAACTGGAATTGTGATGCCTCCAGCTTTGGTTTTCAAGATTGCTTTGGCTATTTTGCAGTGTTTTGTGGTTGCCTACAAATTCTAGAGTTGCTTATTCTAGTTCTGTGAAAAATGCTGTTGGTGTTTTGACAGCATTAAATCTATTAATCTATTTAATGTATAGATTGCTTTAGGTAGTATAGACATTCTAACAATATTCGTTCTTGCAATCCATGAGCATGGAATGTCTTTCCATTATTTTGTGTCATCTTCAATTTCTTTCATCAGTGTACAGTCTTCAGAGTACAGGTCTTTCACCTCTTTGGTTAGGCTTATTCCTTGATATATTATTATTATTGGTGCAGTTATAAATGGGATTGTTTTCCTAATTTCTCTTTCTGCTGTTTCATTATTAGTGTGTAGAATGCAACATTGATTTTGTACCCTGTGACTTTACTGAATTTGTTTATCAGTTCTAACAGTTTTTTTTGGGGGTTTTCTCTATATAGTATCATGTCATCTGAAAACCGTGAAAGTTTTACTTCTTCCTTACTGATTTGGATGCCTTTTATTTCTTTTTGCGGCTTATTGCTATGGCTAGGACTTCCAGTACAATGTTGAATAAAAGTAGTGAAGTAGACATACTTATCTTGTTCTTGACCTTAGGGGGAAAGCTCTCAGTTTTTCCCCATTAAGGATGATGTTAGCTGTGGGTTTTCCACAAAAGCTGTGGCCTTTATTATGTTGAGGTACATTCCCTCTAATCTACTTCGTTGAGGGTTTTTACATGAATGGCTGTTGTACTTTGTCACATGCTTTTTCTGCATCTATTGAAAGGATATATTGTCATCCTCTTATTGATTTGATGTTCACATTGATTGACTTGCAAATATTGAACTACCCTTGCAACTCAGAAATAATTCCCACTTGATTGTGGTGAATGATTTTTAAAAATATATTGTTGGATTCATGGGGTGCCTGGGTGGCTCAGTCGGTTAAGCGGCCGACTTCGGCTCAGGTCATGATCTCGCGGTCTGTGAGTTCGAGCCCCACATTGGGCTCTGTGCTGACGGCACAGAGCCTGGAGCCTGCTTTGGATTCTGTGTCTCCCTCTCTCTCTGCCCCTCCCCTGCTAACGCTCTGTCTCTATGCCTCAAAAATAAATAAATGTTAAAAAAATTAAAAAATATATATATTGTTGGATTCAGTTTGCTAGTACTTTGTTGAGGTTTTTACATCTATGTTCATCAGGGATATTGGCCTGTAGTTTTTTTTTTAGTGTTTTGTTTTGTTTCAGTTTGTGTGTGTGTGTGTGTGTGTGTGTGTGTGTGTGTGTGTGTGTGTTTATCTGTTTTTGGTATCATGGTGCTGGACTCATAGAATGAATTTGGAAGTTTTACTTTCTCTTAAATTTTCTGGAATAGTCTGAGAAAATTAGATATTAAGTCTTCTTTAAATGTTTGGTAGAATTCAAATGTGTAGCCATCTGGTCCTGGACTTTTGTTTGTTGGGAGTTTTTTAAATTACTGATTCATTTTCATTGCTGGTAATTGGTCTGTTCAAATTTTCCATTTCTTCCTGCTTTGGTTGTGATGGGTTATACATTTCTAGGAATTTATCCATTTCTTCTAGGTTGTCCAGTTTCTTTGAAATACATTTTTTTATAACATTCTCTTACAATCCTTTGTATTTCTGTGGTGTTGGTTATTTCTCTTTCACTTCTGATTCTGAGTCCTCTTTTTTTCTTTCTTTTTTAAATGAGTCTGGCTAGAGGTTTGTCAATTTTGTTGATCTTTTCAAAGAAACAGCTCCTGGCTTCATTGATCTGTTTTATTGTTTTTTCAGCTTCTATACCATTTATTTCTGCTGTAATCTTCATTATTTCCTTCCTTCTGCTAGTTTTGGCTTTTGTTTGTTGTTTGTTTGTTGTTGTTCTTCTGGCTCCTTTAGGTGTAAGGTGAGGTTGTTTGTTGGAGATTTTTCTTCTTAAGGTAATAGGATTGTATTGCTATAAACTTCTTAGAACCACTTTTGCTGCATCCCAAAAGATTTTGAATAATGCCCCTTCCCCACTTAGACCATTCCCCCTTCAACAACCCCTCTAGTAACCCTCTGTTTGTTCTCCATACTTAAGAGTCTCTTATGTTTTTGTCCCTCTCCTTGTTTTTATATTATTTTTGCTTCTTTTCCCTTACATTCATCTGTTTTGTATCTTAAAGGCCTCATACGAGTGAAGTCATATGATATTTGTCTTTCTCTGACTAATTTCGCTTAGCATAATACCCTCTAGTTCCATCCATGTTGTTGCAAGTGGCAGGATTTCATCCTTTTTGATTACTGAGTAATACTCAATTATATATACATATATATATATATATATATATATATATATATATATATATATACACACACACATACTATATCTTCTTGATCCATTCATCCATTGATGGGCTCTTTCCATACTTTGGCTATTGTTGATAAAGATTTCAGTCTTCTTAAATTTATTTATTAAGACTTGTTTTATTTCTTGTCATGTAGTCTATTTTATGTATTTCACATACATTTGAAAATATTATATAATCTTCAGTTGTTATGTATAATGTTTTATGTCAGTTAGGTCCTGGTGGCTGAAAGTGTCGTTCAGACTTCAATAACCTTTCAGATTTTATTTTTTGTGTTTCAGTGTTCTTGCAGGGACTGAGAGAGGAATGTTAAAATGCCCAAGTATTATTTCTCTTTCAGCTTTTGTTTTGTGTGTTAAGTTTATACAGAGCTCTTAATTATTATGCCTTCTTGACATACTGGCCTTTTCATCATTATCAAATCTGTTTCTAGTAATGCTCCATGTTTTGAAGTCTATTTTTTCAGATGTTATATTTTAAGTTTATTGTTTTTGTATGCCATTTCATTTTCCCATCCTTTCACTTTTAATCTTTTGTTGTCTTTGTATTTAAATATTTCTTCTGTAGACGATGTATGGTTAGGTCCTGCTTTTTTTATATCCAGTCTGACAATCTCTACTTTGATTTCATTTGTTTAGCCTCCAGCCTCCGGCCTTACTAGGTGTCAAGAGCTCCTTTTTCCATACGGAGCAGAGAGAGAGCAAAGGGCCACGGTGGAGACCCAAAGATGCTACAGGTGTAGGGCCCTCTTATTAAGGAGGCGCTATCTAGATGTCATCTTTGGAGAAGTGTCTATTAGTATCTTCCACCCATCTCTTCACTGGATTATTCATTTTTCGGGTGTGGAGTTTGGCCAGCTGGCGGTTCCCATTGGGCAGGGAACTGCAGGAAGGGAAAAGAATGCTGATGTGAAGAAATGTCCACGGAGTGAGCGTGGGTAGCCACGGATGCCTTGCTGCTTCTTATTACACTGAGAACATACAACCTATTTGAAAAGAACTTCCTTATATTCCCACTTCGAAATTCAGCAGCTGGCCCGCAATGTAGCCAGCCACCCTGTCGTCCTCCGAAACCTCAAGGAGTCGTCCAGACGGCTATCTAAGGCCATCCCCTCGCTTGTGCCTCCGATCCCACCCCCTCTGTCTACTCCTGTAAGTGTCTCCTCTCCTGCAGTACCAACATTTCTCGCCCAATTAAATGATCCTGTCACAGAATTAAAAAACAAAAACAAAAACTAAAACAAAACAAAAAAAACGGTACCCAAGCTTTACTGGGCAACGGCGACGGGCCACGCTGGTGCACAATGAAAGGATAACCGCTCAGAAACACGCACAGTCACATGTGTATCATCACGGGATCGAGAATTTAAATCATCTGGGAGTTCCTGCTAAATTAAAGCATCCTGTAGGAGAGCTTCCCGCTAATGAAAACACGCTGTCCTGGTAGAATGTCCGCGATGTGGATTACACATAGAAATCTACTGATGAGGAGGCCACGGACTCCTGGAGGAGTCTACTGTTAGCCCCCCTGCAACAGAATAATAAATTAGCCACAACTTTTATCTGCTACTACCGCCCCCGCCACGGTCTCCCCCCCCCCCCCCCCCCCGCCAAAACAAATCCAGTATTCACTGACGTTGCCCGGTGACGTTAACGGATGGCACCTCCAAGCACGCGGTGCTGCATTTATATCTGATGTAATTAATAAATGGTTGGATTTACGACTATCATGTGTCAACTTGTTTTCTGTTTGTTTTTTGTCTGTTATTTTCCTTCCTTTGGCCTCTTTTTCCTGAATCTATCTGCCATAAGATATTTTCCTGCTGGTTTTGAATAAGTTAGCTGCCATGTTATGAGATGGTCTTATGGCTCGGACCTGAAGGTAGACTCTAGGAGCTCAGAGCAAACCCTGCCAACAGTGATCAAGGAAACAGAAACAACTTCAGTTCTACAACTTACAATTCAGTAAGGAATTAAATTCTTCCAACAACTAGTCTCAGATGATATTGCAGTCTAGGCTGACACCTTGATTTTAGCCTGTTGAGACTCTTAAGCAGAGGACCCTGCTAATCCATGCCTGAACCCATGGCCCATAGAAACTGTGAGATGATAAATTTGTATTATTTTAAGCTGCTAGATTTACATCAATTTGTTACACAGCAATAAAAAAATACATACATAAATAGAATCTACTCAAGAGGAAGCAGAGAAATTAATTGGCTAAAAATAACAATAAACAGAGTCTCAGCAACCAATGAGATAATATCAAACTTTCTCATATCTATGTAATTGGAATCCCAGAAAAGGGTAGGAGCAAAAAAATTTTGAAAAAATGAAGACTGAAAATTTATCCAATTTGATGAAAATTATGCTAAAAGTTCAGCAAACCCCAAGCAGGATAGATAAACACACACATACTCATATACACCAAAGTAAACTATAATCAAATTACTGAAAACCAGTAATAAAAGGAACAATCTAAAAAGCAGCTAGAGAAAAAGGACATATTACAAGTAGAGGAACAAAGATAAAATGGAAGACTTTTTTGGTTTTTTTTTGGTTTTTTTTTTTTTTTTGCAAGACCTTTCATAAGAAACTGTATGAGGTAGAAGACAAAGGACTGACTTCTTTACCGTGTTGAAAAATACATCCTAAAACTAGAAAGATGAATGCCTTATGGTGGCAGCAGCACATGCCCATCCTGGAGATTGTTGTAGTGCAAGATGTGACACTGTACTTAGGGTCTGAGGTTCTATTCTCTTCACCCCAATGGATCTGGACTGGGTTTTAGCTTCATTCTTCCTTGTTCATTCCCTGATTCTACACTTGGTCCTGTACCTTCTAGGTGTCTCGTGGAGGCACTCAAACAGCCTTTCAATACATTTTCTTTCTGCTTAGGTCAGGTAAAATTGGTTTCTGTTACAGACAACTAAAAACTCTTAAAAAAAAAACAAACAAGAAAAATTCTTATTTTCTATTCACCTTATTTTCTTATCCTTTCAACATGGTAGGTAGTTGGGGTCAAGTTAGTTAATTAAGTACTTTTTCCTTTATCTGTATTTATACATTCTTTTAATTTTCCTTCAAATCTTTCTCTCCCATCCATACTTTCATCATAATTTCCATGCTTTTTCCCCCCAATTCTTGGCTCTATTACTGCTATGGGCTGCATCTTGGACCCCTCAAGTTCACATGTGGAAGCCCCGACCCCCAGTACCTCAGAATTGGACTATATTTGGAAATAGGGCCTTTAAAGAAGTGATTAAAATGAGGCCTAATCCAATATGATTGGAGAAAGAAAATCTGGACACACAGAAAGGCACTGAGTGTATGTGTGCACAAAGAGGAAAGGCTGTACGAGGACACAGCAAGAAGATGGCCACGTACGAGCCAATGAGAGAGGCCTCAGAAGAAACCAAACATGCTAACACACTGATCTTGGACTTTGAGGGTCTATGACTGAGAATATAAATTTCTGTTGTATAAGCCATCCAAATTTTGGTATTCAGTTATAGCAGTCCTAGTTTACTAATACAATTACTGAAAATCATAGGGTAGCTAGAATAAAGCCTTTGGACTTCTTAAAAGCCAGCTGAGTGATCTAAAGATCCATGTAACTCAAAAGTTACTTGAGATCTTTCTGAGCTCTAAGAGACGTGGGTGAACTTAGTTTGATCCTTCAGCTTCACAGTATTAAAGACAATTGCCCTCCACTTAATTTATTCAGATTCCTGAACTTATTTTTTCATGGTCCCTGTGGATCCATTCCTGCAACTCTTAAGTATTCTATCAGTTCAACCCTCTGTCAGCTGGTGCACGGCATCTCAGGATCTTCACCACTATCCACAAGAAATTAAATTAATTCATGATTCTGTGACTGTACCAACTTTACCTAAGGCTCCAGGAGCTATGGAAGAAAACTGTATCATGTACTGCACCATCCTTTGTCTCCAACTGGCTTTTCCTTGGACACTGCACTGGCAACACAACCAGTTACCCACTGTGTTATTATTCCCATAACCTCCTGAAAAATAAAATCTAGTTTCCCTTCCCCTTACTGGGCCTATCTCACTTTCTCGGTCCCTGAGTTATTCTGCTAAATAAGAGTTATTCTGTTATTCCATCTCTTTACACAGAAATCTAAGCATACTATCTCCTTGTTCAAAGCTCATTTGCCATCTCTTGATTACGTATATGCTGAGCCCAGTTCAGCTATCGTCCAGCTTTTCAGGACCTCTGCAGTTTTCTCCCTCCACCCTCCAACACACATCACCGACAACCTGAAGCCCCATAAAGCACATTTAGCTCTCACTGGCATGGCAGTCACTCTGGTAGATGGACCTTGGTGCCTAGTCCAATGGTGTCAACTGCTCTAATTTTGCCTCCTTCCTCACGGTTCTTTGGAGTCAGCTCTCCTCTCTCTTGGGCCACCCCCATAGACAGCTTTCAGTTATCTTCAGCCCTTCTCAGAATGCCTGGCACAAACAGGGTACTCAATGACTGTGTGATGATTTAATATACGAACAAGTGAATAAATAAACACCCATGCTCAAAACCTTCCAAGAGGTCTCACTGCCAAAGGATAAAGTCCAAAATGAAGCCTGATGTGAAGGGCTTTCCAGCCTGCATTTCCCAACTTATCCCTGGTTCCTATCTCCCACTTTCCGCAGACTCTCTCAGCTCTTGTCAGAGACATGAAAAGCAGGCCCGGTATCCTGGAGGCAATGGGTAAGGATGAAGAGATAGGAGAAGGCTACGCCTCTCACTTTACCTGTGTGAGTGCTGATGTTATGCAACATTTCTTTTTTGCTCTCTCTCCACCTGGAAAGAAACAGACCACCCATGAGCCTCACAGGCCTTTTCCAAAAAAGACAATAATCCAAGGCAATGGCCAAAAAAGAAATCTTATCCAGTCAAATTCTCACTTAAGTACAAGGCTTATACTTTCCTCTTTAAAGCATAACTTACAAATGAAGAAATGATGGGCATGATGAGGTCAAACAACTATGGATCCCTCTAGCTAAAATTCTTCTACCTAGATGTTCCCTTTCCTACTTTGAATCTTGCAATCCTGTAGCATTTGCCCTGCAAGGATTCTCAACTGCCATCTTGGACAGATAATAAGACTACAGCCTAGAAAGAAGCAGGGATTTTCCAGGTTCGTCCAGCAACCATAGCCAGGGCTAAATCCCAGGGTTCCCAGGTTGTGAACTTGCTTTGTTTCATGGAAGGTGGGAAGTTGAGGCACTTGTTCTGTACAACCTTCAACACTTGTCCTTTTCTAACTGGTCCACAGTGAATCTGTAGTAACAGGATTTTTTTTTAAATATTTTTTAATGTTTATTTATTTTTGACAGACACAGAGACAGAGTATGAGCAGGGGAAGGGCAGAGAGAGGGAAACACAGAATCTGAAGCAGGCTCCAGGCTCTGAGTTGTCAGCACAGAGCCCGACACGGGGCTTGAACTCACAGACTGTGAGATCATGAACCGAGCCGAAGTCGGCCACTTAACCAACTGAGCCACCCAGGCGCCCCATGTAGTAACAGGATTTGACTAGGCTTTAGTGAGAGTCCATATCCTTAGAATACTGTCCTGTGTTGAGGAGGCAGAAAGGGTGTGAGGAGCTATAGGCAGCTTGAGAAGCTTGAGAAGAAAGGAGAGGTTCAAATTATAAAGCCTGTGTCCTGAGAGCCTGCCATGTGGGATTACAGGAAGAATCTAAGTGTTTTTTCTGAACTTTCCAGAAGAACCACTTATACTTTTATCTTGGGAAAAATTCATTTAAAATTTCAAATATAGGCTTACCAATGAAAATAAAATATGCCAACAATGAGAACTGCAGAAACACTATCCATGAGAAGCCACATGAACATATAGTAACCTGGTGTCTGAAAAACAGAAAACAAGACAGTTTAAAAAACTACAGTTGGAAAGGATTTTAGATCACATGGGCCAGGTCCTGTGCTCTGCTGCCAGGGCTGGGGGAAGAGCGGGGTGGGAAGGGGGGGCGGGGTGGGGAGGCAGAGCAGGTGAAGGAACTTTGACTGTAGTGGTCTCAAACACAGAGAGTACCTGTTGATATCTTAACGGTCATCCCTTACATGTGCAGGGGACTCTACAAGGGACAAAGCACTTCATACCCTTTATCTCCCTTAACCCTCAAAGACAGAGGAGTCCCAGAGAAGTCACATACAAGTCTATTCCGGACCTAGGACTACAGTCCAAGTTTCTTGACTTCTCCCACTCTGTATTTTCATAGTACTGCTTCCCAAATCTGGCTGCACACCCAAGTATATCTGCGCAGCTTTTAGTAATACAGGGTCCTAGGTCTTACTACATGCCTCAGGAATTAGAATTTCTGCATTTTCATCTGATTCTCAGATGATGCTGAAGCAACTGGACTGCGCCAGAGTCTAGGAATTTTTGTTCTAAATCATCATGCTTCAAATACATATGTTGAAATTATAACCCCCTCATTAGCTAACATGCCCCCTTCTCCACACGCCTTGCCTGGATCACCCATTACCCAGAGCTCCTCTGGGTCCTCTTGTGTGAGTTTTGTAATCCCTTGATTTGACCTTCCCTTTGCAACTCCATTATTCCCTCTCCAATTTTACACGATGCCACTGGGACTGGCACTTTTTTTCTTGAGCCATTCCTCACCTTATCCCAAGCTCTTTCTGTGGACTGAATAGTAACATTAATAATGATGATAACACTAATGGTCATGATAACAACTAACAATTAATTAGCATCATAAGAGCTAAGGACGTTTTCTAAGCAATTTTCACACCTCATCCTCACAACAGCCCACTCTAAGCAGGTACGGTAGAAGCCCTTAACCAACTTCCATTAAACCCAGGCTCTTAATCTCCTCTGGGAAACAGTGACTGATAACTTGGCCTGCTGCAGAATGCTCACCAGGAGAGCTGTCCATTTACTAAGAATCAGTTGTTGTTGGGGCGCCTGGGTGGCTCGGTTGATTAAGCGTCCAACTCCTGATTTTGGCTCAGGTCATGATCTCACAGTTCATGGGATCGAGCCCCGCATCCAGCTCTGCTGACAGCTTGGAGCCTGCTTGGGATTCTCTTTCTCCCCCTCTCTCTGCTCCTTCCCTGCTTGTTCCTTCTCATTCTCGCTCTCTCTCTCCCTCTCAAAATAAACAAACCTTAAAAAAAATCCTTAAAAAGAACCTGTCATTCTTTCTCCCTAAATGGCTTAGAACAGTTGTACTTGTTATAACGTGCAGTGTAATTAAATGTCACTTAAATCTAAGTGAAAAAGAAGCATGTAATTTTCAAGAAAACTAAGTCAATGCTTTGAAAATCTCAATGAAGAAAGAACAGGTCATTAAAAAATAAACTGCAGCTGGATGAGGCATGAGTGAAACACTGTGACAGAATAGGGTAAGAGGACTATGAAAATCTGGGCGAATTCCTCACTCAGACTGTTTCTCCCAACGACTTTATGTTCTTGTTCTACTTTAAAGAAACAAAACTTAGAGGTCATAGCTGGATTATTTGGCTGTTTAAATAAGCAAGTGAATACAGTATTCAATCAGCTGAAGTAACCTCAAAGACCCTGACGCTTTGTTACAAGGTAAATGAATATTTTAAGTTAAAATGTGTGAGGTATGTATGTGATAGATCGTTTATAAAAATGACCACGATATTCCTCCCCAAATGCAGGTCTGTATGCGGTGTGATTTTGCTGTTCCTCCCCATCAAGAAATGAGGTCTATTTCTCCATTACTCCCTCTTAAATCTCGACTTGGCCATGTAATTTTCTTTGGCCAATGGAACATTAGCAAATATCACACCTAGAAAACCCTGGAAACTGCATGTACATTAGGGCTTGATGTCTCTTGCTGCTGGGAATCCACTGCCACCAGGTGAACATGCTCAAGGTGGCCTCCTTAAGGATGACTGACAACATGAAGAGAGACATTAGTTATCCCAGGTAAGACCCTAGACATACGAATGTGGCCATCTTAGACCAAGTTGGCCCAGACCAGAGGACCACTGAGCTATCATAAAGAATATGACAAATAAATATTTGAGGCGCTACATTTTAGATGTCTGTTTTTAAGTAATAAAGGCTGATTGTGAATGAATATATATATATATATATATTTCCCACTTTTTCAATTAATAGACCAACGATCAGACTAGACTATGGTGGAGGAAAATACTTCTGTTGTACTATAATTATCCCTAATTTACGAATAAACAAACTGAGGCACGGACAGGTTAACTAACATTTCCAAATTCACACAGTAAGTGGTAGAGCCAAGATTTGAATCTGCATATTCTAATTCGAGTGAGCTACTTGGGAAAGCCCATTTTCTTGAACAAAGGCATTGGGTCCTTTTAAAAAAGCCAGGCATATAAGAAAGTTTTTTTTTTTTTAACTTTATATCCTTTTATAGTTTTTGAATTTTGAATCACATGTATTATCAATTCAAATAGTATCAATTCGAGTATTAAAATAAAAAGCTTTATTTAATAAAACCTCATTTAATATATGCAAAGGGACAACTTTGAAACATTATTTAGGGGATAAGATTATGGAGGAGTGTGTTACTTTCTGATTTATGTATTTTTGTAATGATTAAATTTCATATAATGAACAGGTTTACTTTGTAATCAATTTTTAAAAAGAAAATGTTAGAAAAATATATAGTACACATATGAAGGAAAATTATACAGACAAGTAGCAAGGCTTCACCTATGCCAAGGGACCTGCCATCCAAGGTTTTCTTCAGACTCATCTCTCGAAAGTTGCCAAAGCTACCAAGAAAGAAGGGGTCAGTAATTTTACACTGCTATCAGCGGGCCTCAAGACAGTCTGGCCCTATGAGATTGTGACCTTGACCCTGATCTCCTTTCTCCTGGTTGTGACTCTAAACAGGGGCTAGTGAGGCTGGAGGTGTGGAGAAGGCAACATGAAATATTTTTGCTCCTCAATTAGGCTTCTATGCCTAAAGGTTCACCTTTTAAGGCAACTTGGAATCTGGGTTTTTACTCTCAACTGGATGCTTTCATTCTGAATTGAGGCTTTTTGGTGACTGGAAGTAAAATTTAAAAATTACCTAAGAGTAACTAGAAAAGTTAGGGGACCTGAGTAAGATTTCATTCAGGAGCAGGGAGAGCCAAACTCGCAGAGCAGTTTAAAGGGTCAATGAAGAGAAATTAAGCTGTTTTCTCTTAAACACTACTGTGTTCCACTCAGTCAACCTACTCTACACAGATAAGAAAAATGAGCTCTGCAGCAGTTAACTGGGTAGCCAGGGCTGTTTCCACAGATGGCAAGTGATAGCATTTAGCTGGGATTATAACCCAAGTATTCAGATCCCCAAGTCTCTGGCAATAAGCAGTAGCAGGGTTAGCAGGGGCAATCAAGCTAGGTGGAGGGACACTGGTTCTCCTTTTCAGAAGGATTTTGTTCAGGGCACACAGGTTTCTCCCCACGGTCCCTGTCACTATCATTGCATCTAGAAAGGTGGGGCTACGGTAACAAAACTCTGGAGTCAGACCTCATTTTGAATGCAACCATGTCCAAGAATCTTAATATCCACACACTTCAGTTTCTTCATAGGGATAATGAAAGTGAGTCACTTAGAGGGACAAATTACATACTGCATAAAAAACGCACTGTGAAGATTCAGTAAACAGCAATTATTATAACGATACTAATTTCTCTCTGCAAATCACAGAAGGATCTGGGTGAGAGAAGGGAGAATGCCTCATCTCCATAATCATAGAAGTTTCTGCTTTTAAGTAGCTCCCCAGGTTGTCTGCACAGTGGACAATGTAGGTGTGGGGTAAGGGACTTAGACTCCTACTGTACCAGACTTGGAAGAACAATCTGGACAACCAGCTCACCATGAAGAAGTAAGGGTGATTTAGCTGATTCAGGATCTGTACGTTGTCTGTGGTCACTGAGTGAATACTGGAGCACCAGGCCAGTGAGTAGAGCCAAGGCTCATTGACGATGTATAAATTGATGTTGATGTTAGCTGCTTTATAATCTCTGGAATAAAAACAGAACCCACAGGTGATTTAGACTTAATCTCACTTTCCTCATCTAAAAGGTAACAGCCACCATGTTTGTGAGAGGTTGTTACTTAAATCACTAGAGGCAGCTAGCTAGTCCTGTACCAACTTAAGACATGCTATGCAGAATGGGTTCATGTTGCAGAGAGGTAAAGGACTGGATTTACTACCGCTGCTCCTATACCAACATGGTATATTAGTAAACTGGATATCCTAAGGGCCAAAAAAAGTAGGGGAAAAAGAGAAAGCACTATTGGTAGCAATCGCCAATTTCCATGGTGTAAATACTCCATGTAAATTGACCATAGTCAATTTCAAGCTACCACTGGTAGAAGAGATTTGCAAAGTTTCTAACTACTTAATGACTGGCTCCCATGAGCCGGCATAAACCAGCTCCAGCACATGATTGTATAGCAACTCTACTTACTTTCATCAGAGTACTTACGACGGTCTACTATATTTATCTGCTTTCCTATTAGTCTTCTTTCCTTGACTATACTCAAACTAAAAGTAGAGACTGTGTATTATTCATTTTTGTATATCCAGTACTTAGCATAATACCTGCCTTCATAAATGGTAAATGAAGGAATGAATAAATGAACACCAATTTGGTGAATATTTAAATCTCAAATACAAAAATTTTTAACAAGCATTGAGTAGAGGGAATGAAACCAAATGCACAAAATGTCAGCAGATACTTGTGCATTCTTTATAGAGAAAAGAAGAAAATAAGTATTGGAATACCTAGCAATTCTAGTCAAGTTGTCATTTTCAGGGATTTAAATTTCTTACAAAATACACCATGTAAATGGCTTAAAAAACTGTTTTAATTTTTTTAATACAATTTATTGTCAAGTTAGCTAACACACAGTGTATACAGTGTGCTCTTGGCTTTGGCAGTAGATTTCTGTGATTCATCACTTACATACAACACCCAATGCTCACCCCAACAAGTGCCATCCTCAGTGCCCATCACCCATTTTCCCCAACTTCCCAATTCCACCCCACCATCAACCCTCAGTTTGTTCTCTGTATTTAAGAGTCTCTTCTGGTTTGCCTCCCTCTCTGTTTGTAACTGTTTTTTTTTCCTTGCCTTCCCCTACGGTCTTCTGTTAAGTTTCTCAAATTCCACATATGAGTGAAAACATAGTCAGTCTCTGACTGACTTATTTCACTTAGCATAATACCTTCCAGTTCCATTCATGTTGTTGCGAATTGCAAGATTTCATTCTTTTTCATTGCTGAGTAGTATTCCATTGTATATATGTACCACATCTTCTTTATCCATTCATCAGTTGATAGATATTTGAGCTCTTTCCATAATTTGGCTAAACACTGGGATACATGTGGCCATATGAATCAGTTCTCCTGTATCCTTTGGATAAATTCCTAGTAGCGCTATTCTTGGGTCGTATGGCAATTCTATTTTTAATTTTTTGAGGAACCTCCATACTGTTTTCCAGAGTGGCTGCACCAGTTTTCAGCCACCAACAGTGCAAAAGTGTTCCCATTTCTCCGCAACCTCGCCAACACCTGTTTTTTCCTGAGTTGTTAATTCTAGCCACCCTGACTGGAGTAAGGTGGTATCTCATTGTGGTTTTGATTGTATTTCCCTGATGATGAATGACACTGAGCATCTTTTCATGTGTCTTTTAGCCATCTGTATGTCTTTGGAAAAGTGTCTATTCATTTGTTCTGCCCATTTCTTCACTGGATTATTTGTTTTTTTCAGTGTTGAGTTTGATAAGTTATTTATAGATTTTGGCTACTAACCCTTTAGCTGATATGTCATTTGCAAGTACTTTCTCCCATTCTGTCAGTTGCCTTTTAGTTTCCTTTGTTATGCTGAAGCTTTTTATCTTGACGAGATCCCAATAGTGCATTTTTGCTTTTATTTCCCTTGCCTCCAGAGACATGTCTAGTAAGAAACTGTTGTGGCCGAGGTTAAAGATCTTGCTGCCTGTTTACTCCTTGAGGATTTTGATGGTTTCCTGCCTCACATTTAGGTCTTTCATCCATTTTGAATTTATTTTTGTGTATAGTGCAAAGAGTGGTCTAGTTTCATACTTCTGCACGTCACTGTCTAGTTCTCCCAGCACCATTTGCTGAAGAGATTGTCTTTATTCCACTGGAAAAATGAGATATAAAGGAAAGTATCTCTTTCCTGCTTTGTCAAACATTAGCTGGCCATATATTTGTGGGTATATTTCTGGGTTCTCTATTCTATTCCACTGATCTATGTGCCAATACCATACTGTCTTGATGATTACAGCTTTATAATACTGCTTAAAGTCCGGGATTGTGATGCCTCTAGCTTTGGTTTTCTTTTTCAACATGACTTTGCCTTTGGGGTCTTTTGTGGTTCCACACAAATTTTAGGATTGTTTATTCTAGCTCTGTGAAGAATGCTGGTGGTATTTTGATAGGTTGCACTGAATGTGTAGATTGCTTTGGGCAGTATTGACATTTTATATCAATATCTGTTCTTCTAATCCATAGCATGGAATGTTTTTCCATTTCTTTGTGTATCCAATTTATTTCATAAATGTTCTATAGTTTTCATCATACAGACCTTTTACCTCTTTGGTTAGGTTTATTATCTTTATTATAGGTATGTTATGAGTTTTCTTGCAATTGTAAATGGGATCGATTCCTTGATATCTTTCTCTGCTGCTTCATTATTAGTGTATAGAAATGCAACCGATTTTTATACATTGATTTTATATCCTGCGACTTTGATGAATTCATGTATCAGCTCTGGCAGTTTTTTGGTGGAGTCTTTTGGGTTTTCCATGTAATGTATCACATCATCTGTGAAGAGTTAAAGTTTGACTTCTTTCTTGCTGATTTTTATGTCTTTTATTTCTTTTTAATGTCTAACTGCTGAGGCTAGGACTTCCACACTATGTTGAACAACAGTGGTGAGAGTGGACATCCCTCTTGTGTTCCTGATCTTAGGGGGAAAGCTCTCAGTTTTTCCTCCTTGAGGATGACATTAGTGGTGGGTCTTTAATATATGGTCTTTATGATCTTGAGGTATGTTCTCTCTATCCCTACTTTCTTGAGGGTTTTTATCAAGAAACGAAGCTGTGTTTTGTCAAATGCTTTTTCTGCATCTATTGAGTGGATTATGTGGTCCTTAACCTCTTTTATTAATGTGATGACTCACAATGATTGATTTGCAGATATTAAACCAGCCATACTCTCAGGAATAAATCCCAGTTGGTCATGCTCAATAATTTTTTTAATGTATTGTTGGATCCAATCTGGTGGTATCTTAAGACTTTTTGCATCCATGTTTGTCAGAAAAATCGGTCTACAGTACTCCTTTTTAATGGGATCTTTGTCTGGTTTTGGAATCGCGGTAATGCTGACCTCGTAGAATGAGTTTGAAAGTTTTCCTTCCATTTCTATTTTTTGGAACAACTTCAAAAGAACAGGTATTAAGTCTTATTTAAATGTTTGGTAATTACTCCTGGAAAACCACCCGGCCCTGGACTCTTATTTGTTGGGAGATTTTTAATTACTGATTCTACTTCTTTAGTGGTTATGGGTCTATTCAAATTTTAAACTTCTTCCTGTTTCAGTTTTGGTAGTTTATATGTTTCTAGGAATTTTTTCATTTCTTCCAGATTGCCCAATTTTTTGGTATAAATTTTTCATAATATTCTCTTATTATTGTTTGTATTTCTGAGGTATTGGTTATGATCTCTCCTCTTTCATTCATGATTTTATTTAGTTTGGTCCTTTCCTTTTTCTTTTTGGTAAATGTGGCTAGGGGTTTATCAGTTTTGTTAATACCAACCAACTTCTGGTTTCGTTGATCTGTTTTGGTTTTTTTATTTTGAAATCATTGATTTCTGCTCTAATTTTTATTACTTCCTTTCTTCTGCTGGTTTTGGCTTTATCTGCTGTTCTTTTTCTGGCTCCTTTAGGTGTAAGGTTAGGTATGTATTTGAGACATTTCTTCCTTCTTTAGGAAGGCCTGGATTGCTATATGTTTCCCTCTTATGACTGCCTTTGCAGAGGTTTTGGACTGTCATATTTTCATTTTCACTGGTTTCTGTGTACTGTTTAATTTCCTCTTTAATTATTTGGTCAAGTCATTAATTCTTTACTAGAATGTTCTTTAATCTTGAGGTATTCTTGGTCTTTACAAATTTTTCTTGTGGTTGATTTCAAGTTTCTTAGCATTGTGATCTGAAAATCGGCCTGGTATGATATCAATCTTTTTGTACTTGTTGAAGGCTAATTTATGACCCAGTATGTGATCTGTTCCAGAGAATGTTCCATGTGCACTCGAGAAGAATGTGTATTCTGCTGCTTTAAGATGAAATGTTCTGAATATATCTATTAAGTTCATCTGGTTCAGTGTGTCATTCAAAACCATAATTTTCTTGTTGATTTTCTGCTTAGGTGATCTGTCCATTGCTGTAAATGGGGTGTTAAAGTCCCATACTATTATTATTATCAATGAATTTATTTATGATTATGCCTAATTGATGTATATATTTGGGAGTTCCAAGTTGGGGGCATAAATATTTACAACTGTTTGTTCCTGATGGACAGACCCCTTAATTATGATATAATTCCCTTCTTCATCATTTGTTACAGTCTTTGTTTTGAAATCTAGTGTGTCTAATATAAGTATGGCTATGCTGATTTTCTTTTTTTTTAAGTTTATTTATTTTGAGAGAGAGAGCAAACAGGAGAGGGGCACAGAGGGAGACAGAATTCTAAGCAGGCTCCGTGTTATCAGCACAGAGCCTGATGTGGGGCTCAAATTCACAAACCGTAAGATCATGACCTGAGCTGAAACCAAGAGTTGGCCACTTAACCAACTGAGTCACCCAGGTGCCCCATCTTTTGACATCCATTAACATGATAATTCTCCATCCCCTCACTTTCAAACTGCAGATGTCTTTAGGTCTAAAATGAGTCTCTTGTAGGCAGCATGTAGGTGAGTCTTGTTTTTGTTATCTATTCTGAAACCCTATGTCTTTTGATTGAAGCATTTAAGTCCGTTTACAATTAGAGTAATTATTGAAAGATATGAGTTTAGTGTCATTGTGTTGCCTGTAGAGTTGGTGTTTCTGACGATGTTCTCTGGTCCTTTCTAGTATTTGTTGCGTTTGGTCTTCTTTGTTTTATTTTTATTTTTCTCCACTCAAAATGTTCCCCTTAAAGTATCTTACAGGGCTGGTTTAGTGGTCACAAACTCCATCAGTTTTTGTTGTCTGGGAAACTATCTCTCCTTCTATTTTGAATGACAGCCTTGCTGGATAAAGAATCTTTGGCTGTGTATTTTTCCCATTCAGCACATTGAATATATCTTGCCGCTCGTTTTTGGCCGGCTAACCTTCTGTGGACAATTCTGTTGCAAACCTGATCTGTCTTCCCTTATAAGTTAAGGAAATTTTTTTCCTTGCTGTTTTCAGGATTCTTTCCTTGTTTGCTTGTTTTGTGAATTTGACTATGGTGACTTGGTGATGGTTGGCTTTTGTAAAATCTAATGGGAGTTCTCTGTGCTTCTTGAATTTTGATGTCTGTGTCCTTCCCCAGATTAGGAAAGTTTTCAGCTATAATTTGGTTACATAAATGGTCTTCCCCTTTTTCTTTCTCCTCATCTTCTAGGACTCCTATACTCGAATGTTATTCCTTTTTAATAAGTCGCATGACACTATGTGAAAAATGCAAAAGACTCCACCAAAAAACTGCTAGAGCTGATATATGAATTCAGCAAAGTCACAGGATATAAAAACAATGTACAGAAATCGGTTGCATTTCTATACAACAATAATGAAGCAACAAAAAGAGAAATCAAGGAATCTATCCCATTTACAATTGCAACAAAAACCATAAGATACCCAGGAATAAACCTAACAAAAGAGGTAAAAGGTTTGTATGCTGAAAACTATAGACAGCTTATAAAAGAAATTGAAGAAGACACAAAGAAATGGAAAAACATTCCATACTCATGGATTAGAAGAATAAATATTGTTAAAATGACAATGCTGCCCAAAGCAATCTACACATTCAATGCAATCCCCATCAAAATACCACCAACATTCTTCACAGAGCTAGAACAAACAGTCCTAAAATTTGTATGGAACCAGAAAAGACCCCAAATAGCCAAAGCAATCTTGAGAAAGAAAACCAAAGCTAAAGGCACCACAATTCCAGACTTCAGTCTGTATTACAAAGCTGTAATCATCAAGACAAATATAGGTATTGGCAAAAACAACACATAGATTAATGGAATAGAATAGAGAACCCAGAAATGGACTCACAAACATATACCCAACAAACATTCAACAAAGCAGGAAAGAATATCCAATGGAAAAAAAGACAATCTTTTCAGCAAATAATATTGGGAAAACAGGACAGTGACATGCAGAAAAATAAACCTGGACCATTTTCTTACCCCATATACAAAAATAAACTCAAAATGGATGAAAGATCTAAATGTAAGACAGAAAGCCATCAAAATCCTAGAGTAGAAAGCAGGCAAAAACCTCCTTGACCTCGGCCACAGCAACCTCTTACTCAGCACATCTCCAGGGGCAAGGGAAATAAAAGAAAAAATGAAATATTGGGACCTCATCAAGATAAAAACCTTCTGCACAGCCAAGGAAATAATCAACGAACTAAAAGGCAACTGACAGAAGGGTGGAAAGTACTTGCAAACGACCTATCAGCTAAAGGGTTAGTAGCCAAAATCTATAAAGAATTTACCAAACTCAACACCAAAAAAAAACCAAATAATCCAGTGAAGAAATGGGCAAAAGACATAAATGGACACATTTCCAAAGAAGAGATCCAGATGGCAGACACGTGACAAGATGCTCAATATCACTCAACGTCAGAGAAATACAAATCAATGAGATTTGTAAAACCACAATGAGATACCACCTCACACCTGTCAGAATGGTTAAAATCGACAACTTTAGATATTTATCCAAAGGATACAAAAATGCTGATTCAAAGGGACACATGTATATATGTGTATACACACACACGCACACACACAATGGACAATGGAATACTACTTGGAAAACAAAAGAATGAAAGCTTGCCATTTGCAACAACGTGGATGGAACAAGAATGTATTATGCTAAAGGAAATAATTCAGAGAAAGATAAATAAATATCATATGATTTCACTTATATCAGCAATTTAAGAAACAAAACAGATGAACATGGAGGAAGGGAAGGAAAAATAAGATAAAAATAGAGGAAGATAAACCATAAAAGACTCTTAAATACAGAGAACAAACTGAGGTTTGGGTGGGGGGATGGGCTTAATGGGTGACGGGCATTAAGGAGGACACTTGTTGGGATGAATGTCTAGGGTTATATGTAAATGATGAACCACTAAATTCTACTCCTGAAACCATTATTACACTGTACTTGGATTTAAATAAAATAATAATAATAATTTGAAAAAACATAAAGAGGAACTAATACCAACCCATTAAGATGGCTACATCAAAAAACCCAGAAAACATTGATATGGAGGACATGGAGAAACTGGAACCCTTGTACAAGACTGGCATAGCTGCTATGGAAAACAGTATTACCACTCTTTAAAATATTAAAAATGGAATTATTTTTTTAATTTATTTATTTAAACTCAAGATCGTAAAATGGCAAAAAGTAATGATAAAAAAGGAGAGATAAAATGTTTCTTGGATACACCAGTTACAGGAGTTCATCACCACTAAACCAGCTTTATAAGAAAGGTTAAGGAGAATTCTTTAAGTAAAAAGAAAAGGCTATAATTAGAAAAAAATTATGAAAGGAAAAAAATTCACAGTTAAGAGCAACTGTAGGTTAAAGGTAGTAGATTAATTACTTATAAAGTCACAAAAACAATAAAGCTAATCATATCTGTAAAAATTAGTCAAGGGATACGCAAAATCACAAAATCACAAGAACAGTAAAGCTAATCATATCTATAAAATTAGTCAAGGGATCGCAAAATAAAAAGATGTAAAATATGACACCATATGCATAAAATGGGGAGGGGAAGTAAAAATTAGTGCTTTTAGAATGTGTTCAAACTTAAGTAACCATAAACTTAACGTAGACTGCTACACACTGAAGATGTTATATATAAACTCGATAGTAACCACAAAGTAAAAACCTGTAATATACACAAAAATTACAGAGAGAAAGGAATCCAAGCATACCACCAAAGAAAGCCATCAGTGCATAGGGAAGAGAGCAAGGGAAGAAAAAAAGGAACAGAAAGACTATAAAAACAACCATAAAACAAATGTAAAATGGTAATAAGTACATATATATCAATAATTACTTTAAATGTAAGTGGAATAAGTGCTTCAATCAAAATATATAAAGTGAAAGAATGGCTAGAAAAAATAAGACCAATCTTCAGGCCTGAAGACACATAAAGACTGAAAGCAAAAGGATAGAAAAACTTATTTCATGCAAATGGAAGCAGGAAAAAAAAAAAAGGCCAGAGTAGCAATATTTCTATCAGACAAAATGGACTTTAAACCAAAGACTACAACAAGAGACACAGAAGGGCACTACATGATGATAATTAATCCAACAAGAGGATATAACAACTATAAGTACCTATGCATCCAACACCTGAGCACCTATACAAATACTAACAGTAATAAAGGGAGAAACTGACAGTAACATAATTACAGTAGGAGACTTTAACACCACTCTTAAAATCAATGGATAGATCACCCAGACAGAAAATCAACAGAGGAACACTGGCTTTGAAAGATACATTAGACCTAATAGATATATACAGAATATTCCATCCACAAACAGCAGAGTATTTTTTTTCAATTGCAACAGGGAACATTCTCCAATACAGATCACATGTTAGTCCACAAAACAAGTATCAATAATTTTAGCAAGACTGAAATCATATCAGGCATCTTTTCCAACTACAACAGCATGAAACTAGAAATCAATGACAAGAAAACAAATTAGAAAAAACACAAACACATGGAGGCTAACAACATGCTACTAAACAACCAATGGGTCAATGCAGAAATCAAAGAGGAAAAAAAATATACATAAACACGGGAGCGCCTGAGTGGCTCAGTTGGTTAAGCATCTGACTCTTGATCTCAGCTCAGGTCATGATCTCACGAGTTTGTGAGTTTGAGCCTGGCATCAGGCTCCACACTGGGAGACTACTTGGGATTCTCTCTCTCCCTCCCCCTCTCTCTCTGCCCCTCATCCGCTTTCATATTCATTCTCTCTCTCTCTCTTACATACACATGATACATATATAGATTTATGTATATATATCTATGTATATATCTATGCATATATATATTTATGTATGTATACATATCTATGTATTTATATGTTTATATATCTATGTATATATATGTTTATATATGTATATATGTTTATATGTGTGTATATGTTTATATATATGTATATATGTATATATATGTTTACATATGTTATATATATGTGTATATATATGTTTACATACATATATATAAACATAATGAATTTGATCCAAAATCTTTGGGAAAAAGCAAAAGCAATTCTAAGAGGGAAGTTTATAGCAATAAAGGCCTACCTCAAGAAGCAAGAAAAGCCTCAAATACACAACCTAATCTTATATCTAAAGGAGCTAGAGGGGCACCTGGTTGACTCAGTCACTTAAGTGTCTGACTTCAACTCAAGTCATGATCTCATGGTTCGTGAGTTCAAGCACCGCATTGTGCTCTCTGCTGTCAGTGCAGAGCCTGCTTCAGATACTCTGTCTCCCCCTCTCTCTGCGTCTCCCCTGCTCTCTGTCTCTCGAAAATAAAATAAGCATTAAAAAGAAAAAGAAAACCTTCTTTGGAAAAAAAAATAAAGGAGCTAGAAAAGAAGAACAAGCAAAACCCAAAACAAGTAGACGAAAAGAAATAAAAGATTATAGTGGAAATAAATAGAGACTAAAAGAAGCACAAAAACAATCAATGAAACCAAGAGTTTCTTCTTTGAAGAGATAAATAAAATTAATAAACTTTTAGCCAGTCTCATCAAGAAAAAAGACAAGACTCAAAGAAATTCAGAAATCAAGGAGGAAAAACAACTAGACCACAGAAATACAAAAATTATAAAAGGATATAAAAAATTATCAGCCAACAAATTGGATAACCTGGGAGAAATGGATAAATTTCAAAAAACATTTCAAATTGTCCAAAAACAATTCTCCTGAAAGAAATCATCTGAACATACCAATCGCTAGTAATGAAATTGTATCACTGATCAAAAAACTCCCAAACAAAAGTACAGAACCAGATGTTTTGATGGATGAAGTCTACCAAATATTTAAATTAAATATTTTCATCTATTCACCTCAAACTTTTCCAAAAAATATAAGAGGAAGGAAAAATTTCAAATTCATTCTATGAGGCCAGGATTACTCTGACACCAAAACCAGATAACGACACTACAACAAAAAGAGAACTACAGGCCAATATCTCTGATGAACGAAGATGTAAAAATCCTCAATAAAATATTAGCAAACCAAATTCAACAATACAATGAAAAGGTTATTCACCACAATCAAGTGAGATTTATTACAGAGACACAGGATGGTTCAATATTAGCAAGTCAACCAATGAAATATTTCACATTAACAAGAGGAAGGATAAAAACTGTATGATCTCAAAAAATGCAGAAAAAGCATCTGAAAAATATATCTGTTCATTATAAAAACTCTCAAAAAAGTGGGTTTAGAGGGAACGTGCTACAATATAATAAAGGCCACATATGAAAAACCCACAGCTAACATCATACTCTGACACCAAAAAAAGAAAAAAACTATTAGAATTGATAATTCAGTCCAGTTGCAGGATACAAAATTAATACACAGAAATTCATTGTGTTTCTGTACACTAATAATTAAGCAGCATAGAGAGAAACTAAGAAACAATCCCATTTATAATTATACCAAAAAGAATAAATACCTAGGAATAAATTTAACCAAGGAGGTGAAAGACTTGTACTCTGAAAAGTATAAAACATTGATGAAAGAAATTAAAGATGTCATAAAGAAATGGAAAGAATTCCATGCTCACATATTGAAAGAATATTGTTAGGATGCCCATACTACCCAAAACAATATATATATTCAAGCAATTCCTACCAAAATACCAACAGTGTTTTTCACACAACTAGAAAAATATTCCTAGAATTTGAATAGGACCCCAAAACACCCCAAATAGCCAAAACAATCTTAAGTAAGAACAATAAAGCTGGAAGTATCGCAATCCTGTATTTTAAAATAAACTACACAAAGCTGTAGTAATCAAAACAGTATGGTACAGGCACAAATACAGACACATAGATCAACAGAACAGAATAGAGCCCAGAAATAAACCCACGCTTATCCGGTCAACTAATCTAGGACAAAGGAGGCAAGAATATACAGTGGGGAAAAGACAATCACTTCAATAAGTGGTGCTGGAAAAACTGGACAGCTACAAGCAAAAGAATTAAAGTGAACCACTTTTGGGGCACCTGGGTGGCTCAGTCAGATAAGCGTCTGACTTCGGCTCAGGCCATGATCTCGTAGTTCTCAAGTCTGAGTCCCAGGCTGGGCTCTGTGCCGACAGTTCAGAGCCTGGAGCCTGCTTCGGATTCTGTGACTCCCTCTCTCTCTGTCCCTGCCCTATTCACACTCTGTCTCTCTGTCTCTCAAAAAATAAACATTAAAAAAATTGTTAAAAAAAAAAGTGAACCATTTTCTTAAACCCTACACAAAAAGAAACTCAAAATGAATTAAAGATCTATATGTGAGACCTGAAACCATAAAACTCTTAGAAGAAATAGTAGGCTTTAGGCCTTAGAAACAGGAAAAAAACAAAACAAAACAAAAAAAACAGGCCTTAGAAGATAAAAAAAAGCAAAAATAAACTATTGGGATCGCATCAGAATGAAAGGCTTTTGCACGGCAAAGTAAACCATCAACAAAATAACACAGGCAACCTACTGAATGGGAGAAGACATTTGCAAATGATATATCCAATAAGAAGTTAATATCAAAGACTATAAATATCTTATAAACTCAACATCAAAAAATAATCTGACTTTTAAAATTGACAGGGAATCTGAATAGACATTTTTCCAAAGAAGACATACAGATGGCCAAGAGACACATGAAAAGATGCTAATCTCACTCATCGTTAAGGAAAGACAGAAATCACAATGAGATATTACTTTACACCTGTCAGAATGGCTGGTATTAAAAGGGCAATAAAAAACAAGTGTTGGCGAAGGAACCCCTATGTATGCACTGTTGGTGGGAAAGTAAATTAGTACAGCCACTGTGGAAAAGAGGATGGGGGTTTCTCCAAAAATTAAAAATAGGAATACCATAAGACCCAGTGATTCCACTACTAGATATTTACCCAAGAAGAAGAAAAACTATTTCAAAAAGATATATGCACTTCTACATTTATTGGAGATTTACAATAGCCAAGATATGGAAGCAGCTCAATGTCCATCAAAAGATGAATAGATAAAGATGTGGTATATTTATATACAATGAAATATGACTCAGTGATAAAAAGGAATGAGATCTTGCCATCTGCGATAACATAGATGGACCTAAAAAGTATGATGCTAAATGAAATAAGTCAGACAGAAAAAGACAAATACCATATGATTTAAATTATATGTGGAATCTTAAAAACAAAGTAAATGAATAACTAACCAAGCAACCAACCAAACGCAGTAACAGACCCATAAATACAGAGAACGAGCTGATGGTTGCCAGAGGGATGAGCAAGTCATAGGGATAAAAGATACGGCATAGGGAATATAGCCAATGGTACTAAAATAGCCTTATATGGTGACAGATGGTAGCTACACTTGTGGTGAGCATAGCACAAAGTGTAGAGGTGTGGCATCACTATGTTGTACACCTGAAACTAATGTAATGTTGTGTGTCAATTATACTTCCAATAAAAAAAGAAACATTTAAAAAAAGTAAATTATGAGAGCAGAATTATACTATTTATTCTATGCTTTAAGATTTGAAAAACTGAAGTAGGCTTTTATTAGGCACACAATATAATTACTCTTTTGAACTCCAAATCTAATTCCAGCTTTATATTATGTTTGTAAGAAGGCTTATGCTCCTGTTGTTATATCTAAAACTAAAACATAATGTTTCTATAAATAAAAAAATAAAGAAGAGCAAATTAAACTGAAAGTAAGCAGCAGAAGAAAAAATAAAGTACCGAAATCAATAAAATGGGAAAGTAAATGTGCTAACTAAGCCACAATTGGGTGTTTTGAAATGATTAATAAAATTCATTAATTCCTAGTAAGACTGACCAAGGAAAAGAAGGAAAATAAAAATTTCTAGCAAATGTACTGACGAATGACATATCTGATAAAGGATTAGTACCTAAAATCTATAAAGAACTTATCAAACTCAACACCCAAAAAACAAAAAACCCAGTGAAGAAATGGGCAGAAGACATGAATAGACACTTCTCCAAAGAAGATATCCAGATGGTCAACAAACACATGAAACGATGCTCAACGTCACTCATCATCAGGGAAATACAAGTCAAAACCACACTGAGATATCACCTCACATGTGTCAGAATGGCTAAAATTAACAATTCAGGAAACAACTGATGCTGGCGAGGATGTGGGGAAAGGGGAACCCTTTTGCACTGGTGGTGGAAATGCAAACTGGTGCAGTCACTCTGGAAAACAGTATGGAGGTTTCCCAAAAAGTCAAAAATAGAACAACCCTATGATTCAGTAACTCCACTAATAGGTATTTACCCAAAGGATACAAAAATACAGCTTCAAAGGGGTACATGCACCCTGATGTTTAAAGCAGCATCATCAACAATAGCCAAACTATGGAAGGAGCCCAAGTGTCCAATGACTGATGAGTGGATAAAGAAGATATATATATTTATATATATATACACACACACAATAAATTTTACTCAGCTATCAAAAAGAATGAAATCTGCCATCTGCAACAATGTGGATGGAGTTAGAGTATTATGCTAAGTGAAGTCAGTCAGAGAAAAGACAAACACCGTATGATTTCAAACTCATATGTGGAATTTAAGAAACAAAACAGATGAACACAAGGGAAAGAGGAAAGGAAAAAAAGAGAAGGAAGCAAACCATAAGAGAGTCTTAACTATACAGAAGAAATGGAGGGTTGCCGGAGGAGAGGTAAACGGAGGGATGGGTTAAATGGGTGATGGGTATTAAGGAGGCATGTGGTGTGATGAGCACTGGGTGCTGTATCTAAGTGATGAATCACTAAATTCTACCCCTGAAACCAGTATTACCCTATACGTTAACTAACTAGAATTTAAATAAAAACTTGAAACCAAAAAAAGAAGAGAAAGGAAAAAAATGAATTGAACTAGAGATGAATGCACTAAATGCCACTAAACTGTTCATTTTAAAACGGTTAATTTTATGTTATGCAGATTTCACCTCAATAAGTTAGTGCTTAAAATTAAAATTTTAAAACACTATAAAATTCCCACATCAGAAATAAAGCAGAGGGCATTTCTATATTCATATAATTATTAAAATAATATATTTAAAGCATTCTTGGTCTAAGTGGTAAGATCACAACGTCTTGTGATAGTGGTCAGATAGAGTATGAAGTTAGCATAATCATGGAGAATGTATTAGAAATGTGATTGTAACTATATATATTCTGGTCATAAACATTACACAAATAATCGAAGATACTACTTAATTTCTTAAAATTCAGGGGTCCTTAAGGAGAGTGATTTGGATTAATGTACAACCCATCAGTTTCTCACAGTCACCTTTGCAGTATAGCTACATGGAAAACCCTTATCGTCCTTACTACAGTCTATGGTTTCCTTATAGAAAAAGATGGTGCCTTCTCACTTTTCCCATAAAACCAGTATGATGCATGTGTACATATTATTACTTGGTAAATATTTGCTGAGCTAAATTAAACTGCTTGACTTTGTAACAGGACTCAGGATATGATTCCTCTCAGATCTGATGCCAGCTGAAACTACGCCCACATAACTATAGCCGAAGAATAACTTTAAAGCCCTAAGGTGATCGACCATCCTATGGCCAGAGAGGTGGGAAAAGTGAGAACAAGAACAGAAGTAAATCCAACAGCCTAGCTCATGGCTTGAGATGCAGAAACGTATTTAAGGGTAATTTTTATTAAGTCCAAGGAGATTTTAGAGATATATATCCTCCTCAAGGAAAACATTGTCTTTGAAGCATTTAAAATCATCTGAAAAAATTTACTTTTAAATCTAAGAGAAAGGAACTATGGATTAAATTAAGCAGTGATTAATAACAGTTAAGTTTGGAAAAAGTTGCCATTTTGTCTCCTAGGTGCTTTTAATTCTGAAAATCTGTTTTAAGTTGTTTCTATTTTTGAATGATTTAGGTATGTTCTTAATTATCTCATAAGAAAACTGGCTATCTGAACCATAAAGCTATTTATGAGGTACTGCAATTCTTCTAATAATAGCTGAAGGAAATAAACAACTTTCTGACTTCCAACTTCTAGAAGAATGAAAGCACCAAGGACACAAAAAAGTGTGTTGAATGATAACAGATTGGAGATAAACCAGGGGCTGATGGCTATGTTCCAGGGACAGGGACACAGTCTACCCTTGATAAATGTTTGCTAGCAGAGGGAGGGAGGAAGACAGGGTGAGCAGGGTAAGAAGGGGGAAAATAGGAGATTCAAAAAGAGCCACACAAAGAAATCCTGAGATGAGAAGGAGATGCTACTTAAAGTTGTTTAGTGGGAATGCAAACTTTATGCAAGTCAACCACATGCCAAGAAAGATATGGTCAAACACTTACTTCAATCCTTTGTAGAACAACTTCTTGTAGTCAACATTTATTCTCCTGATATTTTCTTTTGTAAGACGTTTAATGGGAAATAACCGGCCCACTTGCTGAAAACCAGGAGCTCTGCTTTGGACATACTGCCTATCAAAATTTGGCAACCAAAAAATCTGTAAGGAGAAAGAGGAAGTCTTTAGTGGATAATCAGCTCTCCAGGTACAAAGAGCCTCATTCCAGCACTGGCAACAGTCTATAGAGAGTAGAGAGAGATTCTAGCCCTTGGTGAAAGAGTCAATGTGGCCTGATACTATCTAATGAACTCTTATGATGGGACTTTTACCAGGGTTGTTGTGGAGCTGAGATTTCTGAGTTAACATCCTGAGTCAAGGGCCCATTGTGTTCACAAAGCCCCACACTAGCCAAAGCGGATGAGGAGTTGGGAGGTGCAGATGAAAGATAGAAATCCTATTTCCTCTAGCTGATGATGCTAAAAATCATCTTTGAGAGGGGTTATTTCCTGTCAATAGGGAATACTATTAGGACTCATCTGTGGAAATAGCTCCATTTGCAAGAAGACACACGTTTGTTTCATTCAACGCTCTACCACATTTTAAGAACTTAAGAGATTTGGAATGATTGCCCAAGTGCAGAGAGTTGCTTCTGAAAAACATGATGAACAAATCCCTGCTCAAATAAGAACCAACTGTTTCTTTTCTATCATTAATTAAAAGCCGAATCCTCAAAGCCTTCCTGTTACCCAGGCCCCTTCTAATAGTTCTAGGCTAGTGATGGTGCGGGCCACATTATACTGTCATTCCACACATGCTTTTTTAACAGAGTGCTGCTATTTCATGTGGTCTGGAGTAGCAAACAGCTTCTGTGTTCTTCCCCACTGAGATAAATTTAACTGGGTCATTCTTAGATTGCCACGTGTACCTACATGGGCAACAATCTCCATTTCTACAGACAGCAAAATTATTTAGGCATCCCAGAGAAGATCTACAACGTAGGTCGGGTTCAACTGCTATGCTCCTGGGACATGCTACCCGCCTCCCAACCTCTACCATAAACAATGAGATAGACATACCAGATGTTGCTCAATTTTAGAGGCAAGGATCACGCTTACTACATGGCGAATATACATGCTTCTGAGAGGATGTTTACGTGGAGGGGCATTAAGATCAAACAGCAAAAATTTTTTTTCCTTCTGTGCAAGTTCCAATAAATCAGTTAGTTTTGGAATCCTCTGATTTTCTGCTTTTTCACGATCAGCCTTTGATAGGGGTTTCATATGGTAAAATGGTTTAAACTAAAAACAAATACATCAGAGAATACGTTGGCTCCTATCAAAAGCAATTTCCAATTCTCCTGCTATATAGCCCCACACCCCAGCCTATCCCTACGTTGCTCCATTATCATTCAACCCACCAGACTCTCTGAAATACTACCCCTGAAATAACAGTTGCCCAGGAGAGAAATTAAATGTAATCTTCATAGGTAATTATGGTATTTGGAATGATTTCTTCTATACTGTAGAACATGTTGTATTTGCACTGAAAGCCCTTCATATTTTTGTCCTGACCTTCTTTTCGGCTTTTTTTTTTTTTTATAACTCAAGGTAATACAATCTCTTTTTATAAAAGTCACACTGGCTTCCCACATTTGCTCTCACTGTTCTAGTTATATATAATGTAAAAACAGGCTTTGGTTTCAATCCCAGCTCTATCACTCATTGGTTTTCCTTGTTGAATCTACCTGTTAAATCTTATCCTAAACCTACAAAGCCCAGCTTAAATGACACCTCCTTTATAAAGCCTTCCTTAAATATTCCTGAACTAAAGAGACTTTGATGGTGTTACATTCCAAAGGCTCATTTTATGTCTCAGTTGTATGTTTCATTTTTGCCTTCTATTTGTTTATGTCTTAGACCAGATTCAAATAATGACTTCATATGCTTCTTGCTGTGTAACTGTAGTAAGACCATTTAAATTCTCAAAGTCTTCATTGCCCAAATTATAAAATAGGGACGGGGAGAGGTAACCTATGTACTTCTCAGAATTATTTTGAATACTGAATATGATAAAATATTTACAGGTTCTAGGAGCATGTCTACTACATAGAAAAGTGCACAATTCACATGAGTTCCCTCACTCCCTATTGCTTCTACTGGAATATACCTTCTTTATGGCAGAAATTGTCATCTGTTCTTTGCAATATTTTGCAAAGCATTTTCATTTTGTACCTCACTCCACACATCTATTAGCTATATTAAATTTAAAAGATGACTAATTTTATACTCATTGTTTATTTTAGATAATTTGTGGGTGAAGTTCAGTGATAAAAAGCTATTGCTAAGAAGGAAACAGGACACGGGTCCTTTTCTCAAGAATCAAGTAATATCTTTTTCTACACGACTTTATCTTCTTTCTCATTCTCACCCTTTCTATTTCTTCCCCTTCTCCTGATCTCCTTCTTCTCAGCAAAGAAATAATCATATTGCACAGTGTCATCAAACTAGAACAGAAGTCAGATCATAGAAGTTGAATTAAACCATGGTCTAGATCTCAGTTGAGGACTATTATTAAGAGTCTTCTTAATCCTCAGGAAAATAAAAAAATTGCCTCAGAATTCAAGATTCTGTTAGATTCTTCCAGATATAAAACAACTGATTCACTTAATTATTAGACCTTCATGTGGGGAAAATTGTTAAAAGAACAGAATGAGAAACACACAGACAGAAGTTAAATAACTCAGCTGTGCATAATTTTTAAAGTGTCTCTGAATGGGCAAAAAGAATAAGAAATGCTCTATACAAGGACATTTATAAAGCCTTTCCTTTAAGGATAAATTGAACAAAAAATTTTTTTAAAAATAAATATTAAACAATAGCGTTTAAAACTAATTTCCAATTAGCTTTCAATAGTATCATAGGGTAGGTCTAACAGCGGAAGCAAATTGAGGCTCTTTTTTTGGTACATAATATAGGACACTTAGAAAAATAAACTGGAATGGGACAAAACCACTTTAGACTATCTCCAACAAGTGGTTGAACATTTTTTAAAAAAGCTCTAGAAATAACAAGGTAGAAATGAAAACAACCTTGTAGTTCTCCACATAAAAGCAACAGCTTAACAGACTGAGCCATTCAGGTGCCCCACACCAGTTAACTTCTAATGGATACTTTCCCCAAAATCTCCAAGACACAAGTCATCACAGCAGGAACAAATAGAGTACAATACCAAACACTGATAGGGTAACTTTTCTATGACATCAGAAGTATTACCAGTTCTTTCCTCACCTGTAACCAACACAATCCTGGAAAAACTATAAAGTGAGAAATGAATTAGAACTTTGCACAAAAGGGCCCTTTGAGGATCTCTAAAATGTTTGTGTACAGTGTCTTCCTTGTGTGGACTATGAATTTATACTAGTAACCATGTTTACTTTTTGGCTGGGCTAACGCATTTCCTTATTGAATAGTCACTGCAACTTAAAATAGCTTTAAAAACTATGACTATTTTTTGGTTTTTATCCTATTTGGTATTCTCTCAGATTTCTGGACCTGTGGTTTGATGTCTGTCACTAATTTTGTTAGATTTTCAACCATTATCACTTCAAATATTTTTTCATCTCCATGTGGTATTCCTATTACACATATGTTATACCTTTTGTAATTTTCCCTATAATTCTTGGCTATTGTGTTCTTTTCAATTATCTCTTTGTGTTTCATTTTGGGAAGTTTATGGTGATTATCTTCAAGATTACTGGTTGTTTCTTTAACTGTGTCCAATCTACTAATAGGCATTCTTCATGTCACTTAAGCGTTTTTTATTTCTAGGTTTTGAATTCTTAGAGTTTTCATCTCTCAGCTTACATTATCTATCTTTTCTTACATGCTGTCTGCTTTTTCATTAACGCTATTAACATATGTCTACTTTTTCCTTTAGAGCTATTAATATATTAATCAGTTATTTAAACTTCTTTAATAATTCCAAAATCTGTGTTATATCTGGCCTTTTTTTTTTTTTTTTTTGTCTCTTCATATTGTGCTTTATCTGGTCTTTTAGTATCTTATTTTTTTGTTGGAAGCTGGACATGATATCTGGATATGAGGGACTGAGATAATTATGTTTTTATACAGCTATAGGTACTAGAGGGTTCAGTTTCCGTGTTTTGTTCTGTTTCCTCTCCTATTATCTTTGGGTTCCTTAAGAGCTCCTTCTTACAGTATGTTTTGCAGCTCTCTCAGTTGTAACCCATTATTATACTGAAGCCCTATCCATGTGGTGATAAGGTGCAGGGAAAAGGAAGCATTCTACAATCTTACGATTAAATCTTAGCTTTTAAGTGAGTCTAAGTTCCAGAAGCATTTCCTAGTGTTTTTTTCTCTACCCTTACGTGAGACAGGAAGACTAGAGTGAACTGAAGTTGACAAATTGCGCTTCCCACATGTTAGATAAGGTTCTGGAATAGTAGTTCTCCCTGAAGACTGCACCTTTGAAATGGAGAACACTCGGGATGTAGTTCAAAAAAGTTACTTTTTTCCTCCTGCTGCCCAAAACAGAAGTTTTTTTCCCCAGTCTTCACTATGAAAACCTGAAGAAGTAGGGAGGCAAAACCCACAAAAGTGTGGGAGTTTATATAAAACTGGGTCCCCAGGAGTTTTTAATTCTCAAGCTAGTTCAACACTCAGCCTCCAGCATTAATCAAAATTACCAATAACTTAAACTGTTCCTACCAGTTTTTGGCCGCAGTGGCTTCTGCTTCTAGTAAACTGATCTTGGTCATGATTCTCTGTACTCACCTTTCTCCCTAGATTGAATGGCTCTGTCCAGAGTGATGGCTTGCCCTATGATTTCAATTCTTTTATGGATCTAAAAAAGGCACTGATTTTCAATTTGTTTGGCTTTTTTTTTTCTTTTTCTTTTTTCCTAAGGATGGGAGTGAGCGCTTCCAAGCTCTTTATGTGTTGAAGCTGAAATCAGAAATCCTCTCTGATTATATTGGGGTGTTTTTTTTTTTTGTTTTTGTTTTTATTTCTTTAAATATTGACCTTGTATCCTGTGTCCACACTAAATTCACCTATTAGTTCTTGAATATTTTTAGTAGATTCCTTGGGATAGTTTACATAGACAATCACGTCCCCTGCAAAGAGAAATAGTTATATTTCTTCCTTTCCAGTCTGTATGCCTTTTTCTTCCCTTATTGCACTGGCTAGAATTTACAATATCAATTCAATAATATTGAATAGGAGTGGTAAGACATTCTTCTTTTTTCCAGGTCTTATGGAGAATAAGTTCATTTTTTCACCAGTATTACAGAATTACTTCATCAGGTAAAGGTAGTTCCTTTATATTTTTAGTTCTCGGAGAGTTTTTATCAAGAATAGAAGTTGAATTTATGAAATGATTTTTCTGCATGAATTGAGATTATAAATTTTCTTCTTTGTGTGTGTTAACATGACTAAATTGATTTTCAGCTATAAACCTTGCATTCTCAGGATGAAACCTCTTTGATCACATTATATTATCCTTTTTACATATTGCTGGATTCAGATTAATATTTTGTTAGTGATTTTTATATCTGTATTGATGAGGTTTTATCAGTCCTGAGATTTCTTGAAAATGCCTTTTTATAGATTTGTTGTAAGAGAAATTCTGTCCTCATGAAAATGCACTAGATATTATTATTTTTCTTTTTTATAGAAGAGAATTGTAGAATTGATATTATTTCTTTCTTGTGCATTTGGTAGAATTCGTCAGTGAACACGTCTACAAATTGGTTTCCTGTTGGATGTTTTTAAACTACAAATTCAGTTTCTTGAATAGATGCAGGACTATTTAGGTTATGTATTTCTTCCTGAGTGAGTTTTGGTAGCCTGTGTATTTCAAAAACTTGTAAAAAAAAAAAAAAAAACTTGTTCCATTTCACCTGAATTTTCATATTTATAAGCACAGAGTTGTTCATAGACAATGATGTGCTGCTAAAGGCTTAACAAGGAGCTCTTGAGGAATATAAAGATCTGATTGTAGGGCTTGTCAAATTTTGCTGGTTAAATGCTACAACCTTTCCTAATTTCATAATTAAACAACTGGTTCCAAAAGTTCTGAAATAATTGGCTCTTATGAGCTAATATGAGCCAGCTCCACTATTATCAGTATTTCATTATTATCTTCTTTAATGTCTGAAGGGTCTGAATGAATGAACCTTCTTTCATCTCTAGTACTGGAAATTTGTGTCTTCTTTTTGTCTTGGTCACTTAGCTAGAGGCTTATCAATTTTGTTGATGTCTTCAAAGAATAAGCTTTTATTTCACTGACATTTTCTATTTCTCTATTTTCATTCCATTGATTTCTGCTCTTTTTTACTTCTTTTCTTATGCTTATTTTTGGTTTAACTCACTGCTCTTTTTCTAGTTTCTTAAAGAAGCTTAGATTACTGATTTGAGACTTTTCATTCCTAATATAAGCAGATAATCCCATGGGTTTTCCTCTAAGCACAACTTTAGTTGAATTTTACCAATTTCAATATGTTCTATTTTCATTCAGTTCAAAATATTATCTAATTTCCTTTGAGATACCCTATTTGATCTATGGGTTATTTAGAGCTGTATTTTTAAAAACATTTGGGAATATTTTTAAAGAACCAAACAAATTCTGGACCTGAAGAACTCAATAAATGAGATGAAGAATTCATTAGAAAACATTGGAAATAGAGCAAATCAAATGGAAGAAAGAATAAGCAAGCTGGAAAATAGGAATCTAGAAATGATTCAGGTAAAAAAAGAGAGAGCTAAGATTTTTCAAAAGTGAAGAAACCCTATGAGAACTATCCGACTCCCTTAGAAGAGCCAAAATAAGAATAATGGGTATACTAGATGAAGAGAAAGGGGAAGAGAGTTTATTTAAAGAAATAACAGGGGCACCTGGGTGGCTAAGTCGGTTGAGCGTCCGACTTTGGCTCAGATCATGATCTCACAGTTAGTGAGTTCGAGCCCCATGTTGGGCTTTGTGCTGACAGCTCAGAGCCTGGAGCCTGCTTCAGATTCTGGGTCTCCCTCTCTCTGCCCCTCCCCTGCTCTCTCTCTCTCTCTCAAAAATGAATAAACATTAAAAAAAAAAAAAGAAATAACAGTGGAGGGGTGCCTGGGTGGCTCAGTTGGTTAAGCATCCAACTTTGGCTCAGGTCATGATCTCGTGGTCCATAAGTTTGAGCCCCGTGTCGGGCTCTGTGCTGACAGCTCAGAGCCTGGAGCCTGCTTTGGATTCTGTGTCTCCCTCTCTCTCTGCCCTCCCGTGCTTGTGCTTGGGCTTGGTCTCTCTCTCTCTCTCAAAAAAAATTTAAAAAAGGAAAGAAAGAAGTAACAGTGGAGGGGTGCATGGGTAGCTCAGTAATTGAAGCATCGACTTTGGCTCAGGTCATCTGGAGCCTGTTTCAGGTTCTGTGTCTCACTCTCTCTTTGCCCACCCCCTGACTCGTGCTCTCTCTCTCTCTCTCTCTCTCTCTCAAAAATGAATGAACGAACAAACAAACGAATGAACAAGAGAACGAACAATGGAGAACTCCTCAAACCAGGGGAAAAGTTGGGACACAAAAGTCCATGGAGCCAATAGATCACCTTATTATCTCAATGCAAAGACCTTCTCTAAGACACATTAAAACAAAGCTGTCAAAAGTCAACAATAAGGAACGTGAAAGGCAGTCAGGATTTTATTTTAAGTAACCTACAAATGAACCCCTATTAGACTATCAGCAGATTTCCAGGCTGGAACAGAATGGAATGACATATTTGGGGTACTGAAAGATTGAAAACTGCCAGCTCAGAATACTTTATCCAGGAAATTTATCCTTCAGATATGAAGGAGAAATAAAGACTTTCCCAAACAAAAGCTAGTGGAGTTTACCACTACTAAACCTGCCTTACAAAAAATGCTGAAAGGAGCTCTTCTATCTGAAATGACACACGTACACAAAAACTCTAGAGTAAGGTGATACAAAGGCAGAATCAGAACACTATAACTGTATTTTAGGATATGATGTCAAATAATTATAGCACAAAGGTTAAAGAAAAAGAGCATTAAAAATAACTATAACTACTAGAATTTGGTACCAAATTCACAACATAAAAGGAGATAATTTCCGATAGCAAAAATGTGAAAGGGGAAGAGTAAAAATATAGAATCCATACAGACAAATAAAGACAAATTGCTATCAGTATAAAAAGGAGTATTTATCTATGAGACATTTTATGCAAACTTCATAATAACCATAAAACATAAACCTAGAGCAGAGACACAAAACACACAGATCAATAGGACAGAAGAAAAAGCCCAGAAATAAGCCCACAATTACATACTCAGTCAATCTATGACAAAGCAGGAAAGACTATCCAATGGGAAAAAGACAGTCTTTTCAACAAATGGTGTTGGGAAAACTGGTCAGTTACACGCAAAAGAATGAAACTGGACCACTTTCTTACACCATACATAAAAATGAACTCTAAGTGGATTAAGGACCTAAATGTGAGACCCGAAACCGAAAAAATCCTAGAAGAGAGAACAGGCAGTAATTTCTCTGACATTGGCCACAGCAATATTTTTCTAGATATGTCTCCTTGAGGCAAGGGAAACAAAAGCAAAAATAAACTACAGGGACTACATAAAAATAAAAAGCTTCTGCACAGCAAAGGGAACAAAACTAAAAGGCAATGTGTGGAATGGGAGAAGATACTTATAATGGCATATCTGATAAAGGGTTCTATGTGAACATATAAAGAACTTCAATTCTTTATATTGAATATAATAATTATTATAATAGTAATACTATAATTCAAAATAGGCAGAAGGCATGAACAGACATTTCTCCAAAGAAGACAGGCAGATGGCCAACAGACACCTGAGAAGATGCTCAACATCACTCATTATCAGGGAAATGCAAATTAAAACCACAATGAGGAATCACCTCACACCTATCTGAATAGCTAAAATCAAAACCACACAAAAAAATGAAATCTTGCCATTTGCAACAACCTGGATGGATCTAGAGGGTATAACACTAAGTGAGATAAGCCAGTCAGAGAAAGACAAGTGCCATATGACTTCTCATACCTGTAAGAATATAAGAAACAAAAAGAAAAATGAGACAAACCATAAAAAGAACACCAAAAAAAAAAAAAAAGTGAAAACCATGGGGTGCCTGGGTGGATCAGTCAGTTGAGCAACCAACTTCTGCTCAGGTCATGATCTCACGGTTTGTGAGTTCAAGCCCCACATTGGGCTCGCTGCTGTCAGCATGGAGCCAGCTTTGGATCCTCTGTTAGGTTAGTTTCAGGTATACAATATGGTGATTCAACAATTCTATATATTACTCGGTGCTCATCATGATAAATGTACTCTCAATCCCTTTCACATATTTCACCCACTCCCCAACTAACTTCCCCTCTGGTAATCATCTACAGTGAAACCTTGGGTTTTTTTGATTAACTTGTTCTTTGAGTGTTCTGCAAGATGAGTGAATAAATTTTAACTTGATAAATGAGCAATGTCTTGTAGGATGAGTATCGCACGACACCAAATGTCACATGATCACAACTGGGTCCATGGTTCTCTCTCTCTTTCGCTGTGGAATTATGGGTGATCATCTCCCATGTTCGGTCTCAGGCCTCAGTGTTTGGCAGAAATTAGTGATATTTCATGGCACAAAAACAGACACATAGACCAATGGAATAAAATAGAGAACACAGAATGGACCCACAAGCATATGGCCAACTAATCTTGGACAAAGCAGGGAAGAGTATCCAATGGAAAAAAGACAGCCTCTGTAACAAATGGTGCTGGGAGAACTGGACAACAACGTACAGAAGAATGAAACTAGACCACTTTCTTTCACCACTCACAAAAATAAACTCAAAATGGATGAAGGACCTGAATGTGAGACAGGAAACCATCAAAATCCTAGAGGAGAAAGCAGGAAAAAAACCGTTTTGACCTGAGCCGCACCAATTTCCTACGTGACACATCTCCAAAGGCAAGGGAATTAAAAGCAAAAATGAACTATTGGGACCTCATCAAGATAAAAAGTTTCTGCATGGCAAAGGAAACAACCAACAAAACTAATAGACAACCGACGGAATGGGAAAGGATAATTGCAAATGACATATCGGATAAAGGACTAGTATCTAAACCAGGGGGGAGGGGAAGAGGGGAAGGGAAGTTCCTGGTTTCACTTATTTGTTCTATTGCTTTTAGTTTCTATTTCACTTATTTCTGCTCTGATCTCTATTCTTTCCATTTACTGGTTGGGGTCTTGTTTGCTCTTCTTTTTCTAGCTCCTTTAGGTGTAAGGTTAGGTTGTTTATTGGAAATTGTTTTGCTTCTGGATGTAGGCTTGTATTGCTATAAATTTCCCTCTTAGAACTGCTTTTGCTGCATCCAACGGTGTTGGACCATTGTGTTTTCATTTAATTTGTTTCCATACATTTTTCATTTCCTCTTTTATTTCTTTGTTGACCCAATGTTTACTAGCATGTTATTTAACCTCCATGTATTTGTGTTCATTCCAGATTTTTTTTCTTGTGTTTTTTTTTTTTCTAGTTTCTTAGTGTTGTGGTCAGAAAGGCATGGTATGACTTAGATCATTTTGAATTTGTGGAGGCTTGTTTTTTGGCTGAATATGTGACCTACCCTGGAGAATATTCCATATGCACTTGAGAAGAATGTGTATTCTGCTACTCTGGGATGGAAGGTTCTGAGTATATCTGTTAGATCTATCTGATCCAATATGTCATTCAAAGGTACTGTTTCCTTGTTAATTTTCTGTTTGGATGACCTATCCATTGATTCAAATGGGGTGTTAAAGTCCCGTGCTATTATTGTATCACTATCAATTAGTTCTTTTATGCTTGTTATTAGTTGCTTTATGTGTTTGGTTGCTTCCATGTTGAGTGCATAAATATTTACAATTGTTGTATCTTCTTATTGGATCATTCCCTTTATGATTATATAGTGTTCTTCTTTGTTTCTTGTTCTGGTCTTGTTTTAAAATCAATTTTGTCTGTGGGTGACTGGGTGGCTTAGTTGGTTAAAAGCGTCCAACTTCGGTTCAGGTCATGATCTTGTTTGTGAGTTCGAGCCCTGCCTTGGGCCCTGTGCTGACAGCTCAGAGCCTGAAGCCTGCTTCAGATTCTGTGTCTCCCTCTCTATCTGCCCCTTCTCTGCTCATGCTCTGTCTCTCTCTCTCAAAAATAAAATAAACATTAAAAATTTTTTTGATTAATTTTTTCTGATAAAAGTATTGTTACCCAGCTTTCTTTTCACTTCCATGTGCATGATAAATGCTTTTCGATCCTTCAGTTTCATTCTTCATGTGTCTTTAGGTCTGAAATGAGTCTCCTGTAGGTAGCATATAGGTGGGTCTTGCGTTTTTATCTATTTTGCACCCTACATCTTTTGACTGGAGCATTTAGTCTATTTACATTCCAAGTAATAATTGATAGGTATGTGTTTACTGCCATTTTATTTTATTTAAGTTTTATTTATTTGTTTTGAGAAACAGAGACAGAGAGAGAAAGAGTAGGGGTAGGTGCAGAGAGAGAGGGAGAGAGAGAATCCCAAACAGGCTCCATGCTCAATTTGGAACCTGACGCAGGGCTTGATTTCATAATTGTGAGATCGTGCCCTGAGAAAATATCAAGAGTTGGATGCTTACTGGACCCAGCCACCCAGACATCCCACTTATTGCCATTTTAAAATCTATTTTCTTTTGACTTTTCTCTGTTATACTTGGGCAAAACATTCTTTGTATTTAGTAACTTGTTCTCACTGACCCCACAGAATTCAGGTACAAATACTTTTTACTGAGTCTCTACTTTTCATGGCAATGCAGTCATTTGCATAAGTTGAATAAAAATCTGTCCTCCTTTTCACTCAGATATAATTTAACAAATTATGCAATCTGGAGGATCATCTTTAAGAATACTTTCAATTCAATCAGAGATGAAAGTCCCCGGTCTCTGTTAAGGACATAGATGTAACTGATATTTGAAACCCATGCCTATACGTCTTCCTAAGCAAACTTGTATCTGTTGTTGTACACTGTCCCAGCATTATAGGTAGTAAGAAAGGTCACTGCCTAGCAGACACAAAAGAGGAATCTGTCCACAGTTGTAGGTATACAGGTGAAACCTGGTAGAAATGAATTTCTTATTTTATAACTAATAGTGATAAAAAGAGCTCTGGAATGATAGGGACTACTAAAAATGAAATTTTGGATTCTATACATCATCTCCAGACAGAACTTAATTTGACAGACTTAGCGGTTGTTTAACACAATCCGGCTCTAGATTTGCTGATTATACAACACGGAACCCTATGTGTGTTAAATGACCCTTCTTACTAAAGCTATGTAAATTAATAAAGCTAAATAACACAAAGTCACACTGACCCCAGTCTCTAAATAATCTATAGACATTAATTATGATTACGAAAGGAGACTGTTAAATTATTCAGACTTAGAAATAAGGCAAAAAGTTGATTGCTGGACTGTATTGTGTCACAGTAGCACATTCTTTAATAAACCCATCCAAGGGTCATCAGATTCTTAGGGGAATTAATTCGCTTTTGTTTGAATTACTATTTACTACTGATTAAGGCAACACTATGTAGAGCTAGATGTTAGCTTGTGGAAACCTGATAAAAATGTAAATGATTTCTGTCCAGTAGAGATGCACATGATTTTTTCTGGTAGAGAAGACAACTCCAAAGATAAAGCTTTATTGTAACTTAGTTAATATACTAAGTTTGTATCTAACTTAGCAATCTCTTTTCAGTGTTTCTTTGTTGTGCTGACTATATGCATGTTGGTTTGTCATTTCTCTTTTGAGTGCGTTCTGCCAGCCTGCTTTGTTCTCTCATTAACGTGCTAAGTAAAACTTATGCTCACTATCTAGTTGCATGAGAATTGTATTTTTATCATTTTGAGAATTATACTTTCACAAAAGAATATAAGAAAACTCTACAGAAATGTTGGTTTTTCTGGAGAAACAGGAACTCAGTTGAGCTTCCAGGAATAATTACCAGAACTTTTCTATTTTTATTTCATTATCGATCAGATTGATTTGTCACCAACAATCTCAAGAACAATAAATATACTAACAAAGAGTGATCAGCTCACCACCATCATCATTCCATAATGATACAAATCCAATGAAGGGTGACCTGAATAATCTTCAAAAAGAAAACCAATCTCTTTGCTATGAAAAAGTACCCAAATATGCAAATCCTTTAAATCACATGCCAACACCACTTCAACCCTGACTGCACAGCATGTAAGCAAAGAAAACATCACAATTAAATCTAAAAATAAAGCCTCCTAGATAACCATATTTGAACTCCAGGTTTCAGGATACTCCTCAGTAGCCATAGCAATAGTGTAACTAACATACCACCTAAATATGCTAAAATAAAACTATCAATCCTAATAAAAATCCACAAAAATGTATTACAATAATATATTCAATCCTACCACTTAAAATAAGATTTTATGAGCCATACATTATACATCAGATACAATATCAGCCTTTTCATCTGGAACACATATTTGCCAAAACATTAACTATGGCTAACTAATCTAACATATACATTCTAATGGAACATCTCTAGTTTGTATATGTCTATTTATCATGTATGATGAGACATACACGGAGCCTACATACACAGAGAAACTTGGAACACCAGAGTAATCTCATTATTTTCACAGATGAAAACTATTTATAGGCTACGAACTCTTATAAGAACGAGTTTTCTGAAAAGATACAGTAATTACAAATCCACTTTCAGCTATCTCTTCTACTAACACTAGTTCACAGAATGAAATCGAAGTGGGTAAGTTCATTTTTACATAATGCCTTACCTAACACCATTCTTACGTGAAAAGGATCCAGTAAACTGTCAAGATTAATATCAAATATAAATAAAATTCCAGTCTACCCTCAATACACAATTAAAAATACCTTAAGACTTATTTTCCTAATTACAATGACCTGATAAGAGTTGTCACAACAGCTGACCCCAGACCACATGATTGATGCTACAGGTGCTAGCAATACGAATGCCTGCCGTCTGTCATGCTCAGGTGTTTATTTTCAAAATCAAATTCTCAAATGACTATATTTGATCGGTATAACTTAGGTCACATGGATTCCCACTAGATATATTATTAGCTGGAAACTGTAAGCTGTTTTCTTTAATCTTTTTGAGAAGGCAGGTTTGACTTTCACCATATGCAAATCTGACCTTTTATTTTAGCCACTTTAAAATACTCAGGATAATTCTAAACTCTCTAACTCTATAGTTATTTAAGCATGGTTATAATATCCTCCCAGCATGTTTTCCCAGGTTCTCCGAATCTATCTCGCATCCCCTTCCTATCCCCCTCTCTCTCTCCTCCTGTCTATCTTTCTCTTCCTCTTTCACACACGCACACATACTCACCATTTCCGCTCTTGTTCCAGTATAGTGTAATCTCTGAAACACACCACCACCACTGGTTCCCGTTAGTAATGATCTTTCCTCAGCTCAAACGATGCCTTTGCATGAAGTATTCTTAAACTCTCTCAAGTAGAAGCATTCACTCTCGTCTCTAAATTACACTGTATACGGCAATGCTTTATATTTTACCACACCTTTACTAGCCTATTTATCTCCTTCAAGATTCCCTGATCTCCATCCCTCAGACTGAATTAGAAGTTGCTCTGTGTGCTCCTAAGCAACCTGACTCTAGTACTTATCACAGTGTGTTGTAATGGTCTCTTCTAGCCTGTGAACTCCATTAGGGCTGAGTGTGTGTTTATTCACCATTGTATCCACATGCCTAGTACCCAAAAGGTACGCAATAAATATTTATTGAATGATAAAAAGGAGTCAAGCATAAATGTTTCCCAGTATGCCTCATTGATTACGAGTTACTCAAAATGTGTAGGAAAATGCTATGTACACTGCAGACACACTGAAATTTCATGAGATGTTTGGATAAAAAGGAATTAGATGACAAAAGTAAGTTGGCAAGTTCATCTTCAGAATTTCCAACGAATATAGAAAGTAGCAATTAGACTGACCGCATTCTTGGAAAAGCCCTCCTGTCAGTGCTACAGTTCTGGTACCAAACTGCGATGAAATCTTGTGCACACTCTCGTCTTTATTTCTAGGAGCAGCATATGACTTCGTACAGTAGAGGGATTCAATGCAGGTTTGTTGAGCTGGGGAATGTGTCTTACCCGTGATCGTACAAACCATTTGCCTGCATTCAGTCTCGACAGGAAACTCCACAGGAAGAAGCTAGGATGTGTGAGGGAGGCATTTGGCTGGACCTCCCTAATATCAGTTGTTCTTCTCAGGTCATTGTCATGCATGAGAAAAGGCACCTGATCGTAACTGCAGGCAGAAGGGGAAAAGAAGAGGGAGATAGGCCAACCTCAGCCACACTGGTAGACAGAGTTCTCAGAAAGCCCATCAATGTCACAAGCCTTTCTGGGGTTCCTTACTCCCTCCCAAATTCCATCAAAGGACTAAGTACTAGTCACTTACACTTGATTTCAATATTTTTATGTACTAGAAATCAATATTTTGTGACATAAAATAATCATATTAGTAATGGTGAAAAAGTAGCTTCCCTATCTAAGGGCTTTCTTGCATCAAGAAAACAGTAGTAGGTACAGTAGTAACCTGTGAGTAAGGTGAGCGGGGTGGGAATGGGGCAAAGCCCTGAGGTCTCCAGAACCACACTAATCAGGCGTCCACACAATCTCCCTGTTCTGACCCATTTCCCAGCTAGGCACCTGCTGTGAGTATTTCTAGCTGTAGACACTTCACATAAGATGGTATCACTTGGAAAGTTCTTTATTCTCTTTTCTGTTATTTGCCTTTAAGTATCTCTGGATTTATGAAAATCTTTCTGTCTCATTAAAATACCTGTGAAGAGAACCCTGTGATGGCCATGAGGGTGTAACAGAGTTGAGACTTAGCCTCCTGCCTATAAACAACTAGAAAACTAGACAAAATAAGGGAAATAACTTTTTCAGCCCACTGGGGAACTGGGAGCACAGTATGATTATCTCTGAGAAGAGGTGAACAGAGGTAAAATTAGTTCTTCCATTACCCAGGCTTCCTTCTTGCAGATGAATACTTGACTGTGGCACAGAGAAGGGAACCTAAAAGGGACCAAGCTATCATGCTGAAATGAATAGAAGAGAACAAATTAAGGAGAGGTCAGGACAGCTAGAATTTGTGGGCTAGTCTCACAAAGGATGGAGATATGAAAAAGAAAAAAAAGAGAGAGAGAGAGAGAGAGAGAGATCTGGGGTAATATACAGTGGTCCCTTGAGTGTGTGGCTAAATATCAATTAGTACATGTACAGATTAAAACTCTATATAGCTTGCCAAGAACAACTTCCAAGAAAAGAAAAATTACCAGAAAGTTCTAAGACAATGTGCAGAGCACACACAGGGATGTGAAGTTCCATCCAGCGAGAGCAAAGAGACTTCAATAATTACAAAAGCATTCTGCAGAGACTCCAGAGGGCCATGCCCTAGAATGGGAATAATTGAGAACAAGTAAGACTTTAGAGCCTCCATTAAAGAACCTAAAAACAGCCTCCAAAGGATCAAACTAACTGCAAATAACTTAACTGCTTGCTAGAAAAGTCCAAACTTCTTTCAAAGAATACAATAAAATATAGCATCCAGCCTGTTAAAATCACAATGTCCAGCATGTAACCCAAATTTACCAGACATGTGAAGAAACAGAAAAATGTAACCATAACCAGAAGAAATTACTCAATAAAGACAAATTCAGAAATGAAAGAGATGATAGAATTAATCAATAAGAGTATTAAATAATATAAACAAAAATTAGATATGTATATAATAAATGTCAAGAAAACATGAATATAATAAAAATATAATCATTAGACACAAAAAATAAATGGAAATTCCAGAGCTGAAAAAATATAATAGTTAAAATGAAAATCTCACCGGATGAAATTAACATCAGATTAGGTATTATAGATCATATACAGGTCAGTGAATTTGAAGATGTTGCAACAGACTCTATTCAAATGAGCTGTGAAACAATATTAGATAAGTAATATTATATGTGTATATTAGAATCCTAAAAAGGGGGGAAGGGAAAAAAATCTGAGGAAATAAAAGTAAAAAATTCTAAAAACTGATGAAAATTATGCATCAAGTCAAAGAATCTTAGTGAATACCAAGAATGACAAATATACTTTATATTTAGCACACATATACCCCACATTAAGGATTATTACACCCAAGTTGATGGAAAAAAACACCCCAAAAACTGATGAGGAAAAGAAAACTGTAAAAGTAGGCAGAGGGAATAAAATGACATATTTAGAGAGAAGTAAATATAACCATATAGCAGACTTCTCATCAAAAAAAATCAAAGATAAAACACACTGAAACAACATACTATAACTATCAACTTAAAATACTTCAAAAATGAGGGGTACCTGGGTCGCCTCAGTCAGTTAAGCATCCAGTTCTTGATCTCAGCTCAGGTCATGATCTTGCAGCTCATGATGAAATCAAGCCCCGCATCTAGCTCTGTGCTGACAGCACAGAGCCTGCTTGGGATTCTCTCTACACCTTTCTCTCTCTCTCTCTGTCTGTCTCTCTGTCAGTCTCTCTCTCCCTCTTTTCCTCCCTCCCTTTCAAAATAAATAAACTGTAGGAAAATTTTATTGAAAAAAAAATCCTTCAAAAATGAAAGAAAAGAGGTTCCTGGGGAAATGGCAGAGTAGGAAGCACCAGGAATCTGTATCTCCTCCTAGATAACAACTGCACTGGCAGACTCTGTCTAATGTAACTATTTTGGGACTCTGGAATATACTAAAAGTTTACAACTTCCAGGGGAAAGCTTGCACATAAATCAGGGTTAATTTTGGTCAATTTTAGGTCTTAGCACAGTAGCAACTACCAATCCCCCACTGCCAGTCACATGGCAAACAACTGTATATAGTTCTGCAAGTAGCTCTAACAGCAGTTGGTGAGAGCCAGAGTGGCAAAAACAACCCCGTACTCCAAATATAGGGGATCTGTGCTCTGGTCACTGTTTGCTGCTTTTTGCCACGGAAGGGTAGACAGAAAGGCAAGCAGCCATTGTTGTACCTACTCCCACTCTTGCAAAGTCCTCCCCTTCTGGCTAAAGTGACTGCCAAGAAATGTAAAGGACTAACACCCTTTTTACCCTCCTTTGTTTTTCTCCTTTTCTCAGACATTAAAGGCTAGCACATTAGAAATTGCCACATATACGGGGAAAATTAGAAAGTGACTGTGCATTCTCAAGGAAAGGAGCAGAAAAACCTGAGAAGACCTTAATTTTACACCTCAAGGTGACTCAAAGCACTGAGACATCCTACAATGATTTAAAAATAATGACAAAGATAACAAGAAAAGAATAGCAAACCCTGGGGAAGGGAGAGTGTCTGATTACCAGTATTACATTATTAGATTCAAATGTCCAGTTTTCAATAAATAAAATCACAAAGAAACAGGAAGTGTGGCCCATCCAAAGAAAAAAAAATAGATCAACAGAAACTGTCCCTGAAAAAGAATTGATGGCAGATACACTACACACCGACTTTAAAACAATCATCTTAAAAATACTCAAAGAACTAAAGGAAGATGGAGATAAAGTCAAGAAACCAATGTATGAACAAAATGGAAATATTAATAAAAAAGAGTAAAAAATCTAAAAAAGAAACCAAAAAAAAATTTGGAGCTGAAAAGTAAAATAACTGAAATGAAAAATTGACTAAAAAGGATCAGAGGCAGATTTAAGCAGGCAAAAGAAGGATTCAGTGAACTTGAAGATAGGACAATAGAAGTTATTGAGTGTGAGGAAAAGAAACAACAAAAAATATTGTTAAAAAAGTGAAGAGTCTAAAGGATACCATAATACCAAAGCCAAACAAACACACTACAAGAAAAGACCACTATAGACCAATATACCTAATGAACACTGATGCAAAAATCATCAATAAAATACTAGCAAACTGAATTCAGCAGTGAATTCAGAGGATTACACTCCATGACCAAGTATGATTTATTTCTGGAATGCAAGGATGATTCAACATATCAAAATCCATTGATGTAATACACCACATTAACAGAATAAAGGGGAAAGAACCACGTGATAACCACAACTGATAACAGAAAAAAAAAAAACATGTGACAATATTCAACACCCTTTCATGATAAAAATACTCAACAAAGTAGGAATAAAAGGAACCAACACCAACATAATAAAAGGCATAGATGAAAGCCCACAATGAACATCATATTCAACGATCAAAGACTAAAAGCTTTTCCACTAAGATTAGGAATAAGGCAAGCATGTCTGCTTTTGCCATTTCTATTAATAGTATGTCAAAGAGACTTTTTCCTGCTTTCTCCTCTAGGATTTTGATGGTTTCCTGTCTCACATTCAGATCTTTTATCCATTTAGAATTTATTTTTGTGTATGGTGTAAGAAAGTGGTCCAGTTTCATTCTTTCGCATGTTGCTGTCCAGTTCTCCCAGCACTATTTATTAAAGAGGCTGTCTTTTTTCCATTGGATACATTTTCCCGCTTTGTCAAAGATTAGTTGGCCATATACTTGCGGGTCCATTTCTGAGTTTTCTATTCTATTCCATTGGTCTATGTGTCTGTTTTTGTGCCAATACCATACAGTCTTGATGACTACCGCTTTGTAGTAGAGGTTAAAGTCTGGGATTGTGATGTCTCCCGCCTTGGTTTTGCAGATGACATGACACTTTACATGGAAAACCCGACAGAATCCACCAAAAGCCTACTAGAACTGATCCATGATTTCAGCAAAGTTGCAGGGTACAAAATCAATGTACAGAAATCGGTGGCATTTCTATACACCAATAATGAAGCAGCAGAAAGAGAAATAAAGAAGCTAATCCCAATTAGCTCACAATTGCACCAAAAACCATAAAATACTTAGGAATAAACCCAACCAAAGATGTGAAAGACCTTACACTGAAAACTATAAAAAACTTATGAAGGAAATTGAGGAAGACACAAGGAAATGGAAAAACGTCCCATGCTCATGGATTGAAAGAATAAATATCATTAAAATGGCAATACTACCCAAAGAAATCTACACATTCAATGCAATTCCAATCAAAATTGCACCAGCATTCTTCTCAAAGCTAGAGCAAACAATCCTAAAATTTGTATGGAACCACAAAAGACCTCCAATAGCCAAAATAATACTGAAGAATAAAACGAAGAGGTGAAAAATCTATACACTGAAAACTATAGAAAGCTATGAAAGAAATTTAAGACACAAAAAAATGCTCTTGGATAGGAAGAACGAATATTGTTAAAATGTCAATACTATCCAAAGCAATCTACATATTTGATGCAATACCTATCAAAATAACTCCAACATTCTTCACAGTGCTAGAACAAACAGTCCTAAAATTTGTATGGAACCAGGGAAGACCTCGAATAGCCAAAGCAATCCTGAAAAAGAAAACCAAAGCGGAGGCATCACAATCCTGGACTTCAAGCTGTATTACAAAGCTGTAATCATGACGACAGTATGGTACTGGCACAAGAACACTCAGATCAATGGAACAGAATAGAGAACCCAGAAATGGACCCACAAACGTATGGCCAACTAATCTTTGACAAAGCAGGAAAGAATATCCAATAGAATAAAGACAGTCTTTTCAGCAAATGGTCCTGGGAAAACTGGACAGCAACATGCAGAAAAATGAACCTGGACCACTTTCTTACACCATACACAAAAATAAACTCAAAATGGATGAAAGACCAAACATAAGCCAGGAAGCCATCAAAATCTGAGAAGAAAGCAGACAACAACCTCTTTGACCTTGCCTGCAGCAACTTCTTACTCAACACATCTCCAGAGACAAGGGAAACCAAAGCAAAAATGAACTATTGGGACCTCATCAAAATAAAGAACTTCTGCACAGCAAAGGAAACAATCAACAAAACTAAAAGGCAACTGATGGAATGGGAAAAGATATTTGCGAATGACATATCAGATAAAGGGTTAGTATCCAAAACCTATAGAGAACTTAACAAACTCAACACCCAAAAAACAAATAATCCAGTGAAGAGATGGGCAAAAGACATGAATAGACACTTCTCCAAAGAAGACATCCAGATGGCTAACAGACTCATGAAAAGATGCTCAACATCACTCATCATCAGGGAAATACAAATCAAAACCACAATGAGATACCACCTCATACCAGTCAGAATGGCTAACATGAACTCAGACAACCACAGATATTGCCGAGGATATGGAGAAAGAAGATCTCTCTTGCACTGCTAGTGGGAATGCAAACTGGTGCAGCCACTCTGGAAAACAGTATGGAGGTTCCTCAAAAAATTAAAAATAGGGGCACCTGGGTGGCTCAGTTGGTTAAGCGTCCAACTGCAGCTCAGGTCATGATCTCACGGTTTGTGGGTTCGAGCCCTGCATAGGACTCTGTGCTAACAGCTCAGAGCCTGGAACCTGCTTCTGATTCTATGTCTGCCACTCTCCCACTCACACTCTGTCTCTTTCTCTCAAAAATAAATAAACATTAATGTTAAAAAAATTAAAAATAGAATTACCCTACAACCCAGCAATTGCTGGGTATTTATCCAAGGGATACAGGTATGCTGTTTCGAAGGGATACATGTACCCCAAAGTTTTAGCAGCACTATCAACAATAGCCAAAGTATGGAAAGAGCCCAACTGTCCATCGATGGATGAACGGATAAAGAAGATGTGATACATACACACACACACACACACACACACACACACACACACACACAATGGAGTATTACTCGGCAATCAAAAAGAATGAAATCTTGCCATTTGCAACTACCTGGATGGAACTTGAGGGTATTATGCTAAGCAAAGTTAGTTGGAGAAAGACAAATATCATTATGACTTCACTCATATGAGGAATTTAAGATACAAGACAGATGAATATAACAGAAGGGAAGCAAAAATAATATAAAAACAGGGAGGGGGACAAAACATAAGAGACTCTTAAATATGGAGAACAAACATAGGGTTGCTGGAGGGGTTGTAGGAGGGGAGTGGGCTAAATGGGTAAGGGCCATTAAGGAATCTACTCTTGAAATCATTGTTGCCCTATATGCTAACTAACTTGGATGTAAATTAAAAAATAAAGTATCAAAATCTTTAAAAAATAAAATAAAAAGCTTTTGCACATTAAAAAAAATTTTTAAACGGGGTGCCTGGGTGGCTCAGTCAGTTAAGCATCCGACTTCAGCTCAGGTCATGATCTTACAGCTTGTGAGTTCAAGCCCGCGTCGAGTTCTGTGCTGACAGCTCAGAGCATGGAGCCTGCTTCAAATTCTGTGTTTCCCTCTCTTCTGCTCCTTCCCTGCTCACACTCTGTCTCTCCCTCCTTCAAAAATAAACATTTAAAAAAATTTTTTTTAAAAGCTCTGCACAGCAAAGGAAACAATCAACAAAACTAAAAGGCAAACTATGGAATGGGAGAAGGTATCTGCAAATGACATATCTGATAAAGGGTTAGTAACCAAGATATACAAAGAACTTATGGAACTCAACACCTCAAATATAAATAATCCAATTACAAAATAATCAGAAGACATGAATAGATATTTCTCCAAAAACAACCAGATGGCCAACAGACACATGAAAAGATGCTCAACATCACTCATCCTCAGGGAAATGAAAATCAAAACCACAATGTGATAATCACTTCATACCTGTCAGAATGGCTAAAGTCCAGAAGAAACAACAAGTGTTGGCAAGGATGTGGAGAAAAAGGAATGCTCATGCACAGTTGGTAGGAATGCAAACTGGTGCAGCCACTGTGGAAAACAGTATGGAGGGTCCTCAAAAATAGAACTACCCTATGATCCAGTAATCACAATACTGGGTATTTGCCCCCAAAACACAAAAATACTAATTCAAGGGGATATGTGTACCCTATGTTTATAACAGCATTATTTATGATAACCAAATTATGGAAGCAACCCAAGTGTCCACTGATAGATGAATGGATAAAGGGGATATAGTATATACATATAATAATATATATATATTATATTATATATTATATATATATTTATATATATATCCACTGATAGATGAATAATATATATTATATATTATATATTATAATATATTATAATATATTATATTATTATAATATTATATTAAATTATATATATTATATAATTATATATATTTATATATATATATCCACTGATAGATGAATGGATAAAGGGGATATAGTATATATATATATAAATATAGCATTTATATATATATGTATATATATACAGTGGAATATAATTCAGCCATCAAAAAGAATGCAATCTTGCCATTTGCAACAATGTGGATGGAGCTAGAGAGTATAATACTAAGTGAAATAAGTCTGTCAGAGAAAGACACATACCATTTGATTTCATTCTTACGTAGAATTAAAGAAACAAAACAAATGAGCAAAGGAAAAAAGAGACGAACCAAGAAACAGACTCTTAACTACAGACAACAAATCGATGGTTACCAGAGGGGAGATGGGTCAGGGGATGGGAGAAATAAGTGATGGGGATTAAGAGAACACTTATCATGATGAGCACTGAGTAACGTATAGAATTGCTGAATCATGATACTGCATATCTGAAACTAATATAACACTGTATGTCAACTATACTGAAATTAAAATTAAAAAAACTAACAAAAAAGTTAAGACTTATAAGTGGAATAAGGTTTATAAACTAAAATTATAAGCTTAAAAATCAGGGTTCTGAATTTAATAAACTGAATACTTACTTTGATTTAAGTCAAAGTAAAATGTTTCTAGCACACAAAAAACACCTTAAGGCACAAAATAAACTTATATTTAAAAAATAAAAGGAAAATGAAAATGTTTTCATACAAACAACAAACAGGATTCTTTTTTCAATAGACTTGTACTCTAAGAAAAATTAAAAGATATTGTTAGGCAAAAAAGTAAATACCCACTGGAAACCCGGATCTACACAAAAGAATGAAAAGTATCAGAAAAGATAAATACGTGATTAAACATTTAAAGCTTTTTTCTCATTTTTAATCTTTAAAAAGATTATCAACTATTTAAAGCAAAAATTAATAACAAGGAATTGTGGGTATTCATGACAGTAACAGGTCGAACGATGGGAGAGGTGAGATGGAAGTATACCATGAAAAGATTTGTATTTTACACACCAAAAATGTACAATATTTAAAGAAAGAGGTGAAAGGTTAAAAATCGTATTGTAACTCCAGGGCAACCACTAAGAACAAAGGTATAGTTAATAAGCCAACAGTGGAGACGGAGTCCTAAAAAATACTCCATTAATCTAAAATTAGGCAGGAAGTGAGAAAACAAATAGCAAAATAGTAGGCACTCACTTCAGGTACAAAATATAAGGAAGGTGCCAAAAATTCAGTAAGGAAGATAAATACTATTTTAATGCAGTATTTTAAAAAATCTAAATTTATGAAAAATCCATGACAAACAAAATGTTAAATTTCAAACACAGAATTAATGACTTTGCCTTCTGCCCCCGGCTCTATTATGGTTTGGCATGGCACATCTTTACTGAAATACCTGACATCTTGTTCATCATGGATGTTAAAGAGTAGGCAATACTGATCTCTCTCTCTCTCATACACACACATACACACACACGTGTGTGTGGGTATGCGCACACCTGCTAGGTACGACATTTGTACTTACTTCCCCTAAAAAGTTAAGTAGAGATTGAACTGGAGGGGGGAAATGGGGCAATAAGGCCCACACAAGTTTGCTGTGATCTTTCAGTCTCTCTGCCTCAACTTCCTTTGACTCCCAGTGAGTCAACGTTTCTCCTTTTGGCTCACAGCAGATCAACATTGCCTCAGAAAACAGGATTCAGTGTTTCTGAGAGGTGTTGCTCTATGCTTAGGGTAGCTAGCTGGGCCTTTATGCTATAAACCTCAGCAGCCAAAGGTCTTTGCATACATTTTATCAGGGCCTCCCATATGCTCTCTCTCAGACACTAAATAGCAGTTTACCTTCCTTGCTTTTCACATAAATGACATGCCTCCTCTTTTTCAAACGTAACTTTAAAATATCATATTCAAATGAAAGCTTCACACAGACATATTTGACATATCATTAGAACAATGTGCTTGCAATTTTACAAAATGGGGTGAACACTGTCAAAACAAGTTCACTTTGCGGGTAGGGATTAGACTTCCTTTACAAATATTTTATCACAAATCTCAAAAACTCCATCGTTTTGAGAGTAAGAAGAGATGGTAGGAGTGAGCAAAGAAAACCATATAGGAAACAGTCCAGAGCGGAAGAAAATCATGACGGTATGATACGCTGGAAGCCAAATTAAAAGTGATTTTTAAATAAGGGAGTAATTCAAAGGCTGAGTTTGACTCTTCTCCATTTTGCTGAGATATAACTGACATACCATTGCATTTGTTTTAGGTGTATAAAATAATGATTATATATATGTGTGTGTGTATATGTATGTATACAATGATGATTATATATGTATAAAATAATGCGTGTGTGTATATATATATACACACACGCACAGATGCACACACTTATACAGGTTGACCTTTTAAATTATTTGCTTTTCTCTAAGGAAATTTTATTTCTATATGGTTCTTTCTTATTCCTTCCATTTCTTTGCTAAGACATTCAACTTTTTCATTTGTTTAATGAGTGTTCATAATTATTTGAGATACTTTATGATAGCTGCTTTAAAATTCTTAGATGATCCCAACATCTATTTCTCTCAAGATCTATTAACTACCTTTTCTCATTCAAGCTGAGATTTTTTGCAGGTTTTGATATGATGAAAGATTTGGATTGGATCCTTGGTATTTTGGGTATCATGAAATCCTCATTGCTATTTAAATTTATTTTAGCAGTCAATGTGTTTAGGTACACATGTCCTGGCCCATGTTTGTGGGCCATGGTTCAAAAGCCAATTTGGTTTTTGAAGACTTTGCAGTGCTTTTCTGGACTTTCCCACTATGTACTCCCCAGAAGTAAATCTAAAACCTGGATGGTACTCCAGACCAATGTTCAATGATCAAATCTTCTGCTGTGTTGTTTCTGTGGGGTTTCAAGCATGGGTTATCGTAGTGCCTACGATACTATGTACCAGTTTTAAAAGTCTCTTTTCCAGCACAGTAGTTCCTCAGATAATTAAACACAGAATTATTATATGTTTCAGCAATTCCACTTCTGAGTATATACCCAAAAGAATTTAAAGCAGAGTCTAGAAAATATATTTGCAGATTCATGTTCATAGCAGCATATTGGAAATAGCCAAGATGTAGAAGCAATCCAAATGTCCATCAATGAATAGATGAGTAAAATGTGTTTTATATACACAGCATGGAATATTATTCAGCCTGAAAAGGGAAGGAAATCCTGTCACATGCTTTAACATGGGTGAAACTCGAGGATATTACGCTAAGTGAAATAAGACAGTTACAAAAAAGACAAATACTGGGGCGCCTGGGTGGCTCAGTCAGTTAAGCGGCCGACTTCAGCTCAGGTCATGATTTCACGGTCTGTAAGTTCAAGCCCCATGTCGGGCTCTGTGCTGATGGCTCAGAGCCTGGAGCCTGCTTCAGATTCTGTAACTCCCTCTCTCTCTGCTCTTCGCTTGCTAACTCTATGTCTCTCAAAAATAAAATAAAAAAGTTAAAAAAATTAAAAAAAAAGACAAATACCGTATGATTCCACTCATGTGGTATCTAAAGTAGTCAAATTCATAGAAACAGAAAATAGAATGGTGGTTATCAGGGACTAAGGCAGTGAGAAAATAGGAGTTTTTTTTTTAATACCAGTACAGTTAACACACAGTGTTATACTATTTTCAGGTGTACAATATAGTGATTCAACAATTCCACACATCACCCAGTGCTCACCACAACAAGGGCACTCCTTCAACTCCATCACCTGCTTCACTCATACCTCCCTTCTGGTAACCGTCAGTTTGTTCTCTACAGTTAAGAGTCTGTTTCTTTGTCTCTTTTTTCCCCTTTGTTCATTTAGGTTTTTTCCTTAAATTATACATATGAGTGAGATCATACAGTGCTCGTCTTTCTCTGATTGACTTACTTCATATAGCATTATACTCTCTAGCTTCATCCATGTCATTGTAAATGGCAAAATTTCATTCCTTTTATGGCATTGTATATACAACATACATACAATGCCATGTATTGTATTTTATGGCATTGTATATATATATAATGCCATATACTGTATACATATATAGCACATCTTCTTTATCCATTTATATATTAATAGTCACTTGGGCTGCTTATATAGTTTGGCTATTATAAATAATGCTGCTATAAACACAGGGTACATGTATCCCTTTGAATTAATGTTTTTTGTATTTTGGGGGGTAAATAGTAGTGCAATTAGTGGATAGTAGATAGTTCTATTTGTAACTTTTTGAGGGACCTCCATTCTGTTTTGATAGATATGTATTTTTTTGTTACTTGTTTTTGTGGTTGTTTTTATAGTTTTTATCTGAGTCTTTCTTCTTCTCTTTCTCTTTTATGGTCTGCTGGTTTTCTTAGTGATATACTTGGATTCTTTTCTCTTTATTCTGTGCATATCTATTAGTGGTTTTTGATCTGCAGTTGCCATTAGGTTTGTATACAACACTGACATTTAGCAGTCTATACTCAGTTGATTGTTGCTTGAGTTTGACCCCATTCTTTACTCCTTTCTCTCTGTTTTATCTCCTTTTATAAATCCCTTGACTGATATTTTACAGAAATACTTATTTTTTCTGTTTTTGTGTTTCCTACTCTTCATTCTCTCTCTTATGGTCTTTCATTTCCACTCGAAGAGTACCCTTTAATATTTCTTGTAGGGCTGGCTTAGTGGTCATGAACTCTTTCAGTTTTTGTTTCTCCGAGAAACTCTTTATCTCTTCTATTCTGAATGATAGCCTTGCTGCATAGAGTATTTTTGGCTATATATTATTCCTCTTTGAATATATCATTCCACTCCCTGCTGGCTTGTAAAGTTTCTGCTGAAAAATCTGCCGATAGCCTTATAGAATTTCTCTTGTAAGTGACAGTCTTTTCTCTTGCTGCTTTTAAGATTTTTTCTTTATCATTACTTTTTACCACTTTGATTACTATGTGTCTTGATGTGGAGTTACTTCGGTTGATTTTTTTGAGGTACCTTTGTGCCTCTTGGATCTGGATAGCTGCTTCCTTCCCCAGATTAGGGAAGTTTTCAGCTCTTATTTCTTCAAATAAATTTTCTGCCACTCCTCTTCTCTTTCTTCTCCTTCTGGGAAACCTATAATGTGAATGTTATTATACCTGATGGAGTCACTGAGTTCCCTAAGCCTATTCTCGTTTTCATAATTCTCATTTCTCATTCGTTCAGCTTGATTACTTTCCATTACTCTGTCTTTGTCCTCTAGGTCATTAAGCCATTCCTCTGCTTCTTTCAGCCTGCCATGTATTCCATCAAGTGTATTTTTATTTATTGTGTTCTTCATCTCTGAATGGTTCTTTATGTTTTCTATCTCTGTTTTAAGGGTTTCACTGATGGCCTCCACTCTCTTCTGAAATCCAGTGAGTACCTTTACGATTATTACTTTAAATTCTCTACTAGGCATGTTACTTATATCTGTTTCACTTAGGTCTCTTCCTGTGATTTTATCCTGTTCACTTGTGACATATTCCTCTGTCTCCTTATTTTGCCTAACTCTCTGTGTCTGTTACTCTGTGTTAGGAAAGTCAGTTATGTCTCTTGCTCTTGAAAGTAGTGGGCAGGATGTGCATTTTTAAGTAGATGAATTTTGTCCAGTTTTTTGTTTTTGTTTTTTGTAATCCTTGGAAAAATCAGGGTGGAATCTGCTTACTCCACCTCATCTGGAACAGAAGTTCCAGTAGCTACACTTCCTTGGGTCCTCTTTTACACTTCACTACTTAATAATTCTTGATATTATGTTTTTCCTGTTCAAGTTACTGGTGTGGTATTTGTGCCCTGGTTGGACTCTTACTGATATGCAATTTTGGGTAATGATAAAGCTTAGGGTATGACCATAAATGTGGATGATGCAGGGACGACAAGCAAAGAAACTGAGGTTGGAAGGATCATCTATTCCATCCATCAAAGGTGGAGTCACAGAAATAATAGAAGAAAGACAGTATGCCAGGGGCTCGCTGGCTCAGCAGCTTTACCACATTATGGTGGTAAGCGTGGCCACCAGGCGTTTCAACAGATGAACCCAGGAGCACTGACAGAATATCTGTTTTTAACTCTGAGTCAAACATTCTGCATGAAACAGCTGTCATTGTTGGGTAACATCAAGAATGCCAGTCAGGGGTCAGGAAATCTAGTTTTAATTCTGGCTTTATCTTTTATATTCTAGCCTTACGATGTTAATAACGCATTTCCCTTATATGAATCTAGGTTCAAACCACATTTTCTCATCTGTGAAATAGAATATTAATTTCTCTTCTGTTTGCCCCACAGAAAGGCTGTAAAGGGAATTTGTACACACCGCATTATCTAATATACCCATGCCACAGATGAAGCCTTTCTATTTCCAGTTGCCCAGGTACATAGGTTCTACAGCAAAGCATGTCTTTTTGTTCTCACCCATACTCTGATCCAAGTCTTTGTTTGCCATCTCTTGGACACTGCTAGAGTCTACCACCCTTCTCCCTGACAATTCTCCCTCATATACTGACAGATGAGTCTTTCTAAAACAATAAAATAATCTTTCCTCTAAAATGTATCATAGTTACCTAGCACACATTTAGGTGTTGGGAGCCATGTGGGGCTCACAGGTTGAGACGTCTCCCTGTGTGGAATAAGGCAGATGTTGCAAAGTCTCCTGCTGACTAAAATGGCACCCCAATATTATCTCCTTCTAATAATAACCTTGCAGGCCTGGAGTTCTTGAACTGCTCTTGTTGGCCTCGAGGGATAGAATGCTCTTTGGTTTTATGGCATATGAAAAAGGGGACCTGGAGTGCGATGCCTTGATGGACAATATCTGAATGAGAGTAACCCGGCCAGAAGTAACCTCAAAGTTGCCTCTTGGGGATAGGTTACACAAATTGATCATACAGAATAGCAGTTATGAGTTGGCTAAAAATTAGTAGATGTTAGGCCCCAAGACTCCTTGAACCAAACTAGATTTCCCTGCAGATATTGCATTATGATAAACATCCCCTCAGCCCCACCATAAAATCCCAAAGCACATTGCTGTAAAGCTTTTCTAAGTATTTGCTCAACAGACTGATTGGAGAGGTTGTAAAGACTTAGGACCTTCTCTGGAGGTTAGCTTAGCCCAAAAGTTAAAAGCACTGTTTATAGATAAGGCACAAACAAAAGCCAAACAAAAGTAGCTACTCATATCTTCAATGATCAACAAAACAAATATTGAGCACCTTCCTGAGGTTCACATTCCACAAATCCTTTGGCTATTCCTTTCCCAACGCTCCCTTATAATGAAAACGCAGTTAACAAAATACTTTTACAGAAGCTGCCATTTGTACAAAGAACAGATAGACATGAGCCCTTATGGTATAGGGTCGCTCACTCACAAAGGAAAAGAACTTAGACAAGAAGTAGAGATTATGTCTCTACCAAGTGAGTTACACCTCCTCCATTATGGTTATAGATTATGGACAGAATGACTCCTAATCTATCTATAGATGATTAACAATGGTCTTAAGGCAACAATGTATGTGCCCTCTGTTTACTAAGGGCTATGACAACAACCCTGCTCTCTTCCCAAACATCTTGTTATTTCCTCTGCTATAAGCCTACCTAACTGCCTCAAAAAGAGTGTGTGATCTATAGCTTGGAACAAAGTCATAAAAATGGGTTACTGCCTAACCTAAGATAAAATTGTCTCCTTTTAGGTCTGGGGGATTCACAAATATGCTAACCTAAGAAAAATCGTTAAAAAACGCCTCGTCACTGATGTAATGTCATCACTGCCTTTAAATAAAGATACTGAGACCAGCAGAGCAGAGATGCCAGAATTGCCAGAGAAGCCTGCTTGGCGATCAGACTACATCTCGTGACTCTCTCATTCCTTTCACCGACCGTTCATCCTTCGGAAATTCCTGGATTTGGCTGGAGCTGGACTCCGGCATTTAGGGATCTCTGTGATCCAGCCTTAGTGCGCCTTACCTCTTCCTCATATAGCTCTCTCCTGTCCCCAGAGCATATCGCTTTTAGAATCCATACAGGTCAGCTTGCGAATCCACAAACTTCTATTTATCATTTAGATGCCTTTGAATAAACTGTTTCCTCTGCCTGGAATACCTTCTTTCCCCATCTCTGATTGGTAAAATAATATTTTTCCCTCAAGACAACACAAACACAACTCCGACGACACAGATCTTTTCCACACGATAGGTGGTGGCCTTCTCCTCCACTGAGGCTCCACTGCATTGGCTTATTCATCGCTGGAAGGAACTCGCCACAAATGGTTTTATACCCTGGCTGTTGTAAACATGCCACGTCTCCTTCACTGGATGGCAACATCTCTTAGGCAGGGATACATCTTATTTGCCTCTTTCTAGCACTCAGAAGAATGCCTAGAGTATCGTAGGTGCCCAGGGAATGTTAAGTAGATTGCTAAGATAGCGCATGGGGCTAAGCTGTTAGAACAATTTGCATGGAGGACAAATTCGAATTATGTACACAAGCTATGTACTATGTATATGATTTATGAGACCATGTTGAGAATGTTGGGGTACAGATGTATGGTTCATAAGTAAGAACTGGTTTGTGTGTATGCTATATGCATATGTGCCAAATGAACGCAGGAGAAACTTCCCAGGGCTCGCCCTCTCCACAACTTGGGCCATGCTGTTTGTCTTCCTTGGCACTGGCTTTATCTCCTCCCCATCCCAGCCCTTGCTTTCCTACCTTAATTGTATATCACTCTCCAGCCCAAAGGCTCCTTGTTCAACAGCTTTCTGAAATGACATTATGGTATTCTCAGGCCCCAACTGTGGAAGAAAAGAATATCAGTCCCTATACCTCAGAGTCTCTCTTCCCAGCATTCCTTTATGGCTGGGAGGGAGTGCAGTAATGAAAGCGCTTTAGGAAGCCGAGTCTGGATCCCTTGGCAATTTTTTCAGAGCCTGCCTTACAGTGTCCTCTACTCAATCTGATTCTGGGACTCTGTGCATGTGAGGCAATGTCACTGAGCACAGCAGAGGAAAACTACAAGTTAGGTAACCTGGGTTCAAGTCCAACCTCTACAATTAACTCCTTATTCTTGTCATTTCAAGCCAATCCCTTTACCTCTGCAGGGATTCCTATGGTTCTGAGGTCCCGTTCTCTCATCCGCACACCCCAGGCATGCCTCTACTCACCATGCTCGGACCTACCATGGGTGCGCCTCTATGTCCAAACAAGACTGGCCTGGGTCCCAATTTATCCTCCTCCTGAATGCAGGGAGAATAAATCCCAAATGGCACAACATAGAGACATATAAGGATAAGGAAAAAAGGCAATCCAACAGCCACCTGTAGAGCTGAAAAATTCGGAGAGAAGGAAGTGAGAAGAAAGCAGAGGAGGAATGGAGAACTATCTCTAGCAACTAACTATCCCACCAGCGTCAGTAAATACTTAGTCTACCGGTTTCGTAGACTCTGTGGACTGGCTGATTTACCCTCTATTTCTGTCACATCCTCACTTATTTTCAGTGATTTGAAAGTACAGGCCTATCCAAATATAAGCATTATTATAAAGAAAAAAAATACTGAACTGTACATTTACAAGGGAATGAACTGTGCAGGAGGTAGGATGAAGAGAGAATGTTAAGGAATACCTTCTCAGGAGGAAGAGTAGTTTGGCTGGTTCTGAGAAAGCCCTGAAGCTTGTAGAGACAGGCCTAAAGAGCCCATAGTTAAGGCTGTTCCACATTAGTGGAAGGGGCACTAGCTGAATCTGAGTTCAAAGCCAGACTACCACTTTGTAACTGTGTCACTAAGGACATGTTGCTTAAGCTCTCTGGGTCATCATTTTCTTCATTCTGAAAAATGGGGCTCTCTTGCTAAACCCTACCTCACAGAACTGATAGGACAGGGATGAGTCATAATAGGTAATCAATAAGTTTTAGGTATCTGCTCTTCTGTTTCTCTCCCTTCCGTTCCCCCCACCGCCTGTCCACAATCCCGGTTATCACTGGCCATTCCCCCAACACTTACTATTTTAGATCTCTGAGAATTTTACCCATTTGCACATTTTAAAGTTACCACTTATGCTCCAGTCAAATTGCAAGCTCTGGTCAAGTTGCAAATTTAGATCTCCAGCTCTAACCTCTCAACTTTGTGAGTATATTATATCCCTTGGCTGTGTCTCTGTCATAATATTTCATCTTGTATCTTCTCACTCTAACTAAAATTTAGGAAATGAAAAGGAAGAGTTCATTATTATCTCCTTAAAGATCTTGCCCCAGAAACATTTCCTAAAATCCACCCTCTACTTACTCATACACACTTGTACAAGCGCACAATGGCAGACGTTACCAAGCCAGTCTTTCTTTTGTCTGCAGCCTATCATAAGTCAGGAAGCAAACACTCCTTGTTTAACCAATAGTAAAAAGAAAGATGTAGAGAAAAGAAGAAGCTAATTTTTTTTAATATAGGTGCTGAAAGATAACTTCATTCTCAAAACAACTTAGTATAAGGCTCTGATTCTCTTTTGTTTCCAGGATATTAGGGCAAAGAAAAGAATGAAGAGGAAATCAGTGGCAGAGGCAGACATTTCTGCTTCTGCTGTAAGTCCCCAGGTGTGACACGGACTCACAAAAGACTTATTTGAATTACTAGGATGGAACCAGGTATCTGGACCTATCATAAGTTCTTTAGTTGAAACTAGTAATATTTGAAACAAACAAAAGGTACTGTGACTTGTACCATCACTGTCAAATTAAAATGTACCTCTATTCTCACCCACCCTCAATTCATTCCCAGACAATATGTACTAACATAGAGAAAATTCTTATTTTTCTAGAAGAACAATCCCTCTTTAGAAGGAGATTTTGGGTTAAGCAAATGCTATGACAGGCCACATATGGTTGTGAATTTGACCATAGAGAGCATGTCCGAGTAACGAGCTAAATGAATTTCCAAGAGGTACAGTGGTGGCTATCTACCAAGCTTGCATTGTGCTGAGTGGAGAATACACGCTGACGTCAGAGCCGAAAGAATCAGGCAGGGTTCCACCCACATGACATACCTTCTTCTTCCAAATGGATCAAGTAGAAGGCCACAGGCCAGGAAAGGATAACCATCACAGTTATGCCACTCAGGTGCATATAGGGAGCAAAGATCTGGGAGAAAGCCAAGAGTTAGGCTGAACACATCTAGACAGACAGTGCTAGACCTATAGGATGATGCTTACCTGCAGTGACAGCCCAGCTGTCAGCCACCTCTCTTGCCAGAGCACGCATAAAATCCACATAAAAACTGAGCATATCAGAGTCATTAGCAGAATCAGGATCTGGGGAAACAGAAAGAATCTCCTGACTTCCAGGCACGAGGACTGAATCAGAACTCTCCTTGGGAATTGTATATGTGTCCCAACAATGTCAGGGACCTCATTCCTTCATCCTTTTAATCTGTCTTACAAATCCCCAAGATGGACTGGATCCAATCACTCGCTTTCTTTGTACACAAGTCTTTGCTGGGCAGCATGCTGGAAAAGAATTACTCGGCTATGGTTTGATGCCTTTACTAATTTATCATCTCCAGCCTCAGCTGAGCCCTCAACATTGCTTGGCATCTCTCACTCAACTTCAGCAATGGCCATTACAAATGTTCACTACTTTTTTATACGACTCAATACAATCACAAGTAAATAATGTTTTGTAATTGCCTTTTCAACGTATGTTTTCCCCAAAGGACTACAGCATTCATGATACCAAGGATGACACTTGTTTATGATTATATCCTCACTGGCTCGCAGAATGTTTGGCACATACTAAGCATTCAATAAATATCTGTTGAACAAAGGAAAAAAATCTTCTTTCCAGAACATTACACACTTCACTGAGAAAAAAAAACACTGAGACCAAGAAAACATAACTTTAAGTCTTGCCCCTTTAAAAACAAATGTAGTTTTTCTACACCTGTGCTGCCCTCTAAAGAGTGTTTAATTACCTCCTTTCCATTATGTATCTATTAAATTAATTTAATCCATAATTAAACCTCCTCATAAAATACTTCCAGGCTTTGCTGGCTTAAACGGTTAACTTACCAAACATTTAAGGAACAAATATTTACGATCTTTAACAAACTCTTCCAGAGAATAGAAAAAGAGGGAACACATTCTAACTTGTGTTGTATAGCCAACATTCACACCCAAAGTCAAGGACATTACAAAAAAGAAAAAGTACAGGCATACCTCAGACCTATTCCAGACCACCACAATAAAGTAAGCATTATACTAAAGCAAGTTAGATGAATTTTTTGCTTTCCTAATGCATATAAAAATTATGCTTACACTATACTATAGTCCATTAAGTGTGCAATAGCGTTATGTCAAAAAAAAACCAATGTATATACCTTAATTCAAAATAACTTCATTGCTAAAAATGTTAACCATCATCTGAGCTTTCAGTGAGTCATAATGTTTTTGCTGATGGAAGGTCTTGCCTCAGTGTTGATGGCTGCTGACTCATCAGGGTGGTGGTTGCTGAAGGCTGGGGTGGTCATAGCAATTTCTTAAAATAAGACAATGAAGTGTGCTGCATCCACTGACTCTTCCTTTCATGAACGATTTCTCTGTAGCATGTGATGCTGTTTGACAGCATTTTACCCACAGTAAAACTTCTTTCAAAACTGGAGTCCATCCTCTCAAACCCTGTCCCTGCTTTACCAGCTAAGTGTATATAATATTCTAAATCCTTTGTGTCATATCAACCATCTTCACGGCATCTTCCCTAGGAGTAAATTCCATCTCAAGAAACCACGTTCTTTGCTCATCCATATGAAGTAACTCCTTGGGGCTCCTGGGTGGCTTGGTTAGTTAAGTGCCTGACTCTTGATTTGGGTTCAGGTTGTGAGACTGAGCCCTACATTGGGGTCCGCGCTGCGCATGGAGCCTGCTTCAGACATTCTTTCTCCCTCTGCCCCTTCCCTGCTCACACGCTCTCTCTTTAAAAAAAAAAAAAAAAGAAGTAACTCCTCACCCATTCAAGTTTTATCCAGAGATTACAGCAATTCAGTCACATCCATGAGAGTTGGAATCCACTTCTTTCAAGCTCCTATTCATGTTGAGATTTTGACCTCTTCCCATGAATTACAAATGTTCTTCAGGACATCTTGAATGCTGAATCCTTCCAGAAGGTTTTCAATTTACTTTGCCTAGATCCATCAGAGAAATCACTATCTGCAGCAGCTGTAGTCTTATGAAATGTATTTCTTAAACAATAAAAAGACTTGATAGCCAAAATGACTCCTTGATCCAATGGCTGCAGACTGGATTAGCAGGAACAAAAACAACATTAATTTCCTTGTACATCTCTAACAGAGCTTTTGGGTGACCAGGTGTTATCAATGAGCAGTAATATTTTGAGAGAAAAATTTTTCTGAGCAGTTGGTCTCAACAGTGGGCTTAAAATATGCAGTAAACCATGTTGTAAGCAGATGTGCTGCCATCCAGGCTTTGTTGTTCCTTTTATAGAGCAAGGGCAGAGTAGATTTAGCATAATTCCTTAGGACCCTAGGATTTCTGGAACGGGAAATGAGCACTGACTTCAACTTAAAGTCACCAGCTACATTAGCCCCTAACAAGAGAGTCAGCCTTTCCTTTCCAGCTTTGAAGCCAGGCACTGACTTCTCCTCTCCAGCTGTGGAAGTCCTAGATGGCATCTTCTAATACAAGACTGTTGTGTCTATATTGAAAACCTGTTGTTAAATAACCTAGTAACAAAACAGAAGCAACCCAAGACAAACCTTCATGAATTATCTTTGCTATGTGTTCTGGGTAACTTGCTGCAGCTTCTACATCAGCACTTGCTGGATCACTTTTATGTTAGGAACACAGCTTCTTTCCCTAAACCTCATGAACCAACTTCTGTTAGCTTCAGACTTTTCTTCTGCAACTTCTTCACCTCTTCGTCTTCACAGAATTGAAGAGAGTTAGGGTCTTCCTCCTAGGATTAGGTTTTGGCTTAAGGAAATGCTGTAAGTGGTTTGATTTTCTATTAGACCATTAAAACTTTATTCATATCAGCAATAAGGCTGTTTTGCTTTCTTATAATTCTTGTGTTTATCATAATAGCACTTTTGATTTCCTTCAAGGACTTTTCCTTTGCATTCATAACATGGCTGTTTGGTGCAAGAGGCCTAGCTTTTGGTTTATCTCGGCTTTTGACACGCCTTCCTCACTGAGCTTCATCATTTCTAGCTTTTGATTTAACATGAGAGATGGGGCACTTCCTTTTACTAGAACACTCAGAGGCCATTGTAGGCCTATTAATTGGCCTAATTTCAATATTGTTATATCTCAGGGAGAGGGAGGCTTGAGGAAAGGGAGAGAGACCAGGGTACGGCCAGTAGGTGGAGCAGTCAGAATACACACATTTATCAATTAAGTTCACCATTGTATATAAGAGTGTGGTTCATGGTGACCCAAAACATTTACAATAGTAACACAAAGATCACTGATCACAGATCATCATAACAAATATAATAATAAAGAAAAAGTTTGAAATATTGTTAGAATTACCAAAACGTGATACAGACACAAAGTGAGTAAATGCAGTTGGAAAAATGGTGCCAGTGACTTGCTGGACACAGGGTTGCCACAAACCTTCAATTTGTAAAAAACAATATCTGCAAACTGCAGTAAAGTAAAGCACGGTAAAATAAGGTATGCCTGAATATGCCAGTCTCCACGTACATAGATGCAAAAATCTTAACTAACCCATTAACAAAACAGAAGCGTCCCGACACAAAGGTTTAATTGTCAAATCAGACTCACAGGAATCTCATAGGATTCTATGATCTGTCCAACAACAAACTTACTAATGACTCAAAGGATACAACTATAAGGTACATATAAAACATATTCCCTTGGAGAAATGTGGTCCCGTCAAATGCAGCTACTCATAAAAAGGTCTTAGGATACATTCTGATTTGGGGACTTAAAATGTGGGGCGTTTTTTTCATTGAAATACAGTTGACACACAATGTTACGTTAGTTTTGGGTGTACAACATAATGACTGAATAAGTCTGTATATATTATGTTATGCTCACCTCAAGGAGAGTCACCATCTACCACCATACAACACTGTTACGGTACCATTGATTATAATCTCTCTTCTGTACCACCTTTCATCTCTGTGACTTATTCATTCCATAACTGGAAGCTAGGCCTCCCACTCCCCCCATCATTCCCCATTTTTGCTTATCCCCTACTCCCTCCTCTCTGGCAACCACCAGTTTGTTCTCTGTATTTATGGATCTATTTCTGCTTTTTGTTTGTTCATTTGTTTTGTTTTTCAGAATCCACATACAAGTGAAATCATAGGGTATTTATCTTTCTCTATTTCACATAGCATAATACCCTCTAGGTCCATCCATATTGTTGCAAATGGCAAGCTCTCATTTTTTAGGCTGCATAATATTCCATTATGTATGTATACCACATCTTTACCCATTCATCTATCGACAGACATTCAGGTTGCTTCCGTATCTTAGCTACTGTAAATAATGTTGCGATACACATGGGTGCATATATCTTTTGAAATTAGTGTTTTCAATTTCTCTGAGTGTAAGGTATGTTTTGAGCAAAGTTATGTGAAAACATGGCTTCAAAGAAGGAGCCTTTTTGGTGATGGGGCATCCTTATCTTACATCCTGCTAATTAGACAACTCCAGCCAGCCATGTCTGCCACCTTACATATATCTATAAATTCCAGGATTATTTACAATAAGCAACCCTGATTTATATCTAGCAGGTTATATCCTGCTAGAAATTTTCATTGACAAGGACTCTGTGTTGCATTTTGGCTAACAAATATCCTTAGTGTGTTTGTTAGGAGGTTGGGTTATTATCAAGTTTTGATCAAGGTCATTCATTCCTCTCTGCCCTAGGTAGAAGAGGAATAGGTCACAGGCTTAATGCCAACCCCTTCCTTCTGGGTTTACTCTGAGTATACTAAAACTGAAACTCCAAGCCCTACAGAATCTCCCTTGCTAATAATAAAAGCAGTCTCTCCCCTCCAAGTCTAACAGGCCTATTTTTTCATGGTTTGAAGCCCCAACCAAGGTAGTTACCTTCCAAGAGGATGCCAACTCTTCTCATACCCCACTTCCATCACTTCTCATCTCCTACGGACTTATAACTGGAATTAGATCCCAGAATGCCTCAAAGGCTCTGTTAATTTATATTGACCAAATTTATATCAACCAAAACCGCTGTAGAATATGTATGGGACTGAATCCTAAGGGTGCTAGACAAGGAGAAAAGAACATAATTTTACATCAAGCTAAGTTGATTGATATGAGGGCAATTACCGGAGATTCTGAATAGAATACACTAGAATCCAGGTATTACATATCTCAAAGCGATTCTAAGTGTTCGGTTATCTGAAACCTTGGCTCAGTTAGTGGTCCATGCTTAATGAAATTGGGATGCCAGCAGTTCCTTGGTGTAATATTGAAAAAACATTCCAAAGATTTATTGAGAAAAGTTTGCTGGCATGCTATCACCTATGATCGGGTAACCCATTCCCCCAAAATATTTTATGGGAGGTCTCAGAGCACACTGAAAAATACACTAATGAGGAAAGTGTCAGTATCGTGGAAAATTCAGCACTGTAGTGGCTAAACCTCTATGCCTGAATATAGGTGAGAGATATTGCCATTCAAACTGGCTTCCTGATTTCAAGGACAATAACGAGACCCTGCTGTGGCAGTGGTCAAGTAGCAGCACTAACTGCCAGAGGCAAGGTAAGCATGATTTCTAAAATAGGAACAAGCCTGCAGTGGTAACCAGAATGGTTTAACCCACAAGGATTCTTGTTTTAAAAAACTGAGTATGGTTGATACACGATATTAGTTTCAGGTATATAACATAGTGATTCAACAACCCTCTATGTTATGCTGTGCTCGCCACAAGTGCAACTGCCATCTGTCACCACGCAACACTATTAGAATACCACTAACTATATTTCCCATGCTGTACCTTTTATTCCTGTGACTTATTCACTCCATAACTGGAAGCCTGGGTCTCCCGCTCCCCTTCACCCATTTTGCCCATCCTCCCATCCCCCTCTCCTGAAACCGTCAGTTTGTTCTTTGCTTTTATTGGACTGACTTTGCTTTTTGTCTATTCATTCATTCGTTTTCTTTTTTAGACTTCACACGATTCTTGGTAGTGACTAACTGACCGTGGCGTCCCAACTCCAAAAGAGCTGGTGATCTCAATAAGGCCTATTTCTTCACTTTTCTTTTTTTTTTTTTTTATGTTAAAAACGGTACAGCTGTGTACTCCCTAGGATCCAGAGTTGAGGTATTCGTTCCTATAGGAACTCGCTGTGTTTCCTACTGTAGCCAAAAAGATTTGTCTGAATACAATAAAGCTGGCTTTGTAATTTATAACACACACACACACACACTTTTGGTTTCCTGGCATGTCCAAGTTTGTGGTAAGAGTTTCAGAGTTTCCCTCCAGGCAGCAACAGGCCAGATGCCATGCTTGTGCAGTCTTAAGAGCCCATTCGAAGTCATGTGAACCAGACGCTCATCCTGAGGAGACACAAATATAATTGCTGCTACCCTCACAAGGAGTACTTCTGTGTGAAAGAGTTTAGAAGGTGGCGACAGAGCTCCTGGAGTTGTATTCTGAAAGCTGTTCAGGAAGATCAGTGTTGGCAGGCTCTCCCCTCTGGGGGACCCCACAGCAGGTAAGCGGAGCAGGAGGGGCATAAAAGCTTCTTCTGGGGGAAGGAGAGCCGAACGCAGACCAGTGTCGAAAGTACCAGAAGCTCTTTCATGTCAGACTTTCAGGATTCAGCTTTACAAATAAACTTGTTGCCTCTGAGTAAAGGGTCTTCTCATCCACACTTCGGATATTACAAGAAAGAAACAATTTCCTCCCTTCAATTTTATCAACTTGGCTATTTAGCACAACCACAGAACAAAGGGGGATAGGCCTTTTAAAATTGATGTTGAGATTGGCAGTCATGACAATCCCCCCGGCTGCTAGCGCAGATATACCAAGAGTAGAGTCGATCATGGTGGCAATGGCACCTCCGTGCATGAACCCAGGTGCTCCTTGTAGGTAAGGACCTCCTTGAAATATGCAAACTGTCCTGGCTTCAACCTGATTATGGAACATTACGTATTCGAAGCCCAGGCCTTCCTCCAGGCTTCTGGTAAAGAGCTGGGCCTGTGGCATTTGTTCTTTCAGAGGCTTTGCGTCAGGAAAAAAGACTTTGAAGTCTTCGATGGTTCGAGTAGATTTACTTTTATACGAAGGCAAACGTTTCCAAGAGCCGTCTTCACTTTTTTCATGAACTGGTCAAAGAGAAGTCTCATGTCCTTGCTCCAGCTGGGGTTGGGGAGGGAGAGGTCCACGTGAGCGGCCTCGGCAGAAAACGGCCTCTGGCCTGTATGTGCGGTTGCTCCCAGAGCGAAATGACCGATGTGATCTGGTCGCCCCATGACAGACAGCGGGAGGGACCGCGACTGGACCCGAGGACTAAGAGGAGCGGGAGGAAGCAAACGGCCGTAAGCACCAGAAAGGAAAATTGGTTCTTTTGACTTCGGCGGAAATTTTGGAACATTACGATCACAGAAGCTATCGACTCCGTGGCGTTAGACCTCTGGCCGCGTTCGTCCGTTCAGATTCGATGTATCCACAACACCCACGGCGCCGGCGGAGGCGCCCCTCCCGGCGGGCCGCGCACAAGCCCGGGCGCGCGCAGCCGCAGGGCGCAGCTCCGCAGCATGGCTCCCTATTTCTTCACTTCTCGATCTACATGCTTTCCCTGTAAGATCCTATGACTTCGATTTCGATCTTTTCTAATAACTCTTAGGTTTACATTTCCAGTTCACACTTCTCATTTGAGTAAGAGGAAATTTAAGGGGACCACTCGGTTTGATATGTTCCTGGGTTTAAGGAAACACAAAGAATGGTATTCAAACCATGCCTGAAAGACTCTATAAAAAAGCAAGAGGCGGTGTCTGGAGCTGCTCAAGCCAGTGGCAGAACAAAATGAGGGAGACTAGTTGGAAGCGAGCTGCACGTCCACAGATGTTGGGACAAAGATGCTACTTTTCTGTGGACCCGATATGATCCTCTGAGAGACATCATTCGGAAGTCATTCTAAAGGGTTCCAAACTAAGGGAGGGTCAAAAAGACCTCAAGAGAAATTTCTGGGGATATTTCTGCACCAACAAAGGTGCAGTCAAGTTCTCTGAAAATACACACAGGAAAAGCCTGTGGGATAAATAGCCAACAACTATGCATTTACCTGGTCCTGGCAGCATCAACCCCAGATGACCCTCTTGCCCCTCCTTGTGCAACCATGTTCTCTGATCTTATCTCCTCTTTCCCTGGGCCCTATTCTGGTGAAAGAGAGGGAAAAGGACCATCGCACTCTCACCATCACTGCAGGCTTCCATGCCTGGGTCAGGCCCAAAGAAGGAGAGGAAAAGTCTTATATATAAATATTGAAGTTTGGGTTATTACAATGAACTGAAATTTTTAATGACTGAAATAAGAATGTTCTTGGAACTTCCTAAAGGACTGAGAAAGTACTGGAGCTTGCCTAAGTAAGATGTTATTGGGATGGGAAGAACAGAGTCACAGCGTGAGTAACAAGAAGTGGTGAGAAAAAAATAAAGTTTGAGTTCAGTTCCTTCAGTGAATCAGTTACATGTTAGAAATTTAATGATTTCAATTAAAACAGCCTAAAGAGATCCATTCTTTCTAACGGGAACAATGAAAGAAAGTGACTCTACTTCACGCTGAGTGCCTAAGAGGCACATTCAGTCCTGGCCCAAGGTCTCTTACAAAGGTTCAGTCTCCTACCTTATGACACCAGTGCAGGTATAGTTCATACCCTTCCCAAACCAACAAAAATGCAAGTACCTGGAAAAGCAAAGAAGAAAAAGGAGGTTATTTTGAAATCATCAAGTTGCTGTCCAAAGCACTGTTCTGTAGCTCAAAATTCCATTCAGAGTCTAGCACTACATTCGCTTCTTGCTATACCTGCACTTGTCAGCCTTTGGTCATGCTGCTTCCCTGGCTGAGGAGCTCTCCCTCCCCATGCCACTGACGCCTCAAAGGCAGTTCGAATGTCACCTTCTATGTGTAACTTTCACCAGCAACCCCAAGAACTATTATTGTCTCTGGCATTTCATAACAATCACCATATTGATATCCTTCCTGGGTTCCTACCAATTTATTTTTCCTATGATGAACTGTATTCCTGGCGTGACTTTGACCCACTTGTGAGAGAAGAGAGGGCAAGGGCCGGCCCTTCCAATGGTTATTTAAAAGCTCTTTCTTGGGGCATCTGGGTGGCTCAGTCAATTAAGCATCCAACTCTTGGTTTCGGCTCAGGTCATGATCTCGTGGTTCATGTGATTGAGCCCTCATATAGTACAGAGTCTGCTTGGGATTCTCTCTCCCTCTCTCTCTGCCCCTGCCCCACACAAGCACTCACTCGCTCTTCTCTCTCTCTCTCTCAAAAAAAACAAAACAAAACAAAAAAACCTTTAAAAAAATAAAAAAATATAAAAACTTTTTCTTGAGGAATCAATACCATTGTTAGAAATGTTAGCCACTGTTGTTAACCCTGGTATTTACTCAAGAAATCTCAATTAGATTTGATTGTAAATCTAGCCAGTCACCAAGTCAGTATGGAGACGCAAACAAAGTCAGAACACTCAGACGCTTAGGATATTAATGAGAGTTGGGCTTTATAAAGGTAATTTTATGTATCTTATTTCATTTGTTCTCTATGTGGCCTCATAAAATATCATTTTATTAAATATTATCATTCTCCTTTGAAAGAAATGAAACTGAGGCTCAGAGAGGGTTTTACAACTTGACCAAGGTTACAAAGTAACCTAACGACAGAAATAGAACTCAGGTTTTCCTCTTTGCTCACTGCTGTTGCTACGGCTCATATCCAAAATATATTGACTTTCCAGACCTTTCAAAACTTGTCACGAGCCTATCCTTTTAGCCTTGCTCCCCATCATTCTTCATTATGCTCGACCTCCTAACAGAACTGGCCTTTCCCTCTTACCGAGTCACACTCCATATTTTCGTCTTGCCAACTTGGTCATGACGTTCCCTCATCCCCATACACACACGACCAAGTCCAACATCCCTTCAAGATCATATATCAGTGACACCTCTTACAAAAATCCTAGTTAATCCTCTTGGCTGCAAGTTACCTCATCCTTTTCAGAACCCATGCAGAACTTTTTTTGGGCCTAATGACAAATATAATGTTCTGCCTATGTTAGCTATATTTGTCTATGACTTAGTCCTACCAGAGTATAAATTCATTAAGACATTATTAAAACTTTACATCTCATACTGATCTTCTGAAGTGCCCTACATGAAAATGGAAACTGCATATATTTTGTTGATCACTATACACACTGGTATTAAATTTGATGAAAAATGCAAATGGCAATGGATTTGGGGCATTGGGATTTTCTGTATCAGAAAGGAAACTGGGGCACCTGGGTGGCTCAGTCAGTTGGGCTACTGACTTCAGTTCAGGTCATGATCTCTCGGTTTGCAGTCTGTGGGTTTGGGCCCCACATCAGGCTCTGTGCTGATGGCTCAGAGCCTGCTTCGGATTCTGTGTCTCCCTTTCTCTGCCCCTCCCCCACTCATACTGTCTCTCTCTCTCTCTCTCAAAATAGTAAATAAACATTAAAAAATTAAGTAAGGAAAGGGAATTTTGAAATCAGAGAAAGATATTATCTCCTATGTGTAAGCTGCACACTGGAGAACCCCCATTACCTGAAAATTATTCTCCCATAGACTTTCCACTTCTACAGACTTTTCTCTTGCCTGGCCTGAATTTCTCATACCACACTACACTACTATGTCAGCAACAGAGACAGGATCAATATTGCCAAAAGACCTGCTAAAATGTACTCAGCTCCTGGACTAGAGGACTAGCACTTGATATTTTTGTGTTTTTCTTTTCAAAAAAATTGTTTTAATTCTAGTTGGTTAACATACAGTGAAATATTGCTTTCAGGGATAGAATTCAGTGATTCATCACTTACATATAACACCCAGTGCTCATCATAACAAGTGCCCTCCTTAATGCCCATCACCTATTTGGCCCATCCCCCACCCACCTCCCTCTATCAACCCTCAGTTTATTCTCTATCTCTAAGAGTCTCTTAAGGTTTGTTTCCCTCTCTCTTTTTCTCCACACCCTGTATGTTCATCCGTTTTATTTCTTAAATTCCACATATGTGCGAAATCATATGGCATTTGTCTTTCTCTGACTTATTTCGCTTACCATAATATATTCGAGCTACATCCATAACATTGCAAATTGCAAGATTTCGTTCTTTTTGACAGCTGAGTAATATTCCATTGTAAATATATATACCACATCTTCTTTATCCCCTCATTGGTCTATGGACTGCTCTCTCCACAGTTTGGCTATTGCTGATAATGCAGCTATAAACATCGAGGTGCATGTACCCATTCAAATCTGCATTTTTGTATCCTTTGGGAAAATACCTAATAGTGCAATTGCTGGATCTTAGGAATCTTAGGGTAGATCAATTTTCACTTTTTGAGGAACCTTCATACTGTTCTCCAGGATGGCTACACCACTTTGCGTTCCCATGAACAGTGCAAAAGGGTTCTCCTTTCTCTGCATTCTCGCCAATACCTGTTGTTTCTTGTGTTGTTAATTTTAGCAACTTTGACAGGTGTGAGGTGGTATCTCATCATGGTTTTTGCTTTGTATTTCCCTGATGATGAGTGATGTTGAGCATCTTTTTATATGTCTGTCAGCCTTCTGGATGTCTTCTTAGGACAAGAGTCTATTCATGTCTTCTGCATATTTCTTAACTGGGTTATTTGTTTTTTTTGGGTGTTGCGTTTGATAAATTCTTTATATGTTTTGGATACTAACCCTTTATCAGGTATGTCATTTGCAAATATCTTCTCTCATTCCATAGGATGCCTTTTACTTTTGTTGATTGTTTCCTTCACTGTGCAGAAGCTTTTTATCTTGATGATTGCATTAAATGTGACAGTTCATTTTTGCTTTTGTTTCCTTTGCCCTGACATGTCTAGTAAGAAGCTGCTCTAACTGAGGTCAAGAGGTTGCTGCCTGTTTTCTCCTCTAGGATTTTGATGGTTTCCTGTCTCACATTTAGGTCTCTCATCCATTTTGACTTTATTTTTGTGTATGGTGTAACAAAGTGCATGTCTTCTGCATGTTGCTGTCTAGTTTTCCCAACACCATTTGCTGAAGAGATTGTCTTTTTCCATTGGATATTTTTTTTTTTTTTAAACATTTATTTATTTCTGAGAGACATAGAGACAGAGTGTGAGCAGGGGAAGGGCAGAGAGAGAGGGAGGCACAGAATCCGAAGCAGGCTCCAGGCTCTGATGAGCCATCAGCACAGAGCCCGATGTGGGGCTCGAACCCACAGACTGCGAGATCTGACCTGAGCTGAAGTCGGCTGCTTAACCGACTGAGCCACCCAGGTGCCCCCATTGGATATTCTTGCCTGCTTTGTTGAAGACGAGTTGACCATGGAGTTGTGGGTCCATTTCCAAATTTTCTATTTTGTTCCATTGATCTATGTGTCTGTTTTTGTGCCAAGTACCATATTGTCTTGATGACTACAGCTTTATAATACAGCTTGAAATCCAGAATCATGGTGCCTCCAGTTTTGCTTTTTGTTTTCAGGATTCCTTTCCTATTCAGGGTCTTTCATGGTTCCATACAAATTTTAGGATTGTTTGTGCTAGCTCTGTGAAAAATGCTGGTAGTATTTTAACAGAGATTGCATTAAATGTATAGATTCCTTTGGGTAGTATAGAAATTTTAACAATGATTGTCCTTCCAATTCATGAACATGGAATGCTTTTCCATTTCTGTGTGTCCTCTTAAATTTCTTTTACTAGTATTCTATAGATTTCAGAGTACAAATCTTTTACTTCTTTGGTTAAGTTTATTCCTAGGTATCTTATTGATTTTGGTGAAGTTGTAAATGAGATTGATTCCTTGATTTCTTTTTCTGCTGCTTCATTATTGGTGTATAGAAGTGCAACTGATTTCTGCATGTTAATTTTATATCCTGAGATTTTGCTGAATTCATGTCTTAGATCTAGCAATTTTGGGGGGGAGTCTTTCTGGCTTTCTACATTGAATATCGTGTCATCTGCAAATGGTGAAGGTTTGACTTCTTCTTTGCCAATTTGTTGCCTTTAATTCTTTTTGTTGTCTGATTGCTGAGGTTAAGACTTCCCATATTATGTTAAATATTAATGGTGAGAATGGCCATTCTTGTGTTTTTCCTAACCATAGAGGAAAGGCTCTAAGTTTTTCCTCATTGAGGATGGTATTAGTTGTGGATCTTTTGTATATGGCCTTTATGATGTGGAATTGTGTTCCATCTATTTCTACTTTCTTCAGAGTTTTGGTTTTTTTTTTTTTATCAAGAATGGATGGTGTATTTTGTCAAATCCTTTTTCTGCACTGACAGGATCATATGGTTCTTCTCCTTTCTTTATTAATGTGGTATATCACATTGATTGATTTGTGAATACTGAACCAGCCCTACAGCCAGGAATAAATCGCACTTGATTGTGGTGAATAATTCTTTTAATGTACTGTCGAACTCGATTTGCTAGGGTCTTACTGAGAATTTTTTTTATCATCCTTCATCAAAGATATTGGCTTGTAATTCTCCTTTTTAGTGGAGTCTTTGTCTGGTTTTAGAATCAAGGTAATGCTGGACTTGTAGAACAAGTTTGGAAGTTTTCCCTCCATTTTAATTGGTTAGAACAGTTTGAGAAGAATAGTTATTACCCTTCCTTAAATGTCTAGTAAAATTCCCCTGGGAAGCCATCTGGCCTTGGACTTTTGTTTGTTGGGAGACTTTTGATTACTGTTTCAATTTCTTTACTGGTTTTGGGTCTGTTAAATTTTATATTTCCTCCTGTTTCAGTTCTGATAGTTTGCATGTTTCTAGGAATTTATCCATTTCTTCCAGATTGCCCAATTTGTTGGCATATAATTTTTCATAATATTCTCTTACGACTGTTTGTATTTCTGTGGTATTGGTTGTGATCTCTTCCTTTCATTTGTGGTTTTATTTGGGTCCTCCCTTTTCTTTTTTATAAGCCTGGCTAAGGGTTTATCAATTTTGTTTATTCTTTCAAAAAGCTAGCTCTTAGTTTTATTGATCTGTTCTACTGTTTCCTGTTTGTTTCTACATCATTTTTTTCTGCTCTAGTCTATTATTTCCCTTCATCTGCTGGCTTAAGCTTTATTTGCTGTTCCTTTTATTAGCTCCTTTGGGTGTAAGATTAGGTTGTGTATTTGAGACCTTTCTTGTTTCCTGAGGTAGGACTGTATTGCACTATACTTCCCTTCTAGGACTCCCTTTGCTGCATCCCAAAGGTTTTGGCTGTTGTATTTTCACTTTCATTTTCTTTCATGTATTTTTAAAAATTTTTTCTTTGATTTCCTGGATAACCCATTCATTGTTTAGTACAATGTTCTTTAACCTCCATGTATCTGTGGTCTTTCCAAATTTTTTCTTATGGTTGATTTCAAGTTTCATAGCATTGTGGTTTGAAAATATGCATGGTATGATCTCAATATTTTTGTACTTATTGAGGGCTGATTTGTGACCAAGTATATGATCTATTTTGGAGAATGTTCCATTTGCACTCGAATAGAATGTATATTCAGCTGCTTTAAGATGAAATATAGTTCTGAATATATCTGTTAAGTCCATCTGGTTCAGTGTGTCATTCAAAGCCATTGTTCCCTTGTTTATTTTCTGCTTAGATGATCTGTCCATTGCTGTAAGTGGGGCGTCAAAGTCACCTACTTTGTTTCTTTAGGAGCTTCTTTATGTTTGTTAGTAATTGATGCATATATTTGGGTGTTCCAAGTTGGAGGCATAAATATTAACAATTGTTAGATCTTCTTCATGTATGACCCCTTAATTATGATATAATCCCCTTATTTATCTCTTGTTACCATCTTTGTTTTAAAATCCAGTTTGTCTGATCCAAGTATGGCTATTCTGGCTTTCTTTTGACATCTATTAGCATGATAGATGGCTCTCCATCTCCTCACTTTCAATCTGCAGGTGTCTTTAGGTCTAAAATGAGTCCCCTGTAGGCAGCATATAGATGGATCTTGTTTTCTTTACCCATTCTGATACCCTATGTCTTTTGATTGGAGCATTTAGTTCATTTACATTCAGGGTGATTACTGAATAATATGAGTTGTCATTGTGTTACCTTTAAAGTTGGTGTTTCTAGTGATTTTCTCTATCTCTTTGTAGTCTTTATTGCTTTTGGTCTTTTATTTCCCCCACTCAAAGGATCTTTCTTAATATTTCTTGCAGAGCGGTTGAGTGGTCATGACCTCCTTTAGTTTTTGCTTATCTAGGAAACTCTTTATCTCTCCTTCTATTCTGAATGATAGCTTTTCTGTATAAAGTATTGTTGGCTGCATATTTTTCCTATCCAGCACATTGAATATATCCTGCCATTCTCTTCTGGCTGCCAAGTTTCTGTAGACAGATCTGCTGTGAACCCAATCTGTCTTCCCTTGTAGGTTAAGGGCTTTTTCTCCTTTTCTGTTTTCAGGATTCTTTGTGTATTTTGTGAATCTGACTATGATATGTCTTGGCGATGGTCAACTTTTGTTGAATTTAATGGGAGTTCTCTGTACCTCTCGGTTTTTGATATCTGCGTCCTTCCCAGATTAGGGAAGTATTCAGTTACAATTTGCTCAGATAAACCTTCTGCCCCTTTCTCTTTGTCTTCTGGGACTCCTATTTTATGAACGTTAATCCCTTTTTATAAGTTGCTGAGTTCCCTAAGTCTACCTTTGGGATTCATTACCTTTGTTTCCCTCTTCTTTTCAGCATCATTATTTTCCATAATTTATCTTCTATATCACTAATTCGTTCCTCCTCTGCATCCATCCTTACTCTCACGGCATCCATTCAAGTTTGCATCTGAGTTATAGCAAATATTTTAATTTCAGCCTGACTAGATTTTAGGTCTTTATCTCTGCAATAAGGGTTCTGTAGAGTCTTCTATGCTTTTTTCAAGTCCAGCTAGAATCCTCATAATTGTTCAAAATTCTAGTTCAGACATCTTACATCTGTATAGATTAAATCTCTGGTTGTCATTTTTTCCTGTTCTTTCTTTTGGGGTGAATTCCTCTGTCTTGTCATTTGGGAGGGAAAACAAGAAAAAAATAATAAAATAAAATTTAAAAATAATAATGAAACTAAATCCTAGGGGTGTTTTGGTTTGTGAATAAAAGCTTGATGGAGCACCTGGGTGTCTCAGTCAGTTGAGTGTCTGACGCTTGATTTCAGCTTGGGTCATGACACCAGGGTTGTGGGATTTAGCTCATGTCAGGCTCCACACTGAGCATGGAGCCTGCTTGAGATTCTCTCTCTCCCCCTCTGCCCCTTTCCCCCATTCACACATGTTCTCTCAGGGAAAAAAAAGTTTAAATATTTTTAAAAATATTTAAAGAGAAGCTTAATAGAAAAAAGATTAAAAATTAAAAAAAATAATAAAAATTGCTTTTTCCTTATCCAAGGGAAAAAATCCCACAGAAACAAAACAAATAAAAACCCAAAGGAAGCTAGATCTGTTTCCCCTACAGCTGAAGCTTTGCAGCACTCTATGATCATTAGACTTAGTGAGTGGAAGGGATTTGTGCTGTTCTTCTGGGGGAGGAGCCCTCTGCTCTGATTCTCAGGTGGATTTGCCCTAGTACAGATGTGCCTGGAGGGCCCATGAGGACGGGGCTTGGTTTAATAGCTCCATTCTCCACTTGGTGGTGCTGTTTAGCCCACTGAGGTCAATCAGTGCTGGTGGGCTAGTTGGTGAAAATGGCTTCACTCTGCTCTCGTCTCCAGAGTGGTAAGTTCCCACCCTCATAGATGCACAATCAATCACCCCTCCTGTGTCCTCAGCTTCCATCAGATCCCTGCCTTTCACCCTGTCTGTGTCCATGCTATCCACCTACTAGGTGGTGCTGCCCTCCTGGATTTATCTCAGGCTGTGTTTCAAAACCCCACACCTCAGAGACCCCCATGGCTCAGACCCACTCTGATTCTCTGGGGGATGGTCTTGCTGTACCATGGCCAGTGCCGGCTTGTTCCAGGAAATAGTCACATGACCACACAGTGGTAGTGGCTCAGTTTATGGTAAGACACAACGCACAGCCAGTGCCAAGGCTTGCTGTTCTCAGCTGACATCTTTGTTCCTACACTGGTGACAGGGCAGCTGTATAGCACCTATCTGGTCTTTTGCCCATGGATAGGCTGAACTGCCTCTGCCAAATGCACTCCAGCATGGGAACTGCTTCTTCCCATGTGACCCAGGGGATCCTCAGACCTCACTTGCCCATACCTGAGGCTCTATCCCACTTCCTCACCAGAGCACCAGGTGCTGAGCTCTGAAACTTCAGACTCTGCGCTCTACTATTTATAAAACACTGGTGGTATTGAAACTTTCTCCTTTCCCCCCATCAATGGTTTTGGGGAACAGTTTTCTTGTGCAGTTCCCAGTGCGTGTTTTCACTTTGTTTTCTTCACTCTTAGCTCACCTCTCTCCGATCAGGATCTCTCCGTACCACAGCGCCCTCAGTTCTTTTCTCCCACAAATCAACTCTCAGCAGTTCTTATCTCCCACAGGTCATTTTCTCTGTTTGTAGATTTACAGCTTTGCTAAGACTTCTGATTGAATTTTTAGGTGTTCAGAATGATTTGATATTTATCTAGCTGATTGGAAGAGGAGGCAAGCTTAGGGTCACCCTACTCCTCTGCCATCTTAACCCTCTTCTTAAGAACAAGTATTTGCACATCAGAATAGGTTTAAAAAGCTACCTAATTTGTAAGGCCCAGAAAAACTGATTCTCAGGAGACAAAATATGAAATGAGATAGTTCAATATGAAAAGGTACAGCTAATGTGAATCTGTGAGTGTTTAAAATAACAACATTGAATGAACCATAAAATAGGCTATAAAACAAGATTAGAAAAAGGATGTTCTGCCACCCTTTCAAAGGGAAGATTGTAAGACAGATCCTCTAGGAGCACAAGCCTTTTTTTCCCTCCATCCATCCCTTGTGCCTAAGATTCAAATAGTTGATATAACCCCTAACTCTGCTGATACAAGAGTAACCTTGGGTTCTGAAGGCTCCCAGCACCAACTGGATACCATCCCAGACAGGAGAACCTCATGAGGCTACCCAGGAAGAGAGTAGGAGAAATGTGAAACATTACTCACCAAAAGCAATGAAACATTACTCACCACCAGCAATGACGAGTAGGCAGTCAGGACCCCAAATAAACTCAGCAAAACAATGGACCAAAAGAACCAGTATCCTGTACCTAGAAAAATGACCCTGCAAAAATGTGTTTCAATCTTTAAAATATAGCAGAAATTACTAGTGTCTTTGTCAAGGGTAAGGAAGAAGACTGGACTAGATGAGGCTGAAGAAAATGGAAAGATATGAGAGAAGCAATCTGAGAACGTATCTGTGAAGAGCTCTGGAGAGATTTTGTTCAAAAGTTTTAACGTTATATATGCAACTGGGTACTTTAGTGGGGCTCTGTATAAGTGGTATGATTTTTTAAAGTTATTTAGAATATAAGCGCCCGGCTAGCTCAGTCGGTCGAGTATGAGGCTCTTAAAGTTATTTAGAATATATACTCAAAAATTATGTCCTCTTTTAAAAAATCAATATAATAACACAGAAATTCTGCAATGTCACCACCTTAATTAATATTTTCCATTTTGGGGGCGCCTGGGTGGCTCAGTTGGTTAGACGGCCGACTTCGGCTCAGGTCATGATCTCACTGTCTGTGAGTTCGAGTCCTGCATCGGGCTCTGTGCTGCCGGCTCAGAGCCTGGAGCCTGCTTTGGATTCTGTGTCTCCCTCTCTCTCTGCTCTTCCTCTGCTCACACTGTGTCTCTATGTCTCTCAAAAATAAATAAATGTTAAAAAAATTTAAAAATAAAAATATTTTCCATTTTGGCAGGTACCTTGTGCATTTGCATGTATGTTTTCATATATAGCTGCAATCATTGCCACCACATTAACTGCTGTATGCCAAAGCTAAGAGATTTGGGCCCTTTAAAAACAGTTCGAATGTGTTCTGTTCCTAAAATACGTTATGAGAGAAAGCTGCTAATAATATGCTGAGAGAAACAGTGTTATACGGGTCTATGTATTATATGTCAAATAATTTGGACTCATTTCCAGATAACAGGAATTACCTTCTCTTCATATAAAATCTGGAAAGATTATATTTTAATAATATAAAATTTAGATTAATGAACATATAACCATGTTAAAAACAAGAAAAGAAATTCTCTTTCCTCATGGGCTATAAGACACACAAAGAAGAAAGAAACAGGCAAGCAGCCATCCTAGCGAGAGCTATCCCAAATCAAGAGACTGGGCATAGTATTCTGTAGAATATGAACTCACAACTGGAAATCTGAAAGCATCAGATAATGTCAGCAAATGAATCCAATAAAGCCAACAAATAGAAAGCTTGCACTTAAGAAAATATAATAGCACAATCAGAAAAGAATCACAAAATAAATATATTTAAGATGTTTAGAGAAATAAAGGAAGGACCAACATCCATGTAACAAGAATATCTGGCGAGAGATAAATATCTTGATAAAGAAAATCTTTTTCTTTAAAAAGATTTTAAGTAATCTCTACACCCAAAGTGGGCTTTGAACTTATGACCCCAAGATCAAGAGTCACACCCTATTTTGAAAGAAGAGAAAATGTATACATATATATTGATGAAGGGAAGGAGAGAAGAGCAAGCAGAATTCTGGCACCCATGAATTCTGTCCTTTGGTGTCACACCAGTGATGATGTTAGATTAGATTAGATTAGATGTAATTAAGGTTACTAAATAGCTGACTTTAAAATAGGGAGATTTGGGGCGCCTGGGTGGCTCAGTCGGTTGAGCATCCGACTTCGGCTCAGGTCATGATCTCGCGGTCCGTGAGTTCGAGCCCCGCGTCGGGCTCTGTGCCTACAGCTCAGAGCCTGGAGCCGGCTTCACATTCTGTGTCTCCCTCTCTCTCCGCCCCTCCCCCACTCATGCACTGTCTCTCTCTGTCTCAAAAATAAATAAACATTAAAAAAATAATAATGAAATAAAATAGGGAGATTAACCTGTATTATCTGGGTAAATCCAGTGTTATCACATGAACTCTTAAAATCAGAAGAGGGGGGCATAGGAGGAAGTAAGAGAAATGAGAAAGAAGAACTCTTAGAAATTTGAAGTTTGAGAGGACTTGACATACAGTTCTTAGCTCTGAAGACAGAGGCCACAAGCTAAAGAATGTACTGACTTCTAGAAGGTGAGAACAACTTTCATTTGACAACCACCAAAGAAAGGGCACTTCATTCCTACAATGAGAAATACATGGATTCTGCAAAACCTGAATAAACCAAGAAGTGGATTCTCACCCAGTCTACAGAAAAATGCTCAGGCCAGCTAGCAACTTGATTTCAGCATTATGAGGTCCTAAGCAGAGTACTCAGCTGAGCATGACTGACTTCTGACTTACAGAACCGTGAGATAATAAATGGATGATTAGGCCACCCAATTCGCAGTAATCTGCTATCGTAACAATGGAAAACCACCCATAAAACTTACTTGTGACATTAGAATCTGTGTGAACACACTCATATATGCAACTTCTATTTGATAATGGACTATTTAGTGAGAATTCTGCTTGCTGCTAAGTATGTTTATTCCAGCAATGCATTCCAGAACTAGAAAAATAACCATAGAGTGGAACTGGGGATGTGCTAGACCCACTGTGGAAATGGACCTGAACCAGGAGGAGAGGCCAAGATGGTGGAGCAGCATGGAACTTTTTTCTGCCTCTCTCGTCCCTGAAATACAGCTAAATCAACAACAAACATCTTGCATACCTAGAAAACTGATTTGAGGACTAACACAACAATCTGCACAACTTGAACCACAGAATTCGGCAGGTATGCAGTGTGGAGAGGTGAACTGGGGGAGACAGAAGCCACGGAGGGTAGGGAGCTGTTTTTGCTTGAGGAAAGAGGACAGAGATGGGGGGAGAATACAGGAAAAGCACTCCCCCCGCCCCACCAAAAGCAGCTGGAGAGAAAGAGAAAGAGTTGCCAGAACAAAAAAAGGAAGAAAGAGAAAAGGGACTGCAAGGGACTGAACAAAAAAAGGGAGAAAGTAGAAAGAGGAGGGTTTAAATTCCTTTAAGATGCTATAAACAGGGGAGCACAGAGTCTGAAACTCTGCAGCTCAATACCTGGCGGGGCTCTGGTGGGAAGGGCGAATCCCCAGGAGCAGACAGTGAGGTCCGAGGGGTCCTCAGGCCGCACGGGGAGAGATGGTTCCCTTGCTGGGAGGACATTTGGTAGAGGCTGTGCAGCCTCCCCACAGGCAAAGGTCTCAGCGGACCCCAGAGAACGGCCACATTTGCTGGGGCTGGAACAAGGATGTTAAGGGTGAATCCTAGCACCAGATGGGTGTTGTGATTTACCATAATCCTTGAAACGCTGCTGCTACACGATCACACGAACTTCTTCTGGGGTGGGCTGGCACCCAGCCACTGCTCAGTGAGACCCTCCCCCAGAGGTCTGAGCTGGTCAGAGCTGCAGGGCCCTTAGAAGTGAGGGGTTTGGAAACACAGCCCCATGTGAGATAAAACTTGGGAGGGAGGTGCCACCTGGCAGGTTGACAGCTTGGTCATGTGCAGCGTAGAAGTGGGGGAGTGGACAGAAACCAGAGACAAAGGAGGAGTACACGATTGCCGGTCAGCAAGAGCACAGAATTCTGATACTAGACACTGGGTAGTTGGGTGACACCATTTTCTTTTCTTATTCTTTTTTAATGTTTGTTTACTTTTGAGAGAGAGAGAGAGAGAGAGAGAGAGGGAGAGAGAGGGAGAGACAGAGAGAGAGACTGAAGCAGGGTCCAGGCTATGAGTTGTCAGCACAAAGCCTGATGAGGTGTTCAAACCCACAAACTGTGAGATCATGACCTGAGCCGAAGTCGGATGCTTAACTTACTGAGCCACCCAGGCGCCCCCAGGTGAAGTCATTTTCACCCCTCCTGCACATGCACATACCATGTGCCGCAAGGATCCACTCCAGTACACTAAGCAGCACTATCTAGTGGAGAACAGAGCCACTACACCAAGCCCTGCCCGGCTGGGCCAACCACGCTAGAGGCACACCACAAATCTCTCTACCTGCTTAGTTTACAGACTATAAAGTGCTTCATAGTTTGACTTCTAGGAGAAACCGGATGTACTGTCAATCGTATTTCATCCTGTCTGCTGGTCCATCTATTCATTTTTTTTTCTTTTCTTACTCTTGAATACAGAAAGTGAATTTATTTTTATGTTCCATTTTTATAAAAAGGGTTTTTCCTTTCTATTAAAATGTCAATACTACCTAAAGCAATCTACATACTCAGTACAATCACTATCAAAATAACACGAGCATTCTTCACAGAGTTAGAACAAACAATCCTAAAATTTGTATGGAACCAGAAAAGACCCCAAATAGCCAAAGCAATCCTGAAAAAGAAAACCAACCAAAGCTGGAGGCATCACAATCCTAGACTTCAAAATGTATTACAAAGCTGTAATCATCAGGACAGTTTGGTACTGGCAAAAAAGCAGACACACAGATCAGTGGAACAGAATAGAGAACCCAGAAATGGACACAGGCGAATGGCCAACTATCTTTGACAAAGCAGGGAGAAATATCCAATAGAATAAAGACAGCCTCTTCAACAAATGGTGTTGGGAAAACTGGACAGCAACATGCAGAAAAATGAACCTGGACCACTTTCTTACACCATACACAAAAATAAACTCAAAATAGATGAAAGACCTAAACGTAACAAAGGAAGCCATCAAAATCCTTGAGGAGAAAGCAGGAAAAAATCTCTTTGACCTTGGCCGCAGCAACTTTTTACTCAATGCATCTCCAGAGGCAAGGTAAACCAAAGCAAAAATGAACTAATGGGACCTCATCAAAATAAAGAACTTCTGCACAGCAAAGGAAACAATCAGCAAAATAAAGGCAACCAACAAAATGAGAGAAGATATTTGCAAATGACATATCAGATAAAGGGTAGGTATCCAAAATCTATAAAGAACCTATCACACTCAACACCTAAAATACAAATAATCCAGTGAAGAAATAAGCAAAAGATATGAATACACACTTCTCCAAAGAAGACATCCAGATGACTAACAGACACAAGAAAAAATGCTCAACGTCACTCATCATCAAGGAAATACAAATCAAAACCACAATGAGATATCACCTCATACCCATCAGAATGGCTAACATAAACAACTCAGGAACAACAGATGTTCCTGAGGATGCCGAGAAAGAGGATCTCTTTTGCACTGCTGGTGGGAATGCAAACTGGGGCAGCCACTCTGGAAAACAGTATGGAGGTTCTTCAAAAAATTAAAAATAGAACCACTCTACAAACTAGTAATTGCACTACTAGGTATTTATTCAAGAGATGTAAGTGTGCTATTTCTAAGGGACACATACACTCCAATGTTTACAGCAGCGCTACTGACAATAGTCAAATTATGGAAAGAGCCCAAATGTCCATCGATGGATGAATGCATAAAGAAGATGTGGTATATATGTATATATATACATACACACACATACAATGGAGTGTTATTTGACAATCAAGAAGAATGAAACCTTGCAACTACATGGATGGAACTAGAGGGTATTATGCTAAGCGAAACTAACTTGTTAGAGAAAGACAAATATCACATGACTTCACTCATATGAGGACTTTAAGATACAAAACAGATGAAGATATGGGAAGGGAAGCAAAAATAATATAAAAACAAGGAGGGAGACAAAATATAAGAGACTCTTAAAGACAGAGAACAAACAGAGGGCTGCTGGAGGGGTTGTGGGTGGGGGGTGGGCTAAATGGGTAAGGGGCGTTAAGGAAGACACTTGTTGAGATGAGCCCTCGGTGTTATACATAGGGGATGAATCACAGGAATCTACTTCTGAAATCATTATAGCACTATATGCTAACTAACTTGGATGTAAATAAATGGACCTAAGCCAAGTACCATCCATTACCTATCATCTGAAAAAGAAAGCCTTATTCTGTCTAGTGAGTCACGGTGGTGTTTTTATATCTCCAGAAATTCAAGTCAGTTCAGTGTCTGTGTCCATTAATTCCCCAAAAGTACAACCCCAAATTTACCTTGGAAAATGGTCAGAGATTCTTTGGGGAAAAAACTAGGAAGAAGACTGACAAGAAGAAGAAATACTTTTGGTCATGTAGCAAGGTCCTTCTGCAAGGCCTTCACTTCATTCAAGGGCCAATTTATTTGATAAATGAATAAAACTGAGAGCAAGCAAACACAGAAAAGATTAACAAACTAAAAGATGAATCTTTGAAAAGGTAAACAAAATCAACAAACCTTTAGAAAGACCAACCAAGGAAGAAAGAGAGGACCCAAATAAAATTATAAATGAAAAGGGAGACATTCCAACCAATACCACAAAAATAAAAAGGATCATAAGAGACTGCTATGAACAGCTATATGCCAACATCCTAGATAGCCTAGAACAAATGGATAAATTCCTAGAAACATACAATCTACCAAGAATGAATCATGAAGAAATAGAAAATCTGAACAGATCAATACTAATGAGGAGAATGAATTAGTAATAAAAAACCTTCCAATAAAGAAAATCTTGGGACTAAGACTGTTTCACTGGTGAATTTTACCAAATATTTAAAGAATTAATACTGATCCTTCTCGAACTCTTCCCAAAACTGAAGAGGAAAGAACACTCCCAACATCATTTTACAAAGCCAGAATTACCCTGATACCAAAGCCAGATGTGGACACTACAAGAAAAGAAAACTATAGGCTGATATCCCTGATGAATATAGATGCAGAAATTCATAACAAAATATTAGCAGGTCAAATTCAATAGCACATTAAAAAGATCATACACCATGATCGAGTGAGATTCATCCCAGTGATGCAAGGATTGTTCAACATATACAAATCAATAAATATGATACATTACATTAATAGAATGAAAGATAAAAATCATATGATCATATCCACAGATGAAAAAAAGAGCATTTGACAAAATTCAACACATACTCATGATAAAAATCTCAATGGGAAAAAACAAGAAACAGACTCTCAGCTATAGAGAACAAACTGATGGTTAACAGAGAGGAAAGGGAGAGAAATGGGTTAAATAGGTGATAGGGATTAAGGAGAGTACTTGCACCATTGCATGGAAGTATTAAATCACCAAAGTCTACACCTGAAACTAAATTTACACTGTATGCTAACTAACTGGAATTTAAATAAAAACTTGAAAAAAAAACTCTCGACAAATAAAATATAGGATGAATATACTTCCATATAATAAAGGACACATAAGACAAGCCCACAGTAAGTATCTTACTCAATTGTGAAACGTTGAAAGCTTTTCCTCTAAGATCAAGAACAAGACAAGGGTGCACACTCTCACTACTCCTATTCGATATAGTACTGGAAGTCCTAGCCAGGGCTATCAGGCAAGAAAAAAAACCCAAAGACATCGTAATTGGAAAGGAAGAAATACAACTGTCTCTATTTGCAGATTACAAGATTTTATATACAGAAAATCCTAAAGACTCCGCCAAAAAAAAAAAATTAAATATAATTAACAAATTCAGTAAAGTTGCAGGATACAAAACCAACACACAAAAATCAATAGCATTACTGTATGCTAATAATGAATTATCTGAAAAAGAAATAAGGAAAAATCCCATTTACATTAGTATCAACAATAAAATACTTAAGAATAAATTTAACCAAGGAGGTGAAAGATCTATGTACTGAAAAGATAAGACACTGAGGAAAGAAAGTAAAGACATGAATAAATGGAAAGATATCTCATGTTCATGATTGGAAGAATGTTATTAAAATTTCCACATTACCCAAAGCCATCTACAGATTCAGTTCAATCCCTATCAAAATTCCAAAGGCATTTTTCATAGAAAACAATCCTAAAATTTTTAAGGAACCACAAAAGACCATGAATAGCCAAAGCAATCTGGAGAAAGAACAAAGCTGGAGGCATGACACTCCCTGATTTCAAACTATATTACAAAGCCACGGGAATCAAAAGAATATGGTATTGGCATTAAAAAACAGACACATAGATCAATGGAACAGAATAAAGATCCCAGAAATAAAACCATGTATATAATGTCATTTCATTTATGGCAAAGAAGCCGAACACCAAGAACACACAATGAGAAAAGGGCAGTCTCTCCAATGAGCAGTGTGGGGAAAATTGGACAGCCACATGCAAAAGAATAACACTGGACCACTCTGCTATACCATATACGAAGATCAACTCAAAATGAATTATTAAAGATTTTCATGTAAAGCCTGAAATCATAAAATTCCTAGAAGAAAACATAAGCAGTAAGCTCCTTGACATGCATCTTGCTGATGATTTTTTGGATTTGACACCAAAACCAAAAGCAACAAAACAAACAAGTGGGACTGCATCAAACCAAAAAGCTTCTGCCCAGCAAAGGAAACCATTCTCCAGATTTCATTTTCATCAAAATGAAAAGGCAACCTATTGAAAGGGAGAAAATATTTGCAAATCATATATCTGATTAAGGAGTTAATATCCAGTGTATATAAAGAATTTATACAATTCAACAGGAAATAAATAATCTAATTAGAAATGGGCAGAGGATCAAAACAGACACTTTTCCAAAGAGGACATACAGACCAGCAGTTACATTTTAAGGTGCACAGAAGTTACATTATAGAGAATAAAGTCAGTGGTATTGTAATAGCATTGAATGGTGACAGAAGGTAGTTATACTTGCAGTGAACAGAGCATACAGAATTGTCAAATCACTATACTGAACACTTCAAATGAATGTGTGTTGACTGTACCTTGATAAAACAAATCAACAAAAGACCCCCAGTGGATAGAAGAAGAGAGGAACATGGGACAACATGGCGGGAAATATGTTAATATGGATGTAGGGGCTATTCACACCAAACTGTACACAGGCATGGAAGGGGACTGGTCCAGTTCACATCCCGCTGTGCTCCAATCCTGGTTCCAGTCTTGTGAAGAATAAGCTCGTCCAGAGACGAACATCACATAAATGATGAACATGTTAAAGAAACGCTTGGGTTGTTTAGGAGAGAGAAGGGAATGCTTAGGGGAATGATGGCTGTCTTCAGTTGTCCTGCACCGTATGAGGTGCCAGGTGGCAGGACCAAGACCAGTGAGTAAAAGTCACAGGAAAGTCAGGTTTCAGATTATAATAAAGAGCTCTTAAAAACTTAGAGCTCTATAAATAGGGAAAGACTGAAACATAAAACAGTATGTGCCCACCACTTGAAGTTTTAATCAGAGATTAGAAGACCACCTAGAAAGAATATTTAAAAATATGTGTACAGTGTAAAAAACTGGAACAGTTGGCCCCAAGGTCCCTTCTAACTCTGTGATTCTACATCTTTAAATGGGATCCTGCTGAGACTGCTAAATACTAACCCCCCCCACACACACACACTCTCCTTTTATAGGTAAGTAGTATCCACCTACTCTCTGTGTATACTACTACTGAGACATTTTTTCCTGAAGAGAAAGGTTAGAAGTGTACTATAATACTTTTTATTATTTTACAGTTTACAGTATTTACATGAGATTCTCCCATTTGCCCCTCAAAACAGTCTCATGAAATGGGGAGGGCCAGAGTTTGTTCTCTCTCTCACCCGCTCTCTGTCTCACACACACGCACACGCACACGCACAGAAGCGCACATGTGCACACCCACAAAGAATGAATACACACAAATGGATATACAGACCCATGCTAAAATACATGCTTGAGGTTAATTTCAACCTTTATTGTGATTATAACTGATGCTCATCCAATGTAATAACTCATTGTTTTAAAAGCCAACCCACATGAAATCTGAATAAGTTCCATGAGTTTTGCCAATGTCAATGTTCTGGTTTTAATATTATGTAATAGTTTTACAAGATGTTCCTGGGTGAAGCTAGGTAAAGGGTGCGTGGGACCTCTTTGTACTTTCTTTTCAAATTCCTGTGAATCTATAATCATTTTCTAATTTTTTAAATAAAGTCTGAAATATCAAACTAAAATATGGTATCACACTGTAACTTATGGGAGAGACAGCAGGTAGGGAAGAGGAAAGCAGAAGACAGAAAGATAAACTAAAAGCACGAGAAATTTAAAAATAAGTCATAGTGAAAACAGGCCTAAAAGATTTTAAAAATACACAAATGGAACTACAATCAAATTAAAAAGCTTCTACACAACAAAGGAAACCATCAACAAAATGAAAAGGCAACCTACCTAAAGAAAGAAAATATTTGCAAATCATATATCTGATTAAGTGGTTAATACCCAAAATATATAAAGAACTCCTACAACTCAATACTAAATAAACAATCCTGTTTAAAATGGGCAGAGGATCTGAACAGACATTTTTCCAAAGTAGACATTCAGACCAAAACTACACCACTAATCATCAGGGAAATGCAAATCAAAACCACAATGAGGTATCACTTGACAACTGTTAGAATGGCCATTATCAAAAAGACAAGAAATAACAAATGTTAGTGAGGATATGGAGAAAAAAGAAACCTTTGTGCACAGTTGGCATGAATATAAACTGGTGCAGCCACTATAGAAAACAGTATGGAGGTTCCTCAAAAAATTCAAAATGAAACCATGTGACCTACCAATTCCACTTTGGGGGTATTTAGCCAAAGAAAATAAAAACACTAACTCAAGAGGATATATGCACCCCCTTGTGCAGTGCAGCATTATTCATAATGACCAAGATATGGAAGCAACCTAAGTGTCCATCAAAGGATTAATAAAGAAAAACATGGTATATATACACAATGGAGTATTACTCAGCCATAAAAAAGAATGAAATCTTGCTATTTGCAACAACATGGATAGACCTTCGGGGTACTTATGCTAAGTGAAGTAAGTCAGAGAAAGACAAATATCATATGGTCTCACTTATATGTGTAATCTAAAAACAAAACAAAACAAACAAACAAAACAAACAAAAAAAAAAACCAAGCTCATAGATACGGAGAACAGATTGGTGGCTGCCAGAGGCAGGGCAAGGTGGGTAGTCAAAATGGGTGAAGAGAGTCAAGAGGTACAAATTCCAATTATAAAATAAATAGGTCATGGGGATGTACAGCATGGTAACTGTAGTTAATGATACTGTATTGTACATTTGACAATTGCTAAGAGAGTAAATCTTAAAAGTTCTCATCATAAGAAAAAAATATTTCCAACTATGTGTGGTGACAGATGTTAACTAGATTTATGTGGTGATCATTCTGCATGATATACAAATATGAAATAATTATGTTGTACATCTAAAACTAATATAATGCTATGCATCAATTATACCTCAAAACAAAAAGTGTTGGTGAGGATGTAGAGAAAGGAAAACTTTGTGTACTGTTGGTGGAAATATAAATTGGTACAGCCACTGTGAAAAACAGTATGAAGATTCCTCAAAAAATTAAGAATGGAGGGCTGCCTGGGTGGCTCAGTCAGTTAAGCATCTTGACTTTGGCTCCAGTCATGATCTCATGGTTCGCAGGTTCGAGCCTCACATTGGGCTCTGTGCTGATAGCTCAGAGCCTGGAGCCTGCTTCACATTCTGTGTCTCCCTCTCTCTCTCTGCCCCTCCCCTACTTGTGCGCATGTGTGTGCTCTCTCAAAATTAAATTTTTAAAAAACATTAAAAAATTAAAAAAAAATAAGAATAGAGCTACCATATGATCCAGCAATTCCACTCCCAGGTATTTACCCAAAGGAAATGAAAATACTAACTTGAAAAGATGTATAAACCCCATATTCATTGCAGTATTATTTACGATAGCCAAGACATGGAAACAAACTTAGTGTCTACTGGTGGATGAATGGAGAAAGAGTATGTGGTGTGTGTGTGTGTGTGTGTGTGTGTGTGTGTGTATGTATGTAGGTACGTATGTATGTGTATATAGATATAGATATAGATATAGACACAGATACAGGCATAGATATATAGATATTATTTATTTAGCCATAAAAAGAGGAAATCCTGCCATTGTGACAACATAGATGGTCCTTGAGGGCATTATGCTACGTGAATAAGTCAGACAAAGAAAGACAAATACCATATGTTTTCATTTATATGAAATCTTAACCACTCCCCCCCCAAAAAAAAAAACAACTAAATTAAACGTACAGATACAGAAAACAGATTGGTGGTTTCCAGAGGCAGGGGGTTAGGGTGAAGGTGTACAAAAAAATGCAAACTTCCAGTTATATACATAAAGTCGTGATGTAATGTACAGCATAGTGACTGTAATTAATGATACTATATATTTGAAAGTTGCTAAGAGACTAGATCTTAAATGTTTTCATTACAAAAAAAATTAACTAAATTAAACTAGTTTAAATTTAAACTAGGATCTGTAATGACGTGTAGTGATGGATGTTAACTAAATTGAATATGGTGATCATTTTGCAATATATACAAGTATCGAATCATTATGTTGTACATCTGAAACTAATAAAATGTTATGTGTCAATTATATTTCAATAAAAAATATTTTAAACTGGGGGAAATTCTCTGAATATAAGAAATGAAACATTTTTGTATTTTGAGTGCTTTCTAATAACTTGGAACTGATCCATAAATAAAGATAGCATGTAAACTGATAAGAAAACTCACTAAAGATCCCACAAGATAATAGGCAAGGGAATAAAACTAAAAAGAATATAAATTAAGCTAGTTTTAACACTTAATCAATGATTAAATTAAAACAAAACAAATTCTATCTAGAAAATTAATAAAAATTATTCAAAATAAGAATAGTTAAAGAACTGAGGGTAAGGGAGGTGAGGGAGGGGGGAGAGGGGGTGACGAGCATTAAAGTGTTGGGATGAACACTGGGTGTTATATGTAAACCAGTTTGAAAATAAACTATTATAAAAAATTTAAAAAATTAAAAAAAAATAAAGAATAGTTAATGCTGTCAATGGCAGGTTAAAATAGAAACTCTTATATACTTCTGTTGTAAGTTAACAATCGCTACAACCTTTTGAAGAAAGTATTTCAGCAATAGGCATAATAAATTTTACAAGTGTCTATTCTTCTTGACTTAGTAACACTGCTTGTGGGACTCTATTCTAAGATCTAAGTCAGAATACAAAGCTTTTTCTGCACTCTTACTTTATAAAAACAAGAAAATTGGAAATGCTCCTAATGCACAACAATAAAAAGTGGTTAAGTTTATTATAGCATCTTCATGTCATGACATATTTTAAAATCATCTTAAACGATGTTCAGTTTTTAATGATTAGTCAAAATGTAATTGTAAGTGAAAAGGAAAACCAAAATTATATATATATGTATGGTATGAGTACAATAATATAAAAATAAGCATAGAAAAAAAGCTAGAAAATATACCAACAAGTGATGGTCACTCAAGAACAAGACTAAGCCAATTTTTATATTTTCTAGTTTTCCACATTTAAAACAAACCATATTTTACTTCTACAAAGGTAAAACTAAATGGTATTCCATTTTTTAAAAAAGCCTCATATCCAAACGTATCCCTTTCTCCCCAAAATACCAATTAATGGGTAAGACTTGCAACCATCAAGCCAGAGAAGCTGGAAGAGCTGGGAGCAGTCCAGGATGAAGAGTTTGGCCATGAAAGGGTGCCAAGAAGGACCCACTACTGTGTTCAGAGTCCCAGGAAGCTCCCTGACAGAAGGAAGAGGCAGAGGCCAGAGTCAGGCAGAGACATGAGGGTGGGTGGACAGAGATCATGAAGACCAACTAGTGGAGGCTTCAGCAACCCCGACAAAAAGACTGAGGAACAAGGTGTCAGGGAATCATGCGAATAAATACTGGGGATGCTGGAAAAACAGAAAAAGCTCCCACTGAGCCAGATTTGGTCTAGATGTGAGAGCGAGCACAGGTGGAAGGTGAACACACTAAATGAGGGTGCTTTCTTCCTCCACCCCAGAGTTAGGCATCTCATCCGCCCGCTGCGGAAAGTCCAATTTTGTCCACCCTCCCTCTTATGCCACCAGATCTTTTCAGCCTGAGATACAACTCTGGTGGCCAGCAAACCAAAGAGCCTCTATACAAATGAAAATACAAAACATGAAACTCACCAGTCAAAGCCAAAGTATTCATTTGAAGTTTCTATCCACACGAGCAGCAAAACCACAGACAAGAGAAATGAAACAATCAGAAATGGGTAAAATATTTTCTCTTTCTGGGAAGAGAAAGAAAGAAGTATAAATTAGATCCATTTATCCATGTCACTCACCAATATCTGTATATACTTGTCAAAGTTCTGTATAGTTGCCGTTCATTATCCTCTGGAGGCTGGAGCGACCACTGTACTCTCTTTACCCCTATGGAATTTTATATCTAAGTGTATTTCTAACATTTATTACACCTAACTGCAATCACATGCTTCTATGTTTGTATTTGGTGAGACAGCTTCTTCTTTGAGGGAAATGAACTTCTGTTACACACATCTACCCTGCCAATATCTAGCATAGTTCCCTAAATGCAGCTGTTTCTTAACAATCATCTGTTGCATTTAACCACCTCTTCATCTACCAAATGTTTGTTTGGTGACTCATTCACTGAGTGAATTCATTCATTCGTCATTCATTGGTTCATTTAATCACTTATCTACCCAAATCTGGGGAATAGAGGACAGGTTAGGAAATAAGGCTTTTTTGGAGTAACTTCTTTGTGCCAGTACAATGCTAGAAATTTCACAAACTACTTTCATTTGCTTAATATTTCAATAACAGTCATATAAGGTATTGTTAACCTCACTTTGCAGAAGAACTAAAACTCAGAGAGGTAAAGTAATGGACTCAAGGTCACCCACCCAAGAAGTGGCAGAGTCAATGCCTAGATCTCTGAGCCTAAAGCCAGGACGAAGGATATCTTCACAGAGAAGGTAGTCAAACAGCCTTGAAGGCAACCCCCTACATTGAAAATCGGATCCCAAACCAGCCATACCAGAGGTTGTCAACCCCCTCCTAGGAATATTAGATTTGGGTTGTTACCAGAGTTATAATCTTAACAGTTATGTATCACATGAATAAGAAATTTTGGGGGCTCAGTCGGTTAAGCATACGACTTCGGCTCAGGTCATGATCTCACAGTTGGTGGGTTTGAGCCCCGCGTCGGGCTCTGTGCTGACAGCTCAGAGCCTGCCTGGAGCCTACTTCAGATTCTGTGTCTCCCTCTCTCTGCTCCTCCCCTGCTCCTACTCTGTCTCTGCCTCTCTCAAAAATAAACATTAAAAAAAATAAGAAATTTTGCCTTCAATCTGTAATCTTTAATCTGGACGACATAATCCCTGCCCTGTCTAAATTATGGTATTACTGTGAAAAGTAAAAATAAAGAAATTAAATGGAAAAAGTAGAACCTGTATTCCAAAAAGATGAGAGATATTATAGCTATCAAGGTACACTTTCTGAATTTAGGAGGATGAAGAGTACAGGATCTTTGACTCAGGTCTTATACTCATTCTCTACTAAATCTTGTGTCAACCTTTAAAAACATGTATTAGATAATGTCATCCCCCTGCTCAAAACCTGCCAGAGCATTCAAACTGCCTGACGGGCCGATGAGATCCTCCGTGGTCAACCCTTGTCCATCCCTGACCTCATCCTATTCTGTACACTCCATTTCTGAACTCCAGCCACACTGGCCTTCTTTCCATCTCTAGAACATGACTAAGGTTGTTTCCACCTCAAGAGCTTCATACTTTCTGGTTCTTTTGCCTGGAAAACTTTTGCTCCCAGATGTATACATGGCTGACTCTACCTCGATATTTAGGAGACAGCTCACATGACACTTTTTCAAAGAGGTCTTCTCTAACCACTCTCCCATCCCAGGTTCTAACACATTTTCCTATTTATTATCTTCAAAGCTCTTATCACGATCTGAAATCATCTTTCCTCATTTATTGTCTTTTAACTAACTCATCCCCCCATTGTAAGCCGCAGGAGGGCTGAAGCCTTAGTTGTCTTATTCACTGTGGCACATAGTAAGTGTTCCACAAGTCTGTTTGAATTGAATAAATCCACTTCCTTATTTTATAACAGATTCTCATTGTTTCCGTTCTTGCACAATCATTTTCAAAGGCTCCCCAGAGTTTATAAGAGAAAATTCAAATACTTCAGCTTGACACAAAGATGTTTCATAATCTGATCAAAATATTCCTTTCCAACCCTACTATTGTTATACAGGTCCTAATTCAACGCTGGAAACTTGTTTTTTCCTAAACGCACCACTGTGCTTCTCTGTCCCTTGACATCTGACCACCTCATCTCCTCTACCCACGATTCTTTGTCTCAATATTTCTGTATGTGAAAGACCGGTTTCACGAGTCTGTGACTCCAAGAAGAATAAAATAGCTAACATTTATTGAGTGCTAACTGTGTGCCAAGCACAATTCTAAGCATTTTCCATTTATTACTTCTTCCATCCTCACAACAAATCCCATTGGTGGTACTACTATTACCATCTCCAATTTTCTAATGAGGAATCTAAAGCACCAGATGTCAAGTAACTTGCCCAAGGGCACACAGTGGTAAAGCTCTAATTTGGAGATAGTGGTGAAGCCATAAATTGAATCCAGGTAGTCTTTTCCCAAAACACAAGATTTTCGTTCTTTTTAAATTGTTTTTTTTTATTTTTTTTAAATGTTCATTTATTTTTGAAAGAGAGAGAGAGTGTGAGCAGGGGAGGGGCAGAGAGAGAGGGAGACACAGAATCCAAAGCAGGTTCCAGGCTCTGAGCTGTAAGCACAGAGCCTGATGCGGGGCTTGAACCCATGAACCGTGTGATAATGACCTGAGCCGAAGTTAGACACATAACTGACTGAGCCACCCAGGAACCCCAAGGTTTTTTTTGTTTTGTTTTGTTTTGTTTTGTTTTTAGTTTATAATAGTTTATTTTCAAATTGGTTTACATAAAACACCCAGTGTTCATCCCAACATGTGCCCTTTTTTAATGCCCATCACCCCCTCTCCCCCCCCATCCCCCTCACCCTCAGATTGTTCTTAGTCTTTGAGAGTCTCTTATGTTTTATCTCCCTCCCTCTCTGTGTCTTTTTTTTCTTTCCCCTCTTCCCCTCCCCCTGGTTTTTGCTTAGTCTCACAAAGTCCACCTATTCGCTGGAAACAATGGTATCTGTCTTTTTCTGATTGACTTATTTCACTTAACATAATACCCTCCAGTTCCATCCATGTTGCTACACATGACCAGATTTCATTTTTTCTCATTGCTACATAGTAGTCCCTTGTATATATGTACCACATCTTCTTTATCCACTCGTCAGTTGATGAACCCCAAGGTTTTAGTTCTTATGTTATATACTATACTCCTTCCTCTGAGCAGAATGAGCCTTGAGAATTATCTAGGGACCTTAGGAATTATCTAGTTCAATTTCCTAGCTGTAAAGAGGCTCAGAGATCTCCCATAAAAAGCCCAAGGGCAGAGTTGGAAATAGTACCCAAACATTCTCCCAGGCTCTAGCCCAGGGATTTTCCATTATACCACACTGCCTCAAATGTCACCCTTCCCATGAAGCTTCCCCTTCTCTTTCTTTTACTACATAGTAACTCTCATATAACTTACTACCTCATCCCTAGGTAATAAATATCTGTTGGGCAAGGGAAATAAAAGCAAAAATGAACTACTGGGACCTCATCAAAATAAAAGCTTCTGCACAGCAAAGGAAACAATCAGCAAAACTAAAAGGCAACCGACAGAATGGGAGAAGATATTGCAAGCGACAGATCAGATAAAGGGTTAGTATCCAAAATCTATAAAGAACTTACCAAACTCAACATCCAAAAAACAAAGAATCCAGTGAAGAAATGGACAAAAGACATGAATAGACACTTCTCCAAAGAAGACATCCAGATGGCTAATAGACACATGAAAAAATGCTCAACATCACTCATCATCAGGGAAAGACAAATCAAAACCACAGTGATATACCACCTCACACCTGTCAGAATGGCTAACATTAACAACTCAGGCAAAAACAGAGGCTGATGAGGATGCGGAGAAAGAGGATCTCTTTTGCACTGCTGGTGGGAATGCAAACGGGTGCAGCCACTTTGGAAAACAGTATGGACGTTCCTCAAAAAATTAAAAACAGAACTATCCTACAACCCAGCAATTGCAGGACTAGATATTTATCCAAGGGATACATGTGTATTGTTTTGAAGGGGTTCATGCACCCCAATGTTTATAGCAGTGCTATCAACAATAGCCAAAGTATGGAAAGAGTCCAAATGTCCATTGATGGATGAATGCATAATGAAGATGTGGTATATATATATATACATAATGGAGTGTGTGTATATATATATGTGTGTGTGTGTGTGTATATATATATATATATATATATGTGTGTGTGTGTGTGTGTGTGTATATATATATATATATAAAGGAGTATTACTCGGCAATCAAAAAGAATGAAATCTTGCCATTTGCAACTACGTGGATGGAACTAGAGGGTATTATGCTAAGTGAAATTAGTCAGTCAAAGAAAGACAAATATCATATTACTTCACTCATATGAGGAATTTAAGATACAAAACAGAAGAACATAAGAGAAGGGAAGCAAAAATAATATAAAAACAGGGAGGGGGACAAAACATAAGAGACTCTTAAATGCAGAGAACAAACAGAGGGTTACTGGAGGGGTTGAGGGAGGGGGAATGGGCTAAATAGGTAAGGGGCATTAAGGAATCTACTCCTGAAATCATTGTTGCACTATATGCTAACTTGGATGTAAATTAAAAAAAAAGAGCTTGAGAAAAAAAGGTTGTTTGGAAACAGCTGTGGGAAATGGGTAGCAGACTCATATACACACCAGAACTATTATTTCAAATAACATGAATATCTATAATATAGGAGTTGTAGTCAGGGAGAAGAATGACCATTTTGTTATTCGGATAGACAATAAGGGTAGTGTTTTTTGAATCAATTTTGTGTATTAATAAATTCAATATGGTAATATTTCTTTCCTTCATGAGTACAGGACACTATCCTTGTAAACCCACTGGTTTCTGTCTTTTGTTGCTGTCAGAAGTAAAGCACCCACTGAAGATGAATACTTGGATCACAGGCACCAGAAATGATGATAATCATCATTAGCATTAGGGAAAAGCAAATTAACACAATGAGATACCACTATATACCTATGGGAATGCTAAAAATAATTAATTTACTTTTTTTTTTAATTGACAAAATCGAGCACTGGCAAGAATGTGGAGTGACTAGAATTCTCATGTCTCATTGGTGGGAATGTAAAATTGCACAGCCACTCTGGAAAACAGTCTGGCGCGCTCTCATAAATACATGTTTCCTGGTCAAATCACCAGTTCTAGTCCTAGGAATATACTCAAGAGAAGTATGTTCACACGAAAGTCGGTACGTGAACGTTACAGTTGTTATTCTTCAAAACTGTCAAAAGCTGGAAATATCTTTTAATTGGGGAATGGATAAAGAGACTGTGGTCTAGCCACAAAACAGACTGCTGCTCAGCAATAAAAAGGAGAAAATCAGTGATCCGTGCAACAAAGTGGATGAATTTCAAGTGGACTTTGCTCAATGAAACAAGTGAAACTCAAAAGGATATAAGCCATTTGATTCCTCTTACATTCTTGATTAGTTTCAAATGGCTGGGTTGACAACAGAGGGCACAGGAGAATTCTGGAGGGTGATGGAGCTGGTCTATAATTTGATTTTGGTGGTGGATACACAACTATATGCATCTAACTAAACTTACTAGAATATAAGCTAAAAAGGATTAATTTTGATTTATCTCCATATAAATTATCTCTCCATAGGTATGACCTTTTCAAAGTAAAATGATACTATAATAAATAAATAAATAAATATCTGTTGAATCAATTTTTTCTTCATTCTTTCATCACTATTCTAATCCAACATCTCTTACCTTAAATACTGCTATTGCTTTCTCGTTGAAGGAAAAGACGTCTCCCTCTCTATTTTGTACTTTCCAATGCATTCTCCACACAATCAATAATCGTTCCAAAACTTAGATCAAGTAACGTCATTAGCTTAAAATCATTAGGGATTCTTTATCCCCTACATGGCAGAGGTCAAATCCTTCAAACCACACAACATCTGTCCCATCTCCCTTTCCAACTTTGTTTCCCATCATTTCTCCATTTGTATCCTGTGTTCCACCTAAAATAAACCATATGCCAATGCCCCCTTGACTCCTCCAATACCATTTCTCCTGCCTTTCCCTAATCCTTACTTACCCAGTTCTTAATCACCTTTCACCTTCTACATAAAGTGGTTTTCAGCCCCTCTCTTGGCACATGGAAGCATGTATGCATACACACATACATGATACTCAGTATTTTTAATTTTTTTAACGTTTATTTATTTTTGAGACAGAGGTAGGGTGGAGAGAATAAGTGGAGGGGGGCAGAGAGAGAGGGAAACACAGAATCTGAAACAGGCTTCAGGTTCTGAGCTGTCAGCACAGAGCCTAGTGCGAGGCTCGGACCCACCAGATGTGAGATCATGACCTGGGCCGAAGTCGGACACTTAACTGAGCCATAACAGACTGAGCTGCCCAGGCACCCCAATACTCTCAGTATTTTGAGACGGCATGTGTGCTTGTCTTTTCCACCAGGAGACCATGAATTACTTGACAGCAGGAACCGCATCTAAGGCATTTCTGTTATTCCCAGTCACTAATATATAAATTAGTGCTTAGAAGCTATAAGCTAGTATAATATCTGGGAAGGAAAGATATAAGAGACAGAAGAATAGTTCTCCTAATCTAGGCAAGTCTCCCATTTCTACCCGTTTTCTGATACGTGCTCTCTATATATATGACATAAGAAATTAGTAATCTGTTCAGAATCTCAGACCCTACTTGGGCCATGCCTACAAATGCATGAAGGCACACGATATGGCCCTCTTCTTATCACTTCAGTGTGCTCATCGTTTTGTCTCTTATATCAAACAGCCCTCCAAAGGGTGCCAGCAGACAGCTTAGGGTTTAAAGAAAGAGGCCCTCAGGGCACCTGGGTGGCTCAGTCGGTTGAGTATCCAGCTCTTGATTTGGGCTCAGGTCATGATCCCAAGTCATGATCGTGGGATCAAGCCTTGCATCGGAATCCATGCTGAGTGTGGAGCCTGCTTAAGATTCTCTCCCTGTTCCCTCTCTCTCCCTCCCCCCATCTCTTCTCCCCCTCCCTCCCCTGTTCACATGCTCTCTCTCTCTCTCAAATAAAAAGATAAAGAGACCCTCAATGAGGCTAGGCCACATGCCACCACTCAGCTTTACTGAAGTTTTTCATTAGGGAAAATCAGGCATTAGCCTGATAATAAAGGACTATCTTGTTTCCCACTTGCTGGGTTTTTTTTTTTTTCTCATTAAGCATAGCTCCTTTGGGAAACTCACAATGAAGAAAGAACTAAAGATTCAGGCATTCCTGTAATTCCTACTCAAAAATATCACATTGTACCTAAACTTCACTTTTTCTTAAAGCTCACTAAATGAATAAAAGCAAAATTAAATGAATGACATCAAAGAGGTAGTAAGAAAAAGGAGAAGTAAACAATAAAAGTGAAAGAAGATGAAGAAAACAAGCACATGTTTCTGTAAGGTTAACTTTGGCTCCAGAACTGTGGCAGGCTTCTCGTCAAAGAACTAGAGCCCTACCATGTCCAGTCCTGGAGAACCTAATGAGCCCTCAAGGGGGCAGGGACCAGCCCACGCTCCCTACATCTGAGAAAATATGGTCCAGCTCCTTCCCATCTCCCTGTACCCAAGAGCAGCAGCAGGGTCCAGGTACAGATTTTTTCTCCTGCTTCGTTTGCCACTCGCAGCTGTAGCAACCAGTAATTAAGGTGATATAGCACTGTCGGCTGCAGGTGCCTTTGATCCATGGCTTATGCTTTTCCACATTTCTTTTCTGCTGGCTCCCAGGCTCAATCCTGTTGGCCTTCTTAAACATGGTTCACCCTTCTTCTGCAATGACAAAGAAAACACAATTAGGATCTTCAAATATTTCCTACCTCATTGTTCTATAGAAAACTCCATTAAAAATAGATAAGATTTTAAAAGTTTATAACTTAGGATAATGTACTGGATTTGGGGCAGGTGAGCAGAGCCTCACCCTATGTTTCCCACTAACTTGTTGAGAACTTATTGTTTGAATGTACCATTCAAAGTTCAGTTTTCTCATCTTTAAAATGGGACCATATTCTCTGTCCTAGACAACTGATAAATGCTGAAAGCATCAAATTAGATAATATATACAACTATGTTTTTTCAACTGTAATATGCTTTGCAAATAACTTGAGAACTTAAGAGGCATAGCTGAGGTATGTGAAAAATATAATTGAGCACTAAGTGACTCAGATATACAGCTGCCTGCTCCTTCCCTTCTACTCCTCTCCCATAGGGAATTAGTTAGGGATAGCCTCCGTTTAAATGATGGAATATTCAAAATAGGAATAGCTGAAATAAGACAAGTTTATTTTTTCTTTTGCCAACAAAAATGTTTTATGTGGTATGTGGCTTCACAATGTCATTAGGAACCCATACATCTTCCATCTTGCTGTTCCACTATGGCACAGGGTTTCCTTCTCAGTGTCCAAGATGGCTGCTCAAGCTACATCTATCATTCTAAATTCCAACTAGGAGAAAGGAGGAAGAACAAAGAAGGATGCTCCCCCTAATTTTAAGGACACTTACAGAAGTTGAACATGACATTTCCCTGACAGGGGTTTTCTTACTAGTTTAAAAAAAAAGGAAGAAAAATAGATATTTAAAATTGCATTTTCTCACCCTACTGTGATAGGAGACTTTTAGAGAATGTGTGGAATTAGGGGGAAAATAAAAGTATTTAAAAATTAAAAAACCAAGTCTTAAAGGGCTTGATTCCAGGAGACCTCTTGTCTCCTGATCCTAGAGACTATTGTCTCTGTTCCTGAAAACTTTCTATGGCACTCCATTGTGTGTTTCTGTGAAAGGCAGTGTTGTAGTTAAGAGTGTTATAGTTCAGAGTACGTAGTCTGAATGGACACTTCTGGCAAAAATGGGACTAACAAGGACTAGAGTAGCCCTTCCACCTTAAGTACCAAAAAAACTAGGGTAAATATGAAAGAACAGTTTTCTCACAGTTGGCAACAGGCAGTGAAGGGCAGTAATCCTTGAGAGAGAAGAAACAAAGGAAGTGAGTATTTGTAAATGCCCCATTTACAATCTGGCTAGTTTCCGGGGTGAAGGACTGGGAGTAAGAATATAGGTGGATCCTGGCAGCATCTCTGAACTGAGTGGACAGAAATGGGAGTTGGGGAACTAAAAGTTCCCCCTCTGTGTTTTTCTGAGTCTCCAATTGAATACTTATCAGTACGCGCTTGTGAAGAAATTACCCAAAGGGAAGTGAGGGACAGAACCACACAAAAGGAGGTGTACACAATCTTTAGAACTCACAATAGGCTGGAAACAGTTGGTGTTTCCACCAGAGCAGAAAAACCTTATAATACATGAGGCACTAGAAAGCAAACTCAGAAGGGTATTGCTTCAATAATGGGAAAAAATTAGGCCTTAGTTTATTAAAGGCTACTATAGCCTGGCCAAACAAAGCTTAAAGGTGAGCTTCAAAAGAATCAAATGTTTCCAAGTAATTTGGGTATGTTCTGAAACAAAGATCAAAATAAAAAACAAAACAAACAAAATACAAGATGTAGCTGACGAAACAAAATTCTTAATGCCCAGCATTCAATCAAAATTGAATATAAAAAAGTAAGAGAATGTAACCATATGGAGGGAAAAAAAACAGTCAATCAAAACTCAGAAATGTCTCAGATGACAGAATTAGCAGGGAAGGACACCAACCATTTTTACAACTGCATTTAATACGTTCAAGACAGTAGAGGAAAACCAGCATGTAAGATATTTGTAAAAGATGTAAAAAACTTCTAGAGATGAAAGATCTAATATCTGAAGTGAAAAATATACTGCAAGGATTAAGAGCAAATTAGACACTGCAAAAGAAAAGATTAGAGAACTTGAGGATTTCTTTGAAATGAAGAGATCAATTGTGAGTTGCAGAACTATAGGAAGTTGAACATAAATGTGCATGGAGTCCCCGAAAGAAGGGAGAGGGAAAGCAAGGGATAAACACAATATTTGAAGAATTAAGGGCTGAAAGTTTCCAAATTTGATGAGAACTATATAAATCTACAGACCCAAGAAGCATAACAAACCCCAAGGAAAGGGCACACACAGCAAATTACTCCACACTAGTAAAGAGATAATCTCTCAACAAGCCAGAGAGAAAAAGCATATTACATGTAGAAGAACAAAGATAAGAATGACTTCTCATTTTTTCAACAAAAATAATTTCTTGCTGAAAACAATATAAGCCAGAAGATATGGAGCAACACGTTTAAAGAACCGAACAAAACAAAACATGTTAAGCTAGAATTCAGCACTCAGCATAAACAGTCTTAAAAATTGAAAGTGAAATAAAGACCTTTTCAGATATTCAAAACTGGAACTAGAAGAATTAATCACTGACTTTTACTATAAGAAATGTTAAAGCCATACAGTATAAAGAAAAAGGAGGTACCAGCTGGAAATGCACGTTTACATAAAGAAATGAGGTTCATTGGAAACACTAAATAGATGGGTGATATAAAATAATATTTTTCTTATTTATAAAATTACCTCAGAAGATAACTGACTGAGTAAAAACAGTAACAATGAATATTGCAGCTTATAACAATTATAAAAGTAAAATGTACGGCATCAGTGGTTCAAAGGCCAGGAGAAGGGAAATGAAGGTGCAGTGTTATTCAATTTCGTACTGTATGTGAAGTGGTATATTATTACTTGAAAGTAGACTCTGATAAGTTAAAGGTGTATTCCATAACCACAAAGTAACCTCTGGGAAAAGCTGTATGTATATAATAAGTTAACAAAGAAGATGAAATCATAAATATTAATCAAAAGCAAGAAAAGGTGAAAAAGGAACATAGAACAGGAGAACAAATAGTAAGCAAGTGGTAAATGCCAAATTTAAATGTAAATATACCAGTAATTCCTATAAAGGTAAATAGACAAAATGCTCCAATTGAAAAATAAAAAACATTAAAAATTGTCTAACCAGGGACACCTGGATGGCTAAGTCAGTTGGGTGTCCACCTTGATTTCAGCTCAGGTCATGATCTCATGGTTGTGGGATCAAGCCCTGCATCGGGCTCTGTGCTGATCATGGAGCCTGCTTGGGATTCTCTCTCCTTCTCTCTCTGTCCCTTCCCAATTCACTCTCTCTCTCTCAAAATAAGTAGGAATTTAAAAAGATTGCCTAACTGGATTAAAATAACAAAGCCCAGTCATATGCTCCTTACAAGAGTTTGGTTTATTGATACAAAAGATAAAAGAATGGAAAAATACATATCTTGTATATATATCAGTGTCCTGTTATCAGGATATTGCCAGGTACCAACCAAAAACAAAACCTCAGTCACATGTAACAATAAGCATTTACTGCTCACACATATAAGCTGGTCATCTGTGTGTTCTGCTGATCTAGAATGGCCTCATCTAGTACGACTGGGGGGTAACTTGGCTCCATTCCATGTGTTACTCAACCAGGTTGGCCTAAGTATATTCTCACGGCGGTGGAAACTGTCCAAGAGAGTAAGTCCTAACATGCAAGCCCATTTCAAGCCTCTGCCTCAAAGCATGTCCTCAAGTCAAAGTCAGAAACAGAGTAGGTCAACTCATAGTATAAGGACACTGTAAAGTTACAAGGCAAAGAGTATGAACACAAAAAGTGTAACTAAAGGAAGGGTAACAAGTGGAGCCAAATGATACAATCTACCTTAGTAGTTACCAGCAGATCAAAAGATCTTGAGGCAAAAAGCATTACTAGAGACAAAGAAGGACATTTCATAATGATGAAAAATGACTTGAAAAATAATTTTCAACTTATAGGCACCCAATCACATGGCCTCTAAAAGAGAAATAGAGAAATCCACAATCACGATGGGAAAGTTAGCATACTTATCAATATCAATAAATGATATACTAAGCAGCAAAAAGTTTATCAGGATATAGAAGATTTTAATTATTTTTTTAAAATTTTTTAACGTTTATTTATTTTTGAGAGACATAGCATGAGCAGGGGAAGGGCAGAGAGAGAGACACACACACAGAATCCGAAACAGGTTCCAGGCTCTGAGCCATCAGCACAGAGCCTGACGCGGGGCTTGAATTCACAGACCGTGAGATCATGACCTGAGCTGAAGTTGGCCGCTTAACCAACTGAGCCACCTAGGCGCCCCAGATTTTAATTATTTGATTAACAACCTAATCTTAATTAACATTTATAGAACCCTATACTCAATGACTACAGAATGTACATTCTTTCGACGGGAAATGGAACATTTATTGAAAGGCATATATCAAAGCACACAACTAATTTTAATAAACTTCTAAGAACTGAAATCTTAAGAGTATATTTTCTGACTATAGTGCAATTCAGCCAGAAATCAATAAGAAAAAGATAAGTACCAAAATCCACATTTGGGAATTAAACAGTATATTTATAAAAACCCACGGGTTAAAGTAATCACAAAGTAAATGAGAAAAAAGTCTGAACTGGTTGATGATGCAATTGTGTTGAAACTACATGAGTTTGGAGTTAAGATGGCGGAGGAGTAGGGAGACCCTAAGTTTGTCTCATCCCTTGAACATGGCTAGATGGTTATTAAATCATTTTGAACACCAAATAAATCAATCAGAGGTCTGAATGAACAAAACCTATAAGACTACATATAGAAATGGGACCACTATTTGGAAGGTAGGAGGTGCAGAGAGCTCACGGCGGAGACATGGCTCTGGGTCTAACTGTGGAGAGTAAGCCAGCTTAAGAAGGCTACCACAAAGTAGTATAAGCAATGGAGCCCCAAATCGAACTTTAGCAGTCCTCTACCATGGGGAAGCACCTGGCTTAAAGGCGCTCAAGCAGTGAAGTGGGGAGGAATCCAAGGAGTGATGATGTGGTCTGAGATCAAACAAGAAAGACAGGTCATGTCAACGTGCTGAGCTGTTTCCAGGCATAAGAGAGGGGACTCAATCCGGCTGAGGGCTACAAGCAGGGGTGCCAGCTTTCTGTTCTGTTTTGACATAAACTCTCAACAGCTGAGCTGTCACTCTGCTGCTTTTTTTCCCACAGCAAGCAAAAGTGTGGTGAGAACCTCCCCTAGAGGAACAAAGGAAAATTTGAACTTCTGAAACTGTCATGCACCTGAGATAAAAAAGCTTGGACACAGGCTGGGTGACTGCAGAATGTGAAAGAAACTGGGAATATAAGAGGGGTGGTTAATTGCTTCTGTGAGGTTTTTCTGGAGTAGGGGGTGTGAACTTTCAGCTCTGGGGCTAAAGAGCTGGGCTCAACCACATTCATTCCACCCTTCAGAACTGAAAGCCTTCAGGGAGCAAAACAGTGCCACCTAGCGGAGGTCAGAGTCATTTACACCAAATCCAATCCCTGCACCCCAGAGGTGGATTTCCACTGAAACAAGTCAGCCTGAGCATAAGGGCAACAGGTCCCTCCCCAGAAAACCAGTATAAACAACTCCCTTGCACCAAGTCCACAGATTATAGTGCTACAAAGCTTCAGCTCCAGGGGAAACAGGATCTAACTTCCATTCTACTTTTCTTTTTTTTATAATAGTTTATTTTCAAATTGGTTTACATATAACACCCAGGGTTCATCCATTCTACTTTTATTCTTTTTTTATTTTTTTCATTTATTTTCTTATTTTTTTTTCCTTTTTTTACTTTTTACTATTATTTTTTATATATACATATTCCTTTATTTTTTTCCTTTTTATCTTATTGGTTTATTTAATTTGATTTGATTTGACTTTTGGATCTAAAGTCTTTTAACAAGCAGACAGAAACACACTCTGGATCTAGTCTTTTTGTGTTTTTGTTGCTGTCTCTTTGTTTTTTTGTTTGTCTTTTGCTTGTTGGTTGGTTTTTCTATTATTTCTTTGCTCTTCTATTTTCTGGACAAAAATGACAAGATAGATAAACTTACCCCAAAAGAAAGAACAGGCAATAGAACTGATGGACAGGGATTTAGTCAACTATATAAGTATGACGTCTGAACTAGAACTTAAAGCCATGATTATAAGAATACTATCTGGGGTAGAAAAAAAAACATAGAAAACACCAGAGAATCCCTTTCTGCAGCGATAAAAGAAATAAAATCAAGTCAGGCCGAAATTAAAACTACTATAACCTAGATGCAATCACAAATAGATGCCATGGCAACATGGATGGATAAAGCAGAGCAGCAACAGTGATAGAGATGATAAAATTATGGGAAATGAAGCTGAATATAAGAGAGAAACAAAGGCAAAGGATCACAGTACAAGAATCAGAGAACTCGGCAGCCTATTAAAATGGAATAACATTCATATGATAGAAGTCCCAGAAGATAGAGAGAGAAAGGGGCAGAAGGTTTATCTGAGCAAATTATAGCTGAATACTTCCCTAATCTGGGGAAGGATGCAGACATCAAAATCCAAGAGTCACAGAGAAGTCACATTAAATTCAACAAAAGCCGACCATCACCAAGGCATACATAGTCAAATTCACAAAATACACAGACAAGGAAAGAATCCTGAAAGCAGAAAGAGAAAAATGTCCTTAACCTAAGGGAAGACAGATCAGGTTTGCAGCAGATCTGTCCACAGAAATCTGGCAGGCCAGAAAACAGTGGCAGGATACATTCAATGCGCTGAATGGGAAATATATGCAGCCAAGAATTCTTTATCCAGCAAGCCTGTCATTCAGAATAGAAGAAAAGATAAAGAGTTTCCCAAACAAACAAAAACTAAATGGGTCTGTGACCACTAAAACAGCCCTGCAAAAAAATTTAAGGGAAAAAAAACCCAAAAAAACACCAAAAGCAACAAAGACTAGAAAGGACCAGAGAACATCACCAGAAACACAAACCCTACAGGCAACACAAAGCATGAAACTCCTATCTTTTAACAACTACCCTGACTGTAAATCAACTAAATGCTCCAATCAAAAGACACAGGGTATCAGAATGGATTTAAAAAAAAAAAACAAAACACCCATCTATATGCTGCCTATGGAGACTCAATTTAGACCTTAAGACTCCTGCGGATTAAAATTGAGGGGATAGAGAGCCATCTATCTTGCTAATGGATGTCAAAAGAAAGCTGGAGTGGCCATACCTATATCTGACAAACTAGACTTTAAAACAAAGACAGTAATAACATATGAAGAAGTGCATTATAACATAATTAAGGGGTCTATCCATCAAGAAGAGCTAACAATTGTAAATATTTATGCCCCAACTTGGAACACCCAAATATATACATCAGTTACGAACAAACATAAGGAAACTCATTGATTAATAAACCAGTAATAGTAGGGGACTGTAATGCCCCACTTCCAGCAACGGACGGACCATCTAAGCAGAATATCAACATGGAAACAATGGCTTTGAAGACACACTGAGCCAGATGGACTTAACAAGATATATTCAAAATATTTCGATCTAAACCAGGAGAATACACATTCTTTTCGAGTGCATATGAAACATTCTGAAAAACAGATCATATACAAATCAGCCCTCAATAAGTACAAAAATGCTGAGATCATACCATGCATACTTTCAGATCTAACACCGTGAAACTTGAAGTCGATCACAAGAGAAAATTTGAAAAGTCCTCAAATACATGGAGTTAAAGAATATCCTGCTAAAGAATGAATGGGTTAACCAGGAAATTAAAGAAAAAACTTAAAAATACATGGAGGCAAATGAAAATGAAAACATGACAGTCAAAACACTTTGGGATTAAGCAAAGGCAGTCCTAAAAGTATGTTTGTTTTTTGGGGGGGTTTCTTTTGGCTTTCTTTTTTTTTTTTTTTTTTGCTATTATCAAAACCATGGTTTTTTTTTGCAATAATAATACAAACGGCAAGTACAATAAGGTATTGGTGCTGTTCCTGGTGACTTTTATCTCGAGTACATCGGATAACAAATAACTTCCAGTATAGTGTAAGACCGCTTATGCTTGTGAACAGGAGTTCGAGTGGGATTTTCCTCATTTCCCCCCGACGCAGCAGAGGCCCGAACCTGAAGACAAGCGGCCCTGTGTCCTGTGCCCAGGCCCCGATCTCAGCCCACCTGTACTGCACCAGGCAGCTCGTGCTTTCCGCCCTGGGCTTTTTTTTTTTTTTTTTTAAGCATATTCCAATTCAGGCCTCCTTCAAGAAGCTAGAAAAGTCCCAAACACACAACCTAACTTTACACCTAAGGGAGCTAGAAAAGGAACAGCAAATAAAGCCTAAAGCCAGAAGAAGAAGGGAAATAATAAAGATTAGAGCAGAAATAAATGATACAGAAACAAACAGAAAATAGAATAGGTCTATGAGACAAAAAGCTGCTTCTTTGAAACAATTTAAAAAAGTGATAAATCCCTAGCCAGACTTATCGAAAAGAAAAAGGACCCAAATAGATAAAATCATGAATGAAAGAGGAGAGACTACAACCAACACCACAGCCATACAAACAATTATAAGACAACATTATGAAAAATTATATGCCAACAAACTGGCATATAATTTGGAAGAAATGGACAAATTCCTAGAAACTCAGAAATTACCAAAACTGAAACAGGAAGAAATAGAAAATTTAACAGATCCATAACCAGCAAAGAAATTAAACAGTAATCAAAAGTCTCCCAACAAACAAAAGTCCAGGGCCAGATGCCTTCCCTGGAAAATTTTACCAGACATTTAAAAAAGGTTAAAACCTATTCTTCTCGAACCTGTCATTCATGCTTTAAAACAAGTTCTTGGTTCTTCCCACATCTCTCCAACAAAGAAGGACTGAAACCAAAGGACTCTCAAAACCTAGAGTCTGGGAGGAAAGGAGACAGAGTCTACAAGGAAGAAAATGCGAAAACCGGGCAGCCCCATAAGTGCGTGAGTGCGAAGTGGGGGAGATAAAACGGACCTCAGAGGTAGGAGGGGAGGGAGCCCCTTCTGTGGAGAGACAAAGGGAAGAGAAAGAGCAGCTGGGGAAGCACAGGACTGTATCTGGACGAGAGAAAAACCTCGGACCAGGACGGAGAGGGAGCCTATCATCCAGTGTCTAACCGCAGGGCTTGTGAAGAGAAATCTTATTTCTGACTACAGGACTTTCTTTGGACTGGGGCTGGAGGGGAGGAGGGGAGTCACCTCCAGGCTCGGTGCTACATCAGGGGCACAATCTATACCAGGAGAAACCGGGCGTAGCAGTCGTATGGAGTTTAAAACTCAGATAAGCATGGGTCACAGGAGACCTCGGAACAAGAAGGCCTGCTGCGTCTGCGCCGCTGGCAGAGTGAGGACGGAGACAAAGGGGTGACTTGGGACACCTGGTCTATGAAGAAGGGACTGCCGGGCCGCCATTCTCCTCCCCACAACCACCAAGGCAGAACCTCAGGGACCGATCAGCAGGGCCCACAATGGAGGCGGGACCCCCCTACACCAAACCACGCCCCCCTGCACTGGATAGCCACTTAACTACTGGAGCTGGCTAGACGCTGTGAAACAAGCACTGCGGCATTGTCTGCATTAACTCCAGGTCAATTCTTGTTATTTACATATATTCTCCCTTTTCTCCTTATCTCTCCCCTCCTCTAGGCTGGTTACTCTGGGTATTGATTTGCTTAAATAGACATATTTAATCCATTCTCCCGATGCACGTTCTACACTTCCTTCTTTACTTTCCTCTCTCTCTGGAAAAATCAGGCCATATGGTTCCTCTGGGTAACTTTATCTCCACTTCTTTTTCCGTCGCCTCTTTCCTTATTCTCATTTCTCTCTCTCTGGATTAAGCCTTTCAGTCTCTACCTGGTCAAAGCTCATATTCTCTTTCTCCCTGCACCTGTCGTTAACTCTCTTTGTATGTGCTCTTCCATCAGCACCGCCCACACCCTGTGCTTTACTTGTAGCTGGTCTTTCTGGTTTTATGCTTTCAGATTGTCACTTGTTTTTTCTTTTTTCCGTTTTGATCTGTTTGCTTGCTTGTTTTATTTGTCGGTGCATTTGTATGTTTTTGTTTCCTGTTGGTCTGTCTGACTGTTTTCCTTTCCAGGGCTACCTCAAGGAACAAACCAAGGCGCACCTGGTGGAGGATAACCAAAGTCACAACAACAGAGAGCAGGTAACACTCTCCAAAAAACGCCTCCTGAAAGGCCAGGCCCTGGACAGTGTATGAGCCCCCTTTAATAGAGCAGTACTCGCAGGGGCAGAGCACATAACAAGCTTTTAAAACTTATAGATGCAGAAAACTAGCCAAAATGACAAAATGGATAAATTCTCCTCAAAAGAAAATTCCAGGAAGTAGTGACAGCTAAAGAACTGATTAAAACAGATATAAGCAGGGCACCTGGGTGGCTCAGTCGGTTAAGTGACTGAATTTAGCTCAGGTCATGATCTCATGGTTCGTGGCTTCAAGATCCATTTCAGGCTCTGTGTTGACAACTCAGAGCCTGGAGCCTGCTTCAGATTCTGTATCTCCCTCTCCCTCTGCCCTTTCTCTGCTCGTGCTCTGGTTCTCTTTGTCTCTGAGAAATAAATAAACATTAAAAAAAAAACAGATAGAAGCAACATAACCGAACAAGAATTTAGAATAACAGTCATAAAATTAATCGCTGGACTTCAAAAAAGCATAGAAGACAGCAGGGACTCTATTGTTGTAGAGATCAAGAACCTTAAAAATGGTCATGATGAATTAAAAAATGTAATAAATGAACTGCAAAATAAAATGGAGGCAGCCACACTGTGGACTGAAGAGGCAGAAGAGAGAATAGGTGAATTGGAAGATAAAATTATGGAAAAAGAAGAAGCCAAAAAAAGAGAGATAATCTGATTCAGGAATATGAAAGGAGAATTCGAGACCTGAGTGATGCAATAAAACAGAACAACATCCATATCATAGGAATTCCAGAAGAAGTGAGAGAAAGGAGCTGAAGGGGTACTTGAACAAATCATGGCTGAGAATTTCCCCAACCTGGGGAAGGAAACAGACAATGAAATCCAAGAGGCACAGAGAACTCCCCTCAGACGTAACTTGAATCAATCTTCTGCATGACACATCATAGTGAAACTGGCAAAATACAAGGACAACGAGAGAATTCTGAAAGCAGCTAGGGATAAATGGGCCTTAACATACAAAGGTAGACACATAAGGGTAGTAGCAGACCTATCTACTAAAACTTGGCAGGCTAGACAGGAATGGCAGAATAGATGAACAGGAAAGATAAGCAGCCAAGAATCCTTTATCCAGCCAGCCTGTCATTCAGAATGGAAGGAACAAAAATGGAAGGAAATCATCACTAATAAGCCAGCACTACAAGAGATCCTTAGGGGGACTCAATGAAGGAAATGTTTCAAGGAACACAAAGTACCAGAGATATCACTACAACCTACAGATGAACCTACAGATAACACAATGACTCTACACCCATATTTTTCAATAACAACACCGAATGTAAAGTGACTAAATGCTATAATCAAAAGACATAGGGTATCAGAACGGAGAAAAAAAAAAAAAAGACCCATCTATTTGCTGTCTACAAGAGACTCATGTTAGACCTGAGGACACCTTCAGACTGCAAATGACAGATGGATAACTATCTATCATGCTGCTAGAAGTCAAAAGAAAGCTGGAGTAGCCATACTTATATCAGACAAACTAAACGTTAAAATAAAGGCTGTAACAAGAAATGAAGAAGGGTATTATATAATAATCACAGGGTCTATCCATCAGGAAGAACTAACAATTATAAATGTCTACGCACCAAATTTGGAAGCACCCAAATTTGTAAAACAATTAATTGCAAACATAAGCAATCTTACTGATAAAAATGTGCTCATTGCAAAAGACTTTAAACTCCACTTATAGCAATGGATAGATCAACTAGACAGAGAATCACTAAAGAAACAATGGCCCTGAACACACATTGGACCAGATGGACTTGACAGATATATTTAAAACTCTACACCCAAACACAATGGAATTCACTTTCTTCTTGAGTGCACATGATACATTCTCCAAGATAGATCACATACTGGGTCACAAAGCATCGCTCAAAAAATATAAGAGAACTGAGATAATACCATGCACACTTTCAGATAACAATGATATGAAACTTGAAATCAACCACAAGAAAAAGTCTGGAAAACCTCCAAAAGAATGGAGGTTAAAGAACGTTCTACAAAAGAATGAATGGGTCAACCAGTCAATTAGAGAAGAAATTTAAAAATACATGGAAACAAATGAAAATGAAAATACAACAATCTAAACCCTTTGGGAAGCAGCAAAGGCAGTTCTAAGAAGAAAATACATTGCAATCCAGGCCTATCTCAAGAAACAAGAAAAATCACAAATACAAAATCTAACAGCACACGTAAAGGAATTAGAAGCAGAACAGCAAAGACACTCCAAACCCACCAGAAGAAGAGAAATAATAAAAATCAGGGCAGAGATAAACAATATAGAATCCAAAGGAAAAAAAAAAAAACAGTAGAACAGATCAATGAAACCAAGAGCTGGTTTTTTGAAAAAATAAACAAAATTGATAAACCTCTAGCCAGGCTTCTCAAAAAGAAAAGAGAGAGAACCCAAATAGATAAAATCATGAATGAAAATGGACTGATTACAACCAATCCTTCAGAAAGCAATTGTCAGAGAATACTATGAAAAATTATATGCAACCAAACTTGGCAACCTGGAAGAAATGGACAAATTAACAGCCACACGCTACCAAAACTCAAACGGGAAGAAATAGAAAATCTGAATAGACCCATAACTAGTGAAGAAATTGAATCAGTTATCAAAAATCTCCCATCAAATAAAATTGGACCACATGGCTTCCCTGGGGAATTCTACCAGACATTTAAAACAGAATTAATACCTATTCTCCTCAAGCTGTTCCAAAAATTGAAACAGAAAGCAAACTCCCGGACTCATTCTATGAAGCCAGCATCAATTTGATTCCCAAACCAGACAGAGGCCCAGCAAAAAAGAGAACTACAGGCCAATATTCCTGATGAATATGGACGCAAAAATTCTCAACAAGATACTAAGAAATCGAATCCAACAGCATATAAAAACAATTATTCACCATGATCAAGTAGGATTCATCCCTGGGTTGCAGGGTTGGTTCAATATTCACAAATCAATCAACATGATACATCACATTAACAAAAGAAAAGAACCATATGATCCTGTCAATAGATGCAGAAAAAGCATTTGAAAAATACAGCATCTTTTCTTAAAAAACTCTCGAGAAAGTCAAGATAGAAGGAACATACTTAGGCATCATAAAAGCCATTTATGAAAATCCCACAGCAAATATCATCCTTAATGGGGAAAAACTGAGAGCCTTCCCCCTGAGATCAGGAACACGACAGGGATGTCCACTCTCGCCACTGCTATTTAACTATAGTGTCGGAGGTCCTAGCATCAGCAATCAGGCAACAAAACGAAATAAAATGCATCAGGATTGGCAAAGATGAAGTCAAACTTTCACTTTTTGCAGACAACATGATACTCTACATGGAAAACCCCACAGAATCCACCAAAAGCCTGCTAGAACTGATCCATGAATTCAGCAAAGTCGCAGGGTACAAAATCAATGTACAGAAATCGGTTGCATTTTTATATACCAATAATGAAGCAACAGAAAGAGAAATAAAGAAACTAATCCCATTCACAATTGCACCAAAAACCATAAAATACCTAGGAATAAACCTAACCACAAGATGTAAAAGATCTCTACACTGAAAACTATAAAAAACTTATGCAAGAAATTGAAGAAGACGTGAAGAAATGGAAAAACATCCCATGCTCATGTATTGGAAGAATACTGTTTAAATGTCAATACTACCCAAAGCAAACTACATATTCAATGCAATCCCAATCAAAATTGTATCAGCATTTTTCTCAGAGCTAGAGCAAACAATCCTAAAATTTGTATGGAACCTCAAAAGACCCTGAATAGTCAAAGTAATATTGAAGAAGAAAACCTAAACAGGAGGCATCACAATCCCAGATTTTGGCCTCTACTACAAAGCTGTAAACATCAAGACAGTATGAGATTGGCATAAAAACAGACACATAGAACAATGGAATAGAGAACCCAGAACTGGACCCACAAATGTATGGCCAACTAATATTTGACAAAGCAGGAAAGAGTATCCAATGGAAAAAAGACAACCTCTTTAACAAATGGTGCTGGGAGAACTGGACCTGCAGAAGAATGAAACTAGACCACTTTCTGAACACCATACACAAAAGTAAACTCAAAATGGATGAAGCACCTGAATGTGACACAGGAAACCATCAAAACCCTAGAGGAGAACGCAGGAAAAAACATTTTGGACTTCAGCCGCAGCAATTTCTTACTTGACACATCTCCAAACGCAAAGGGATCCAAAGCAAAAATCAACTATTGGGACCTCATCAAGATTATAAGCTTCTGTACTGTAAAGGAAACAATCAACAAAACTAATAGGCAATCGACAGAATGGGAAAAGACAGTTGCAAACGACATATCAGATAAAGGGCTATATCTAAAATCTATAAAGAACTTACCAAACTCCACACCTGAAAAACAAATAATCCAGTGAAGAAATGTGCAGAGATATAAGAGACACTTCTCCACAGAAGGCATCCAGATGGCCAACAGACACATGAAATGATGCTCAACATCACTCATCATCAGGGAAATACAAATCAAAACCACACTGAGATGCCACCTCACACTGGTCAGAGTGGTTAAAATGAACAAATCAGCAAACTATAGATGCTGGCAAGGATGTGGAGAAACAGGCACCCTCTTACACTGTTGGTGGGAATGCAAACTGGTGTAGCCACTCTGGAAAACGGTATGGATATTCCTCAAAAAATTAGAAACAGAACTACCTTATGACCCAGCAATATCACTGCTAGGAATTTACCCAAGAGATACAGGAGTGCTGATGCACAGGAACAAAGATACCCCAATGTTTATAGCAGCACTTTCAACAATAGCCAAATTATGGAAAGAGACTAAGTGTCCATCAACTGACTAATGGATAAAGAAGATGTGGTACATATATACAATGGAATACTACGCAGAAATGAGAAAGAGGGCGCCTGGGTGGCTTAGTCGGTTGGGCGGCCGACTTCAGCTCAGGTCATGATCTCACGGTCTGTGAGTTCGAGCCTGCGTCAGGCTCTGTGCTGACGGCTCAGAGCCTGGAGCCTGCTTCCGATTCTGTGTCTCCCTCTCTCTCTCCCCTTGCCCTGTTCACGCTGTGCCTCTATGTCTCTCAAAAATAAACAAACATTAAAAAAAATTAAAAAAAAAAAAGAAATGAGAAAGAATGAAATCTGGCCATGCATAACAACATGGATGGAACTGGAGGGTATTATGCTAAGTGAAATAAGTCACCCAGAGAAAGAGAGATACCATATGTTTCCACACATAGGGGGATTTTGAGAAACTTAACAGAAGACCATGGGGGAGGGGAAGGGGGAAAAACAGGTCACAGAGAGAGAGGAAAATAAAACAGAAGAGACTCTTAAATACTGAGAACAAACTGAGGGTTGATGGGGGTGGGGAAGGGGGTGGAGAAGGGGGTGGAGAAGGGAAAGTGAGTGATGGGCATTGAGGATGGCACTTGTTAGCATGAACACTGGGTGTTGTTTGGAAACAAATTTGACAATAAATGATTTTTAAAAAAAGAAAATGTGTACTTGATATTAAAAAAAAATACCTTTTCTTCTCAAACTGTTCCAAACAATAGAAATGGAAGGAAAACTTCCAAGCTCATTCTACAAAACCAGCATTACCTTGATTCTAAAACCAGACAAAGACTCCACTAAAAAGGAGAATTATAGGCCAATATATCTGATGAAGACAGATGTAAAAATTCTCAACAAGATACTAGCAAATCAAATTCAATAGTATATTAAAAGAATTATTCACCATGATCAAGTGGAATTTATTCCTGGGCTGCAGGGCTGGTTTGATATTCACAAATCAATCAACATGATACACAACATTAATAAAAGATAGGATAAGAACATACGATCCTGTCAATAGATGCAGAAAATGCGTTTGACAAAATACAGCATCTATTCTTGATAAAAACCCTTAACAAAGTATGGATAGAAGGAACACACCTCCACATCATAAAGGCCATATACAAAAGACCCACAGCTAATATTATACTCAATGGGGAAAAACTGAGAGCCTTTCCTCCTATAGTCGGGAACAAAACAAGAATGTCCACTCTCACCTTTACTATCTAACATAGTATAAGTCTTAGCCTTAGCAGTCAGACAACAAAAAGAAACAAATGGCATCCAAATTGGCAAGGAAGAAGTCAGGCTTTCACTATTTGCAGACAACATGATACTCTATATAGAAAACTGGAAAGACGGCACCAAAAAAATTGCTAGAACTAAGACATGAATTCGGGAAAATCTCAAGATATAAAATCAACATGCAGAAATCTGCTGCATTTCTATACACCAATAATGAAGCAGCAGAAAAAGAAATCGAGGAATCAATCCCATTTACAACTGCACCAAAAACAGTAACGGTAGAAATAAAACCAACCAAAAAGGTAAAGATCTGTACTCTGAAAACTATAAAAGACTTATGAAAGATAGTAAGAGGACACAAAGAAATGGAAAAGCATCCCATGTTCATGGATTGGAAGAACAATCATTGTTAAAATGTCTATACTACCCAAAGTAATCTACACATTTAATGCAATCCCTTTCAAAATACCACCAGCATTGTTCACAGAGCTAGAACAAACAATCCTAATATTAGTGTGGAACCACAGAAGACCCTGAATAGCCAAAGCAAACCTGAAAAAGAAAAACAAAACTGGAGGAATCATGATTCCAGATTTCAAGCTATATTACAAAGCTGCAGTCATCAAGACATTATGGCACCAGCACAAAAACAGACACATAGATCAATGGAACAAAATAGAAAACCCAGAAATGGACCCATAACTCTATGGTCAACTCATCTTCAACAAAGCAGGGAAGACTATCCAATGGAAAAAAAGACAGTCTCTTCAACAAATGGTGTTGGGAAAACTGGACAGTGACATGCACAGGAAAGAAATTGGATCACTTTGTTACACCATACACAAAAATAAATTCAAAATAGACGAAAGACCTAAATGTGAGATAGGAAACCATCAAAATCCTAGAGGACACAGGCAGCAATCTCTCTGACCTCAACCAGAGCAACTCCTTACTAAGACACGCTGCTGAAGGCAAGGGAAACAAAAGCAAAAAGGAACTATTGGGACTTCATCAAGGTAAAAAGCTTCTACACAATGAAGGAAACAATCAACAAAACTAAAAGGCAACCTGTGGAACAGGAGAAGATATTTGCAAATGACATATCTGATAATGTGTTAGTATCCAAAACATATAAAGAATTTATCAAACTCAACACCCAAAAAACAAATAATCCAGTTAAGAAATAGGCAGAAGACATGAATAGACACTGTTCCAAAGAAGACATCCAGATGGCTAACAGACACATGAAAAGGTGACCTACATCAGTCATAAGGGAAATACAAATCAAAACCACGATGAGATTAAACCTCACTGTCAGAATGGCTAAAATTAACAACACAAGAAACAACCTGTGATGCAGAGAAAGGGAACCCTCTTGCACCACTGGTGGGAATGCAAACTGGTGTATTCACTCTGGAGAATGGTATGGAGGTTCCTCAAAAAACTAAAAATAGAACTACCTTACAGTCCAGAAATTGCTGTATTAGGTATTTTCCCAAAGGATACAAAAATACAATTCCAAGGGGTACGTGCATGTGGATGTTTACAGCAGCATTATCAACATTAGCTAAACTATGGAGAGAGTCCAAATAGCCCCTGACTGATGAATGGATAAAGAAGATGTGGTGTGTGTGTGTGTTTATATATATACATATATATATACATGTATATGTACATATATATATGCACATATATGTATATATACAAATATACATACATATAATGGAATATTAGCCATTATATAGAATGAAATCTCGCCATTTGTAATGATGGAGCTAGAATGTAATATGCTAAGCAAAATAAGTCAATCAGAGAAAAACAAATACTATATGATTTCCATACCATACCATATGCATCTGAGGAATTTAAGAAACAAAACAGATGAGCATATGAGCAGAGAGGGTAAGAGAAGAGAGAGAAACAAACCATAAGTGACTCTTAACAATAGAGAACTGAAGACTGATGGGGGTAGGTGGGTGGGAGATGGGCTAGTGGTGATGGGTCCTAAGGAGGGCACTTGTGATGAGCACTGGGTGTTGTATATAACTGATGAATCACTGAATTCTACTCCTGAAACCAATAATGCACTGTACGTTAACTAACTAAATGTTAAAAAGAAAGAAAGAAAAGAAAAAGAAGAAAAAAAGAAAGAAAGACTCTATGGAGAAAAGCCAAGAGTTAAATCAAGGAACATTCTCTATTTTTTGGAATTGGGGGACCTGGCAATATTTTTCCAGCATAATTTTAGAATTACTATGGACCAGTGACTGCTTAGAGCCTCCCATTTCCCCCTTTTGGAATCATATCAGAACTTCACTGGTTTCTGAAACCCTGGAATGAACGTGATGTTGGCACTAGGTAAGACTTCTGGCAGTGCTGGGTTTGAAGTTATTATTTTGCTTTTTTTTTTTTTTTTTGATTTTTTTTTTAATTTAAAATAGTTTATTTTCAAATTGGTTTACATAAAACACCCAGTGTTCATCCCAACATGTGCCCTTTTTTGATGCCCATCACCCCCTCTCCCCCCCCATCTCCCTCACCCTCAGTTTGTTCTTAGTCTTTGAGAGTCTCTTATGTTTTATCTCCCTCCCTCTCTGTGTCTTTTTTTTCTTTCCCCTCTTCCCCTCCCCCTGGTTTTTGCTTAGTCTCACCAAGTCCACCTATTCGTGGAAACATATGGTATCTGTCTTTTTCTGACTGACTTATTTCACTTAACATAATACCCTCCAGTTCCATCCATGTTGCTACACATGGCCAGATTTCATTTTTTCTCATTGCCATGTAGTAGTCCATTGTATATATGTACCACATCTTCTTTATCCACTCGTCAGTTGATGGGCACTAGACACTTATTTTGCTTTTGAGAGCATTCCTTTGTCCTTCCTTTGTCCATATCCTACACGATGTGACTCTGCAGTCCTCTCATAAAAACGAGTCTATGTTCCTACTTTTTGAATTTAAGTTGATGTTGTGAATTGACGTGTCCCAGACAATGTGGCAGATGATGTGCCCGGTTGTGAACCTAGGCCTCAAGAGACCTGTATGCTTATGCTCCCTCTCTTGGAAACCCGCCGTTCCTATTTGAAGAACTCCTAACTAGCCTGATGGAGCGAGTACAAGAGTAACCACAGGGAGGAGAGCCCAGTTATAAAAGTCAAGGCTTGCCCTAGGCCACCCTACAGGCAACCAACCTAAAACGGATAAAAGAATTTAGTCAAGTTTAGTACAAGGCAGCAAGAACCACCCGCACAACTTTGCCCTAACAGGATGCGTAAGGATACTCAACAACAATGATAAATGCTATTGTTTTAAGCTACTGAGTTTGGGGATGGCTTCTTACGCAATGAGAGCGAACATGTAATAATCCTCTACAAATCTCTACTGCAAACTAAGTAACAACCAAATCTTCAGTAATTCTAGAATAAATGTCAACAAGACCTCTCTTTAAGTAGGGCCAGAACCCAAATTATCATTTTGGGTTCTTTCAACTTAAGACTTTGTTCTTTCAGCCAATGCACCAAGGAGAGGATGAGATTTGGCAAAGTTACGAGAAAACTCACTATTCACAACAGAGAAGCGTCTGATTTTTACTTAAATGTTCCATGCGTAAGTTCATAATGGCTCGATTTAAAAAGGATATAATCCAGAGAAAGAGCGATCAGTTCCTTCTAAGTTTTGGGAATGTGAGAAGTACACTCAAATACGCACATATATCTCTAACCATGGAGTTTCTTGAGCAAAGAGCCTCCTTTGTTAAAAAACAAAACAAAAAAACTAGATTCTTTTTTTAATGTAAGGGGACAGAAAATCTACAGTCTTCTAAAATTTGCTATATGTCCATGTGTGTGTTCCACATCATAAAAATTCACTGTAATGAAGCTAAAAAAAGAAGAGGCATGAATTTGGTGTGACCGGTTGCAAATACTGGTATGTCAAAGAAATATCTTGTAAACAAGAGCGCTGTGACAGGGAGGGTGGTAACCTGCTCAAATACTGAATAAAGGCGGCATTTTAACCAGAATCATTACCACGACCATTTCCCACTACCTTCAGATCCTCTGAGTTCAATGATATTTAGGGAAAGATCAGTAAAGATCGCTTCCCTCGCAAACATCTCTGATTTCCAAGCCCCGAGAGCCAACAGCCTGCTGAAATCCCCACTTGATTTCTCACCGACCTCTCGAAACTAATGATCCCAAACGGAACCCCTGCTTTGCCCTCCCAAAACCTATTCCTTCCGAAGTCCATCTCCTCTCAGCAAAGGGCACCACCGTCCACACCCGCTGCTTGGGTCAAGGGTGTGCTTGCCGGGTTGGAGAAACCAGAACAAGGCCTAAGCTCCCTCCAAAGAACAACTCAGAAACTAGCCACAGGACAAGAAACCACTATTTTTCGGATGTTAAACTCCGACAGCGTTCGGTTAGGATCGCCGAGAGAAACAAACGAGCCGAGCACTTCCTTCACACCTGTCGGGACTTACGGACGCACCGACGACAGGCCAGCCCTGGACGCCGGCCGAGCTGCTGAGCCTGCCCGGTTTGGTGCTCCTGTCGCCAGGCCGACCGGGACAGGGACAGGGACAGGTGAAAGCCCTTTGGCCTCAACTTCCTCCCCTGAGCACTGGGGTAATGGCAGCTCGGGTTCACCAGAGGTAATGAGCTGACTGGGCAGAAGTGACTCGGGTTTGGCTGTCAACTTGATAATATGAATGAGTTTCCTACTCCTGGAGATGCTTACGAGGGGGAGCTCAGAGCTGGACACGTTGCTCACAGCGACTTCAAAGCCCCAAAAGCAAACGCGAACTCCCCACCGCAGAACACCAGCGTCTCTCAAGATGGACGCCTGGTTGAAGGAAGCAGTGGAGGCGGGCCGTGCGGATGGGCGTGGCCAGGGGCGTGGCCTTCGGTGCCTTATCCACTCTGGAGGCTGAGTTTAAGGCACACCTGCAACCTTAGCTCTGAGCAATGCGTTTAACATGTGTATTTAAGGCGTTTTGCATTTTACTTCTTTTAAAAATAACTTCGGGCCACCTGCGTGCCCTAGAATAAGCGTGGACACTGACAGCACAGGAGCCTGCTTGGGATTCTCTCTCTCCCTCTCTCTCTGCCCCTCCCCGGCTTACACTCTCTCTCTCTCAAAATAAATAATAATTTAAAAAAAAAAAGCAAAGAACTTCAGCATAATTTAGTTCAGGGATTAACTATTTTTTGTAGCCCAGTTTATAGATTGTCTCATTTTTTAATTATTTTTTCTTGTCTTTTTTCCTAACGTATTTCAAACAATGGGCCTGTTTTAGTTTTGTTTGTTCAATTTTTGATTCCTCCAGCTATTTCTCTAGCTCTGACCTCTTTTCTAAGCTCTAAGACCATCATATCCAACTGTTTACTGGTCATCTTTATCTGAATGTCCCATTGGAGACACCTCAAACTCAGTAATCCCTATGCAGAATTATTTTTCCCTTCAAATCTGCTCCACCACCTGTGGCTCCAAATTGCTAAATGGCAAGAACTGAAACCAAACCTCCTTTCTTGATTCCTCCCTTTGCTTTGCAACCCCCCTCCCTCACACACACTTCCTATCTGTTTCTCCTGGTCATTCCCTTGTATTTCAGTGCCCACGAGGCCCCTAGTGATCTCAGTAGGTACCACCTGCTTGGTACTTGCTGTGGTAAGGGTTAAGGTCATTATGGGTGTAGACTCCCAAAGATTCTCACTACTTCCAGTTTACCTTTCCCCAAATTTGCCTTTCAAAGAGCAGCTAGCAATCTTTTAAAAATGTAAATCTGGCCACACTTAAAATTCATTCGTAGGGGCACCTGGGTGACTCAGTCTGTTAAGCATCCGGCTGAGGTCATGATCTCACGGCTTGTGAATTCTAGCCTCACGTGTGCTCACAGCTCAGAGCCTGGAGCCTGCTTCAGATTCAGTGTCCCTCTCTCACTTTGCCCCTCCCCCACTCATGCTCTGTCTCTCTCTATCTCTCTCTGAAGAATAAATAACCATTAAAAATTTTTTTACCGAATTCATTCCTAAGGTTAAAACTCAAGTCCCTTAAATTGGATCCTGCCTTTCTCTCCAGCTTCTTTCTCCCCCTACTCTCCTCCGGCCCGACTCATACTGAAACTCCTGCAAAATCAAACCTGTACTACCCCTCGACACCATTATGTATCTTTATTCGTGTTGTTCCTACTATCAGTCTTACTTACTTCCCACTCTTGACTTTAACCTGGATAACGCCTTTTGTAGGTGTAAGACTCAGCTCAGAACCCTTCTTTGATCGTCACCACCTATTCCTTACCACCAGGCCCAGTTAAGTACTTCCTCTTCTTGTCCCATGTGTCCCTCCAAATTAACTTCTTAGTACTATATTAGCGGCATTGATTATAATTACCTATCTTGTTTTGCTGAGATTTTAATTTCTGCTTCCTCCCTCTTTAGTTCATCTTCTTGAAGGTGAGACCGTACCTAACTCATCACTTATTCCCAGTGCTTACTGCAATGGCTGGCATAATTGGTTAAATAGTCAGAAGCTACAGAGCCACCAACCCTTAAGCTGAATAAGCATTTTTTCTTTTTTTTAGACATTTATTTATTATCGAGAGACAGAGAGAGACAGAGCGTGAACAGGGGAGGGGCAGAGAGACTGGGAGACACAGAATCTGAAGCAGGCTCCAGGCTCTGAGCTGTCAGCACAGAGCCCGATGCGGGGCTGGAACTCACAAACCGCGAGATCATGACCTGAGCCGAAATCGGACGCTTAACTGACTAAACCACTCATGCGCCCGCATTTTTTTCTGATCTAGCTGTGTTCCCTGGAGTATACCTCCCAATAACCAGTTGGGAGGGCTTGACCGGAAGAATGATAGCTTGGATCAGGGTGGTAATCGTGTAGAATAGAAAAGTAGCTTGATCCTTGAATTTTGCCCTCCTCTTCCTAACCTCTATTTGGGGACCCTAGATTAACCCTCGATATGGCAATACTAAACTGGTTGGCACCCACTGAGATTAGGTAACAGTCAAGGGATTAAGCAATTATTTTGATATGAAGATTTACTGAAGCACTATTCTTTTCTTTTTTAATGCTTCTCTATTTATTTTGAGGGAGGAGGGGCAAAAAGAGGGAGAGAGAATTCCAAGCAGGCTCTGTGCTGTCAGCACAGGGTCCCATAGGCGCTTGATCTCACGAACTGTGAGATCATGACCGGAGCTGAAATCAAGAGTTGATCGCTTAACCGACTGAGCCACCAAGAGGCTCCCTGAAACTCCATTTTGACTTCTTTAGAGACCTTTTTCTTATATCAATAGAGAATGAAAAAAGCACTGGAAATTGGTCCCATGTTTGAGCAGGCCTAATCCTATTACTCCTGGTTTTTTTTTTAATTGTTTTTAATGTTTATTTATTTTTGAGAGAGAGAGAGACAGAGCATGATAGGGGGAGGGGCAGAGAGAGAGGGAGACACAGAATCTGAAGCAGGCTTAGGCTCCGAGCCATCAGCACAGAGCCTGATGTGGGACTCGAACTGACGAACTGTGAGATCATGACCTGAGCTGAAGTCGAATGCTTAACCGACTGAGCCACCCAGGCGCCCCTACTCCTGGTTTTAAAGCAGAAGTGAGACAAACAAAAGCGTGCAAAACAGAGTATTAAAAAGTGTACCAGGAGCGCCTGAGTGGCTCAGTCAGTTGAGTGTCCAACTCTTGATTTTGGCTCAGGTCGTGATCTCACAGTTTGTGGGATTGAGCCCCACATCAGGCTCTGTACTGACAGTGTGGGCCTACTTGGGATTCATTCTCTCTCTCTCTCTCTCTCTCTCTCTCTCTCCTCCCTCCCCCACTCATACACACATACGCACACACTTTCTGTCTCTCAAAATAAACATTTTTAAAAAAGAGTATCAAAGAACTTATCGAATAAATTTTAACATTTTATTTCAAAGAACACAAGTATTCAATTAATCTCTGTGGGAGGCTTCGAATTTACCTGTTAAAAATCAACAATGAAGGTAAACCGGGGAACATGAGGTGGCATGAGGAAACGGCAGATTCCCACTGATATCTGGGGGAGATTTTTTTCCCGGCTTCATTGTCCCAACAGAACTGACTCAATTTTATAGACTCTTTATTCATCTAATTAAAGCGTCCTTTTGCAATGAATATTGTTCAATTCAAAGTCTGGGGGGCTCTGTCTGATCTTAGACGGAAAGTATGATGAACCCAAAAAAGATGGTGTTGGAGGAACTCAATTTTGGGTTTTTTTTTTAAGATTTTCAAGGCTGTAAACTGAAGGTTCGCTAGTCACTTCTTCAAAACTCTACCTTCCTTCTGTAGTGTCGTAGGTCTTTGTCCAAGAGTTTCCAGAAGGAGCAAGCTGACCTGAGATAAGGTTCTTCAATCTAGTGATTGTTGTCGCACTATCAGTTACAGAGAATTCTGCTAAAAACAACATAAATGAGTTTGCAGTTTGCTGTAGTCCATAAAGCCAATTTGAAATATTTTGCAAACACACACACACACACACACACACACACACTTGATTTAAAGCATCTAGGTTGGGGTGCCTGGGTGGCTCAGTCATTAACCATCTGACTTTGGCTCAGGTCATGATCAAGGGTGAGCATGAGTCTCATTTTGGGTGAGCTCGAGCACTGCTTCCGGTAAACATGAGCTCTGCTTTGGGTGAGCCCCACTTCTCTCCCTCTCTCTCTCTCTGCCCCTCGCTCACTTGAGCCTTCTCTCTCTCAAAAATAAAATAAAATAAAATAAAATAAAATAAAATAAAATAAAATAAAATAAAATAAAATAAAATAAAATATCTAGAATGGCACATGGTCACCTAGGTTTCTCAGCAAAATAGAAGCTAGCAATACCATAAAAACACAGCCAATTCCTAACCTTCCCTGCAGCCTCAAGTCTAGGCATTAGCTATTCCAGCCTTTTGGTAATTTTCTTCTTGTTGGAGCAATTTTATCACTCGCCACTTAGACTGAAGAATGAGTAAATCCAAAGGTTGTTTTAAGTACTCATTATATAAATCTGCAAAATGGTAAAATTGACACAAAGAAAAGGACAAACTCGAGACTGTTATTGAAAGATAAACCCAGAGTAGTTCCATTACCACCGATCTCCTTCCTCCGTGGCTCCACAGTAGTTGGACTGCATTTACTTACACCCATGGGTCAGGACACCTTGCCCAGGGCCCACATGGCAGGTATAAAATAACACCAAATGCAGGATAAAGGAATTAGCATGGCCTCAGTTGAATTGGTCACCACCCAGCCAGCCTCGTTGCTCTAGTAGCGCCTTTAGGTTGGTGTCTGCCTACTCTTTTTAGCAATTTTTTTTAATGTTTATTTTTCAGAGAGACACAGTGTGAGCAGGGGAGGGGCAGAGAGAGAGAGAGAGAGAGAGAGACAGAATCTAAAGCAGGTTCCAGGTTCTGTGCTGAGCATGATGTGGGGCTTGAACCCACAAACTGTGAGATCATGACCTGAGCCAAAGTCAGATGGTTAACCAACTGCGCCACCCAGGCAGCCCTGCCTACTCTTGATAGAGTGTACAGAGGTATGGAAAGGAATACTTGGGTTCACATCCCTGCACTACGGTTAAACTACTGCAATTATTTCCCCTTCCCCTAATTCCTGTGTCCTTAACAGATGTCTGAGAGTAGAGAGGCTCTTTCAGGATATGCTGGGCAGAATTCTAAGATGACCCAGGGTGCCTGGATGGCTCAGTCAGTTAAGCGTCCAACTCTTGCTTTCAGCTCAGGTCATGATCTCACAGTCTGTGAGTTCAAGCCCAGTATCGGGCTTTGCACTGATAGTGCGGAGCCTGCTTGGGATTCTCTCTCTCTCCACCCCTCTCTTTCTCTAGCCCTCCCCTGCATGTGCTCTCTCTCCTTCTCAAATAGAGAAACATTAAAAAAAATTTTTTTTTAAGAATTCTAAGATGACCCCCGCTATGGTCTGAATGTATCTGCCCCGCCTTCAAATTCTTATGTCAAAATCTCAATGCTGAAAGTGATGGTATGAAGAGGTGGGGGCTTTGGAGGTACTTAGGTCATGAGGGAGGAACCCTCATGAATGGGATTATTGCTTTTAGAAAAGAGACCCCATAGAGCTCCCTAGTTTTCCTGTCATGTGAGGACATGCAAGAAGTTAGCAGTCTGCACCCTGGAAGCGGGCCTTCACCAGGACCCGACCATGCTGGCACCGTGATTTTGGACATCTCATCCTCGAGAACTGCGAGAAACACATTTCTGTTGTTTATAAGCTGCCCAGTGTATGGCATTTTGTTATAGCAGACCAAGTGAACTAAGCCCCCCAGGAGTCCCAACCTTTGGCGTACATAACTTCTTCCTGTTCCTCCAATCAAACAGGAATCTAGGTACTGTGGTGAAGGGTTTTGCAGATGTAATTAAGTTCCCAAATTAGTTGACCTTTAGACAGGGTGATTATGTAAATAAGCCTGATCTAATCACATGAGCTCTTTAAAAGTTTTCCCTGGCTGGTTGCCAAAGTGAAAGTCAGAGAAACGTGCTTTGGCTAATCTGGAATAAAGGAAACATTTGTTTCATGAATTGCCTATGGGGGACATGGGGCAAGAAATGGTAGGCAGCCTCTCGCTGAGAGTTGTCCTTGGCTGACAGCTAGAAAGAGAATGAGGACTTCAGTCCTACAACCAAAAGGAAATGAATTCTGCCAACAACCAGCAAGCCTGGAAGAGGACTTCAAGACGCTGATAAACTACAGCCCCAGCCGATACCTTGGTTTCAGTCTAATGAGACTCTGAGCAAAATATCAAGCCACGCCGTGCTCAAACACTTGATCTATAGAAACTGAGATAGTCTGTATTGTCTTGAGCCACGTTTGCAGTAATTTGTTATAGAGCAATAGAAAATTAACACACAGGTTAGATGTTTATAGTACCCATGGTGAGTTAAATAAGCAGCAATTGTCTATGAGTAGAGAGTTTTAGAGTTCTCTTGTCTCCACACTCTGCAGGCAATAAAAGGCATGGAAAGATGCTGTTAAGCTGTCTGGGTATGAGGAATGTTCCATCATCTACGTGGATGTCTAGATATCCCAGTAGTGAAGAGTCATGCCTACAACACCTTAAACAGAGTGTTGGAAAGTTCGCAGGACAGGCAATACTTCTGTTTTAACACCCGACTATCAGACAATTCCAGGATTCTAAGATTCCAGTAGGGCAATCAACTACCAAGTCCTCAGGCCTCAGCAGACTAACCAGCTTACCACTGCAAGCTCAGGGTAGAAGGTAGAACACTCCTGTCTTCGGATGGGCCGTACCATCGCCTAACATTCCTTCTTGGTTACACATAAGCAATGCCATTGTACTTGTCCTCTCAGTAACTGCACGCAGGACCTCCAGTCCTGTTGGGGGTCACCAACCTTTTCACTTTTTTTTTCATTTTATTTTTCCTTCTAAAAACAACTTATTGTCCAGTTAGATAACATACAGTGTGCTCTTGGTTTCAGGAGCAGATTCCCATGATTCATCGCTTATATACAACGCCCAGTGCTCATCCCAACAAGTGCCCTCCTCAATGCCCATCACTCATTTTCCCTTCCCCCCACCCCATCAACCCTCAGTTTGTTCTCCGTATTTAAGAGTCTCTTATGGTTTGCCTCCTTCTCAATTTGAAACTATTTTTTCCCCTTCCCTTCCCCCATGGACTTCTGTTAAGTCTCTCAAATTTCACATATGATAAAAACATATGATATCTGTCTTTCTCTGACTGACTTATTTCACTCTTCACTTTTGACCCCTTGATCTAAAAGTCATAACACAGAGCACTATAAAAGCTGTCAGCCTACTTAGTCCCCACTGGAGTTCTCTCCTCCACCTGGTGGTGGGGATGGGGCCTGTGATGGTTATCTTTGTCAATTTCACTGGGCCATGGGATGCTCAGTATCTGGTGAAACATTACTTTTGGGTGTGTCTGTAAGGGTGTTTCCAGAAGGGATTAGCATATGAGTTGGCAGACAGAGTAAAGCAGACGACCCTGGCTGGGTGGGCGTCATCAAGTTAGCTGAAGGTCTGAACAGAACAAAAAGGTGGAGAGGGTTGCTCTCTGCCTCACTGCTGAGCTGGGACATCAATCTTCTCCTGCCTGGGCGCTCCTGGTTCTTGCGTGCCAGACTTTGACTGGAACCTACACCACCTGCTCTCTGGCTCTCAGGCCTTTGAACTACACCCCCGGCCTTCATGGGCCTCCAACTTGCAGACGTGGACCATGGGACTTCTCGGTTTCCACAACTGCCTGAGCAAATACCTCATAATATAGAAACATTGCTCTTAATTTATATTTAAAATAAAAGTGTTAAGAGGAATGAATACACATTGAAGTACACGGTGGTAAAGAGACATCCTATCTGTAACTTAACTTCAGATGGTTCAGGGAGAAAAATATATATATTTTTTATATTACGTATTATTTCAAAATAAAAAAATTAGAAAGGGAAAAAGGGAAAAGAAGAAAGGCATACTCCAGGTAGAATATTTTCATCTCCTTTTATTGAAGGAAATAAAACTTGTGCTACAGAGGCAGTGGTACCTCAGAGCATGACAAGGTAGCCGATGGGACTGACATGACAAGCCACAATGCTGGCCAGGGGTCCTATCATAGTGGGAGGACCAAAACCACAAAGATAGCAGGAGGTAGCAAACATCCCCAACACCCAGTGCAAGCATTTCCATTTGCAGAGAGCTTGGCCATGCATTGTAAATACAGGGTCCCCTCACAGCCGGCAGAGTATCTTATCAGGTTGCCAAATCCATCCAAAGCTAACACGTAGTTTCACATTTGGAGATCCTTCCCTCTGACCCGAAGACTCAGGCCGTCAGAAGATCAAAGTTAATCTTTCAGCTCCTTATCCCAGATGGAAAAAGAAGCTGAGTTCTCAAAACAACACATAGGTACAGCGGGACAGGTGCTGATACCCAGCTTTGTTCTAAAAGCAGCTACTTTTTTCCCCCTGACTTCTCACATTGTTCTCACCCAGCTTGTGCCTTGGGAAACCTCTCGATGTTCTAAACAAGGACAGAATTGGGGCAGCAGCCTAGGGGATGTAGGGAATCAAAAGCTGCTACATAGCCAAGACCATTTCACGAGAAATAGCACGGGGAACACTACTGGGTGAATATCCTCCCAAATAGCTGCTAGAAGCATACACAAAGAGAAAACACGGTAGCTCTCTCTCCCATATCAGGATCAGCTGCGCCAAAGCCATGGTCCAGGAAGATGAGTCGCTTTGCATCCCTGGCAGGTTATCAACCCTCATGGCATTCCTCAAGCTGTTCCGATTTTCAAGTACAATAGGTGTTTGGGCAGTTCAGTCAAAGAAAGGCAAGCACTAAAGAAGTCTCAACTGATTACAAATTGATAATGTTACAAAGCCAAAAATTATAGAGTCAAGAACTGACCGGCAGGTGCGAGATGGGTGAGGGGGATGGGAAAAGGAGTCCAAGGGTTTATTCATAGAAGCCCTTGATCATAAACCACCTCACATCCATGAATTGGGAGGAAATTCCTTATTTAAAATTGGCCATCATCTCATTAGTCAGTTGCAGTTCTCTTCAGTGCTGGACACGTAGTTTTCAAGAATCAAAGTCATGACAGCGCTAGACCAGGAAATGGGAGGAGCCAGGCAAGGAAGAGAGGGCATCAGGGGTTGGAATTTCTAAAATGAGCATTTATTTCACAGAAGTCTTGGCACAATGAGGCTGGGGCAAGCGTGGTTTCAGTGATTGTTCTTGGTTGCCTCCTTTGCTGCAGCAATCAGTGGAGTGAGGCTGGAGAGGGGCTTGGCAATCTTCAGGAACTGATGCTAGAAAGGAGAAAAAGAGCAAAAGACACATGACTGTTTACCATTCTTCCTCAGTAACCATTATAAGGTGTTAAGGGCATCCCTGTTTGCACAAGGCTCTGTCTGCAAAGCTTCAGATCACCCCCAAGTTAAAGAACATCTTTAAGAGATAACAAACCATTTTGGAAACCTGTCTGACAGTATCTACCTACCACTTAAACACACATCTCTGCTATATCCCAGCATTTCCACTCACAGGTATACTTCCAACGGAAATGAGTTTGTGTATCTACCAAAAGACACACATTAGAATGTTCACAGTAGCTTTACTTACAATAGTCATAACGACCTATTTGCAACAATGTGGACAGAGTTACAGTGTATTATAGCGAAATAAGTCAGAGAAAGACAAATATGTGCTTTCACTTATCTGTGGAATTTAATAAACAAAACAGATGAAAAGAGAGGAAGGGAAGCAAAAACAAGGTAAAAACAGAGAGAGCGCAAACCATAAGAGACTCTCAAACACAGAGAACAAACTGAGGATGGCTGGTGGAGCGCTGGGGGAGGGGGATGGGCTAACTGGGTGATGGGCATGAAGCAGGGCACTAGTTGGGAGGAGCACTGGTGTTATAGGTAAGTGATGAATCACTAAATTCTATTCATGAAATCATTATTACACTATATGTTAACTAACTTGGATTTAGATTAAAAATATATTTATATATTAAAGAAAGAATAAACATTTTAAATATATTTAAAAAATAGCCATAACTAAAAAGAACCCAAATGTCCAAGAGAATGAAAGAACAAATAATGTGATATTTATATAATACTATACAGAAAACTACACAGCAATTTAAAAGGATGAATAATTGATATGCTGACAACAGGATGAATCCCATAGATACTACAAGAGTGAAAGAAGCCAGGCACAAGAGTTTTCATATTGTATGATTCCATTTTATATTAGGTATAATATGGAATGGTGGGTGACTCAGTTGGTTAAGTGTCAGACTTTGGCTCAGGTCATGATCTTGCAGTTCATGAGTTCGAGCCCTGCATCAGGCTCTGTGCTGACAGCTCAGAGCCTGGAGCCTGCTTCTGATTCTGTGTCCCCCTCTCTCTCTCTGCCCCTCCCCCGCTCATTTTCTCTCTCTTTCTCTCTCTCTCAAGAATAAATAAACATTTAAAAAAAAGGGGAGGGGTGCCTGGGTGGCTCAGTCGGTTAAGCATCTGACTTCGGCTCAGGTCATGACCTCGTGGTTTGTGAGTTCTAGCCCCGTGCTGGTCTCTGTGCTGACAGCTCGGAGCCTGGAGCTTGCTTCTAATTCTGTGTCTCCTTCTCTCTCTGGCTCTCCCCTGCTCATGCTCTGCCTCTCTCTGTCTCTCAAAAAATAAAGAAATGTTTAAAAAAAAAAAAAAAGACCATTTTGGAGAAAACATCGTATGAAAACTGCATCTATATTTTCAGCAAAACTGTTAGGGAAAACAATTCTTTATGTAACTCAGAGTCTCTTAACTAAAAATGGTTTTTCTTACATTTAGTGAAAAGGCTTTGTGTCTTGTCTTGAGGATGTAATGTTTTTCCATTTGATACGAAATATAGGAACTATCACATTTCCTTTTCTGTCCTGGCCACCAGGAAACTGAGAACCAAATTTGATGTTTAAATAAAACTCAGATAATTAGCATATTTGATCCTTCTGCTATCCTTCTAAGTCCCTTTTATTTTACTGTATAGGCACATACACATATAGGCATATATACACATATTCATTGCTGGAAATTGCTTCAATTTCTTTTTGGATGGAGACAGGATATAAAAATGCACTGAGAACAAGAAGTTACTATCACTATGAAAGATATAAAAAATCTTGGCTAAATCATGAAGATACAAATTCCAACATAACACCCTATGTATTTCTGTCCACATATGGGTTCTCACAGGAGAAATAGATGTGAAGCTTTTGTGATTTAAGATTCCGAAAGTCATGGTTTTGAATATTTACAATGCACAGTAACAAGTTAAAGAGCCACTCAATCCAATCACATGTTTCTATAACTCCCCTCTGAACTGAGAAAGCAAGAGGACCCAATGATCGATGACACAACGTGGATCCAAAATCCAAGTGGGAGGCCTCAGTTTCCTTCTCTGTATAATGAAAAATGTATAGTAAATTAGCCCTAAAACCCTTCTGGTTTTAGCACTCTTTGAGGCAAAAGAGCAGTGGCCAAGAGCATACACACTCGAGAGCCGGACAAAGGTTAAAACCCTGGGTCCACCACATATTAGCTATGTTCTCACGGGAAAGTTACTGAAACCTCACTTGCTCACCTATATAAATGCGAATAACAGAACCTATAAATCACAGGGTTGTTACAAAGAATAGACAAAAATATTTAAATTAGTGCCTAAAATGTGGTAAAGATTCAATATAATGCATTTATTATTAGTTACATTATCGTATCAGAAAGGAAACTCTAGAGAGCACTAATCTTTCAACAACTACAATCTGGTACCTAACTGACAATATCTTCACCAATCACAGACCTGGAGTAGTGTCTGAACATTTTTCCATGTCTAAGGTTTCCAAAATAAACCTCATATGAAAGGCAAAGGGATCCCATATTATACTGCCTGTCATAAGGGGTCCTCAATCCCAAAGGATCCTAGAGTTACACTTGGCAGAGCCCAAATGAGATGCTTACATATGTTCTAGAGGGTAACATTTCAATGAAGGTAAATAATTTAAGCAACTTCATTCAATTCAATAAATATTTTCTGAATACCTTTTCTAAGTCAGGTCCTAGGTATAAGAGGAGATCAGATAATAAGACAGAAGTTATAATCTAACGGGAAAGACAGAGTTGTTCATAACTAACTTTAATGCAGTAGGTCTGCCCTGCCTTGCTCAGTTGCCCTTGGTCCTCATAACACAAAAGTAACTAACTGTGTATGCCTACGGATTAATCTCCATCATAAAGCTGAATGTGACACCTATGTAGTGGCCTGTTAAAGGCAGTTTTTGTAAACCTATGAAATAATTATGTAATTTCAGGATGAAGCAGGTGGGAGTATAAAAAGCTTGGTAAACCCCCAAGTCCTGGCTTCCCCACAACCTGGCAGAATCTCACTTTAATTCAGTCAGAACAAAAGATGTGCTGATGAAAGATACAGGCAAAATTCAACAGGAGCTCAGTAAGCAGATTTTTAAGCTAAGCCTATGTGTAGTTTTAACAGACTGAGGAAGAGCCTCAGTGAATAGCATGAGCCAAGGCCCAGGGATGAAGGAGGTTAGGGAACTAGGAATAGAAGCTGAGTGTGGGTAAGTTGTAGGAGAGAGGCCTAGTAGTGCCTCACAGACAAAAATGAAGCAAAAAAGGCTTGGTTTAGTGATCTCTTGAATTTGGAGCTTCCCTGCACAGGGACAGTTACCTGCAGCAGCTCTTTAGCTGAACCTCTCTTCTCCACATCCATCTCCAGACAGCGGTTCAGAAAGTCCCGGAAGAAAGCTGACAGCTTCTCTGGGTTCTGAAGCTCCGGGGTCCCATTGGTGGCAATGAGGTACAAGGCCTGGCAATACAAATGGAGAATCACCTTAGGCTCCAGCGGGGGTTCTCTCCTAGTCCCCACACTGCCCTCTAGAAATCTGGTCAGCAGCTTTCTACCTCTAGGGCACAAAGAGACAGTTCTCATGTACTGGAGAGAATATGACTTAAGGATCAGATTTAACATATAAAGGCCATGTGATCATGTGCAAGCCAGTGAGTTTCCAAATTCCTCACCTGTAAAACAGGGTGATAACAGTGCCTATCTCACATGTCTGAAAAATAAAACAAGACGGTGTACTGGAAAGCCCTTTATAAACTTATGAAGTGTGTTCCGGGCCCGTGGCTTTATTATTATTCTTGATTATAGAACTAAAGGGTTTATTACTCATTTAGGCTGATGAGTTAACCATCTGCCCATTTGCTGGAGGAAATTATTCCTGATGCCTTCACCTCAGTCACCTAAGAAGTGATTTCTTCTAGCAGAGATGAATATAAAAAGGAAATGTCTGTAAAGCAACAATCTGTTTTCCTCTTGCCTCCCTGGTCCCCTAACATGAAACATCTTATGGGACAAGTTAAAAAAACAACAAGACAAAACAAAACAAAACACAGTCCTTTTCAAGCACTTAGCACTTTCATTCACAAAGTGTTTACACAAACCCTACAGCATTTAATGACCACAATAAATCTGGATAATAGGCTAGGCAAGAATCATCCCTGTTTCACAAATGAAGTACCGAAACATAAAGGGATATGCCTGGTATCAAGTTGTTCATGGTCTCTGATTCTAACCCCAGTCTTATTTCCATCACACCCAACTGGTGACCGTCTGCAAGGCTACCGTAAGGTGGGGGAAGAGGAGTGGTGTGAGGATTCAGAGGCCGCAGCCGGGGCCTGCAGGCGGTTCCAGTTTGGTACACTGAAGCACTTTCCCATCATCGGAGCTATCCAAGGGGTATCCGGTTAAGGTCGGATGACCACCTACCAACAACACACAGAGAATTCCTGCACTGGAGGGGAGGTTGGGAGAAATGAGAAAAACTGCCGACATACTTGCATCTGTATTCATATATTCTGCCGTCCCTATTACAATGGATAAATTGTCCATCCTCTAATCTAATACTCTTTTCTTCAATACTTGATCCAATCCCTCTCATCTAGTAAAGGACGTCACTCCTACAGATGTCACTTCTCTCTTGGACATGACCACTTTCCTCCTTTGCCTACATTTCTATCCCCACACAAACATGATGTAATAATATCATCTTTAAAAACAAAACAAAACAAAACGAAACAAAACAAAACCCTCCCTCAACTCTATTTCTAGTTCCTCCTCCATTTCTTTTTTCTCTTAAGAGCAAAACTCCTTAAACAACAGTAACAACTGCTTTCACATGCCATCTGGACCTCTCCCATCCTGGTGGATTTACTCTAATTAGGCCTTCATTTCATTACCATCACTCCACTGATACTGACTGTCAAGCTCATCACTAACCTCCGCATTGGCAAATCTAATGTTTATTTCTCAACTTTATCTCATACAATCAGGGACATTTGACACGGTGCTCCATCCTGTTTCTGCAAACACTTTGTTCTCTTGGTCAAACACACTTCTCTCAGTCCTGGAAAGGCCACTCCTTGGTCTACTTTGTTAGTTCCTCCAAACTGTAAACACGAGAGTACCCCAGGGCTCAGTACCCAAACCTTACTCCCTAGGTGAGTGATTGCATCAATCGTCTGGTTCCAATACTTTAAATAAACCAACCACATACTACCTCCTGATAAATTTATATTTATAGCTCTGACCTCTCACCCTTGAACTCCAGACTCATATGCCCAACTCTATTCAACATCTCCACCTGGATGTCTAATAAACATTTCAAATTAACACATTCAAAACAAACTCTATTATCCCATTTTACTTGCTCTTCAACTTTCTCAGTAAATGGCAACTGAATTTTTTCAGCAATTAAGGCCTAAAATCTTATAGGCATTGTTGATTCCACTTTCTCTGATACCTAATTCATCTTGTCAGCTATATGTTCAAGATATTTCCTGAGTCTAACCACTCTTCATGCCGCCAATATACTACGAGCCACCACTCTAACCTGAACGATTGTAACAGTATTTCAGAGTCTCCTTTCCATAAAAGCAGCCAAAATGGTTAATTTATAACATACATTAGGTCATACTACTCCTCAGCTCAAAATCCTTCGATGGCTTCCAATCTCTTACAGAATAAAAGCCAAGTTCTCAAAATGGTCACAAGGTCTTACCTGATTTGGTCCTCGGCTGGTTCTCTGACTTGTCTACTATTGTCCTCCCCACTCACTCACTTAGGGACATTGCCCTCTTTGGTTTTTTCCAGGATACAAGTGTGTTCTCATATCAAGTCCTTTACAGACTTGATACCTGGGAAACTCTTGCATCAGATTAATCTCATGGCTTGCTCCTTTCTTCACGTTTCTGCTCAAGTAACTTATAAGAGAGGACTTCCCTCTTACTCTAAATAAAATGGCACTCTTCTCCCTTTTTTTAAAAAATTTTTTTAACATTTAATTTTTTTTTTATTTTTGAAAGACATAGACAGAGTATGAGCAGGGGAAGGACAGAGAGAGAGGGAGATACAGAATCTGAAGCAGGCTCCAGGCTCTGAGCCGTCAGCACAGAGTCCAACGCAGGGCTCGAACTCACAGACCATGATATCATGACCTGAACCGAAGTCGGCCGCTCAACCAACTGAGCCACCCAGGCGCCCCTCCTTCTCCCTCTTTCTCCATTACTCTCACAAGCCCTTTACTCAGCTGTTTTTTCAAAACACTTACCTTATGTTACTATATATTAATTTCTTCATTCCAATTAGAACAGTTTCTTTTACATGGCGGGAACTCAAATAATTGTTGAATAAATGATCGAGTGAATGTGAGTATCTCTTTTCTTTGAACATTTACACTTTAAAGCCAATAGTGCCTAGTTTTAACTAAAAAAGACAGATCCAGGTTGAAAACTGAAGGGAACAGCTTGAGTCTCATTTCCTGGGAATAAAGACAATAGCCCCAAAATCTTGAAATGGGACTAATAACACTCACTCTGAGAGGATTTTCATTGAGGTATGGGGGCTCCCCTTCAATCATTTCGATGGCCATGATGCCCAGGGACCAGATGTCAACCTTGGGCCCATAGGCTTTCCGCGTCACAACCTCTGGTGCCATCCAGTATGGGGTTCCCACCATGGTGCTCCGTTTGCTCTGCTCTGGGGTGATCTGGGCGCAGAATCCAAAATCAGCTAAAAAAAGAAAAGAAAAGAAGGAATGGACTTATATTTAGGGCACTCCTTCCATAAGTATTGCCTATATGCCTATCCCTAGCTGTCGAGCTCTGCCTGGCTCCCAGCCACTGCAACCCCTGGTCTCTCCAGAGCTAGAATCACATGACTGCTACCTTCATGTTCAGCTCTTAGCCTGCCCTCTGTCCGAATTTGAAAAGAAACAGGAGGAACAAAAGAAACATCATCTCTGGCCTCCTACTTCTCCTCAAACTAGAAGAACTAGGCATTAAAGTCAAAGGTGCCCATTTTGGCCTTGATTACTTGCCCCAATTCTGCTTTCTTCTTGAAAACCAGTCCCATGCCTTAGAATCTGGCAGTCTAGGTCCTTGCTTTATTTTCTGGGAAAATATTTATTAGTATCTCACCCTGTGCCCCTGGACAAAGACTGCTAACAATCTTCCCATATGCCCATCTGTGACACAGCTGTCTGTCTGGGCTACTACTGGTCCTTACACTTTTGAACAAAATGTTCTGGTTATAGCTTATTCACATTATATTGCAATTATATGTTTATTTAAATTATGAGGCCTTTGATAGAAAAGGCTATGTCTTCCTGCTCATTTTTTATTCCCAGAAGGCCCAAATATAATAAATATTTGATATTTGATAAAAGTTTGCTGAGTGAATGAATCAAACAAATTACACTAATTTCTTTGTAAATGTAGAATTTCTATTTTCTAATTACGTATTTTATGTCTCCAGTACTAGACTGAGAGCTACTTGAAGACAAGCAAAAGTATCCTTGGTGCCCATCACTGGACTTGGCACACAGGGGGCATTCAGTAAATTTCTTTTGGCTAAACGTACAAATGGGTGAGGAAAAACCGAATGGCGCCCTGCACAGTGCTGAGTAACATACAGAGCTTGCAGATCCCGGGAAACTCAGACACACCTCGTTTTATTGCACTTCACTTTACTGCGCATCACAGATTTTTACAAATTGAAGGTTTGTAGCAATTCTGTGATGAGCAAGTCTGCCGGTGCCATTTTTCCAACAGCATTTACTCACTTCATGTCTCTGTGTTACATTTTGGTAATTCTCATAATATTTCTAACTTTTTCATTATTATGATGTTTGTTACGGTGGTCTGTGACCAGCGATCTTTGATGTGACTACCGTAATTGTGTCAGGGCATCACGAACTGCACCCATATAAGATGGCGAACTTATTTAAATCGATAAATGTCTATGTTCTGAGTGCAGGTGGGTAGAAGTAGCAAGAGAACTAGAGTTACAAGTGCAGCCTGAAGACGTGACTGAATTAGTGCAATCTCCTGCTAAAACTTGAACAGATGAGGAGTGGCTTCTCATGGATGAGCAAAGAAAGTATTTCTTGAGAAGGAATCTACTCCTGGCGAAGATGCTATGAAGACTGTTGAAATGAACAAAGGATTTAAAATATTACATCAATTTATTGATAAAGCAGTAGCAGGGTTTGAGAGGACTGACTCCAATTTTGAAAGCCGATCTACTGAGCATAAAACAGCACTGCATGCTACAGAGAAACTGTTCATGAAGTGGAAGAGAATCAGTCAACGCAGCAAACTTCATCATTGTCTTATTTTAAGAAAATGCCATGGCCACCCCAGCCCTCAGCAACCACCACCCTGACCAGTGCACAGCCATCAACATCGAAGCAAGACCCTTCACCAGCACAAAGATTATGGTTCACTGAAAGCTCAGATAATGGTTAGCAATTTTTAGCAATAAAGTATTTTTTAATTAAGGTATGTACATCGTTTTTTTAGACATAATGCTATTACACACTTAATCGATTTCAGTATAATGTAAACGTAACTTTTATATGCACTGGGAAACCAAAAAATTCATTTAACTTGCTTTACTGCAACGTTTGTTTTACTGCAGTGGTCTGGAACTGAACCCGCAATTTCTCCATCGTCCCTGTAAGTGAAGACCCCTTGCTGAGTCTTAGAGCTACTATTATGATTGCCCTCCCCCAGGAGACAGGGTCCCATGAGGAAGAGAAATATCACCGTTCCTACTCACTTAGCTTGACTGAACCATCCATTCCCAACAGGATATTGTCACTCTTGATGTCTCGGTGAATGACCTGGTTCGAATGCAGAAACTCCAAAGCCTGCAGGCACTATTGAAGTCGATGAACAGAGGGAGAAAAAAAGGACTTATAATATGAAAACTTACAGAAAATCAACTAATCCAACCTCCTCATTTTATGACAAAGAAAGTGAGGCCCCAGTGAGTAAAAGAACTTGCTCCCAATCTGTGGCAGAGGCGGATTTGCAGCCTAATCTGTCTCTGGCTAAGCCCTCTTCTAATCTGGTGCTGCTTTATGCCTTTCTTATAACATGCCTTACTATAATGATAATACACCTTATGATAGTTTCCTTTTTTTAACATTTATTTATTTTGAGAGAGAGAAAGAGCACGTACATGTGAGTGGGGGAGGGGCAGAAGGAAAGGGAGAGACAGAGGATCTGAAGTGGGCTCAGCAGAGAGCCTGACCTGGGACTTGAACCCTCAAATCTGATCGTGACCTGAGCTGAAGTTGGAGGTTCAAATGACAGAGCCATGCAGGCGCCCCAATAGTTTTCAGGTAAAAAAGTTCCTCCAATGTGTTTTGGAGCTGTTTTTTTTTAATCAAACATTAGATCCTTAACAAAGAACCTGAGGCCCAAGAAAAACTACTGAGGAAGAATGGAAATGATTTTATAAAGATAAAACTGGAGGAAAGTGACAAAAAAAAAGTCTTATCTGAGACATATGAAAGTGATATTAGAAATAGTGAAGTTAGGGGGCGCCTGGCTGGCTCAGCTGGTTAAATGTCCAACGCTTGATTTCAGCTCAGGTCGTGATCTCAGGGTTCGTGGGATCCAGTCCCATGCAGGGCTCTGTGCTCACAGCACGGAGCCTGCTTGGGATTCTCTCTCCCCCTCTCTCGCTCATGCTCTTTCTCTCAAAATAAATAAATAAACATTAAAAAAAAAAGAAACTTATTTTAAAAAACAGCAACAGTAAGTTAGAAAAATCTTATTATTGGTGAGGAGATAATTTGTATTGTTTTGGGTGTGTTAAATTTTATATATGTACAGGCATTTGCAGACGAATGTTTAGTAGACAAATGAACATATGAGTCTTAAGTTCTATACAGAGATATGGACTTGAGATAAATATTTGAGTCATTTGTGACTAGGTGGTTGTTTTTTTTTTTTTTTTTGAGTTATAGTAATGGTTGGAACTGGCAAATGTTATAAAAGAAAGAAAAGAACCTTGGAAAACAACTATAATTAGCAGGCAGACTGAATAACACAGAGACTAATGGAACAATGAAAATGCCTGGTTCTGCCACTTCCTGACTAACAATACCAACATTCTAAACAAATCACTTACTCTCTCTAGGCTACTGTTTTCCCATCTGTAAAATGTAGGGATTAGAAAAGTTAATCTCAGGGTTGCTACTAAATCTACTCATTTAAGTCCATAACCCAAAGATGAAATTTTAGAAGCTTCTACCAACTGAAAAACACTAAAGATGCAAACCAATTGGAAAATACTACTTCAATGTTTTCAAATTAATACTTCACTTTCTAAGAACATAACAATGTCTAAATTAAGAACAAACCAATATTCAGAAGCAGTTTTTCCCTGAAAAAGTAAGAGTTGTTTTCCTTAGGAGGCTGGAGATCCATCCTGGCTTCTGGATGTCAAAAATCATGACAAAAAAGGACTTTGAGAAATTAGAACCCTCATACATTGTGGAAATATCAAATGATACAGCTACTTTGGAAAATAGTTTGGCCCTTTCTTAAGCAAGCACACAGAGTTGCTATATGACCAGAAGTTCACTCCTAGGCATATACCCAAGAGAAATGAAAACAGACATTCAAACAAAAATTTGTACAAGTACATATGTTATTAATTATAACAGCCAAAAACTGGAAATGACCCAAATGTCCACTGACTGATGAATGATAAATAAATGGAATCTTATTTGTTAATAAAAAGAATGAAGTACTGAGCACTGGGTGTTGTATGTACGCCAAGTTGACAATAAATTATATTAAAAAAAAAAAGAATGAAGTACTAATATATAACATGGATGAGTTTTCAAAACATTATACTAGGGAAAAAAAGCCACAAACAAGCATATATTGTATGACTCCATTTATATTAAATGTCCAGAACAAGTAAATCTATAGAGACAGAAAACAGATTAGTGGTTGCACAGAGTTGGGTTGGGGGGTCAAGAAGTGGGGTGGGTGGGGCAGTGCCTGCTAACAAATGGGTAAGGAGTTATTTTTGCGGGGCGATGATGAAAATATTCTAAAATTGATTATGATGATGGTTGTGTACCTCAATATACTAAATACTATTAAACTATATACTTTTAAATGGGTAAATTATATGGTACGTGAATTATATCTCAATAAAACTAGTTTTTAAAAACGGGATGATCTCTTAGAACTTAAAGACAATAGTAATGCCACCTATTTATGTAACATTTAAATTCTTTTTTGAAGTGCTTTTTGATCCATATATGTTAGGCACCCCTAACAGGGTGAATTCCTGTTTTAAAAATATATAAATTGAGGCAAACTGATTTCCCTAAGCATACATATGCATGTATCCTCAATCAGTGAAAGTCAGCTTCTGGAGTGAATGAAAAGTATTTTAGATATTACAGTGGTTTGTGGTTTTCCAAAGGGCCACAGTACATAAACAGATATGCAATATATCTATGGTATTAATATTTCACGGGGGAAATGAGATTAGGAAAAAACGTCTTAAAAGGCTCCCTCAGGGAGAGATTAAAAAAAAAAAGGTTGAGAAACACTGTATTAGCAGTGCAACAAAAAAAAAGAAGCCATAGTTTCTAAGAATCCCAGGTCTGTGTTAATTCCATTAACCTACATGTGTGTACGTTCCAGATCCCTGGATGCAAAGGTGATCATATTTTCTAGGGTGACACTGATTTCACCTGACTTCACTTTTCCTAATATTGATTAAATATACAACCACGTTTCTTCATCTGAATGCCTCCAGATCTTATATCATCAAACTTCAATCATACTAACCCCATAATACTCTGAATCTAATCTAATCACCTTATCTTCTACTCTTTCCCTAATTCCCAAATTTTTCTATTATTGGGTTACTGTAAAGTTCCAGTATCTTATCAGCAAAACATCCAATATCCTAAACTTCTCTGAATACTTCCTTCATCTTCTTGCTCTAATAAAAATATGGCTATTCACAGAAGACAGACAATAAAAAGAAATTAAGGGCATCCAAAGTGGCAAGGAAGAAGTCAAAAGTTCACTCTTTAAAGATGACATGATGCTCTATATAGAAAACCCTAAAGACCCCACCAAAAAATTGCTTGAACTTATATACAAATCCAATAAAGTCACAGGCTACAAAATCAACATACAGAAATCTGTTGCATTTCTATACACAAATAATGAAGAAGCAGAAAGAAAAATCAAGAAATCAATCCCATTTACAACTGCACCAAAACCAATAAGATACCAAGGAATAAACCTAAGCAAAGAAGTGAAAGGCCTGTACTCTGAAAATTCTAAAACGCTGATGAAAAAAATCGAAGACAACATGAAGAAATGAAAAGATATTCCATGCTCATGAACTGGAATCACAAATATTATTAAAATGTCTAGACTACCCAAAGCAACCTACACATTTAACGCACTCTATCGAAATACCAAATACATTTTTCACAGAGCTATAACAAACAATCTTAAAATTTGTATGGAATCACAAAAGACCCCAAATAGCCAAAGCAATCTTGAAAAAGCTGGAGGCATCACTATTCCAGACTTCAAGTTATATTACAAACCTGTTATAATCAAAACAGGATGGTACTGGCACAAAAACGGACACATAGATCATGAAACAGAATAGAAAATCCAGGAATGAACCCAAAACTATACAGTCATTTAATGTTCAACAAAGCCAAAAGTATATTCAATGGGAAAAAGATAGTCTCTTCAAATATGGTGTTGAGAAAACTGGACAGAAACATGCAAATGAATGAAACCGGACCACTTTCTTATACCGCACATGAAAGTAAATTCAAAATTGATTAAAGACCTAAATGTGACACATGAAACCATAAAAATCCTAGAGGAGAACCAGGCAGTAACTTCTTTGACATATGGCCATACCAACTTCTTTTTAGATATGTCTCCTGAGGCAAGGGAAACAAAAGCAAAAATAAACTACTGGGACTTCATCAAGATAAAAAGCTTCTGCACAGCAAAGGAAACAATCAGCAAAACTAAAAGGCAACCTATGGAATTGGAGAAGATATTTGCAAAGGACATATCTGATAAAGGGTTAATATTCAAAATATATAAAAGACTTGTAAAACTCAACATCCAAAAAAAACAAATAATCCAATTAAAACAAAGGCAAAAGACATGAATAGACATTTTTCCAAAGAAGACATACAGATGGCCATCTTACACACATAAGATGATGTTCAACATCACTTATCATTAGGGAAATACAAGTCAAACAATGAGATATCAATTCACACTTATCTGCAGAATGACTAAAATCAACAACACAAGAAACAACAGGTGCTGGTGAGGATGTGGAGAAAGGGGAACCCTCTTGCACAGTTGGTGGGAATGCAAACTGGTGCAGTCACTCTGGAAAACAGTATGGAGGTTCCTCAAAAAGTTAAAAATAGAACTATCCTACAATCTAGCAATTGTACTACTAGCTATTTACCACAAAAAAATATAAAAATACTAATTCAGAAGGATACATGCACCCTGATGTTTATAGCAGCATAATCAACAATAGCCAAATTATGGAAACAACACAAGTATTCATCAACTGATGAATATATAGAGAAGATGCGGTATATATATACAATGGAATATCACTTAGACATAAAAAAGAATGAAATCTTGCCATTTGCAACAATACAGATTGAGTTAGAGACTAATATGCTAAGCGAAATAAGTCAGTCAGAGAAAGACAAATACCATATGATTTCACTTATATGTGGAATTGAAGAAACAAAACAAACCAGGAAAGGGAAAAAGAGAGAGAGAGAGGGAAACCAAGAGAAAGACTCTTAACTATACAGACCTGATGGTTACCACAGGGGAGGTGGGGGGGGGGGAGTTTAAACAGGGGATGGGGATTAAGGATTGCATTCGTTATATATGGAAGTGTTGAATCACTATATTGTACAGCTGAACCTAGTATTACACAGTATGTTAACTGATTAGAATTTAAATAAAAGCTTTAAAAACATGTGGCTCTCCCCTGAGGCCATTGCTTCTCACAGAAACTTCATAAAGAGTTTTTTATTTCCCCCTCTTACACCAGCATATTACAGACCTTAGACATTTAATAGCAATGAGGAGGAAAGAGAATACCTATTTAAGTTCCATTTTCTATTTCTTTTGCCTGGAAGTATTTTACCCCAGATTTTTGTGTGGCTTGCTTTTTCATATATTCAGATCTTTATTCAAATCTATGGCAAAACCATGCCTGACTACTCTGTCTAAAATAGTACCTCCTCTGTCACTACCTTCTTACTGTTTTATTTCCTTCACAGCACATGAAGAAAACGGGAAAGGAGAATAAAAATATGATTAAGATATACATCCATATAAAAGAGAAAAATACTACAAAGTATTTACAGTTGTCACCTTTAAAGTTGAAATTGAGTGACTTTACATATATACATATGTAATTTCTAATCTTTCTACAATGGGTATATACTTTTATCATCAGAATAAAGTTTTCTTTAAAGAATACATCATAGTGACAGAAAATTCAAAACAGCTACACAAAAGAATAATGGGAGAGTCCAGCTAATTTCTCCCATCTTCAGTGCCCAGGCTGAGATCCCATCAGGTGCAAAACTCTGAGAGACACTGACATGAAGACCACTTCCTGCTCAAGGCTGGTTGGCCACCGGCCTTACCTCACGGCAGACAGCTGCGATCTGGCCTTCATCCATGCAAGTTTCTGTTACCACATCTGTCAAAGAGCCTCCAGCCAAGTATTCCATGACAACCCACAGCTCATCTCCCACGAGGTAACTGCAGGAGCACAGAAAAGGGGTAAGAAGAAACAGAGTACTCTGAGCCATAGCAATGGGTTTCAAAGGCTAAGCATATACACAGAGTGAACCTCTATCTCCATCGGCTCTGGAAAAGTCTAAGGTTCTTTTTTCTGGGGAGAAGAAGAATCTGGGGGATAGAAACACTAACTTGATATCCCTTGTGGATTCTCCTGGGTAAAACAAAGCAGATTATTTTGTGAAGACCAAAAGAGTAGAGCTAAGATTACTAGGTTGAAGATAAAATAAAATTGTATTTCATCACAATACAAAGTAATCCTTCTCAAAATTAGGCATGATTCCCACACATCTAGAAGCACCAAGGCAGAGAGCAACCAAACATTTGACAAAGATGGGATTTGGAATCCATGTTACCAACATTAGGGCAAGTCACTAAACTCTCTGGGAGTTCTAAATTGAGATCCATGAGACCAAGTACTGGGTCTTGTTCAAGACTCTATCCCCAGAGTCTAACACAGTAGATGCCAATATTTCCTGAACAAATGAATGAGCAAAATAAAAGATAATTGATTGTAAATATTAAATGAAATAATGGCAATAAAGTCCATTTAAAAGCTATAAAGTATTATACATATAGTCATTAGGCTGGCAGTGATCTCCACTTTGAGTGTTTCTGATTCTAAAAGTGAAATGAATTCAACAAAGGCTGCAGAGCCAAAGCCTCTTCTGGTAAGCCAAGGGCTGCCATTTAGTGCTGTCCCTAGAGAGATTATGGAGACATGAGTTAAAACCAACACTGGCACTCAGGGACTGGATCATTCAGCCCTGTTATGTGATAAATACAAAGATCACTTAGACTGTCTGGTCAGTTTTTTTAGCTGCAGAATGAGACAAATAAGAAGATGAATAACCTAAAGCCCTGCAGACTTTTCTGCTAGCTTTAGGCAAAGAAGCTATATTGGACTGGCTTGAGATGTGTGGTATGTCATCTTATTGTCATCCTGATACTGGGACTACTTCTGGGAAGATGGAGAGACTTCTAAAAAAAAAAGGCCTCCAGCAAAGGGTAGGATTTGAATCCTATTCTCTTGATTTTGAATCGAGTACTCTTTCCATAGATTCCATATGCTTTGTAACTAAAGGTCTTGTAGTTTTTGGTTTTTCTTTCCAAGAAGAATATATAGGACAGATTAAGTTGTTCTTCAACTTGAATCTCTTTTGAGAGAGCAGACGATGGCGACTTGGACTAAAATATAATTCAGGACTGGGTAAAAAGCTCTCCGGTGGCGTGAGTCTACTTCTTCCTTGACAAAGATTCCACATTATGTCCTCTCATCCAGCACATCAAGGAGACATCAGCCAGCGTGGCCTGATTGAGGGGAAGAAATGAAGGTTCAAGAGAACCTTGCCAGTATCTCTGGACACTGGCAAAGGAGAGCCTCTTCACCTGGGCCTGACATGACACTGTCAAAGCTAAGACAATGCGCGAACAGATACAGGTTGTCCCCAAAACTCTGTGGCTACACCGTATGCCTAGGTACCATCAAAAATCACATCTTCAAGGTAAAGCCTCAGAGCATTACATGTCTGGAGAAGGAAAATGACGGATGGAGGTCTCCTCGGGGACAGCTCACGAAAACCAGGCTCTCGATTGCGATACCTCTGCTTAATGCTCAGGGTAAGGGCACCCTCTTCTGTCCTCCAACCAGAGTTCCCAGGTATTTTTTTCCACGCCAGACTAGGAGCTATTTGAAGGCAAGGACTGAGCCTTACTTACTTCTGGTTTCACAGTAAAAGCCTCTGGAAACACCAGCAAAGGCACGATTGATAAACAAATTTATAAATTTTTTAATCTTATTCCCTGAACACAAATTCCTTCAATAACATGGTCATGCATTTTATCGTTTAGATACCTCCAGTGATAAGAGGCTCATTTTTTAATGAGATAGGACATACTTTTATTGGGCAGCTTTCATTTTTCCTCATCCTGAGCCAAAATCTGGTACCCTTAAAGCCTTCAGGAGTTTGCCCAAGCTATATTCTCTATATAATAATTTCTTCAAAGAGATGGAAAGGTGAATAATAACTTTCAGAGGATTTTTCAGAGCCAGTCATGATCCACATCATGGGGAGACCATCATTCCTCAAAAAGGAAGAAGGCTCCATTTGCTACGGTTATCAACATTATGCACTGGGAAGGTCAAACTCTAACTCCTTTCCTCTTTAAAGAAATTGAAGCTTATCAATATTTTAGATGCACAAGAAGAAATCTGGCAGAATCTGGCAGAAATTAAGTATAGCTGACAATGCAACATAAAAACTAAAAAAAATTAGAGTCCAAGATTTAGTCCAATAGCACCTCCACCTGTGATGTCTCTGAAACCCAGGCAAGACGCTCACTTTGTGTTTTCATATAAAGGAGAAAAGAACATGATATGATAGAAAGAAAGAGTACGGATGTTGGTGCTAGGAATATTCAAATCTGAAACCCTCATTTGCTACTTGCTGGCTTACTGGTCTTGGACAAGTTATTAACTTCTATGAACCTCAGTTTCTTCATCAGTAAAATACAGACGGTAAACCCGATTTCACAATGAGATACTGTCATGAAAGTGCTTGGTGCAAAGTAAAGCAGAACACAAACGTTAGTGGTTCTAACCACTATCATTACGCTGAAGAACAGAATTCTGATGAGGTGGAATAATGGGCTGAAATAATCAAAATGGGATTTGATGAAGGTTCCTAAGAAGTTCTACATTACCAGTTTAAGGCACGCTCACATTAAAAACAAAAACAAAAACAAAAACAGAGATTTAAATTGACTACAGACTTACTAGGGCTCAACAACGAGACAGGTTTCCTAAAAATAGAACAGTGAATGAAATCATTAGTTTGTGTTGAGTTTAGAACAAAAGAGAAGTCTTACTCTTTCCATATTGGTCAATCTCAAATGAAACTACAGACTGTCAAATTTTAAGAGAATAAGATAAACTAGAACTTATTCAGGAGGGTGAGCAGGATAAGGAAAGATTTGGGATGTAAGATGATTTAAAGACTTACGTGTCTAATTCTGGCAGATGGTTGAAGGGCCTCTCTGAGGCAGAACAAACAGTTCTAGGACCAGCTGTCAGAAGCTACTGGGTGGTAGGGTTCATCTAACCCAGAAAGACTGCAGCGATCAGAGGTGTCCAGCAGTAAGTATACAGGGTCAGAGGCAGAGAGCCAAGCATCACAGAAGATTCTTAAACGGAGGCAGTTCAGAGTGCTGGTGATGCCTTCTCCACTAATAGTTACACCACCCATCATTACCAAAGGCTGGTCTCTCTGACAAGACGTATTACTTCATACCTGTCCAAGTAGTTCACAATATTAGGGTTCTTGTTTTCCCTCATGACCAGGATCTCATTAATAATCAGCTCTTTCTTCGGCTGCTGCTGAAGGTTCATCTGCTTAATGGCCACCTGAAATGAGAGTACATTCAATGAGCAACCAGTCACTCAACATTTACTGAGCGACTACTTACTGTCAGACCTTAAATACTAAGGAGACAAAGATGAATCAAATACAGTGTTAGCCCTTACAGAAGTCACATAAACACGTATTCAGTGTGGGGTTCCCGGACCTGCAGCATGAACATCATTTGGCAATTTGTTAGAAATTAAAATCTTTCTTAATGTTTGTTTGTTTGTTTCTGAGACAGAGAATGCACGCAAGGGGGGGGCAGCAGAGAGAGAGAGGGAGAGAGAGGGGAGAGAGAGGGGGGAGGGAGAGAGAGGGGGGAGGGAGAGAGAGGGGAGAGAGAGGGGGGAGGGAGAGAGAGGGGGGAGGGAGAGAGAGGGGGAGAGAGAGAGAGAGAGAACAAGAATCCCAAGCAGGCTCCACGTTGCCAGCGCACAGCCCAACATGGGGCTCGATCTCATGAACTGAACCGTGAGATCATGACCTGAGCCGAAATCAAGAGTCAAACGCTAAACTGACTGAGCCACCCAGGTGTCCCAGAAATTGAAGCTTTTTAGGTCCCACCCAGACAGAACCAGAAATTCTGTTTTAATAAATGCTCCAGGTGATTCTGATGTGCACCAATGTTTGAGGATCGAACTTTCTACTAAATTATTTATATGAGAAAAATCTTTTTTAAAAAATCACAATATAAAGAGATATGCTATAACAAAAGTCCAAACAAAGTGTTACAGAAACACAAAATAGAACAAGAACTCCTTCAATATGTTGAGAGGCTTCAAAAAGAGGGAGATGACTTTTTAAACTTGGTGTGGAAAGATAAATCAGAGTTGACCACATTAAGAAGGGAAAAAGGGGATGAGATCCCTAATATCTTTGCATCAAAAATAACTTAATAGGCTTTTTGTCTGTAGAAACGAATTAATTTCCACATAACAAAAATATAAGGTGTAAGTTAGTTTGACACTTTTGTATCCATTTCTTCTATGTGTCAAGTACTAGGTAAGGTATTCTCAGGTTTATTTCATTTAATCCTCAGAGACACACTATGAGTTAAGTATTAATATTGATTCCTTTTGACGGATATGGAAATCGTGATTCAGAGAGGATATGTGATTTGCATACACGGTGATTCAGTAACAAAGTCAGGATTTGAACCCTCAAAAGTGATGCCAATTTATCCTGCACACATGGCCAAATTAATCTTCCCCATAGTACACGTCTGACCACACTCTGCCCTGCTCAAAAACATAAATGGCTTCTGTTGGCCTAGAGAAGCTCCTCGGCCCAACATTCACAGCTCCCGTGATCTGACCCTGTCTTACTTCCCACTGTACTCCTTCACACCCTCTGTGACCCGATCTTCTCTCCATCTGGAGTACCTTGCATCCTTTTCACGTGTTCGAAAGCTATTTACACTTTGTGTCAGGCCGAAAGAACCTCATTCTCCAAACCAGATAGGCTTTTCTCTCTTCTTTAAAGCCTCCTAAGATCATATTTATAGCTCTCTTAGGGAACTTGGCACATAGTGCCTCTATGATGATTAGTTAGGGTGTGTATCTCTAGAAGCTTGAGAGCTCATTTGAAAACTCAGAATCCCTGGTGCCAAGCACAGGACTGACACACAGTGGCTGCTCAACAAATGTTTGGAAATGAAGAGAGAAAGAGAGAATTCAGTGGGTTGATAAGTACTTTGTTTCTAAACTATAAATAGCATCAGCAAGAGACTACTCTATTCCACAGAACTTAAATTATTTGCTAAATGTTTATTCCCTAGAGATATTTTCTTTTCCTGCTTAACAGAAAAGAACATGGAACACCTAACACAACTAAATGACCCTTTTCCAGTAAGAAAGGAATAATCCACGTTTTTATGGGAAAAAACCCTAACTCTCATATTTCTTTAAGTAGAGGCAATCTTCTGCAGAGATTCAGTTCGTCAATAAGAACAGAAATGATTCTTTAAAACACTTTGAATACTTCCATTCCTTACCCTGAGTGAGAAAAATTTGCTTTGGAGTGGGGTCTCCTATCGGGTTAGGCTTCTGGTCTGACTGTAGCTTTCTATAATGTGTATTAGCTTTTTCTAATATCTGAAAAGCAACACACTGATCTAAATACATACTAAGTATAGTGAACCCTTATTATATATTAAAATCTGGGGCCAAAGGAGTAACTTTGGAGTTCCTCTGGCCATCCTCAAAGATGGGACGGTGCTTATGAACCGCAAAGAGGTCGCTGCTGGAAGCAGCAAGGGAGAGGACTGGCAAGGCAGGCAGAGGATACCGGGAATCCTTTTCAAAGGCTACTGACCAAATACGTACTAGGGTAAATGCTCTTCACCCAATCAGTCCCTCTTAGGCCAATAGATAGCATTCCTATAAAAGAAAAAGAATTGGATTTGAGCTCTGAGGACCTGAGCTCTGAGGACCTAAACTCTGAGGCCGTCTGTCCTTAACGGACCTTGACCAAGCACAAGCTCTCTGTGCCTTGGTCTCTCCATCAATATACTGAGGATAATAATCCCAACCTTGGCTCCCTTCTTTGCAGGATTGTTTTGAGGACTAAATAAGAGATAGCAGCCAATGCATCACTCGAATACAAGTAAAAATTTTAAATAATAAAGGAAGAGAACGATAAAAACATGAATAACTGCATTTGAGGAATATCTAGCCTAGAGCAGCAAGAATGACCACATCAACAGGAACAACAGCAAAAACCAACCACCTTCCCGCCAATGCTCTTTATTCAATACTTACTGTGTGCCAGGTGCTAGGTTAGGGGCTCTAGTTATATTACCTCAGTAAAATGTAACAACAACCCTCCAAGTAAAAATCATTATCTATATTTTCAAGCAAGGAAACTGAGACTAAGACTTATAAGAAAATTGACCAAGGTCATAATCAATGCAACTCCAAAGTCTCTTCCAATCTATTCCTTTTATAAAACTCATACCCTCTAAGAATGGGCTTGAAAAATAATTGTTGGATCTGTAACTGGGAAGCTTCCTGGCACTAACATGCTAATCTTCCTATATGTGACATACACCAGTTCTGTTCTTCCCACGTGGATAACCCCCAGTAAGCACTCACTCACAAAGACGGAGCGCATCTTGCCAGTTCCACTCACGATTTATGCTCCCTGGGGCAGGAAATGAGGCCTTCCTGACCACACTGCATTAGCCACCCTAATGGACATGCTTCCATTCATAGTTTTGTAACCACAAGGCAGGCATATGATGAAGTCAAGTTTCTATTTCCTGTGGCCAGCTTCTCACACATGCAGGCTCCAGGCCTTTCCAGGAACTGCCCATCACCAGCCTGTCTCCCATCAAGGGCCGTAGGTACCCGGAGCCCAGAAACATGACAACGTGCTCTAGTACCTCACCTTAGCTCTGTTATGTTCTTGCAGCCTGGAGAGCGCAGGTCTAGGCTTTAGAATCAAGATTCTAACCCAGCCCTTGGTAACTGGGGGTAGAACAAACTTGCAAAAGTTATCTAAACTCTCTGAGCCTCAAATTCTTAATCAGGAACTAATATTTCCTATGTAACAGGGTTCTTTTTAGGATTGACATAACCACCTCTTTTCTGTCTCTGCCTGTAATTCACCATGTTTAAAACTGGCACAGTAATACCTTCCGTACTCACTGTGACTTGAACGCAGGTTCCTGCCCCCCGATCTGGTCTCCACACTATAAGACTTTTATATGTACCCACCGGCAGGTGTGGTCTCTAGCACTCGTGTATGGTTTTAATGTCTGTGTGCCTGCACAGGACTCAATATTTCACATAGTTCTTATCACAAAGGGTAGACTAAGGCAAATCTTCAGCAACTGCTTCGTGGAACAAATAATAATAAATATGTAATTTTTTATTGTATATAATAAGTAGATAACTTTAAATCTTCAAGTTTGTGATGCATTTTCACATGCATTGCTTTACGGAATTCTTCCATCACTTTTGGTAGGTATGTATATGTTATCAGGCACATTTTATAAATAAAATTCAGATTTAGAGAAGTCACATGACTTGCCCCAAATCATTTCAAGTGCTAACAACAGTAAGCATCTAGGTCATTGAATTCTCATCTCAAAGAACAATGACTAAATCTTTAAATGATGATTTTTTTTTAAGTTGACTTACCCTCAATGGAGCTTCAATATTTGGTTCAGATGCTTGTAAAAGACTCACAAGAGCAAAGTGAAATATGTGCTATCACTATTGACCATGGCTTCTCCAGCATACCAGGGGGTTTCAACCACCAAACACACACGCAGGTCCTGGAAGCCTCCCTCCGAGGAGCCGTACTCTATCACGGGAACTAGAGGTCTCTCTCACAACCTGAGTCCCAGTACTCTGCGAACTAAGAACTCCCACAGGCAGCTCCCATGCCCAGCCCACCCGCCAACATTCCTGCTCTGCAACCAAAGAGCAGAATGCAAGGAAAACTCAAGTGCTCTATATTCCCTTCATGGCTTCCTTCTGCTGAAGATCTTGGGTCAGCAGGCCTTTGCAATAACGTCAGAGTTCTCCCAGCTTAATGAAATGAGAGAGACAAAGAGGTGCCTCCAAATGAGGACTTCAATGTCTACTAGAATTCTGGGTGGAGACTAATGGAAGGATCATTAGATTAGGAGTCACGAGACATGTGTTTAAATCTTTTCTACATCAGATTTCTCCACCAAACACCAAACTTGTATAAACAATCAGCCACTAGGCAGTGCCACAAGAAGGTCTCTCAGACAATATCCAACTTCTTCAAACCTATACCTCCACCTTTTTACTTTCTCCTTGACCAGGATCACACACTTGTGTGTCATCCTCACGTTCATCAATCGCTAGATTCTGTCAAACCTACCTAGGTACCTCTCAAATCCAGCCACTTCCTCCCATTCACACTATGCTACCACCTCAGTCCAAACCATCATCTCTCACCTAAAATTATGCAATAACTGCCTGACTCACTTGCTTGAAGCTTAACTCGTCCAATCTGTTTTCCACGCTGTAGCCACAGAGACTTTTTCTAAAATCTGTAAGTCTCATTATGTTACTCCTCTATTTAGTTCTAGTCTTCTGTAGTAAGAAACTAGCAGTGTCCCTATTGAGCTAAGAAGAACTAAAAATTAACCCAAAATAAAAAACAGTAGAACTGAAGGAGCCATAGTTAGTGGTTGATACTCACCTCCTGTCCTGTGGCCACATCCATTGCAGTGTACACAGTGCCCGAAGCACTACATGACAAGTGAAAGAGAGAGAAAAAAAACACAGGTATTAAATGAAGTGTCAGTTGTCAAATGTAGATCTACATATGACCTGGCAATGCAAGTGTTAATAATAATAGCAGCAAAAATAACCCTCCCCAACTCCCCCTCCCCCTACTCTGTTCTCATATGTGAGAGGCAGACATGGTAGAAAGAGAATAAAGGCTCTAGTGGCCAAAAGACCTAAGTTTCAAAATGAAATGTCTACCTAGTAACTACTACCTATATGATCTTGAACAAGTGATTTAATTTCTCTGAGCTTCACTTTCCTTGTTGGTGAAGATAAGAGAATAGAGAATATGAGAGAATTTATTTATCTTTTTTTGAATAATTTATTGTCAATTTGGTTTCCATACAGCACCCCGTGAATATAAAAGAATTTAAATCAATTAGTTCATAAAGCACTTAGTCAAGTGCCTAGAATATAATACGTTTTCAATATATACTAATTTCCTGCTCCTGCTCTTCCTCCTCTCTTCTCCATCACCCATTTAACCCCCTGTGGCCTCAAACTCCTCATTTGTAAACCTTGGTAAGATTAGTCTACGGTTTTCAACCAGGGGTGAGAAGTGAGGTGAAAGGGGTCCAAGCGAAATTTTCAGTATGAGGTGCGGGGGTGGCTTGCTTATATTTTTAGCAAAAGAGATATGGACTTCTGGGGTAACAGTAATGTTCTATTTCTTAATGTAGGTATTGGTTACATGGGTGTGTTCATTTTACAAAATTCATTAAATTGTACACCTATCTGTGTTATAGTCCATTATAATTTACTAAAACTATAAATACTAAAAAAATAGAAAATTAATCTCATGGTGCTTTGATTCTATGAACCTTTAAAACAGTGTTTTTCAATCATTTATCCTATCAAGAGGATATGTGAATTTTATTTTGCAGTTTATATTGTAAAACAGGTTTTAATTTTTCATTTTTTCAAACATAAAATATTAAATATGGTTTTTCAAACACATATGCTCCCTGAAAATCTGATATAATTTTTACCCCATCCCCAAGGTAAAAATAACCTCATGATACACACATATATATGTATAATATATACACACACACACACACACACACACACACACACACACAGATTAGGAAGAAGGAAGGCAGAGACAAACTATGAATAATGCTAGGAAAGCAATCATGTCCATTCTCAATAACTAAAAACTTAATTTTATGCCTATAACCATGAACTCTGTACATCTGTGTATCTGTAGGTGAGTGATACGAAACAACGTTTGTAACTGTACATGCTGTATGTTAGATATATGTGTGCAATGTGAAGAAATCTTAAAGTCTATATATTACCAAAATGCATTCTAGGCAAGCCCTGAGATTATGCTACTCAGGGAAATCAGGTCAATTTAGAGAGAAAAGTCATTTGTAGGCCTTGCAGCTCGAAATTATGGTCACCAGCTTCCACACCACCACTCTTTAGTTAGAAGCATGCCTACACGCCAGGAAACTGTGATCCTAAGATATGGGCTATAAGAATCGGATTATTTGTATTGGCAGTTACCTTCTCATTGCCTGATCATTCTATCGCTAGCCATTTTCTGTCGTTTCTGTCATTTTCTGTCTCTCTTCCTACACCCATCTTCTTCTATCCTACCATAAGTGTCATTCTTAAAGGGCAAATATGCCCAGGCCCCAGGGGACTGGACATTTTGGGACTATGTCTCCATGATTACAGAGGTTTAGAAGTCAGGCCCCCTAGTTCATACTTGATTATTTGTACCTTGAAAAGCCATACGAATTTCAGGTCCAAAAAACAAAAATTCTTCAGGTCTTAAGGGATAAAAAGGAAACAAAAATTGTAACAGTACCAATTCTTATTTGTGTAGCATTTATTTTCTACCATTTTTTTTAAGTAGGCTCCATGCCCAACATGGGGCTTGAACTCGATTCTGAGATCGAGAGTTGTATGTTCTACCAACTGAGTCGGCCGGGCGACCTGGCATTTATATTTTAAAATCGTGGAATGTGGAAACATCAGCATAGGTGTTTAATACATTTTTCATTCCTCCCTTACCGCTAACAGACCTGTCAAATAGGCAAGGAAAAACATTTTGCAGATGTTGCCTATTTATGCTTATATACATTCCAGATGTTCATTTCTGAAGATAAAAAAAAAGTCAGAGGGGAACCTGGGTGGCTCAGTCGCTTAAACATAACCTTCCACTCAGGTCATGATCTCCTGGTTTGTTAGCTCGAGCCCCTTTCAGGCTCTGCGTGACAGCGCAGAGCCTGGAGCCCGCTTCGGATTCTGTGTGTGTCTCTCTCTCTGCCCCTCCCCTGCTTGCACTCTCTCTATCTCTCTCAAAAAGAAATAAATATTTAAAAAAATGTAAGAAAAAAAAAGAAAAGCCAGAAGTTCTGGAAGCGAAAGGCTCCAAGTCTACAACCCCTCTCAAATTTACAGATGAAGAAACTGCAGTCCAAAGATGGGACCTGACTCGCCCACACTTGTCCAAGCACTTTTCTGCTACATTCTTAATATTGCAACATAGTTAGCTAAAGGAAATGACATCCCAGGTTATTTTCAGACAAGCAGTATGATTTCTCCTCAAGGTGTTAACTACCTTTTATCAGTTCAGACTCGCAAAAGCATGTCTGGTAGGCAAAGCACTGGACCAGGAAAAAAATAAGATCCGCTCATGTCCAGGGTTATTTTGAGGATTAAATTAAACAACAGATGCAAATAACAGATGTAAGCTGTAGAAAGATGTACAAATACATCATTATATAATGCAATACTTTATTTTCAGAAGTTCTTGGATTCATAAGAAAGAAAACTAAAAACAGAAAACTTAAAAGACTTCATTAGCAACAATGCTTTCATTCAATTAACTGAGAGCTTTCTGTAAGTCAGGTGCTTTTTTCTCAGTTTCTTTTTAATTTTAGCTAATTGGGTAGGTCTATAGAAATCTCATTATTTTGCTTTTTTATACAGAGATAAACTTGACTAAAGTAATCTGCACAAATTTTAGGTGTGCAACTTGATGATTTTTCAATATGTACACACCCATGTGTTCACCACCAAGGTTCCTTATGCCCCTTCCCAATACACATGCCCCCCTAGACAGAACCATTATTCTGACTTCTATTAGCATAGATTAGTTTTGGCCTGCTCTTGAACTTTGCATAAACAAACATCATATAGTGTCTGCTCTTTTATATCTGGCTTCTTTTGCTCAAAATAACGGCCAAACACTTTTAAGACTTCACATAGTAGATTATAATTCTTTGTTTGACAGTCTATCTCCTTCCACAGACATGAGGGCTTTGAAGACAGAGTTTGTGTCGGACTCATAGCTGTATTCATAGTGCCTAGCACATGAACAGGAACTCAGTTAAGAGTTGCTGAGTTCAGTACACTGAGGGCAGCATGCAAGATTCAGAGGAGAAATCAGAGAGCAGGAGACACGAATTCTGGCATCCACCTAGAAAAGCAGGTCCCATTACACTAACAGAAGGGTCTGTAGTTCTGAGTCTTCCATTTCACATTAGTTCTGGTAGGTCTCAGCACCAGGTCAACAGGGTTAATCTGAAAAAGCAGAGCTGTAATTTGGGAAGCAGGTTTTGTGCTAAGAAAATAAATGGTTTTTGCACTCTCACTGAAGGGTTATTTTTAGCAACATGGTCAGCTAAATGGCACATCTCTCATACTGGGCATAATTCTGCCAAACCTGAAGTCAGCCTAACATAACACTTCCAGATGGGTGAGGGATGAGGTAGAGAAAGAACAAGGTTTATGAGAGGCAAAACAAAAGCAAAATCATATATACCAGCATACACAATTTTTAAGTCATTTCTCCATGGAAAGAAAATGCCCCTACTAACCCTTGTCCAATCTTCTCAAACCGTGTATATTTCTTCTTAGGATCGCCCACACTCACTATGCTCCCTTTGAAAGAAACAGAGACCATGAATCATTTTTCCCCAGATCAAGATACAAAACAGGGCCCATGTTCCCCCAAACCCTGGAGCTGGCAAGGATTAACAAACTATCTCCAAAACCCAAAGCCATACTAACTAGGTCCTCTGCCTTTGCCCGTTAAGTTCCAACCAAAAATTTCATCTCCTTACGGCTTTTATTCATAGTATTCTATTCCATTTCTGAACTCCTAAAGGCCACCATTCATTTTTAAATTCATTCATTCAATAAATATTAACTCATTTAATATGCTCACTTACTATGTACCAAGCCCTTTGTTGAATACTAGGAATAAAGGGATAGATGAGACATAGTGAAAACAGTCCCTGCTCTCAAGAAGCTCAGTCTCATGGAGGAAACAGAAAAGCATAAAGTTCCATGAAAATGCAATTGTTATAATACAGAAAGAGGCACAAAATACAGACTGGAAAGCCTTCAGAAAGGAAGTGATCTCTAATTGTTACAGGGTAAGTAGGAGTTAACCAGGGAGACGAAAGTCAAGAAGGGGTTGCAGCAGAAGTATATCAAGTGCAAAGACACAGAGGTATGAGATCTAGATGGTGAAACCGAGGCCCACAGAAGGGAAGACACTTCTCCCCAAGGTCACACAGCAAATTGGTGGTCAGAGCTAAGATTAGGAGTTTGGTTTTTGGTCTCCCAGTCCAGTGTGCTCTCCCCAATACCAATTACTAATATTTGATACTTTTCACATACATTATCTCATTTGATTTATAAATAAGACAGTTATTAACATTCCTATCTAAAAGAGGAGAAAAGGGAGGCCTAGAGAAGAGTAGGAAATTGCCCAAGACCCCAAGTCAGTGGCAAGACTGGGGCTTCAACCCAAGTGCCTTTAACTCCCAGGCCAGGCTGCTGTTCCTAATTCTATGTTCTAAGTATTATTGCTTTAAAACAAATCTGGTTCAGAGAAAAACACTACATAGAGGAGTAAACAGATGGCTAGATAAGTGGCTTTTCCTAATTCATTTCATAAGGGCTCTGGGCAAGGGCAACTATTAAAAGTGTGAAATTTTTTAAAAAGTCAAATAAGAATTATCAGGAAGCAATCGAGAGTAGCTAAGCTACAGAACCAGAAACCCAGGCTTTAAAAAGCAATGCTAGTTTGCAGATTTGGCCAAATCAGTCATATCAAATCCCCTTTAGAAGTAAACAGGTACAAGGGTGCCTGGGTGGCTCAGTCGGTTAGGTGTTTGATTTCAGCTCAGGTCATGGTCTCATGGCTCGTGGGTTCCAGCCCCACGTCGGGCTCTGTGCTGACAGCCCAGAGCTTGGAACCTGCTTCACATTCTGTGTCTCCCTCTCTCTCTGCCCCTCCCCCACTCTCACAAAAATACATACACATTAAAAAAAATTTTTTAGTAAAAAAAAAAAAACTAAATACGTACAAAGAATAAATTAAAGTCCTCATCAAATGATTTTTCCAAGCCCAAAGACTAACCTAGTCCTTCCTTCTAGTATGAATTCTCTTGCAGTTTACTGAAATACAGAAACAAGCTATTCTAACACACCCTCATTTCTGGCCACTAAAGAAAGTGAAATGGAAGTTTCCACCTGAGAGCAAGAGGCACATATTCTAATTACAGGAGCACGAGTTGGGCTCTAACCTCAGCCCTGTTACTTTCTGGCTGTGTGATCTTGGGCAGGGTATTTAGCATAACCTGAGCCTCAAATACCTCAACTGCAAAAAATGAGGATCATAAAGTCTATCTTCATGAGGAATAAATGAACAACAACAACAAAAAAATCAAGAAAATACCTTGCCGGTCATTTGGTACATAGTATAGGCTCACGAAATGTTAGTTTCCCTTCACTCTTTTCCTACAACCAAGATGGCAGATCTGTCTTTTCCTTGGTCAATGCCAAGCATCAATAATAATAGCAACCTTTCTGACCAGGTATGAACAAGGCCTCAGTCTTTCTTAACACAACATTCCAGACTATTCACTAGATAAAAGCTATTTTTCATCTCCATAACCCATGCCTAAGGTTGAGAGATACCTAGTCCTCAGAGGGAGCAATCCATACTCTCATCGCATTCCCATCCTTACAGGATATGCTACCAGGGCTGCTGAGACAGAGGAGGTGGCTGCAGGGGCAAGGTGAGAAGCAGACCTTTTGTGGCTAAGGTATCAAGCACAGCCAGCCAGCCACATAGACCAAGCCTAGGACCAGGATCTTTTTAGCAACGGTTTTCCATCTTTGTGCTCATCCAGTCACATACAAAAGGTGAGTTCAGAAGGCTACAAAGTGCTTACGTAATTTCTCCAAGATCTCCTCATCAGACATTTTAGGCTTCTTCTTCTGCTTCTCAGTATTCCGGGTCAGAGTATCTGGTGGAATGGTATTATTCTCAGTAGGTGAAATGGGAGACGTAGCCACATCCCGAGTTGGAGTAACAGGAAGCGGTTCAATCACAGACCGTGTGTATACCTGCATTGTTGGTGCAAGAATTTGGCAAGGCCAGTCTTTGTTAGCACAGGGGATCCTCAGGAGCCTCTTATACATGTGTGTCAGAACGTCCACAGAACAAATCCCAATAAAGTCATCCCTTCTCCTAGGTCAAAATCTATGCTCCTCCTCCTCTGTGTCCAGGCCCATCTTCTGTGGGTGGAATGGCTTTCCCTGTTCTCACATACACAACATAAATTAGGAATTAACAATGTCCTTTTAGAAAGAAATGCTATGAATTGGGGCGCCTGGGTGGCTCATCAGTTAAGCATCCAGCTTCAGCTCAAGTCATGGTATCACAGTTCATGAGTTCGAGCCCCACATCAGGCTCTGTGCTGACAGCTCGGAGCCTGAAGCCTGCTTCAGATTCTGTGTCTCCCTCTTTCTCTGCCCTTCCCCTACTTGCATTGTCTCTCTCTGTCTCTCAAAAAATGAATAATTTTTTTAAAAATTAAAAAAAAGGAATGATATATGAAGATCAAATTTATCAATTCATTTGTTCATTAAATATTTACTGCCTTTCTGATATCTGCCAAAAACTATGTTAAGCACTATTTATACATATATATTTCCTGTTTTTGAGAAGTTCTTGGTTTGGTAGGAAAAATTTTTTTAAACGAACATGCTTGCAAACTGAAAAAAAGGCCGTATCAATGTGAGCTATCTTGACAACTCTCTGATTTTTAAGCTCATTGTGATCTACAGAAAGGGTGATTCCACAGATTCTGTTTATAAGTTCTCATCCTAAAAGTTCATCTAAACCCCTTGAATTTCCCTCACAGCATCTCAGTCAATCAACTTGTGGTTGAACACCTCCCTGAATACTCCAAAGGCAGCTTTTTTTCTTTTGTATTCTTACAGAGTGTACGCCCCAGATGATTCTTTCACTGTAAAGCTCTTGTTATATAAAAAGTCCAAACAAAGAATCATCTAATCGAGTATCATCTGATGATAAGTTAGTGTGCAGTGACGCTCAATCAAGTAAAAGGCCTGGGGACCAGATTGTGCAAAGTGAGGGCAGAGGGAGTGTGGCTATTTTGAGATGCAAGAACCTGAAAGGAAGTTAAATAAAAATCAGTGCCAATATCCAGCATCGAAATGCACTCCTGATGTCCAGATTATTAATAGCACTAACATATTTATAAATTCCTTTGGGCCTTTCAGTATCATCAATGATGTTCTAAGAGGTAGAATGCTACACATTTAACAGAGAAGATCTGCAGCAGGCTGATTTGTTGCCTCCCCAGAGACTAGAATAATTTATGTAAGTCCTGCACTAAGTAACATTAATTCTGTATATCTTCCTGCCTGTGGAGAACAGGCTAAGTAAACTAGAGTTAGGTTGGTATAAACACCAATTACCTAGGATACTTCGGGACTATCTGCAAACCAATGATAAATAAAGACACCATTTCTTGTCTCTAATCATACAGAAAGTACTTTTTAGTCAAGTTGGTTCTGTGATTTCACCAGCTGCAAAAATCCAAAGACCCTTACCAGAGTATTAAACCTCTCAGCCTCAGCACCAACCGCCCCTCCCCCTGTAAGCTCTAATCAATCCCAAAGCTGTCCACATCTCCAAAGACTCACAGATTTTGTGTGCTCTGGGCGTGGAGCAATCACTGGAGGCGGGGTAGCGTCATCGTCATCATCTTCATCCTCTGAAACTGGTGGCACTGCAGGGGTCTCAGACACCGTCTTCACGTTCTGTACAGCGGAGAGAAGCCAGTTTCATCGGGTCTGGCTGACATGAGTCTTAAACTACCAGGATCGCCAATCCCCAGGAGTAATCTCATTCAGACACCCCTTCTCAAATCTGAATCAGCCTCTGAACTCTCCACCTTTGTGTAGCCAGTCCCAGGAACTCAGTCAGCTCCCCTCATTTTTTTTTTAGCCACTACCATCCACTAGTCCCTTGGGGGGTCCTTCTCCCACCCAAAGCCTACTTGTGGATTAGGAAGCCAGCTTACAGATTCTCTACTTCCCTTGTCTAGTCCAAATTCTGAAGAAAAGCTCATAGTTCCTTCCCTTATTCTATGAGTTTGACTCTCTTCACTGAACAGGTAACAAAGTACAAAATGTGGGAAAGGGATCCGAAGTTTGAAATTTCACAAAGTTTGTCATTATAATTCCTTACTCCTTTCTGTATCTGATACGGGAGACACAGAGAGGGTGAACTCCCCTCCTGCCTGCCATTTGGGGCCTCTGGAAAGAGGAAAGTCAGGAGTCAGAAGGACAAGAGCTAAGTGAAGGAACTTACCTACCGGAATACTAGACGAGAACTACTGTGGGAGACTGGTCTTTACCACATTTGACATACTACAGGAGGACAATTGGCAATCTCATAGATTCTAACAGGACCATAACTTAAGAACTGACACTGCTGAGTATATGTAAGCAACTAGCTTTGGTGCCAACAGGCAATGAATTATCCTCTTGGTCTCAAGATTCAACATTTGAAGATTGTGGAGGAAGAAGAGGGGTATAATTTGAGGGGTAACTTTAAGTCACTTTCAGTTCTGAAATCCAACAGAGGTTGTTCCCTGTCAAGGCACATATTTTGATACCTTTCTGCTCTAATAGCTTTTGTTCCCACTATTCCATTCAACAAACTTTAACTAGAAACCCAAAATGGGAACGAAGTTACTTAGCAACCTCTTCATCATGAGGTGGCCCTGGGGCTCCTGATATGTACTACAAACACAGTTTAACATGTTTGTTTGCTTCCTGTAACTCTGTAGAAAATTATATTTCATCATCTTCCTTAACAACACATTTTGTTTTCCACAGGTGGTGGCTTGGGGTGTAATATTAACCACCAGTATCAGGGCATCTGGGTGGCTTAGTCAGTTGAGTGACTGGCTCTTAATTTTGGCTGAGGTCATGGCCTCACAATTTTGTGAGTTTGAGCCCCACATCAGGCTCTGCACTGACAGTGCAGAAGCCTGCTTGGGATTCTCTCTCTCTCCATCTCTTTCTTTGCCCTTCCTCTGCTGGTGTTGAACCCAATAGCTCACTCGCTCTCTCATTCTCTCTCTTAAAATAAACATAAAAGAAAAAAAAACCTACCACTATCAAGAGTTACAGGTTTTTAACCGAAATTTTTACTTTTTATCCCTGTGTCCTTTGGCAAAGCTATCCCATCCTAAGTCACAAGTTTCTCATCTATACAATGGGGATAATGATAGCAGCTCTCTGCCTGAAGGCCAAACGAGGATGAAATAAAGTGATGTGGGCATAAAAACACTTTGTAAATAAATGCTAAGGAGCTAGAAGGATGCAAGGAATCAATTAAATTATTATTCTAATAACCACAAACCTCTATTTTAACAAAAGCCAGTGACTTCAATTCATGTATTCATTCACTGTGTACCTGGCTCTACTTTAGGCTCTGAGGCTATATTAAAGAACAAAACAGATATAGTCCCTGGCCCTATGCTTGCATTTTAGAAGAGAATACAGTCAAAATTAATTGCCAAAGTGCCAGATAGTAATAAGGTACACATAATGAGGGCAGTAATTGGTTAGGAATGGGGAATATTAATTTACATACAGTAGTCTTGGAAAGGGCTCTCTAATGAGAAGTCATATAAGCAGTGGCCTGAATGAATTGAGAGAGCAAGCCACAGCAGGTGGAAGGAGTACAAAGATCCTGAGATGGTAACATGCTTGGTGTGTTCCAATACTTCTAGAAGACCTACATAATTGCTTATGATATAAAACCTACTGAACTTTGCATAAAAGCAGTAGGAACCTCTGATGTTCTGGCCCAGGGCTGCTTCCATCCATCCCACCCCCAGCTCCATCAGAGTGGGGGTTCTTCCAGGGCAAGGCAGGTTATAACTGCATCATCCAAGAGGCCTCGCCTGCATTTGGAGCAGTGGATGATGCCCAGGCCCAGAGGTGCTGTCAGCGGAGGTAAGCCCCAGAGCTGGCAGCAAAACAGGCGAATGGTTCACCTCTACTAGCCTGAGACTGCAGTCCTGGATAGGGCAAACGAATTCTGGCTGGGGCTGCTCGCAGGCACGGCAGACACGAGAGAGGCCCCACACTAGTCTAACATGCCTAGCTGTGCACGTATACATAAAAGAATCACAAGAGACAAGCAGAGCAAAAGCTGTAACAGACCTCAAGGAAATCTCAATAATTAATAGAACTAGAATAAAAATTAGCAAGGATCTAGAAAATTTGAACAATACTATCAATCAATTCAACCTGACATATAAAGGACATTCTACCCAGGATCTGCAGAATACACATTCTTTCTAACCACATATAGATCATTCTTCGGAACAGAATATATGCTAGGCCACAAAACATATCGTAATAAATTTAAAAGGGCTAAAAACACATAACATGTAATATTTGACACCTTGGAATTAAATTAAAGATCAACAACAGGAAAGACATTTCTCCAGAGAGATAAACAAATGGCCTAAAAACCATGAAAAGATGCTCAACATCATTACCCATTGAGAAATGCAAATCAAATCAACAACGAGATACCATTTCATACCCCCTAAAATGGCTATAATCAACAGATAGAGAATAACAAATGTGAGGGAAGATCAGAGGAATTCAACCCCTCATAATTGCTGGTAGGAGTGTAATATGGAAGAGCCACTGTGAAAAACAATCTGGCAGTTCCTTAAATGTTAAACACAGGGGGGCACCTGGGCTGCTCAGTTAGTTAAGCGTCCAACCCTTGATTTCAGCTCAGGTCATGATCTCACAGTTGGTGAATTTGAGCCCCACACTGGGCTCTGCATTGACAGTGCGGGGCCTGCTTGGAATTCTCTCTCTCCCTTTCTCTCAGCCCCTCCCCTGCTTGCACTGTGTGTGTGTCTCTCTCTCTCTCAAAATAAATAATCTTAAAAAAAATAAATAAGGGCGCCCAGGTGGCTCGGTTGGTTAAACATCTGACTCTTGATTTTGGCTTGGTTCAAGACCTCATGGTATGTGAGTTCAAGCCCCACATCGGCTCTGTGCTGACAGTGTGGAGCCTGCTTGGGATTCTCTCTCCCTCTTCCTTTTCCCCTCCTCTACTCACATGCTTCGTCTCTCTCTCTCTCTCTCTCTCAAAATTAATTAATTAAAGAATAATGAGTAAAAAATAAATAAAATGTTAAACACAGAGTTACCATATGACCTAGCAATTCCACTCCTAAGTATATACCCAAGAGAAATTAAAATATACATCCACATAACATGAATGAGCATTATTTATAGCCAAAAAGTGGAAACAACCCAAGTGCCCATCAACTGGTAAGTGGATTAAAAATATAGTATATCAATACAATGGAATATTATTAAGACATAAAAAGGAATGAAGTACTGATACATGATTCAACATGGATGAATTTTGCAAACTTTATGCCAAGAATCTAGACATAAGACTACATGCTATACTCACATTTATATAAAATGTCTAGAAGGACAAATCTATACAGACAGAAATTACTTTGATCAGTGGTTTACCAGGGTTGGGGATGGGAGTTTGAATAATCTGTAAAAGTTAACAAGGGAACTTTTCACGGTGATGGGAATGTTGTAAAAAGTGGATTGTGGTGATGGTTGCACAAGTATAAACATTTAATGAAACTACTGCAATTCTACAATTAGGGTGGGTGAACTTCATGGTATATAAACACTGCCTCAATAAAACTGCTTTTTTAAAAGTTAAAATTTTAAATTAAAAAGTTTAAACTTTAAAACCAGTAGATTCTCATTATATATTTTAAATAATCTAGAACTGTAAGGAGTTAAAAGTGAACATTCCTCAGGAATGCCTAGTAAAGTTGGCAAATTGAACATGGGAATATACATCTTGAAATCTCACTAGAACTGTAATAAAGAAACAGTCTTTTAAAGGCATTAAACCCAGAAGAATGAGGAGAGGAGAGAAGGCAAGAGCAGCAAAAAAGGGGAGGCAATGACAAACGGATGAGCAGTAACAGACTCAAGAAGGCTGAATTCAAAGCTGAAAATCAATCTATTTATCTATGCAGCAGAATCCTCAAAGGCACAGGAACTGGTAGCACCGTACACTTCTGAAACTGAAGATGAAGTCGAGGGGAGAGTACTAAAGGCAGATTCAATGAAAGTTATTTAAGATACAGCTAGATCCCTAAATCTCTTCCCCTATCCTACACCACTGTGTGGTTGCCCTCCCCACCTCTAGCAGAAAACTGAAAGTCTATTCTCTGGAAGGGAAAACAAAGAACTTCTGGATTAGGAATGCCAGGCACAGTCAAATATAAGACTATTAAATCAAAAGCAAGGTAATTAGGAGAATATACTGAATGCTGAGACTCCTGCCCCACTCCTCTTTCTAGGCTTCTAGAATACTAGGGTCAAACTTTTATTCTCAAAGCAGGAGATTAGAAGTTGCTTCTCTGGATCTCATAGGCCTCAGTTCTAAAGATAAAACACAGGAGGTTTCAGCAAATAGTCCAGCAGGATTACTCTATAGCGATACAAACAAAAAAACTGGATTACAGAGATGACTGCACAACTCTAAAAATTTATGAAATTACTTAAAAAATGTTTTTAATTTTTAGACAGAGAAAGAGTACATATGCAAGTGGGGAAGAAGCAGAGAGAGGGAGAGAGAGAATCCCAAGCAGGCTCCACGCTGTCAGTGCGGAGCTCAACATAGGGCTTGATCTCATGAACCATGAGATCACAATCTGAGCCAAAATTAAGAGTAGGATGCTTAACCAACTGAGCCACCCAGGTGCCCCAAATTACTTTTAAAGATACACATTTTACAATGATATACTTACAATTCAATGTCACAAACAATGAGCTTAAAATTCTATTAAAGTCTTTAGTACCACAATTATAAATATGGGCATAACCCCAAGGATTACCAAATATCCACAGGATACCTCTAACTTAAGAGGAAGAAACCAAAACGAATGGGAAAAAAAAAAGACAACTGGAATAAACAGACTAGACAGGGAGAAGAAAACATCAAAAAAAAAAAAAAAAAAAAAAAAAGCCTAGGGGTTCTTGGGTTCTTAAGCATCCGACTTCAGCTTAGGTCGTGATCTCACAGTTCAAGAGTTCAAGCCCTGTGTCAGTCTCTGTGCTGATAGCTCAGAGCCTGGAGCCTGCTTGGAATTCTGTATCTCCCTCTCTCTCTCTGCCCCACCACTGCTCACGCTCTGTCTCACTCTCTCTCAAAAATAAGCGAACTTAAAAAAAATTTTTTTTAAAAGTCTATCATTCATCTCAGTGATATATATAGCAAAGATACCAATTCTGGAAACAAGAATAGGGTATTTTAATTTAAAAAATAGAAATAAAAGAGCTCTTCAAAATTAAACATGAAAACGGAAATTAAAAATTCAATAGACAGACTGAAAGATGAAGTTGGGGAAGTCTCCCAAAAATCAGAATAAAAATCAGGCAAGGAAAATAGAGAAAATATAAGAAAAATGGAGAATCAGTCCAGGAGGTCCAAAATCTAAATAACAGGAGTTCCAGAAAGAAGAAACAAAGAAACAGAAGAGATTATCAATGAAATAGGCCAAGCAAATTTCCTAGAACTAAAGACTTGAATTTCCAAGGTGGAAAGAGTCCACAAAGCCACTTGCAAAATAAATAGATGAATATAGGGATATAAATATGACATTTCAAAGCAATGGTGATAAAGAAGATGCCACAGATTTTCAAGTGAAAAAAACAAACAACAACAACAACAACAACAACAAAAATCGGCCAGATACAAAGAAGCAGAAATAAAACAGCTTCGGACTTCAATAGCCAATGCTGAAAGCTAGATGACAAAAATGCAATGGTTTTCAAATACTGATGGAAAATTATTTTCATTCTAGAACTCCAGACTCAGCCAAAGTATCAATCAAATCTGAGGGGAGAACAGAGATACTCCATTTTAAGACTTGGAAGACATTAGATATTTACTTCCCATTTACTTTCTCAAAACTACTTGAAGATGAGCTCCGCCAAGCTGCAAAAGTAAACCAAAAATGAGGAAGGCACAGCATAAAAAAAATAGCGACACCACCACAGAAATACAAAGGGACTGTCAAGACAATGGTGAAGAGAGATTCCAGAACAATAACTGTTAATTACAAGAATTTCAGTCCTATTTGACTTTTTAATCTAATACTTCGGTAAAAACAATTTTTAAGTGAATATTCTTAATCACCATCAACTCTGGAGGTAATTACTGCTACTATTTGGTGTTTAGCCTTTCAGAGATTATCTGTGGGTGGTAATTACGTCTGTATCTTTTAAGTCTTTATTTTGACCTCATGCATTGTTGATTGTCTGATTAGACACGGAATTCTTTGTTCTAAATAATTTTCCTGATACCTCTGAAAATACTGCTCCTTTGCCCACTACTGCTAATGAGGAACATTAGGTGTATATTCTTTTTGAAAGATCTGAAGATCTTTCTCTTCATCCTAGGGTTTCTGCAGTTATCTGACTTAATAACTGGTACGCCCTTTCATCTGAGGAGTCATGCTTTTTTTTTTTAGCTTTTTTAACAGAGAGATTTTTCTTCTATTATTCCTTTGATTATGTTTTCTACTTTAGTGCCCCATTTCTCTAATTCTTCCTGAATTTCCTTAAGCAACCCCTTTTTATCCCTTATACCCCTATTTTCCCAGTGTTTGTACATTTTGTTTCATTAATTCACTCATATGCATTTTTTAATCCTGTTATTTCTTTAATCATAGTCTTAATTTCTAAGAAATCTTTTTCATCCTAATAGCACTAATAACAGTTTTTGTGGATGCAACATCTATAAAATCTGTGGATATACCATATATTTTCTGAAAATTCTTTGAATTATCTATTTTCTCTGGGGTCAGTTTTACTGCTTTTGTCTGATCCTTCTCTTTAATGCTTTGTTTCCCTTAAGTATTTAGAGATCCTGGGCTATCTATTCATACTTATAAGTGAAAAACCAGACTGAATAGTGTATATAAGTAGCATGAGTTTCCTCTGCAGTTGTCAGTCTGTTTTTCCATGGTCCCCTCCACTGAATGGAAGGTCTGAGGCAGTCTCTATGTGAGTTATGGAGTCTGTACGTGGTTACTGGCAAGCACCACTTTAGGGTATGTTGGCATGGAAGAGCACAGAGGACTGAGATTCCTCTTCTGCCAATTATCAGAAGTGTCTCCATCTTGGGATGGAGAAATTTAATGGATTTGCTTCCCCTGGAGAGATACTTTTGCTTTTCTCCTCCTTCATACCTGAGGAAAGAAATCTGTAATTAATTTAGGTTGTGCTCTGCTTCTCTCTTAGGCCTCTATACTACAGCAGTTCTCTTCAAGTAGGCTTTTACTTTCTTTACAAAATTACCTGGCTTACACTTAGGATCAAATTTCTGCTACCTTCTGCTCACTGTAAGATGAAGATTGCCCCTTCTGTTTCAAATGCAGATTTTTAAATAATTTACCTTTCAAGATGATCCAGGCCTCCTTCCTGCTTCTTCTGTGTATTCTTTCAACTACTCTTACCTTCCTAGGAGTTTTCTCTTCCATGTACTTTAAGCCATGGTTTCTTCTGCTCTTATCAACCTAATCTTTGCCTTCTATCTTCCATGAATTTCTGACAATCGTTTATTTATGCCCTGTTTTTGTTTTGGAGCACTGTTTTGTATTCATTTGTTAAATATATCTTTTCTGAAATTAAGAAATTTGGGATAAGGGCACCTATGTGGCTCAGTCAGTTAAGCGTCTGACTTTAGCTCAGGTCATGATCTCACAGTCATGTATTCAAGTCCCATGTCGGGCACTGTGCTGACAGCTCAGAGCCTGGAGCCTGCTTCGAATTCTGTGTCTCCCTCCCTTTCTCTCTCTCTCTGCTCCTCCCCCACTCACATTATGTCTCTGTCTCTCAAAAATAAATAAACATTAAAAAAATTATTTAAAAAAGAAATTTGTGATAGCCAGAGAGATAGATACATGAATTCATTCTAGTACTCTGATCCAATTTCCAGAGGAATCTTTCAAAGATGTTCGTTAAGACTAAAATGCACATCCAGCTATACCAATCTCCTATATAAAAGACTTCCTAAGCTCCAACACACAGTTCAAAGTTTTTGGCTTGACATGATGGATCCTCTACTTGACTTTTGTTCATGCTACCTCAGACAAAAAAGCATTTCCCTTTTTTCTGCCTGGTATCGTTACGTGTGTTTACCTGAGAAGAGATTATAAATCCCTGTTTACATGTTCTGATTCCTCACTAAGTTGTGAAATTAAGAGCAAAGATCTTACCAGTCCTTGATGCCCCAACATCCAAAGAGCCTATCACATAATAGCTGTTCATTTTATAAATGAGAATTCAGGTACTAACATGCTATAGAATCTGAAAGCCAGACCTCAAACCTATTAAGCCACAAGTAACAAAATTTTAGCACTAGAAGGAACCTTAGAGATGTTCTTTAAATGAACAAATCATTAGGGACCAACAACCCTCTGCAAACTTCCCTGCACTACCAGGCCGAATAAATTAATCAAATATGACCCCTATCATACATTATTCATACCTCTCTTGCAGCCCTCATCCTTCTAGTCTGCTGTTAATTTTATTCTTCAAAGACTAAGATAGTACATATTCATTTTTGTATCACCAGCACCTGGGCACAGAGAAGGTGCTAAGTAAATATTTATAGTATGAATGAATAAATGTATGCTCAAGACAATGGGATTTTGTACTGGTTTCTACTACTACTTTATTCAAGGGTTGGGAGCAAGTCACTTAATCTCCGAGTCTCAACTTCTTAACCTGTGGTACGGGAATAACAATCCCACCCAATTATTTCACACATCAAGTGGGATGATCTATATGAAACCAATATGGAAAATAATGACATGCTACCATAAAACAAACCATAATCCCCCATGTAAAACTAGTAAAGAAATACAGAATACTGAACCACAGGGGAAAATGTTATGAACTGGGGGGGAGGGGGGAAGAATGTCCTTGATAGTCTGAGCAGTTTTAATTTTAGAGAGTAAACCAGCACAGGTTTTACCAAGCAGGTGTCATGCCCTCTGACATATGGCATGAGCCCCAGGGCTCCCTGCCCCTCGTGAACGAATAGCATAGCTGCGGCCTTACTGTGCTCTGCTGTATGAGACCTCTCTGACATCGTCTTTCTCAGTTCCCTGCCACAGTGAAAAGAATTCTGGACTGGGACTCAGAAGACCCTAGTTCTAATCTGGTTCTGCCACCATCACTAATTATGAGCATTCAGGAAAGTCTGTTTTTCTACCTGTGAAATAGGGATGTATAATGCTTTCTTCACAACGTAACTGTGAGGACTAATCACACTAACCATAAATAGTTATTAGGATAGTGCCTGGCACACATCAGGCACTCAATAAACGATGGCTGTCACTCCTATAGGAGCATAAACATATTTGAGCCACAAAGCACAGCTCATCTTTGTTCAGGCCCCTTCTTCAATAAATTATTGCTCAGTAATGAGAAGAAACTCCCAAAGATCTTAACATGTACAAACTCTTCCCCTTCCTTTAATTACATCTATTCCATTTGATGGAAGAAAGATTATTCCATTGCTTTAAGGGGAAAGCAACGCAGACTGGGAATCAGATACCTGCTGCCATTAACCCTTCTCTATTTCAGTTTTATCATCTATGAAACAATGATATAACCCGCCTCATTAAACTCCTATGAGGATTAAAAAATAGTGACTACGAAAGGCTTCAGTATGTTTCAAAGGCACTGGACATGCAAACATTTTTTTATCACTGATAGGAATGTAAATGACTCAAGTAAACCAATGTCTATGGATTAAGGTAGACATTTGATGGTGACTCAGTATTGTGTGAGAACTTTCTATTCCCCTGCTAAAATTCCTGAATAGCTTCTCATTACCCTTAAGACAGAGATAAAACTTCTACATGATCTGACCTGCCACCATTCCTCCTCATCGCCCACCTCCAGTCCATTCACACTTCACATTCCGATATAACAAACTACCTGCAGTTCCCTACTAAAGCATACCTTGTGAACCTCCTCGTGTTTGCACAAGGTATTTATTTTCTCTTTGTCAGGAATATCCTCATCTCTCCTTAATTCTTGCCCTAGATAACAAATTCCTTGAGCTCAGACTCTACAATCAAGAAGTTTTCTTTTAAACATCCAACCTTCCATTCAGTAAATGGTTACTTGCCAGATGCTATGGATACAGCAGTTAACAAGCCAGACATAGCCCCTGCCCTCATGAAGTTTTAGCACACTGTACTGTATGTAACTGTTTGTGCCTTCATGTTGCTCATAACTGGGAGGAGTTGGGACAATGACTGATTTATTTTCATATTGTCACTTCTCCACACAGGACCTGGCATAGAGTGGGGAGTTTGTAAATATTTAGTAAATCAATATGACAAAAGCACCTCTGTATAAGAGAAAACATCAGGTGTAAAGAATAGCAATATACTCTTATACATATCACAGCTTACTATTTGTAAGACCCTTTCGAACATCAATATCTCGTTTTATCGGCTCTGAAAAGTGGAATTTGTAAGTTGAGAGAGACAGAGAGACCTTTCAGGTCATCTAGATTTTTTTTCAGGTTCTTAATTTTAATTCCAGTATAGTTAACATACAGTGTTATATTAGTTACAGGTGTACAATAGTTTTCAACAATTATATACATTATTCAGGCCTCACCGTGATAGGTGTACTCTTAATCCCTATCGCTTATTTCACCCACCTATTCCCAACTTCCCTGTGGTAACCATCAATTTGTTCTCTTATAGAGTCGGTTTCTTGGTTTGCCTCTATTTTTCCTTTGTTCATTTGTTTTTTAAATTCTATATATGAGTGAAATCATACAGTATTTGTCTTTCTCTGACTGACTTATTTCTCTTAGCATAATAATCTCTAGCTCCACCAATGTTGTTGCAAATGGCAAAATTTCATTCTTTTTTAATGCCTGAATAATATTCCTGTGTGTGTGTGTGTGTGTGTGTGTGTGTGTGTGTGTGTGTACCACATCTTCTCTATCCATTCATGTATCAATGGACACTTAGGCTGCTTCCATAATTTGGCTATTGTAAATAATGCTACTATAAACACAGGGGTGTATGTATCCTTTTGAATTTGTGTTTTTAGGGGCACCTGGGTAGCTCAGTTGGTTGAGCATCCGACTTTGGCTCAGGTCATGATGTCACAGTTCATGGGTTTGAGCCCGAACATCGGGCTCTGTGCTGACAGCTCAGGGCGCCTGGAGTCTGTTTCGGATTCTGTGCCTCCTTCTCTTTCTGCCCCTCTCCTACTCATGCTCTGTCGTCTCTCTCTCTCTCTCTCAAAAATAAATAAACATTTAAAAAATTTTTGAGTATGTGTTTTATATTCTTTGTGTAAATATAATTCCAGTAATAGTGGAATTACTGGATTGTAAGGCAGTTCTATTTTTAAATTTTTGAGGATGAGATCATTTAGCTTTATTTTCCAGCCAGTTCATCAGTGTAATATACCTTCAAGTGATAGGCATTCACTACACAGTGAACAGAGGTCAGATGTCACAATGTCAGAGGACAGAATGAATGACTTTAAATGAACAGAATCTGCTCTCTTCAACAATTAGTCCTAATCCTGTTTTTGTAGACCATACCAACAAAAAAAGAGGGAATTCTCTTCTAAATTCAGGTATTTGAAGACATGTTTAGATAAGGCAATGTTTATCATTCTCATTTTATTTATGAAAAAACTGAAGCTCAGAAAGGCAAATTGGCTTTCCAAGGTTCAAAGCTACAAATGAAAAACTGAGTCTAACCAGTTCCAGTTCTAAGGTTAGGATTTCTGGAACACAAAAAAATTAAACCTGGAAGGGATACTTAACTGTTTATTATGTCCAATTCCTTTACCATACAGGTAAGAACTATGAGGCCTGGTGGGGTGGAGGACAGTGGCCAAGATGAGTTTCTTCCAGCCCAGGCTCTGCATCTACCACACTGTCTGGATCGCTAACCACCAGGTCTGCCCATATCAGAATAAAGAAAATTAAGACTTACCAAAGTGTTAGAAGAATTATAATCCTCAGCTGATTTATCTGCAAAGGGAAAAAGACAAGGGACCCAGTCAGTAAACAATTACAACTAATCCATTCTTGAGGGCTAAGGAAGCCTATCCAGTCAAGCACTGTCAGGCTGAGAGAGTAATAATAGTATTACTGGTACTGTGGGTCCAACACCGTGCTAAAGCACATTATACACATCACCTCCTTTAATCCTCATTACAGTTCTGAGACTATTATCATGTCTACTTTTATAGATTTGGAAACTGAGGTTCAGAGAAGTTAAGTAATTTGCCCAGGATATACACAGATTAAATAGGAGTCAAGATTTAAATCCTCATCTAATTCTAAATACTAGGCTAGAACCGTGTCCACCTCGTCAACTATATCATCATCAGGTCTCAGTGGTCAAGGAAATTTCCTGCAATCTAAGAGGAATGGAAAGAATTTATGTCCTGAACTATCCATGACGAATCATGACCAGTTTGTGGCTTCAGCTTTTAGAAAGGATCCTTCTATATGCATGTCTATTCCCTACAGGGAAAGAGAAACGAAGGTTTAGCAAAAGAGAAGCATTAATCAAGTCAAGTCTAATTTAAGGTAGGGTCTTATTTCTAAGAACAAATTGAAGCTTCCTCAATGAGGCAATTACCAAAGTTTACCAATTCTGAAATGTAAATTTTTTACATTAACATCTATGAAACAGAGACATGTCCTACAATCAAAGGCATTTCATGGTTTAACTGGCAAATTTTTTTCTTTAGTGGTATGTAAAATAATGATGCAGCCTACAATTAACGATACCTTAGATTTAATGAAATATGAAACATAGACTCAATGGAGATCTTAGGAAGAAAATAAGTTTAAACGCTAAGTATTATGTTTGGTTTTATTCTTTAACTCCTACAGGCCTTATATGAAAATGACTTAGCCAGTTCAACACCAGTGGAATTAAGGAGGAGAAATATTCTACCAAATCCAATGTATTTGTCACCAAGAACCAAGTTCAGAGTATGTCCAAGATCCCAATTCCATCATATAAGAAAGTGTCAGGTACAGCTTCTCTGGTTCTACGACAAATCATGAACCCACAAGCTACGACAGTATATTGTTAAAACAAACCCTGATTAGCCAGCTGTACCCAGGAGAAATCAATTCAGGATATACTCTAAACATAATTCCATCACATATCAGTTGATTCATCCTGAGTAAATCACTCAGTTTCTCTGAGACTAATTAATTTCTCTGAGTCTGTGAACTGGGGATAATTTTCCTTGCCATACCAAACCCTCAAGGCCATCATGAGGATCAGCGAGACAATTTGTGTACAAGGATGTACAAATTAAAGCAGTGCTCTCAGAATCAATAGTATTAGAAGAAGGGAAACAGGAAAAGGAGAGAGATGACATTAAAAATAAACAGGGCCATGGTGGGAATGCAAACTGGTACAGCCACTCTGGAAAACGGTGTGGAGGTTCCTCAAAAAAATGGAAATAGAACTACCCTATGACCCAGCAACAGCACTGCTAGAAATTTACCCAACAGACACAGGAGTGCTGATGTATAGGGGCACGTGTACCCCAATGTTCATAGCAGCACTTTCGACAATAGCCAAATCATGGAAAGAGACTAAGTGTCCATCAACTGACGAATGGATAAAGAAGATGTGGTACATATATACAATGGACTACTACGTGGCAATGAGAAAGAATGAAATCTGGCCATGTGAGGCAACATGGATGGACCTGGAGGGTATTATGCTAAGTGAAATAAGCCAGTCAGAAAAAGATAGATACCATATGTTTTCATGCATAGGTGAATTTTGAGAGACTTAGGAGAAAACCATGGGGGAGGGGAAGAGGAGAAAGAAAAAGCCACAGAGAGGGAGGGAGACAAAACATAAGAGACTCTTAGATACTAAGAATAAACTGAGGGCTGGTGGGGCGTATGGGAGAGAAGAGTGGGAGACAAGCATTGAGGAGGGCACTTGTTAGGATGAGCACTGGGTATTGTATGGAAACCAAGTTGACAATAAATTATTAAAAAAATAATAAGCAGCGCCAAATATACAATACTGCCTAGAAATGGCCCTGGTCTTCGACTTCTAAAAAACTAAAAATTCAGCACTTGCGAGTGCACACACACACACACACACACACACATACACGTGTGCACAAATTTATACACACAGAAGGAGATGTATAAACACATATCTATACATTCTATATATATAGTGTTATTTATATATGCATGCAAAGGTGAACATATACACAGTTATCTGAATGTGTGTATCTATATACATATTAATTCATGAATACCTAAGTGGTCTTTAATTCCAAATATACGCAAACCCACAGAGCTATGCTTCCATATACATATCTGGTACTTGTACATGTCTATACACATATACACATAAACACAGAGAGTCTTCCAAAGATTCTGCTACTGAGGCTTTCAAAGCCAGTTTCTAACCTGATGTCCATGACAAATGCCTTAAAACACAAACTCTAATCTTCTGACTAGAAAACTCTCCCACCTAGCACCCCTCAACCCCAATTCCTCCTTGGAATGACCCAGTCCCTCAATGAGAGATGTGAGCCAGAGCCAATGGGGCCAGACGTGAGGAAGGAAATACTGCTGGGAACACGCATGACCCTCTCCTGGGTACCACCACGGCAGCATGGGCAAAGCTGCAGTTTCTCATCCTCACCATCTGTGCCCTTTGATGCAAGCCAGAAACTTGCTGGGAAAAGCATCCTTCAAAATCAGCTAGTTCATCCTGGTTCTCACCTTCCCCAGCAATACTGCTCTTTGAAAAAGACGGCATGAACACCAGAAAGAGTACCAGTCTTGGAGTTAAGAGACCAGTTCTGCCATCAATTTAGCCACATTAGAAAGGCCTTTTTTGGCTTTCACGTCTACAAAACAAGGAGGACCTGAAAGCAGTATATACGGAGGACACGTCTTGGTCTAATATTCTAAGATGCTATTACAAAAGGCAAGTTTCTAGAAATGTAGGCCTTCTAATAACATATCCAGGAAAAGAAAAATGTCCCCGCTATGGAAGGAGGTGCTCCAGATGGAGTTCCTAGAGGCAAGTAGTAAACTCGAAAGGTGCTCATCTGGGAATTAGGAGGCCTGGATTCAAATCCCAATTCTGCCAGAAAAACACTGAAAAACATAGTCTGTTACGGAAAGGGGACATTTAAAGAACATATATTATTACTGGCCTGTTTTACATTTGAGTGATAAAAATTAATTCCCTGAGGAAGAAATTGGGCTTGCCTACTTAAAAGATACACATGAAATATGTTATTAAATTAACAATGATATTAAAATTAATAATGATAATGATAGCTACATTTCTATGATGCTGTTTTACAGCCTATAAAGAACTTTCATACCAATGAGCTCATTTATTCCTCACTACAATCTCTGGAGAAATTATTATTCCTATTTTGAGGCTCAATTTATATATATATATATATATATATACCATGCTACTTCTAAAGAAGGTGCAGTTTCAGAATAAAGACTCAAGTTTGACGCAAAACCTCATCATTTTGGCTCTCGAATTCCAAAAGCCTACCTTAGTTACAGTACCGTCTCCACTCTTTCCAATACTTTCTCCCCTACCCCATACCAACAGGCATGTGGAGCTTTTCCGTCCAGGTGAAAACACTTTTTTTCCCCCAGACTACTCTGGATTGAATCCCCATACCTGTAAAGCTCATGTACTTCTGGCTGTTGGAGGTCTTCTTTGAGTTATAAAATTCCAACACATCCAGAACAGCCTGCGGGTTTTTCTTCTGCTCTGACTTAGTGATATTTGATGTCTGAAGCAAGCGCGCCCACTGCTCTGGCATCCCCTATAAGAGAGACATACAACGTTGTCAGGAAGGCACAGTCAGAGGGGATCCTGAAGGAAAATCAAAGCTAACTCTAATACCTGCTGGCAATTAAAGATGTGTCTAGTTCTTTCTTTCTCTCTATACCCTCAGAACTCTATATAAGCCTTTTTTATAATACCTATCTCATCGCATTAATCACTTCTTGAGATGTTTGCCCTTTTACTAGGCTATTCCTCCTTCAGAACAGGAACCATGTCTGATTTGTCTTTATATCATCAGTGCCCAGCACAAAGTCTACTGCCAAGGAGCCACTCAGCAAAGGTCTACTTAAGGAACGGTGATTCAAAGCGTTCTCTGGTACAATTTTAGAGATGAGGAAAATGTCCCTCTCATGCATATAAAAAGATAGTAATGAGGATCTCAGGCAAAGACAGAGGCATCAGAATATGAGGGAAAAAAATGAATCTAACGGTGCACAGTCAGAACTCTCAAAGATCAAAGGCCTTCTGTGACCCAAGACTTACTGTAAACTCTCCTGTGACAGCATCAAAACCAACGTGAATTGTGTGCTCAAAATCTGAAGGAAGAGAAATCTCTGGCCGTTCCTTCTCCTTCTTTTTATTTGCTGCAAAAGAAACAGAAAAGGAAATAAAAAACAAGGACATTATTACATTTTTGGCTTATTTAACTGTTTTTTGAGCTGTAGGCTCCTCTAAAAGCTAAGGACTGTCTACTTCACATATGTATTGATGACCCAAATGCTAGACTTAGATTGGAGTAGGTGCTCAAAGCATGATTAAAGACTTAATTTTTGGTTGAACTAAAGTAAGAAAGGGATAGAAAGAACGTTCTTCAGAGTTTAAAGTCCACTGATGAGCCATTTGATCTAGGGTGAGTAACTTCCTTTTTCTGAACCCTGGTTTCCCCATCTCTAAAAAAAGAAGGTTAAGGCGGATGGTCTCTAAAGATCCTTCCAGCCCTGACATCCTACAATCTATGAGCCTCTATGACCTACACCCCACTGGTTTGGTATTTGATTATGGACTACTTTAACGTTCCCTAAATTACAAAATTTTAGATCTGGATGTTATCTTAATAATATAAATCACTAATATTTTTTCAGGTGCTTACCAGGCAATAGTTCTATTCTTTAAATGTATGAATTCACTTTAGCCTCACAGCAACCTTAGCAGTTAGATACTATCCTTATTTTGCAGATAAAGAAACTGAAGCACAGAGATTAAGTTACTTGCTCAAGATCACGTGGTTAGTAGTTGGCAGCATCCAGGCACAAACCCAGGCAGTCTGGCCCAGAGCCTGAGCTCAAAACCACTATGCTATGCTGCCTCCTTAGGCTAGGACCTTAACAGATCATTAAAACAAAATACTCATTATAGTCATCTTTCTCCTGTCAGAAGTCTTACATAAAGTAGATGTTCACAGAGGTGCTGCTGACCTGGCAGAAAAAACTTCAATAGTTAAGGAATTGTAGTGCTAAAGTAAAGTACCCTTGTCAGGGGTTGAATTATGCCCCCCAAAATTCTAATGTCCTAATTCCAAGTACCTCAGAATGTGACCTTATTTGTAAATAGGGTCATTGCAGATATAATTAGTTAAGTTACGATAGGTCATACTGGAGTAGGGGGGACGCCTAAGCCAGTAAGACTGGTGTCCTTACAAAAATAAGGAATTTGGAGGCAGATGCATACAAGGAGAATACCGTATAAAGATGAACAGAGATGTCAGAGTGATGCTGTTTCAAGCCAAGAAACACCAAAGATTGCCAGCAAGCCACCAGAAGCTAAGGGAGAGGCATGGAACAGATTTTTCCTCACAGCCTTTAGAAGCAACCAACCCTGCACACAACTTAATCTCAGAATTCTTGTTTCCAGAACTGAAACAACACATTTCTGTTGTTTAAGCTGCCTAGTTTGTGGTACTTGGTTACAGAAGCTCTAGTAAATATAACCCTCTTCCAACTAAAAGGAGTTTCAACGTCTTGGTATCACGCTAGACTTCAGCAGGCATCTGTAAATGCAATCCCACTGAAACAGGCTTAAATGCTTTCCAAGGCTGAGCCAGATAATCTTTCTTCCTAGATGGGAACCTACAGAGTCCAGATTTTAAACAGCTGTAGAATTCTCCTTATCCCTTCAACCAAGACTGCTCCTCCTTCAATGCTCTAAGAAGAAGACAAAGAGAAGGCCATCTGGTCTAAACTTCCAGGGAACTCCGTACACTTACCTGGGGGAACTGGGTTCAGAGGCTAACTGCAAGAGCTACTATTAATTGAGCTCTTACCATGTGCCAGGCATGTGCTTAGAATTTTATATGCATTATATCACCAAATACTCCATACAACCCTGCGAAAAAGATATTAACATCTTCATTTTATAGGTAAGGAAACTATAAGTACTTATTTTTAATAATTTGCTTTATCATTTCTGAGTTTCAATGACAAGTCTATCCTACAAGAATTAGAAATTGGCCATGTATGCTCATAGGCCTGTGAGGCAAGACTAGAATATCCTCTCTTTAAGGGAAATCAGCAAGGAAAATCCAGGAACCCTAAGTCTTCCCCACTATCAATCTCTCAATGAAATCACCAGAGTTTTCTCCTTGAAGACATTATGTTCCATACTGTCACAGTCAAAGCCCAAAGTCCCCGGCTCTATGACAAGACATTTTCCCTCCTAGAAATGTCCAGGATTACACATCAGCAAAGCTAAAACAAAGAAATGAAACAAACAAACGAACAAAACAAACCAACAAAAAATAGAACAACAACAACAACAAAAAAAAAAAACACCGTAAGCCCAAAATTCGCCTCTAAGAGAATTCACTGAGCAGTACTGAAGAACTTGGCTGGGGTCAGACAAAGGCTGAATGCCAGGCTTGTCTGAGCGTATCCGTGGAGATCAGATTAAAAGTATAGGCTGAATTACAGCGATCAAAACAGTATGGTGCTGGCACAAAAACAGACACATAGATCAATGGAACAGAACAGAGAGCCAAGAAATAAACCCATGCTTATATAGTCAATTAATCTATGACAAAAGAGACAAGAATTTGGATGGAGAAAAGACGGTCTCTTCAATAAATGGTGCGAAGAAAACTGGACAGCTACATATAAAAGAATGAAACTGGACCACTTTCTAACACCAAACACAAAAGTAATTTCAAAATGGATCAGATCTAAACGTAAGAGACGAAACTATAAAAATCCTATAAGAGAGCAGAGGCAGTAATTTCTCTGACGTTGGCCATAGCAACATTTTTCTAACACTACCCTTGTCTCCAAAGGCAAGGAAAACAAAAGCAAAAATAAACTATTGGGACTACATTAAAAAAAAAGCTTTTACACAGCAAAGAAAACCATCAACAAAAAGGCAACCTACTGAATAAGAGAAGGTATTTGCAAATGAGATATCCAATAAGGGGTTAATATCCAAAACATACAAAGAACTGAGGGGCATGTGGGTGGCCCAGACAGTTAAGTGCTCGACTCTGGATTTCGGCTCAGGTCATGATCTCATAGATCATGAGATCAGGCTCCATGTCAGGGTCTGCGCTAACAGTGCATAGCCTGCTTGGGATATTCTCTCTCTCTCTCTCTCTCTCTCTCCTTCCCTGTGCTCCTCCCCAACTTGCATGCAAGCAGGCACACACATGCACTCTCTCTCTCTCTCTCAAAACACATAGTAAACTTTTTAAAAAAGTACTTATACAACTCCACACACACACACACACACACACACACACACACACACAATCTGATTAAAAAATGGGCAGAGGACACGAATAGGCATTTTTCCAAAGAAGATCCAGATGGCCAAGAGACATATGAAAAGATGCTCAACATCACTCATTATCAGGGAAATGCAAATCAAAACCACAATGAGATATCATCTGACACCTGACAGAGTGACTAAAATCAAAAAGACAAGAAATAACAAGTATTGCTGGGGATGTAGAGGGAAAGGAAACCTTGTGCACTCTTGGTGGGAATGTAAATTGGTACAGCAATGTGAAAAACAGTATGGAGTTTCTCAAAAGTTAAAAATAGAACTACCCTATTATCCAGTAATTCCACTACTGGGCATTTACTCAAAGAAAACAAAAACACTAATTCAGACAGATACATGCACCCCTATATGGAAGCAACCTAAGAGTCCATTGATAGATGAATGGATAAGGAAGATGTGAGGTGTGTTTACACACACACACAGGAATATTACACAGCTATTAAAAAAAGGGATAAGATAGTACCACTTGCAACAACACGGATGGACCAGAGGACGTTATGCTAAGTGAAATAAGTCAGACTGAAAAAGACAAATACCATATGATTTTCACTCATATGTGGAATCTTTTTAAAAAGTGAATAAACAAACAAAAAAGCAGAATTAGGCCTATAAATACAGAGAACAAACTGATGCCAAAGGGAGGGGGAGATGGATAACATGGTATAGGGGAGTAGGAGATAAGGCTTCCTGCTATAGAACAAATAAGTCACGGGAATAAAAGGCACAGCATAAGGAATATAGTCAATGGTACTATAACAGCACCGTATGGTGACAGATGGTACCTACACTTGTGAACACCGCATAATGTATAAACTTGCAGCACTATGTTGTACACCTGAAACTAATGTAATGTGTGTCAACCATACTCCAATAGAAATAATTTTTTAAAGTATAGGCTGTGGATGAAAACAGGCCCCCAAATCCACTGTTAAGGCCCGATGCTCAAGAGAGCTGCACTGCACATATATGATGCACTTCTTCTATTTATTACCTTTCTAGGTTGACTTGTCTGAACCTCACTACCAGACTGAATGTTCCTACATGGCAAAGAAAGTATCAGTATACCTTACAGCACTTGATAACAGATTTACATTTCATAAAAATTACAATAATCACCTTCATTTGTATCATGCTCTAGTGCTCACATATATTTTTTCACCAGAGCCTCAAAAAACTGTGTTATGAGCAGGGCAGCGGTTATGGAGCCTATTTGAGAGAAGAAGAAACAGACGTTCCAAGAAGTTAAATAACCTGCACAAGGTCGCAAGTTAGAAGCAGATCTGCACCCAGAACTGGGGTCTTCAAACTCCCGGCCACGAGGCCCCCCTATTCTGTCACTCTGCCTCCTATGGACTACCGCTGTTCATGATCATGTGATCTCTCCTCTTTCTCCCCATCTCTCTTACATTCGGTCCCCAGGTTACTAATGATTTCCTCTGCTATAGAGAGATCGAATCTATCCACTCTTCTCCAGTTTCGTTGTTACCACCCTCTTTCAGGCATTGTTATCTATGGCCTGGATCATTCTAAAAGCAACCTGTCACCTGCATTCTGGTCTCCAGCCCAGGTGATCTATAGGCTTCATACTCAAAGCAGCATCAGCACAACTTGGGAGACCACTGGGAATGTAGGATCTCAAGCTCCAACCCAGACCTACGGAATCATAATCTGAATTTTAATGAGATCAGAAATGATTCACGTGCATATAAAAGTTTGAGAATCAAGAGACTGAGAAGACAAACCAGAGACAGAAAGAAAATATTTGTAAAAGATTTATCTGACAAGGGATTGTTACCCAAAATATATGAAGAATTCTTAAAACTCAACAATAAGAAGACAAACAACCTGATTAAGAAAATGGTAAAAGACCTGAACAAACAACTCACCAAAGAAGATATAAAGACGGAAACAATGCGCAACATCATGTGTCATTAGGGAACAGCAAGTTAACCTGACAAGGGAATACCACCTCACACCTATTAGATGTGAAAATCCAAAACTGGAAATATCAATGCCGATGAGGCTATGAAACAAGAGTGTTTATTCCTTGCTGGCACGAATGCAAAATGGTAGTCACTGTGGAAACCAGGCTGACGGTTTCTTACAAAATTAAACACACTCTTACCATACAATCTAGCAATCGCACACCTTGCTATTTACCCAAATGAGCTGAAAACTTATGTTCACCTAAAAACTTGCACATGGATATTTACAGCAGCTTTATTCGTAATTGCCAAAACTCACAAGCAGCCAAGATATCCTTCAGTAGGTGAGTAGATACATAAACTGTGGTACCTCCAGGAAATGGAAAATTATTTAGCACTAAAAAGAAATGAGCTATTCAGACATGAAAAGACAATGAAGAACCTTAAATACATATTACCAGGAAAAGAAACCAATCTGAAAAGATTATGTACTGTATTCCAGCTATATGATATTCTAGAAAAGGTAAAACCATGGAAACGGCATAGGCATCAGTGGTTGTCAGGCGTTAGGAGGGAAGGAACGACGAATTAGCGGAGCGCGGAGGAATTTTAGGGCAGTGAAACTAGTCTGTACGATACTATCGTGTATGAGATATCGTGTATTTCATTATACATTTGTCCAAACCCAGTGAGTACACAACACCAGGAATGAATCCTAGTGTGAAATACAGACCTAAGGTGATGTGTTGATGTAGGTGCATCAGCTGTAACAAATGTACCACTCTGGTACAAGCTGTTAATTGTGGGGAAGTTTGCATATATGCGGCAGCAGGAGGTATACAGTAAATCTGGGTACCTTCCACTCAATTTTGCTGTGAATCTAAAACTGTGCTATTAAAAAAAAGTTTCAGAAGCTCCACTCTACAAACTTGTGCCCTCTTTTAACCTCCTGCTACATACGTTTCACACACTCCACACAACTACCCCAAATCAGTTATGTCACCAAACATAATGGGTTCTTTCACACCTCTTCACAGTTTCTCAAGCTACTCCCTTTGCCTATGAATCGTGCCTTTCCTTTTCCCTTCCCTTGCTACCTCAGCCTTTTATTTATCCTTTTCAGGTCTCAACTTAAAGGTCGTCTTTTCTCTGAAGCCCTCCCTGATCTCTAGTTTGGGCAGTCTTTCACCCTGTGCTCTGTTCCCATGGCACCATGATAGTAATTGCCTATTTTAAGGGTTTCGCTTCCAACCACACTGAGTCCCAAGTGCAGGGCCATGTCCAATTCATTATGGGCCCTCAATGGCTAGCACACGCCTGGCACAAAACAGGTGACCAGACAGCGAGTGAAGAAAACAACAAATAGCCAGATACCTAACTCAACTTGGCAAGGAGTCTAAGGAATCTGCCTAAGACAGGTAAATTCTTTCCAGGACAGGAATAAATGTCTCATTTTTACAAGATATGACCTGACTTTCACAATCCTTGTTACCCAGCCATCATCAATCCTGTTTGAAAACCCTGCTCTGTGGGAGCTCAGTACACTGGCCAAAAGAAATTCTGAAGTCCTAATGTCTCCACAGACCCAGGATAACTGGATAACCCTGATGAAAGGGAGCAAAATGTAGGGGGAAGAACAAGAAGGTTCTAGAGTCTAGGCCAGTTTTGCCTCTACACACCGTACAGTCCAGATTCTCAGCTTTCACATATGAACAATGGCGAGAATGGACGAGAGGATTGCAAGGACCCTTCTAGCTCCTACATTCCCTGAGTCTGTGAAAACGAAGGGATGGATACTCTCAAAGCTCTGTAGCTAGATTCTTCCTGACTGGCATCCCACAGTTTTTAATAGGTACTCCATTCACATCATCTAATTACCACAATCCTGAGAGGTAATTTTACTTGTATATTAGGACACTGAAGCACAGGCTTGCCTACAGTTATTGAAGTGACTAAAATTCAAAAGGTGTGGCTTCAAAGCCAAGATCCTTTACATCTACTATTTCGCCTTCCCTAAAGAATTTCAAGTTGAGTCAAGAAAACATACCTGGGTATATAAAGGAAAAGAAATAACATTAAATAAGAACTTACCATGTATAAGATACCATAACACACATTATTTCCTTAATTCTTATAATCCTATGAGATAGATTATTACTATTGTCATTTTATAGACGAAGAAACTAAAAACAAAAACAAAAGCAAAAAATATTAAATAATTTGCTCAAGCTCACACAGCTAGTAAGAGCTGGGATTTGAACCCAGGTCTGATTCCAAAGTTCCTTTCCTCCTTAACCTTGCCTACATGCCAATTGCTAGAGTTTGAGCTATTCAGCACTTGGCAATTTCCCTTCCAGAAGCAGCTGCTTTTAGAAAGGGAAGGCCAAGAGTTTAGCAGGCCCAAATAAAGCAGTCATTTATGACTTAAGTCCATCTGTCTTACTCACGGCTAGAATGCATGGGACATGTTGCAGGGCTTTGGAACTGCTGACTGTTCCTAAATTTCCTCTGATCTAGTCACTTAAAAAATTGTAGGGAAAAACAACTTTTATGTTTTATTTAGATTTGTGGTTTATACTTCTATACCTTATACTTTCACATATTATTTCTAACTTATGTTATTAATATAATATATAACCTGCCATCACAGGCATAGAACGTCAAACACAAAAGAAACTCCAGTAATGGAGACACAAAAAGAGAGGGGTTTAGAGGAGGAGTAATCTATAGAAAAGAGCCCCAAGGAAATGAAATCGTTTAACACACGAACATACTGCTGACGTAGCTTCCACAGGTCACTTTTTGTCCTGTTACCTTTGCATGTACCTCCCATATTCTCCCCTCCAAGTTTCTGCTCACTTTTTCTTCTCCTTACTTTGGAATGCTCTTCCTCCCAATCTGCCTGTCAAACTCTCAGTCATCTTTTAAAGACGGATCCAAGTCCCACTTACTTCTTCCTGACCTTTCCTCCCTCTGTGAATTCCCAAGACACTGAGTCTGCCACACCACCAGGCACTGAGTCATTTCCTGTCTTGTATGATTCCTTGCTTTTTAAAGACTTACCCCTTTACTTAAAATGTAAGCTTCCTGAGGACCATAATCATGGCTTCTAATTATGATCATTACACTTCCAAATCTTCCATTGAGGACCCAACACAGAATAGGTTAGTTCAAGAACACCCCCAAAATATTAAGAAGTACCCTTAGAGTCTGTTACTCTACTTTCTGAAGAAAGAGGCCCTGAGACTGACTCACTGTATCACAGAGCACGTAGTGGTAGGACTCAGTTTACCTGATCAAGTCTTTACCCTTTGTGATATCCTCTGATCCCTACTGATTGATTTGACCGGAAGCAACTACTAACTGAAATAACAGTTTAACATAGACCAGAACTGGAGTATAAGAAAAGGAAGGGCTTGGCTGAAGTGGGAGAGGAGGAGAGTACAGGGGGGAAAGATCCCTAGTGGGCAGAATTTATCCTGTGTGCTGGGCAATTTTGGCTGAGTAGTCACTGGCTGGGGGGCCCCAGCAGGAAACAGGATACCTGAGGCAGGAAAGCAGGACAGAACTGGAGAAGCCATGCAGTCGCAGTAAACTGCAGGTAAACACCTTCCTGGAAGTAACAATCACGCTCACATGTGTACAGCCCTTCACAAAGCCTTTTCACAGTCACTGCCTCACTGGCTCCTTACAACAACTCCAAGAACCAGACAGCATTATCCCCCATTTCACAGCTGAGAAGACTGAGGTCAGGAAATTGAAAGAAATCTGTCCTCGACTAGGAGTCAGAGGAAGCTGGATCTAGTATCATCTTTGCCGTTAACTCACTTTATGACTCTAGAAAAGTCACTTTCTTCTTCTTAGTTCGAGTTTTCAGTCTGCAAAATAGGTCAATGATCCATGTTCAGGTACAGATAAAGGTAGGCAAAAATCACCTTTCTGGAGAAGATAATACCTGAAAGAACTCATGAGGAATAAACAGGAGTTGGTCAGGCAGAAATGGAGAAGGCCATTCCAGAAGGAAACAGAATAAACAAAGGCCCAGAAAACAGTGATCTTTGTCCCAGCTTTCTATCTGCCCAGCAAGTCAAACGAATTTTATAAACTCTTATTAGAGATGTACTCCGAGCATGGGACTGAGGGAAGATACAACGGAGAAAATAAAGCAAACTCAGGATACTGTTAGTCCCAGATCCCAAGGCTGCAAACATCAGGCTGCCTGGGAGGACTGCTGCTGCAGGCACACTGTTTTATGATGACTAGTAAGTACAAGCCTAGAGGAATCTGATGAAAACCTGTATCTGCACAAAGACTGGTAAGTGAATGTTCACAGCAACGTTATTCAAAATAGTCAAAACACAGAAACCAAAATGTCCCTCAACTGATGAACGGATAAACAGAAATGTGGTATATCCATACCACAAAATATTAGTAAGCTGTAGAAAGAAATGAAGTCCTGACCCATACTACAACATGGAAGAACCTTGAAAACATGACACTGAGTGAAAGAAGCCTGTCACAAAAGGCCATATATTGTATGATTCTATTTATATAAAATGTCCAGAGAAGTCAAATCCATAGACAGAAAGTAGATTAGTGGTTGCCAAGGGGAAGAAGGAAATATGGCGAAAGACAGGGTTTCTTTTTAGGGTGGTGAAAGTGTACTGGAATTAGAGCATCGTGATGGTATATATCGTGTGACTATACTAAAAACCACTGAACTGTTCGGTATGCAAATTATATCTCAACTTTTTTAACAAAGTAAATGTAATACACAACAAAATAAAGGAGAAAATGTTTTTGCTAAAATTTTATATCCAATTGTGATTAAAAACTCATAGCAAACTCATAGCAAAGATTACAAGGGAATCTATTTAATCTAATAAAAGCTAATTACCAAAAACACTAGAACCAACATCAATACTTAATGGTAAAATGTTGACGGTTTTCCTCTGAGATTACAAATAAGATTAAGGGTGTCACTGCTATCTATCACAATACTGAAGGTATTAGTCAGTGCAACTAGGAAAGAAAAGAAGGATTAGAAAGGAAGAAACAAAATTATCACAGTTCACATACAAGATGATTGTGTATAAGAACACAGGAAAATGTAAATAGGAGAAAAGTCTTCATAACTTAGAGTGTGTAAAGATTCCAAAAACAGAACAGAAAGCGTTAGAAAGGAAATAATAAATTTAGATGTATTAAATTCTATCAAAGATACCATTAAGTGCATAAATGAAGATATTTGCAATATATACAACTAGCGAAAGGCTTATATCTAAATAAGAACTCCCGCAAATCAATAAAAACATTTTTTCTTAAATGGGCAAAACACTTGAACGAGGACTTCACAAAAAAGTATATCCAAATGGCCAATTAATAAGAAAAAATGGGGCACCTGGGTGGCTCAGTTGGTTGGGCAGCTGACTTCAGCTTGGGTCATGATCTCACGGTCTGTGAGTTCGAGCCCCGCGTCAGGCTCTGTGCTGATGGCTCAGAGCCTGGAGCCTGCTTCAGATTCTGTGTCTCCCTCTCTCTCTGCCCTTCCCCTGCTCACACTCTGTCTCTCGGTCTCTCAAAAAAAATTTAAAAAAAAAATAAGAAAAGCTGCTCAACCTCATTAAAGACTGAAGATACTAAGCGGTGACAAAAAAGTGAAGTAAGTGCAACTCTTACGCATGGCTGGTGGGAATATAAATTGAACAACTATGTGTTTGAACTTTGGATTTTTGGTATTACCAACCAAAGTTTAGCATAAGTATCTGCATGATCTAGCATTGTCACTATGTACCTGTACGCAACAAAAAAGTGTGAATACATCTATAAAAACACACAAGTATGGTCAGAAAATACTACCCGTAAGAGTCTACCACTGAAACCAACCTGATGTTCATCAATAGTACCATGCAAAATAATCCTGTAAGAGAATATTATATAGCGATGAAAATGAGCTAAACTATCTGTAAAAATACAGATAAATCTTAGAAATAATGTTAATCAAATGAAGACAAAGAAAAGAATATACATTGTATGATCCTACGTATAGCGACTCATTTATGGGTTTATCTTTGGGATGGAGAGAGACGTTAGAGCCTGGAAGGGAAAATGTAGGCAGTTTCTAGGGGGCTGGTTGTATCCTTTTTTTGGACATGTTAGTGGCCACATAGATGTGGTCAATATATCACTAAACTGCACACTTCTGAAATGTCCATATTTCTAATAAAGGTGCAAAAGTGCAATGGAGGAACCTACCAGAAACCACGGTTCAGGAGCCACATATGACCTTATAGAGATTTAGTCCAATATTTTCATTTTATTTATTTTTTTAAAGTTTATTTATTTATTTTTGAAAGGGGGGAGGGGCAGAGAGAGAGAAAGAGAGGATTCCGAGCAGGCTCCACGCTGTGAGCACAGAGTGACATGGGGCTTGATCTCACAAACCATGAGTTCATGACCTGAGCCGAAATCAAGTCAGATGCTACCGGACTAAGCTACCCAGGTGCCCCCAAGTTTTTCATTTTAAAGATAAGAAAGCCCAGAGAAGTTCAGGAAGTTGTCCAAGGCCACACAACAAGTAAGTGAGAACACTGCAAGAGGAACTGAACCCCAAACAGAATACTTTATTGCATTACTTCCTTAGAAAATCTTGAACATGTAACTGGTTGCCAAGCTAAACTCCTAGTATCATATGTACATCAGTGCTTCCAACCCTGTGGAGGAAAACTATGTAAGTGAATCAGAGAACACAGGGGAAGAAGGGGAGAAAGGGAAAAGAGAGAGGATTAGAATAAGAAAGAAATGAAGAGTATCCTAGATTTGTAGTTTTAAGAGGCTTACCTTTTTGGCCTCAGTTTCAAATATATTATTTCTTCCAGAGATCTAAGCCCATACCCAGAGCTTAGAATCCTGCTTCTGACAGGTATTACAGAGAACTCTTGAGTACTTCTTGGGAAACCTGTTCTTGGTTCTGCTTAGTCTCAGTGCCCAAAATAGCTTAATCTGGCCTTCCCATTAGCCCTATCTCAACCAACAGGAAATCAGTCCTATATGTAGGAGGGAAAGGTAGTTTACCCCAGAACCATTTTTTAATTCTATCTTGGAGGAACCCTGTCAAGAGCTGCTATTTTGCAAATCTCGTAACAATTCTTAAGTGTTAATCACAGATTCTGAAAGAAAACCATGACTGCAAGCAATAAGAGCCACCGAAATTTTACCAATTCTTAACAAGGCTTCAGTACAATAACATTTTCCACATCTTTAGTCTTATAATCCTTTCAGCAATTCTATGAGATAAATATTATTGTGCACCCATACTATAGGTAAAAGAACTAAGACGAAGAAAGGTAAAGCAACTTACGAAAAGTCTCAAAGTCAGGGACGGGCAACGGCGACAACTTCAAGTGCTTAAACTCCAACCTGGTTTCTTTTGTATGCAGTGTGCCTTCCCCAGAATGCAGACTAAAGGAACATGCCAGTAAGTGACAGAAAGGATGTCATTCATTCAATGCAATGCGAATTGGTTTTAAAGTAAAAGAAACTGAATCAGTTCTACTAAAGGCACCTGTCTGAATATCTCTAGGATGGGAGCCCTCGAACACTATACGGCGTCCAAAGACTTAGAAGAATGAAAGACTAAGAACAATCTGAGGGTGAGGGAGGTGAGGGAGGGGGGAGAGGGGGTGACGGACATTAAAGAGGGCACGTGTTGGGATGAACACTGGGTGTTACATGTAAACCAATTTGAAAATAAACTATTATAAAAAAAATAAATAAATAAATGCCAGTTAGTTTAAAAAAAAAAAAAAGAAGAATGAAAGGGCACAGTCCAGAAGTCAAGAGACAATGATTCAAACTCAGACTCGGAGCACTACAACTATGCGGCATGTGCCCCCGGGCAAGTTGCTGAAGCGAGCGTGAGAGTATCAGTGCTGAACAGTGGAACCAGAGCCTCAACCCCAACTGGGCCACTCCCTAACTAGATCACCTCAGGAAAGTTACTTAACCACTGTGAACCTCCGTTTACTGACTACAAAGTGAAATATTTATCTACCTAAAGGGCTGGTATATTTTACAAACATCAAAGCTCCTAAAATACTGTGTGGAAATTAATAGACATTCAATATATAGTAGCTGGGTTATTGTTGTTACTATTTTATGGTTATTACTATTCTGTTATTATTATTTGTTATTAATACTACGATTTATTATTATTAATTTGAGAATCAACTAAGGTAAAGAAAATGTATATGCTTTATAAGCTAAAGAGCTTTACGAACATGAGTTATCATTAATATGAGAAAGTTACAGAGTAAGAGTTCCCAACCTACCCATTAAGACAGAAACTGGATGAGAAGAAAGAAGAAAGAATTATCCTGCTGTCTGATAACAAGAGATCACTAGCTTGAAGAAACAAAGTAAAAAAAGAAACTTGCGACCTCACGCATCCTGATCTTAACCCTATCTTTGGCCTAGTCCATTTGGTTTTCAAATAGCATGGAAAATGAGGCTGACACTGCCAAATCCCATGGTGCAGTATAGCCATCCGGGTTTCAGCACAAATCACTGGCCTTATTTATTTTTTAAAAAGATTTATTTTTAAGAAGTACCTCTCATTGGTTCAGCTGAGTTAATCTGAGCTCAAGGCAGTAAAACACTCCAAACTTGGGAGAGATAAACACTGACGTAGTCCAGTTTTAAAATTAACTTTGCTGAACTCTTCCCAAGCCTGGAGAATTCCACTTTGGTTGTAAAAATTCAGCCAGAAGAAGATTCCAAACTAAATGCTGCGGGACTTCTTAGAAGAAACCAAAGGCTCCAGACCCTAACCACAGGTACCAGGCTTTCCCACACGGAATTCTGCAAGCCAGCGCCACCTATTACAAGCCATCAATTACAGCTTCTTCCAATTATTTATGCATTCCCCCAGGCACACACTGAAACCATGCTGGAGGTCAGCATTAGGTAATGCCCACAAACATTCTAACCGTTGCCAGCTCAAATCTCAACCACTACCGCAGGCCACGAAGACTCTTCTTTCTCGTTTCCCAAATCTCTTTAGAGACCTAAAACTACTACTCTGGTAATTTTGACTCCAAAAGTCTGGGTAGGAACTAGGCACCTATTATTTTTTAAAAGCACCATGGGTGAGTCAGATGAGTAATGGATTGAGAACAACCAACAGAGAGAGTAGGTTATGCTATAACAGATGCATTAGGAAGACTTAGTTCTACACTCATCTCGACCATTTTCCAGCTGTGAGATCATGAGCAATTTAGTTTTCTCAAAACCCCAGCCTCCTCAACTGAAAATGATTTATGGGCATCAGATTAAAACAAGGAATGAGTTTCCCCTTAAAACAAACAAAACCCCTCATATACGTAGAGTTTTACGGTTTAAAAAATGGCTTTATATCCACAATGTCAAATGACAAAAGCCTATTTCTGATAGGGAACTATGATTATTCCCCCTTTACAGATGAGGATACAAAGATTAAAATCAACTGGTAAAAGGAAAAGAAATCACAGAATAAATGTCAGAGATAGAGGACTAAATCTAGGTTCTCTAAATACAGTTCTAGATGATTTGGAGACCAAATACTTTGATGAGGGCATACCCCTTCAAATACTGCCGACACTGCTTCGTATCCTGCCCAAACTAAGTGAGGCACAAAGCAAAGGGCAAAATGCTTGTTGGGTGAAAGATAGTATCAACAAACACAGAATTAAACTGAACAAAGGATCCAAACAAAAGAGAAAAAAAACTTCACTTATTTCATTTTGACGTAAGCATTAATTATGGCCATCTAAGTTCTTAAACCAAAGGGGTGAAACCTCTGGGCTCATGGCATGCATAGAAAATCTGCAACTAGGGGATGAAAGAGAGGTTACCAGATTATTTCACAAGAACGACTTATAACTCTATGCTTTCTACATCTATGCCTTGAATTCACAGAGATACAGCTTTGATCTTGAGCTAGGAGATTTATTTTCAGAACAGATTTGACCAAGGATCACTCAGCAAGAGTGTCCAAGCAAAACCTCTGGGTCTACAGCTTTATCACTAATTAAAGCACTTTACAATGGCCTACTTTCTTTCCATCTAGATATACAACCCAATCCGATTTCATCTTTATAATCTTATTTATAGAATTACAGGATTTCAAAACTGTAAGAGACTTTATATGTCTACTGGTTTGACTTCAGTTTCTTAGATGAAGGCACTAAAGTCTACAGAGATATAACTGACCCAAAAAGACAGCCAATTTATAAAAGAACTAAGACCACAACCATATATCATCTGGATACCAGATATCCAGAACCCCACCTCCCCATTCAGTACATAAGATCATCCCTTTAGTTCTCAATGATATCTGAGGGTTATACTTCTACCTGCTGTTTTAGGCAAGAATCTTCTCTAAAAAATAAAAAGTTTTAAAACCATACAATTCATCCATATAGTGTACAATTCAGTGGCTTTTTTTATATTCATAGAGCTGGGCAACCATTCTCACAATCAATTTTAGAACATTTTCATCACCCCAAAAAGAAACTCCATACCTTTTACCCATCACCCCCTAATCCCATCCGCCTCCTTCCACAGCCCTAGGCAACCATTCATCTGTTTTTGCCTATAGACTTGCCTGGAGATTTCATATAAATGGAATCCTGTAATATATGGTCCTTTGTGACTGGCTTCTTTCCCTAGCATAATGTTTTCAAAGTTCACCCATGTTGTAGCATGAATCAGAGCTCCATTTCTTTTTACTACCAAGTAATATTTCTTTGTTAGGATATGCCACATTTTATATATCCATTCATCAGTTGATGGATGCATGGGTTGTTTCTACTTTTTGGTTATTATGCATAATGCTGCCATAAACATTCATGTGCAAGTATTGTGTGAACATGTTTCCATTTCTAGGTCATATGGTAACTCCGTGTTTAATCTTTTGAGAAACTGCCAGACTTTTCTAAGTGGCTGTACCATTTTACCATTTTACACTCCCACCAGCAGTGTATGAGGGTTCCAATTTCTCCATATCCTTGTCAACACTTGTTATTATACAGTCATCCTAGTGGGTGTGAAATGACATCTCATTGTGCTTTTGATTTGCATTTCCCCGATGACTAATGATTTTGAGCATCTTTTCATATGCTTATTGGCCATCTGTATATCTTCTTTGGAGAAATGTCTATTTGGATCCTTTACCCATTTTTTAATTGAGTTGTCTTTTTATTGTTAAGTTGTAATAGCTCTCTATATATTTATGATACAAGCCCCTCATCAGATATACGATTTAAAAAAATTTTATCTCATTCTGTGGGTTATCTTTTTACTTTCTTGATGGTGTCCTTTGAAACAAGGCAGGAATCTTAGCAAGAACAATTCCAACTTTAATTTTAAAAGTCCTTTCTACTATATGTAGAAACTTGGGCCAAAGACCTACTTATTTATAGAGTTCAAGAATTATGGCTGAACCCAAAAAACAAAGAAGCCAGTTAAGAAATGGGCAGAAGTCATGATTAGACACTTTTCCAAAGAAGACATCCAGATAGCTAATAGACACATGAAAAGATGCTCAATACCACTCCTCATCAGCAAATACAAACCAAAACCACAATAAGATACCATCTCACACCTGTCAGAATGGCTAAAATGAATGATACAAGAAACAACAGCTGTTGGCAAGGATGTAGAGAAAAGAGAACCCTCTTGCACTGTTGGTGGGAATGCAAACTGATGTAGCCACTCTGGAGAACAGTATGGAGGTTCCTCAAGAAACTAAAAATAGAACTACCCTACAGTCCAGCAATTCCACTCTTAAGTATTTACCCAAAGGATACAAAACTACAGATTCCAAGGGGTACATGCACCCTGATGTTTACAGCAGCATTATCAACAACAGCCAAACTATGGAGAGAGCCCAAATGTTCATTGACTGATGAATGGATAAAGAAGATGTGGTATATATACAGTATGGAATATTAGTTGGCCATCGAAATGAATAAAATCTTGCCATTTGCAGTGATGTGGGTGAAGCTAGAATATATTATGCTAAGCAGAATAAGTCAGAGAAAGACAAATACTGTATGATTTCATTCATAGGGGGAATTTAAGAAACAAAACAGATGAGTATACGGGTAGATGAGGGAGAGAACAGAGGGAAACAAACCACAAGAGACTCCTAATGACAGAGAACAAACTAAGGGTTTATGGAGGGAAGTGAGTGGGAGGTGGGCTAGATGGGTGATGGGTACTAAGAAAGGTGCTAGTTGTGATGAGCACTGGGTATTGTATGTAAGTGATGAATCACTGAATTTTACTCCTGAACTCAATATTGCACTGCATGTTAACTAAAATTTAAATGCCAAAATAAAATAAAGTTTTCAGCAACTGAAAAAAAAATAATTATGGTTGTTAAAGCACAATATTAAAAATAAGCATACACCTAAATTGAGGGATACGAAGTGGCTATATACGTGGGAGAAGATTCTAGGACAGGGTAATACCACCTAGATCATAGCCCCTGTGTCCTAGGAAGTCAGCAGCTACTACATGAATGAATTAGCCAGAAAATGGAAGCTAAGCAACTTACCCCTATTTAGGGGGTATGAAGGGCTAACGATAAAGGTAGAATAGGGGAAAGGGTAGACACACACAAAGACACAAGCCCAAAATACTCAATAAAAGTCCTCAATAGTTCTCATTTCAGGCGTTCAACAATCATTTCCTATACGTAATATCACTGCCTATTAGACATCTCTATGTCAAGACATCTCAAGCCTAAAATTATCTTTTCACCTCTAATGCAATGTGTTTAAAGTCATCATCTTTCCTGCTCTCAACTACAAACCTCCTGACTTGTTTCTCTTCCTGTATTCCCTATTTGGTTAATAATACTATCATCTACCATCTTACACTGATCTACAGTTATGCAGTTATATTTTTCTGCAACATAAGATATTTTCTGCAATTCACCATTGTGCTTGTTATATTTGGCCTACTGCTTCAGAATCCCAATTCTGATTTCATCATATAGTCTAATGTCTCCCAGCTTCAGTAAAGGAATAAAGAGAAAAGGTACTAATATGTGAGTACCTTCTGTGTGGAAGGTACTTAATTAAGAAATTTGCATGTAATCTTCACACAACAACCCTGTGAAATATTATCCCAATTTTAGAGATATGCAAATCCCAATCTTTCCTTGAGATAGGAAACTAAAAGTCAAAGGAGGTAACTCAAGTGCCTAAGGTCAGAGAGCTGGTAAGTGATGAATCCAGGATTTGAACCAGGTCCATCTAAATCAGAAGCTCATAATAACTATTTATAAACACAAAGCCAATTTTGTCAACACCCCACAAGAAAAGGACCTGCAAGCATGACTGAGAATTTTACCTCATATCGATAACCACTTAAATAAACATTTTGGGGAGTCAAACAAAAGTCATCTATCAGTGTGGACACTCAAACCTCTATTTCACTGTCTTGTCCATAGGATCTCAGTGACTTTATCAGATAGATATTAAAATCTAGATTATTCTTCTAAAAGTTTTAACAATAAAAAGAAAATGAGCCCACCTAGTGTAACTTATTCTTAGCAAACTCCTGCTAAGTCCTGCTTCCTTTTCTCAGCTATTACTTGCCCTTCTTACAATATTTAATCTCCAAATCTATGTGAGATGAGGACATACAAATAAAGAAGAGGCAGTCAAGAATCAGAAAGACATTCTGAATGAAACTAGCTTGGGGAGAAAACATTTCTTGGAGCACCTGCTTTGCTCAGTCAGTTAAGCATCCTACTTTGGCTCAGGTCATGCACGGTTTACGGTTTGTGAGTTTGAGCCCTGCTTCAGGCTCTGGCATGGAGCCTGCTTCTGATCCTCTGTCTCCCTCTCTTTGTCCCTCGCCTACTCATTCTCTCTCTCTCAAAAAATAAATAAATAAATAAATAAATAAATAAATAAATAATTACAAAAAAACATTTACAAATGAAGACATTCCAGCATTTCTTATATTTTGTGAGTTCATAAAACTTTAATAACTTAAAAAATAAGTAAATACTTGGCTTTAGATTGTCCAAACTCTGGTAACAGAATAATTATTTTCTTAGAATTTTGCCCAGATAGAGTTAATAAAGTATAAAAATAAGTCTATTTTTTGTTTGACTTCAGCCAATCTTAGTAAAGAAAGACAAAGGAAGTATTTAAAGGGAGAAAAGGCATTAAAGGAAAATTAAGTCAATGAAAGGATAGACCTTTTATCTAGGTTACAAAAAAAATTGTTTTAAGTATACAAATGAAGAGAAAAATGAAATACCGTACTTTTATCTCCAGGTAAGATGGATCGGTAAAATCGGTCCTTCTTTTTCTTCTCCTCTGGGTTTGGAGGCAGAGGTTTGGAACCGTGGTTTAGGGTTCCAGCATCTTTGCTGCCAGCTCCAATCATCGTGCTGGTGTTTCTCATCGGAGGGGCTGGAGGTTTGTCTTGAATGTCTAGGCCGTTATTTGACATTGTCACCACCACCAGCAGCTACTAGAATCAGAGAGAAGAACATAACTCTTTTATCATTTTCGTGGTAAAGGAAATATATATTAAAAAAAATTTTAAACCCAAATTATACAACCTATCCTCCAGGACCCAGTTCAAATCCTTCCACCGCACACCATAACTACTACTATCTGACTCCACCAATAATACTCAAAGATGTAATACCTATTCTGTGCCAAGCACTGCTGAAAATTCAGAAGGTTCTTGTTTTTTCTCTATCTAAGGCATTGGAGGGCACATAGAACCACCATGATGTCATTTAAAAGGCAGTAATTTGGCCCAGCTAACGTATGAAGCCCAAACTAAGTGTGAATCCCAGTGCCACTTACTAGCTTTAGACGAATTTCTTAACCACTTGGGTTCCATTTATTCATTCATTAAATAAAACTGCTAACAGTACTCTAAATAGTGACTCTTTGCCAACCTCTAATTCTGTAGCCCTAGGAAATCATGTGCCCTCTCTAGAATGGACTGTATCACTACATCAAAAGTCAGTAAAGCTGACGATTTTAACAGTCATAATGGATCGCAGTCATTCATTCACATATTGTCTATGGCATCTTTCGCATTCCAGTGAGTTGAGTAGTTGCAACAGAGACTATATCCTCACAAACCTAAAACATTTATCTAGTCCTTTTCAGGAAAACTTTGACCCTTGGCCTATATCATCTCTCCAGTATCTTCTTCCCCTAACATTTGACCTGGTTCTAAATACATGATGGCCAATGCAGTAACCATCCTGTCACATATGGTGTTGAATTTACTGGTAATCTCCAATGCTTCTGGTAAACGGAAGGAATGAAATCTTTAAAAAAGGGGGGAAACTTCTTATCATGGTACCAATAGTTCTAATGAAGATAGATGTTATCACCTTAAATAAGTGTCCTTGACAATGGACAGGCATGAATATATCCAGAATTAATAAAGTCTCTCATTATTCTTCCAGGTTACAGTAGAAATTATATCTCTAACCATGACTATTTAGAATATAAGTTCCTTGGAGTAAAATACAACAATGCTTTAGACACTAAAGTTTCTAATTAAAACAAAAAAACAAACATATACCAACATAATAATCACCACAAGCTTTTTAGAAATATAGATGCCCTGTTTTGACCCCCACGAATTTTGATTAGTATGACTGGGTTATGGCCCAAATTCTGTAATTTTAAGAATTAGTGATCCCAATGGCAGCCAGATTTGAATACCTGAATACCACTGCAATTACATAAATGCTATGAATAAAACGATGAGTCTTTGTTCTAATAAATGCAGAACTAAATGATCCCCTGCATCCATTTTTGTCTTTCAATTATTTCTCCACATACCATCAGTGATCTAAAATACAGCACTTCTGTAATTTAAAATCAGTCACAAAAGCTAAAGTTCCTTACAAATGAAGCCATCACACCCGGACACAGCCTACATTCAAACTATACCCCGCAAACTTCTGTTCTCCTGGTTTGCCAAGTAGTCTTTTACCCTCCTCCCAATCCTCCAATGCTTCTTGTCAATGATTTCTCCCTCCTCTGACTGATAAAAATCTTCCTCATCTTTTAGGGCCAAATTCAAGCTTTTACCTCTTTGCATAACTCATCCTAACCAACCTCTGGCAAGCCAATTGCTCCTTACTTCTCTTTTTGAAAAAAAGAAATCAAGTAAGCAAGGATAATCTTATTAATCTATACTAACTCTCTGGGTGGTGTGCTTTTAATCCATTTTTTCCAGTTTCACTTTGCAGATTTGCCTTTGCTTTCCCTTCCAACCCCAACGAGTCCCTAAAGCTCCCCCAAAGAGAATTTCCACAGGCTCAGTTCTCAAGTGTTCCTTCCTACCCTGGACTGCCAGTTCCAAAATTATACTCCCCACAGCCACCTGATAGCCTAAGCAGGCCCTTCCTGCCTTTTTGGTCCTTCAGCCAACAGCTTCATCGAATGTAACTCCCTTTCAGGACCAGAGCCCAAGACTGTGCCAAGAAAGGCTTCATCACCCTTTCTGATACAGGCTTTTCTTCTATTTATCTATTTTCATTTATCTATCCATGCTTGGAGAATTCTCAGGGGTAGCCCTCCATATTCAAAATGATTCAAAATTATTAAAACCTAAAATCTATTGGAATACAATATTTGAATCCTCTGTACGACATTCCAGCCTAGGTCACCCAGTCTATGCTTGAAAACTTTCACTCTTAGAAAATCTGTAGTCTCAAAAGTCAGTCTATTCTATCTTTGGTCACTTCATTTAGAGTGTTCTCACTTATATTAAGTTCTATCTATCTCACACTGCATTGCAATTATCTGTTTATACCTTTCCTCCCCATACGCTCCCTCCTCTGCTAGACTTTAGACTATGAACTCCTCAAGGACAAAGTTCAAGGACTCCTGGGTGGTTCTGTCAGTTAAGCCTTAGACTCTTGATTTCAGCTGAGATGGAGCCCTGCGTCAGGCTCTACAATGACAGTGCACAGTCTGCTTGGGATTCTCTCTCTCTTTCTTCGCCCTTCCCTGCTTGCATGGGTGCACACACTCTCTCTCAAAATAAAAATTTTTTAACGTTTATTTATTTTTTTATTCTAATTTTTTTTTAATGTTTATTTATTTTTTGAGAGACAGAGAGACAGAGTGTGAGCAGGGAAACGGCAGAGAGAGAGGCAGACACAGAATCTGAAGCAGGCTCCAGGCTCTGAGCCATCAGCACAGAGCCCGACGCGGGGCTCAAACTCACAGACCATGAGATCATGACCTGAGCTGAAGTCGGCCACTCAACCGACTGAGCCACCCAGGCGCCCCATACTCTCTCTCAAAATAAATTAGTAAACATTTAAAAAAGAAAAAGAAGAACAAAGTTCAGGCTTATTTATTTCTCAATCCCCAACACCAGGTCTGGAACAGGATAATCAAAAAGAATGAAATCTTGCCATATGCAACGATGCGGTAGAACTAGAGTGCATTATGCTGAGCAAAATAAGTCAGTCAGAGAAAGACAAATATCATATGATTTCACTCATATGTGGAATTTAGTAAACAAAACAGATGAACAGAGGTGAGGTAGGTGGGGGATGGGCTAGATAGGGGATGGGTTGTTGTGATGAGCACTGGGTGTTAGATATAAGTGATGAATCACTGGGTTCTACTCCTGAAACCAATACTACACAGTATGTTAACTAACTTGAACTTAAATAAATAAATTTAAAAAAAAAAGAATACTCAACAAAGATTTGTTGAGCAAATGAACAAAGAGCAAGTAAACAAATGAATAAAGAAAAACTACTTCTATTTGTTAGTCCTAAGTCCTATCCCACAGCTATTCCAAAGTCTATTGCTTCTTCCCCAAACTGAATATTGGATACTTGAAAACACCTTTCAAAACCCCCCAAATCTATTTTCTCAATGCTAAAAACTGTCAGTACCTTCAACTACATTCACAGAACACAATTTTATATCTTCCTGCTCCTTCCCTCTGAACTTACTTGGACTTAATGTTTCTGTACTACTTTCCAGTTTCCCTGAGCCCTCCAACCAGTCTTTTCCTAGGGTTTCTCCACAAGTCTTTACTCTCTTTACACTTCACAGATCCCCTCACTGGTCATTCTGTCCATCTACATTCAGGACAAGAATTGGCACATGTTTAAAACTATGTCACTTAAAAAATTTTTTTACAGGAAAACAAGTCCAAAATATCAATCCTGAGTAACTGAAGGAAAATCATACTCAACTCTTAAATAAGGAGGCTAAACACATCTTCAGTCTTCTAACAGTCTATGCAGGCCAAAGATTTGGAAGGATAATAAGCCCTTGCCTTCTGACATGCTGCAGTATAAAGCTAGGTTCAAGGCCAACATTTAGAATGATCATACAGATGGCATCCTTCTATCCATCCTAGACAATGAACTGATAAAACAGAGGGAAAGAGAGACTAACCACATTTTATCAATGCCCCAGAGGCTCAGGGAGCCTAATAATTTATGAGAAACTAATTATACTGAAGTATTATGAATCAACTAAATGGCTCTATAATACACACAGGATCACTGTGAGGTTTCAAAAAGGCCACCGGTAGGACAATATAATAAAAAGATGACTGGAGGCTAAAATCAAGAGACCTAGATTTAAGTCCTGGCCCTGCTATTTACTAGCTACGATTCTAATAAAAGTCCCTTCACCTGTGAGGAGCAATTGGTTGTTTCCCACTAGATAGATACTAGTCAAGAAGGCAACCAAGGAAGGGAAGTGATTTATGTTTCCTTTGCTGTGAAAAGCATAAAAAATGTAAAAAGCATAAAGACAGCTAGGACAGAAAGAAGGGGAAGAAAATACTTTTCAAGTAGCCACTACGTGTGACGTACTTTACATACTAAATGAAACTGGACAGGGACTGATGGAAGGAGTGTGCACACCAACCGCTACTTCCTTCCACTTTATCGCATCTGGACGCCACAGCCACAAGTATAAAAAGAGCCAAGATACACAACATCAAAGCCAGAAGCAATCTTACAGGTCACCTAATCTGACTCTCTCATATAACAGGTAGGAACACTGAGGTCCAAAACAGAGAATGAAATTGCTTAAGATCACACAGCAATTTAAAGATGGGGACGGGAACCCAAGTTTTCAGACTCTGCCAAAGAATTTTTCAAATACGCATGAAGCAACTCTAGCCCCTTTGTAACTTTTCCTTTTTTTTTTTTATGTTTGTTTATTTGTTTGTTTTGAGAGAGAGAGAAAGAGCACACAAGCAGGAGAGAGAGAGAGTGAGAATCCCAAGCCGACTCCAAACTCACAGGTTCCACATTCAACTGACTGAGCCACCCAAGAGCCCTGCCCCTTTGTACCTTTTCTGACCTGAATTCTGCTAATCTTGATTTAGGTAAGTCAAATCTAGCCAATGGCAAACATACAACAATATAAACATGTTCGGGCTGAATATGATTGATATTTACTAATGTCTTCCATCTGGCTAAGCATGTGAAAGTTATGGACACCTTTTGCTATCACTGCAGATTCTTCATTTAAGTACAATTAAAATCAATAAATTTTTATTGAGTACTTACATGTAAGCTGCCATGCTAGAAACCAGGGATTCAGAGATAAACAAAGGAATATGATCTAACTCTAGAGGTTCTCACAGTCTGGTAAGCAAGATAGACAGGATCTAGAAAACCACAATGCCAGGCCACTTGTGAATCGTACTGTTAAGAGCAGTACAAGCAGTAAAATGTCAGAAGACAGAAAAAAGAAAGACTATATTGAATTCAGGTTATCAGCGAGACTTCATAGAAGAGGTGGTATTAAAAGAAAGGACTTAAAGATTGGTGGTCTTTGGATTATTAGAGCCCCCCTAGGAGCTTTTAAAAGCACCAGCCAAAGTACTTAGGGGGAAGTATACTAATATTTGCACTTTACTTTGAAATGTATTAAAAAAAAATAAGATGGGTTAATGGACGAACACAGGAATGTGATATAATACACATATCCATATATAATTTATATAATGAATGTGATGAAGCAAATACTTGAAAATGTTAATGGTAGAAGAATCTAGGTGGTGCGTATAAAGGCATTCACTATAAAATTCTTCCAACTTTGCTATACTTTTGAAATTTTTCCTCATAAAAAGTTGGGGGATGGATACCAATGCCGAGCTGTGATTTAATTGGTACGAAATAGGCCCAGGCATTGGTATAGTACCTGAACCAAAGAAAACAGACAATAAATAAATAGATGATTTTGATGGAGAATGATAATGGCAAGTGCATCCCAGACCACAGGAATGCATAAGCGTGCGAGTACAGTGTGGCAGAACGCAACATGAAACCGAAAAAGTAGGACACAGCGATCACAGAGAGCCTTTTATGTTCTATAACCCATACAGCACTAGTCAGAAAAATGGTCCCTTCTAAGCAGTTCTAGATCCATGCAATGAATGTCCCATGTTAAAAATAAAAGATGACAGTTGATTTAAAAAAGCTGTGGAGACATGACAATGAAAAAAGAGGTGTTGCCTGGAGGAGGGGACCAGCTGCCATCTGTCTGCACAGAGGACTCTGCGATGACCTGAGCTTACACAATGGGACTTGGAGTTCAGAAGAGTCCCCTAAACTGCCTAACGGGGATGCTAAAATTCTAAAATCAGTGTCCCCAGAGAACATCTTGAACTAACCATCTCTGCAAATAGGATTTCAGCCATCATTTGACACTGACAGTTTAATAACCACTAACACTCCAAAACACTTTAGAATTTACAGAAAACTTGGAAATCTATTTGGTTGGTCTCATTTTTCTCATTCATTCATGCAAATATTTATTCATCACCTACTGTTTGCCAGGCTGTGCTAGGTGCTGGGGATAAAACAGTGAAAAATTCAGAAGAAGCAAAATATCTGAGACACTGCCAGCCACCCAAAGCCAGCAGAGGAAGGGATCTGAGATGAAGTCTGTGTGACTACAGGACCACCTCTTTTTCTACTATACCACATGTCTCTGTTCACTCTAAAAGCAAAGGAATGGACTAGATAACTTCTAATAATCCCTCAGGCCATTATTTAAAATAAAACCTATTCCATATATTAATCACATTTGTCAGTCAACAACCCAAAGCAGCTGAGACGGGCATGACCAACGCTCCACCCACAACTGGGGAGTACTGCATGCCCTTGACACCTGGTTATGAGAATCTGATCTTTAATTAAATTGTGCCAGGAGGCTTTCTTTGGCAGGAGCCTGGAATGCTGCAGACTTGAATTTGCTGAGGGATGTCCTTCTGACACGTCAAAGGCACTCCCGCTATGCAGCCTCCAGCCACTTGTTCTGGTTTAGCAGCAAGAAAGCAATTGCTGAAGTAGCAGGGAAGAAAACCATGGAGGCTGTTTCTGGGCTGTTAGGAAAGCTACTTTAATTTCTGACCCTCAGTTTCCTCTTGTATAAAATACATATAAGACTATGTACTTTACAGAGTCATGAGAATTTAAAAAGCAGATATAGAGAGAGGCACCTAGTACGCTGTGTGGCACAAAATAGATGTCCAATAAATATCTGTTCTTATCCCCCACTCATCTTTTTAGTTTCATCTCTATTATTCCCTAAACTTGTTCATTCCAATTCAATATTCTTTCACGCTCCTGCCTTTGCCCACACTGTTCTCTCTGCCTAAAATGTCCCAACTTGTCTGCCAAGCAAACTCCTACTCATTCTTCAAGACCCAGCTTGATTCACTTTCTCTATGAAACCTTCACAGAAACCCCCCTACTTCTATCTTTTCCCCAAAATTTAATAGCATTTTATACATACTCTATGCAGTAGTTTCCATATTTCACAATAACTTACCAGACCATGAGCAAGTCAAAGGACAAAACTGAGTCTAATCAATCTCTATTCTCCAAGTCCCACCCAGCATAAACCTGGCACACATGACGTAATTAGCAAAGATTCACTGACTAAAACAGCCTTGTTTACAGAAAAAAAACATAGGAGCTAGAAGGATCATGAAAAATCAGCCAGTTCGAAACCTTTATTTTATAGCTGGAAACCTGAAAGACATAGGGGTATGAAATTTACCTAAGATCACTCAATGAAATAATGAGGACATGATGAGCCTCTGATTATTCTGATTCTCTTAAAAACACTCTCTTTCTACACTAATTATAGTTTGAGACAAAACGAAGAAAGGACTACCTGGAATTAGAGAGGTATGAGAGGCAGCAAAATTAAATGGAAAAGGCAGAGATTTGGAGTCACAGACTTGGAGTAGCCATGTGCCTTCACCCTGCCCTCCTCTCATCAATCAGGTCTACATAACTTCCTCATGTCTACCACCTTTGCAGGTAGCCACTAGAGTTACCTGCAGAAACCAGTACCAAAGGTCTGATACCTCTCCCACCGTCTTGGGAAATTCCTGATCTGCAGCCCCAGTTAAGCTATTCCCAACAGTTAAGGGAAGAATTCAAATTTAAGCTTCAAACCATTAGACTTCACAATGGATGCTCTGAACTAAGAAAATCATCACTGAAACCTGAAGCCCATACCATCTGAGAGCTGAAAGGAACCTGTATGGCCATCTGGTTCAACCACCTAAGGAACATGAAATCCACTCAGCTGCCTCCTAGATGGATGACCTTCCAGTCAATCTCTGCTTAAACATGTCCTGTGATTTCCCACACTGCCACATGCTGCCTCAAAGGAACATTTTCTCCTGGAAGTGTTAAGAACCACAGCTTGAAAGTGGACTGCCCTCTCTCCTCTAAAAGATAATCAGGACTAAGTCAATCAAGATTCCAGTGTCCATTTACTTCACTCATCCTCAATTACCCAAAATCTTGTCCCCAACCTTTTCTGTATCCCCTCTAATCTCATCAAATCCCTCACCCCTTTCCTGACTCTGGATGCCTTTCCCGATTTCCTCTGCAACTTCCCATTTGTCCCGGGCTTACCGCCCATTACCTCCTTTTCTTAAAAGAAACCTGGCTATCACCTAAAGAAGAGACTTTGGCAGCCCTCTCAACTGGAGGCTATTTTCTCATACCCAACCTATCAGTGTTGTCCTTAACTTTCAGGGCTATTTCCAAATAATTCCTTTCTCCTTGTAAAAACCTCTTTCCTTTGAGTAGCCTCCACTGGTTGCTATCACACTTCTTGCTGCCTAATACTTCCTGGTCACCTCATTCAAAGCCTTTAGTTTCTTGATCAGTCTTCTTCTGTACCCCTCTAGTTATAATTCTAGGTGAACTTTACAGCCACGATGATGACCATTCCAACACCCTGGCCATTTCAATTGCAGACCTCCAGCCCAAGTTGGCCAATACTCCCATGATCACACCCTGGACCTTATCGCCAAAATGTGGATCAACTCCAATACCTGGAATGAATCACATATGCTCCAACACAACCCCCTATCCACGCAGCTCACTTGCTCAAGAACTTCTACTACAATTCCTAGACTTTATATTGAGCTCTATCCATTAGTACCTCCTGCCTTCACTTCTCTTCTTCCGTAATTACAGTCCATCAAAAATCACTCAAACATCAAAACCCATCAGTCGCCTAAAACTCAACAACAAAAACCCTAACAACTCAACTCAAAAATGAGCAAAGGATCAGGGAAAAAAAAAATAAAAGATATGTGAATGGCTAATAAGCACATGAAAAAAATGTGCAACATCACTAATCATTAGGAAAATGAAAGTCAAAACTACGATGAGATAACACCTTGGTCCATTAGGACAGGTACTATCAAAAACAAAAAAAGAGAGAAACCAACAAGTGTTGGTAAGGATGTAGAGAAATTAGAACCCCTGCACACTGTTGGTGGGAATGTAAGATGGTACAGTCACTATGGAAAATAGTATAGTAGTTCCTTAAAAAATTAAAAATAGAATTACCATATGATCCAGCAATTCCACTTCTGGGTATATACACAAAAATACTGAAAATGGGGTCTAAAAGAGATATTTGTACACCCGTGTCCATAACAGTATTATTCACAATAGCTAAAACATAGAAGCAGAGCGCCTGAGTGGCTCAGTCAGTTAAGCGTCCAACTTCAGCTCAGGTCATGATCTCATGGTTCATGAGTTCGAGCCCCGTGTCGGGATCTGTGCTGACAGCTCGGAGCCTGGAGCCTGGAGTCTGCTTCGGATTCTGTGTCTCACTCTCTCTCTCTGCCTTCCCCCACCCCAGCCCTGTTTGTGCTCTCTCTCTCAAAAAATAAACATTAAAAAAAAGTTTTTTTTAATGTAGAAATAATACAAGTATCCATTGGCAGATGTATAGATAAGCAAAATGCAGTGTATATATATATATATACACTCAAATATTATTCAGGAAAGGACAGAAATTCTGTAATATGCTACAACATGGATGAACCGTGAGAACATTATGCTGAGTTAAATAAGCCAATCACGAAAAAGACAAATACTACACAATTCCGCTAATATGAGATCCTTAGAGTGGTCAAAATCATAAAGATAAAAAGTATGATGGTGGCTGCCAGGGGCTGGTGGGAGGGGAGAAAGGAGGGTTACTGTTTAGTAGGCAGAGAGTTTCAGTTTTATAAAATAAAAAGAGTTCTAGGATGAACAGTGGTGATGGTTGCATAATAATGTGAATGTATCTAATGCCACTGGCCTGTACACTTAAAAAATAGTTAAGATGGTAAGTTTTATGTTATAAACTTTTTACCACAATAAAAAAAAGTAAAGAAAAAAGTAACGGGAATTAGAATTTACTATCCAATAAATACACTACCATGTGCTGAAAGTTCACAATGGTATCACAGTCATATTACCATAGGAGCCTGTTAACACTGGGGTAGAGGCCAATGAACTGAAACTTAAGATATAAATCACAGGGGGGGCCTGGGTGGCTCAGCCAGTTGAGTATCCAACTCTTGATTTCAGCTCAGGTCATGATCTCATGGTGAGATCAGGTCCTGCCTCAGACTCTGTGCTGGCTGAGGAGCCTGCTTAAATGAGATTCTCTCTCTCCCTCTCCCTCTGCCCCTCCCCCACTTGCACACACACGTTTTCTCTCTCCCTCTCTCTCAAATAAAAAAGATATTAATTATAGGCAAATGGCAACTGATTCATAGTAAAATCTGTAGAACAGTAAGACAGCTTATAACAGGCTTTCACTGTACATATATACTTTAAGTAAATCTGATCAATCTAAACAAATCTGATTAAAACACACATATCTCTTTGCCTTCTCTCCCTTTCCAAAATTCAACTGGAAAAATCTCAGCTTTGGGATACCTGAACTCTAGCTCCCCCCCAAATGTCTCTTTACGGAAGCAGCCAAATGTCCTAGAGAACACCTCCTGATTGACTGCATTCACTTGAAAATTACGATACCTCTCTACATATAATTACCGTGCCTCAAATGGGCACTCGATTGGGCTTCCCACTCACCCACTCACCCCTTCCCCTTTGCTGATGAACTCCCCTTCTCTGAGAACACAGAAATCTTTACAGGAGAATTCCATCTTCCCACTTCCAAATCTCTGTGCCAGCCTGCACCTGCACCGCCCAGTTACAATGAAGGTGTTCCTACTCCCATCAACAGCCATTCTCTCTTCTCCCTCTACTCCTTTACTTACACTCGCTCTCACCTGGAATGATCTCTTTCAGCTACATGAATCAATGAATCAATTAATCAGTCTCTCTTCCCCACTCCCTCTCTCTTTTAGATCTATTAGGTCATTCGACACATATTTATTGAGCATCTAACACTAATCTAGCTGAATAAGACAAAGTCCCTGTGTTGGTGGATTTTATGGACTAGTAAGAGAAGCAGACAAAGAAATAAGCAAATAAATATACAATGTCAAATCCATAATGGAAATTAAAGAGTAGGACATGTGAATACGGAGGGAGCAGAGATGAGGGTATGTAAGATGAGATGATCAGAGAGGCTTCTCTGAGGAAGAGACACTTAAGACCTGAATAAATGAGACAACTGATCTTAGTAACACCTGGAAGCATTTTAAGCAGAGGGAACAGTAAATACAAACGTCCTAGATGAGAGTATTTTGGGGCAGGTAGGATTGCAAAGAGGGCAGCAAGACAAAAGTTTACTGAACAAGGAGAAGTGTGGCAGGAAACTAAGGTTAGAGATCTAGCCAGAGGTATATATGTAAAGTCCTACATACAGTAGGATTCTGTATCGAGCATGGGAAAATACTAAAGAGTTTTGAGTAGCGTTCTGATTTATGTGTAAACCACTCTGGCTGCAGAGAACAGACTGCAGGGGAGCAAGGGAAAAGTAAAGAGACCATTAAGAAATTATTATAATAATCCAGGTGGGAACTGATGGTGGCTTGAATGGATTGCAGGCGGCATACAGTAGTACAAGCAAAGATAGATATTTTGAAGGTAGAGCCAAAAGGTTTCTTTAGAGATTGGATGTGAGAAAAAAGGAAAAATCAAGATGATCTCTAAATTTTTGGTCTGATCTGAGAAAACTGAGTGAATATAAACCTGCTACAGTGTCTCCTATTGACAGACACCAACGTCTTCCTGAAAACACCACATATTTCTTTGTTTCCCTTCATAGCACAGCTTCTCAAAAGAATTGTCTATTCATACTATCCCCACTTCCTCCCCTTCTGTTTGCCAACTAATATCCTACATTGCACCAAAAGTAGTCAAGATTAGCAATTATCTCCATGTTGCTAAATCCAATGGTTACTATGCTGTCTTCACCTTACTCAATCTCTCTGCGGCATTCACCTGGTTTTCCTCCTTTCTGTGTACTCCTATCTCCTTTGCGGACCCTTCCTAGCTATCCTCGACATGTCCAAGGTTAGAAACCTCCTTTCCTCACATGCCACATTCTCCTCTAGATGATCTCATCCATACCCACAGCTTTACATATTACCTATATGTAGATGATGCCCTGGTTTCTATCTTTAGCCCAAAAGCTCTCTTTCAGACTAATAACCATCTGTTAGACAATTCTACCTGTATTTCTCATAAGTACCTAAACCTGACATGAACAAATGAAACTCTTGGTATTCACGGCATCTATCATGAATTTTAATTACATTTGCTTATTTATTATATATCTCCATCAATAAACAGACAGCTTCACAAAGGATCAACTAAGTCTTTGGTGTTTATTAGTATATACCTAGCAACTAAATAGTACTTAGCAAGAGTAGACACCAAGATTTACTAGACCCTGTCTCTACCCTCAAAATAGTCACATACTAATGGGATAGGCAGATACATAAACCACAATGACAGTATGCTATGACATGGTAAGTGCCACTGTGAGTGGTGAGAGGAAGAACAGGAGTGCTTCATGAATCCCCAAAAAGGGCCCTTAACAGCCCTGGAGTCAAGGAAGGCTTTCTTAAGAAGATAAGAGTTTATTTTTGCAAGAATAGTTAGTTATTCAATGTCTACTATATACATTTTTCTTTTTTATATAATTATGCTTAACCTTTATAATAACTCTTCAAGGTAGGTAAAAATATATTCTATTTTAGATATGAAGCTTAGAGAGATTAAAAATCAAGTAGTTAGTAGGTAGTGGAACCAAAATTTGAACTGAGGTCAGTCTTCTTTTCAATCCCTCCACCTTCTTTCTTTCTCTTTCTTTCTTTTTTTTTTTTTTTGCTATATCACAAGGCATCACCAAAAATAGTATCTTTTATATTTGCCACCTACCATGTGACCTAAAAGAAATCACCATGCCTCTTGACCTCAGTTTTTAGCATGGGGTTCAACTACCAGTCAGTCTCTAAATCCTCCTCATTCTAACTCCCTCCTTTTCCTTTGTTATTAAAGAGCAAGATTCCTGGCGCCTAGGTAGCTCAGTCGATTTAGCGTCAGACTCTTGATTTCGGCTCAAGTCATGATCCCATGAATTCATGTGAAATCGAGCCCCACATCAGGCTCTGCACTGACAGCTTGGGATTCTCTCTCTCCCTCTCTGCCCCTCCCCTACTTGTGCTAGCTAGCTCTCTCTCAAAATAAATAAATAACCTTAAAAAAAAAAAAAAAAAGACTGAGGTGGTGCCTAGATGGCTCAGTCAGTTAAGCATAGGACTTCAGCTGAGGTCATGATCCACCGCTTCATGAGATCAAGCCCCACCTCCAGCTCTGTGCTGACAGCTCAGAGGTTAGAGCCTGCTTGGGATTCTGTGTTTTCCTCTCTCTCTGCGCCTCCCCTGCTCATACTAGTCACTTTCTCCTCTCTCTCTCTCTCAAAAATAAATGAAACATTAAAAAAAAAAAAAAAGATTGAGGCTCAGTTTTAAACTAGTCAGTGAGCAACCCTAGACATTTCTTTCATGCTATAGCATCTAAGTATTTTTCATGGCTGAAAATACATTCAAGAATAACAGTAGTAACATCTGTAGATCAGTTCACAGTTTACGAACAATTTCACACATTCATTATTTCATTTGATCTTCACCAACCCTGTGAGGTGTTAAATCTCTATCTTACAGAGGCCAATGGAAGTGAAATGCCTAACCTAGCTCTATCGGGTCTCCGGACTCTACAGCCCACCAGAAATTGAATTTAAGAAAAGAGAGGGGTGTGGTAGGGGATGAAGAGAGTAAAGGACTCACAGAGGAAGCTCACCCAAGTGGCCTAGAGCCAGAAGAAATTAACAGGGACGAACTCAGTTTCCCTTCCAAGGTAATGAGTGTGTGGCCAGGGCACAGTGACCTACCACATGGAACTGCTCTTTTTTCATTTCAGTAGTACCTTCAGTCCAGCCCCACAAGTAGACAGAAAAGAGAATATAAGAACACTCTTTGTACACTATACACGTACACAGGGTCAGAAGATAACACGGTATAAAAGAACTGATACCACCTTTAAAGAAGACTTGAATTTAGGCCCAATCTCTGCCACTGACTTGCTGAATAAAAAGTTCCCTCTCTCTGTGTTATCAGAGCCCCTCGTGCTTCGGTCAGGTATACTGATCACATGAGGTTACAGACACCCATACTCCTTGACCTGCAATGGAAGGTAGCAACTGAGTCCAATTTCCATCTTTGTATCCCCAGCACCTGGCATCATAACTAACACTGAATAGATGACCCAGAGAATATGTGATGATGGATGTCATATTCAAAGCTTTTTGTACACATATGCATTCCACATTACACTCTACACAGTGAGTGTCAGGAAAACAGCAACCTTGTCTTATCTCTGCTTCACCTCTCACTCTCCTACTTTGAGGACACTGCTCAAGAAAAGTTCATTGAGTAGAAACAAAATAGTCCTAAAAGCTAGCCTTCGGAGAGAAAGAAATTAACCTATATTGTCCTCTTTTCCAGACTGTAGTCTTTCCCACCATACCTACCTCAACCCCCAAATAACCTCTATCTTGCCCAGTCCACCTTCTTCTTCAAAAGACCACTGTGCTTCTACCCAGCACCCTACCCTCCTCCCTCTTCCCCATCCCTGTCTTCCCAAGGCTCACAAGTCCACCTCTTTTCCTCCAGGTCAACAACGCTTTGAAGCTGCCACAAGGCCTTTATTCCTCTGCCAGTCACTTGTCTCACAAAAGAGAGGCTGGGCCCAGCCCTGGTGGACACCTTGCACTTCTCCCACTCTAGTCTTCAAGCTGTCCACTTTCCATCTTGCTTATTCCCTACTGCCTACTGCTGCCCCCTCCAGGGGAGCTAGGGGTCAAATCCTGAAAGAAAGATTGCTTACTGGCAGGCCCAAAGCAAGGCATAGATGAAGTAAGGAGACAGACTGGCACTTGAGGAAGACAGAATTTATAGATGAAAGCTGAAAGTAAGGGAGTTAGGTAGGAAATGGAGAGAGTTTGGACCTCACAAATACCACAACAAAGGTCCATACAAACCACTAGGTTTATTAATAATGAGAAAGCTTAACCAACAGTTCTAAAAGGAAAAGAGAGGAACGTCTAAGCAAGAAGAGAAGGACACAAGAGAGGGAAGGAAAAACTAGCTATGGAGGGGAAAGGATAAGAAAGGGAAGTATGAGGAGATGAAGAAGAAGGAAGAAAATGGAAGGTAGGAGAAAAAATAGGGGAAGGAAAAATGATCAGGAGTAGGAAACAGAAAAATGGGGAGAGGAAGACAAGGAGGCAGAGTCACAGAAAAAGTGGGAGGAGGTAGGGGATTCAAAACCATCAAGGTAGGATAGTATCAGACTTAGTGTTTCTTGGTCCCAGATGATCAAGAAGGAAAGAATTAGATAGAGTGAGTAAGACATTACACAGCCCCCAAGGTCTGTCATTAAGTAGGATGAGTAAGGAGGAGGCTCCAGAAAAGACAGTCTCGTTTATTATTTTTTTAATATTTTATTTTTGAGAGAGAGAGAGAGAGCATGCAAGCAACCTGGGGAGAGGGATAGAGGGAGAGAGAAAAGAATCCCAACCAGGCTCCACCATGCTCAGCACAGAGCCCCATGCAGAGTTCGATCCCACAACCCTGGGATCACAACCTGAGCTGAAATCAAGAGTCAGACACTCAACCGAATGAGCCACCTAGGCGCCCGAAAGATAGCCTAGTTTAAAGCAGCTTTACACTCAAGTATCAAATCATTGGCCAGTTCACAGAAAAACCATTAACATGCCTTGACCTGTTTCTTGCCAACCCCACCTCTCTAAACCCAACATACCTACACTCCACACTAAAATAATCAGCAATCTCAACCTCTGCCTTGTCCATGAAGTCTCTAGGTCCTCAGCAGACCAGCAAGATGTCATCCAAAAGGCTGGCTGGAGGACAGTAGATACAGAGGCCTGCTCTCAAGCTTCCCTGTCTTCTACCGTGTTGAAGGGGACATCTCTGCAGCCCGTTCTAGGGTTTAATCAGCTTACTTTTCCAAAAGGCAGTTACAGTCTGCTGAAGCCAGAGTTACAAAAAGAACATCAAGCTCTTTGCTGCATAAATAAGGAAACTGAGGCCCACAGAAGCTACCAGAACAGGACCAACCTAGGTCTCCTATCTCCCGGTGTTTACTCCACCTCTTAACAGGTCACTTATAATATATAGCCCTCCCCAGCACCCAAAAGAAAACCTCCAAGGTCCCAGCAGGCCAGCAGCTAACCCAAGGTAGAAGCAAGCATCACCCGAAACACCAAGCAGAAGGGTGTTAGCAAAAGAGAACGGCCCCTGAGGCACAGCAGTTCCCCAAAAACCAGCTTCCCCTTCACAACCTTTCCTAGCCAGAGCAGACTCCAGGTGCTGGCCTAGCCCTAGGACGGCTCATCTGAGGGTTCCGCCCTCAGCCCTTTCTCTCACTCAGGGTCTCTTTCCTAAACCCACCGGTCTGCGCGGCACCACTCCCCGGAAGCCAGCGGAGACCCCTCCCCCTCCCCAGCAGTGCCCAGCTGGGCGTGCCCCAGGGTGGGCCAGCTTTACCTGGTGGGGGGAGCTGGCCCCGGCATCTCTGGCCGCTGTTTTTGTCGCAGAGCCGCACCTCTCCCGCCCAGCTAGCGGCACAACGCCCCGGCTCCACCCGCGCCGCTCTACTCGGCTGGGGCCGGGCTCCCGGCAGCTCAGCCGCCCCAGCTCCCGCTCTCGGTTGCAGCACGCTCCCGCCCTCGCAGGGCGCAGCGAAGGCGCAGCTCCGGGGTTGGTGAAGCAGAAGGGGCGGGGGAAGAAGGGAGGGAAGGAGGCGGGAGGAAACCGCGCTTCTCCCTCCCGCCTCCCCCTCCCTCCCGCCTCCCCCGTAGAAGCTCTGAGGGCGGGGAGACTACTACCTTCCCAACCCTCTCAGCTATTCTCCCCTACCTAGTCCCCCTACCTCCTGGCAGGAGGTAATTTCTCGCTGGGGCTAGGCTGTTGAGGGCCTGTCAGAGTCCTGAGGGAGCCCCAAAGTCAAGGAAGAGAACCAGACCCGCTCTGTGCCTTAGTTCCTGCAGCTGTACCTGGACTCAAGAGCAATTCAGGTCAAACCCAGTATTTTACCAGATTAGTCTTTAGGAAAAGAAATGCACACACCCTTCTAACCCACCAGATTCTAATTCTGATGCCCTAGGGGAAACTCTAGGTGGACACTTATAGCTGCTTCTAAGCAAAGAAAGCTCAGCAGCAGCTACCATTTATTAAGTGCTATTGTGTACCAGGCGCTTCACAAAATGTTATGGCTAGGGACGCCTGGGTGGCTCAGTCGGGTAAGCGTCTGACTTGGACTCAGGTCATGATCTCGCAGTCCGTGAGTTCAAGCCCAGCGTGGGGCTCTGTGCTGACAGCTCAGAGCCTGGACCCTGCTTCAGACACATTATGTGTCTCCCTCTCTCTCTGCCCCTCCGCCACTGACCCTCTGTCCCTCTCTGTCTCAAAAATAAACATTAAAAATTTAAAAAACAACAACAACAACAAAATGTTCTGGCTATCTCACCACAACCTGATGAAGTAGGCACTCCACCAAATCACATGTCAAAACTGAGGTCCAGGAAGAACGTGGTTTCATACAATAAGTATTTCTTAAGCACATATTGTGAATCAGGCATTAAAATGAGCCCTGAGCTGAGCGACACATTACAGGACATTCATCAACCCTGGCCCAGACCCCTTAAACTCCACTAGTGCCCCCTCAATCATTTAACATTAAAAAAACAAAAAACCTTCATACATTTCCAAATGCTCCCTAAGCGGTAATATTATGCCACTAACTACCCCTTCTACACCCTGCACTTAAGACATATGGCAGGAGTCAAATTACGCAAGGTCTCTTCCAGGTCAGAACTAGGAGTCTGGGTTTTGTTCTAAGTTTTAACAGTCAGAGCTTTGGATGATTTTAAGCAGAATGACAACATCTAATTACATTTTCAACAGATCACTGATTGCTGAATGGAGAGTAAAGGGGAGGATGATAGAAGCAAGAAAACAAGTTAGTAGGTTCTTTCAGAACTCCAGGCAAGAGAAGATAATAATGATTTAGACTAATATATTGGAAGACGAGCTGAAACAAAACGAGCATATTCTAAGGATACAGCTTGAAGAAGCTGCAGAACTTAAAAGACAGAATGTGATGGGTGAGAGGACAGTGACTTCCCCAAGACCACACAACAGGAAAACGGCTGCGTTGTCCCAACTCTGGCCTGACTTCTAAGCCTAGGCTTTATTTCTCTCTGCCATGTTAGTCATTTTTATATCAACTGCCATAAAGAGCAGTTAACCAGCATTATGCCTGACCAATGATTTAAGTGTGCTAGACAGAAATTTTATGGTATTTATCCATTTTCCTTGTCAGATGTCTACACCTCCATTCAATGTGCCCCAATTATTTAACTGCAGAAGGATGCAGGGGAAGAATTCCAGGAGGACAGAAAGAGCTCTTCTGTTAAGTATCTTCCTTCCCAGATCCTGAGTATCCATACTAGTCCAATTACCAAAGTCCCAAATTGATGGAGATAGGGAATTTCTTGAAGACACCCACATTATAGAGAGAATTGGTCAAAAACACCGACTGGGGGACCTGCGACACTATGAGAACCCAGCTTCGAAGTAGTTTTAGGATGTTCCTTTAACCCATACCCTTGTCTCAACTTATACGGAGTGGATGAAAGCCAGAAACAGTCCTCTGCTTTGGACATAGTTTTTCAAAGTAATGATCAATAATCATAGCATCTGATCTTAGCCAACTTTCCACCCCATGTAGCATCCCCCTCTTACAGATGGTTTTCTAGGTTCTGCTGAAATACATGTAGGAACACAGAGCTTCCTTGAAAACAGCACTATTAGACAATGCTTCCTAACATTCAACCAAGTGCCTCTCGGTAACTTCCAATTCTGCCTCCTGGAAAACATCCTGCAGGGCAAATATTAAAGGCTTTCGGATGTGTGTTATGGTAATCTACCAAGCCCCTGCACTTTTTCTCTTCTCCAGGATAAATACCCCCAGTTCGACTGATCACCTGTTCATTCAATAACTATTTAAGCTCTTGTAGAAGCCACCAGGGATAGAAACATCAGTAAACAGGACCAAACCTTTATAGTTTATAGTTTTAATATGATGGTTTTCAACTCTCCCTTTGCATCAAAATTACCTGGGAAAGTTTTAAAATATACACTGAAGGGCACATGGGTGGCTCAGTCATTAAGCATCTGACATCGGCTCAGGTCATTATCTCACAGTTGGAGAGTTCGAGTCCCACATCAGGTGGAGCAGGAGCCCCACTTCGGGTGAGCTGGAGCCCTGCTTAGCTCCAGTCCTGCTTCAGGTAAAAACATGATTCCAGGTGAGCCCCACTTCTCTCTCTCTCTCTTTCTTTCTCCCCCTCCATTCCTCTCTCTCTCTCTGCCCCTCACTCTCTCTAAAAAAAAAAAAAGTTTGGTTATGACTTTTCAAATACAACAGCAAAATCACAATCCACAAAAGAAAAAGTTGGTAAATTGAATTTTATTAAAATTTACAACTTCTGCAAAAGATACCATTAAGAAAATGAAAAGACAAGTCATAGACTTGAGAAAATATTGGCAAAGCACATATCTGATAAAGAACTTGTATCCAAAATATACAAGAACTCTTAAAACTCAATGGCAGGAAAACGAACAACCCAATCCAAAAAATGGACAAAAACTCTGAACAGACACCTCGCCAAAGAAGATACAGAGAGTCTGAAGCATCATACGCATACAGAGACAATCAGCATCATATGTCATTAGGGACAATAATGAGGTGCACTACGTACCTATTAGAATGGCTAAAACCCCAAACACCGATAACACCAGATGTGGGTGAGTATATTCAGCAACAAGAATTCTCGTTCACTGCTGATGGGAATGTGGTACGGCCACTTTGGGAGACAGTTTGGCGGTTTCTTACAAAGTTAAACACAATATAGGCTTACCATGCAATCCAGCAATTGCATGCCTAGGTATTTATCCAAGTGTGTTGAAAATTTATGTCCATACAAAACCTTGTCCACAAATATTTATTGCAGCCATGTTGTTAACTGCCAAAGTTTATAAGCAACCAAGATACCCTTCAATAGAGAAATGGGTGAGCAAACATCCATACAATGGTGTATTATTCACAATTTAAAAAAAGTGAACTTTCAAACCACAAAAAGACATAGAAAAACCTTAAGTGAAAAAGTGTCAAGTAAAAAGCTAGTCTGAAAAGCATGATATTCTTGGAAAATGCAAAACTATAAAAGCAGCAAAAACATCCGTGGCTGCCAGGGATTTAGAAGGGGGTTGGGATAAGGATTAGCAAGTGAACATGGGGCACTTATAACACAGTGAAACTATTCTATATGATATCATAATGGTGGATAGGATACAGGACACTGTGCACTTGTCAAAACCCACAAAACTGTACAACGCAAAGAGTGAACCCTAATATAAATTATGAACTTTAGTCAGTAATAACGTGTCGATGTTGGTTCATCAATTGTACCTAATTCACAACACTGCAAGATGTTGATCATTGACAAAGTGTAAGGGGCAGGGGTAGAAAGAGAGCATATGGGAGCTCTTTGTACTTTCTGATCAATTTTTCTGTAAGCCTAAAAACTGCCCTAAAAATAAAATGTATTAAAATAAAGTAAAAAGTAAAAGTTTCAAGCAAAATAAAGGACATATAAGACAAAGCTCATTTTCTTTTTTAGTAGATTCATTAGACATAAAATTACTCTGTCAAATTGCTATAAAAATTTCTAAACACTCTCAATTTTTATGCTTACCTCATTGTAGACTGAGAACACTTCAGACTCTACTTTGCGTAGTGGTGACCTAGGACATCTTCCACTATGCATAGTCCTGTTTGCGGTGACCCTCTTCCTGCCTGGGACCCTATGGGGAACATGGATACTCTAAGTGCAGTTTGTCCCCTTCAGAAAATTGTTAAGACTATCACCTCCTTTAACTCTACTTACTTCCAATAATTTAGTCTAGAGCTGCATTAGTTTTTAGCCACTGCAATGTCTTTGGCTGACACTGAGCTCAGGCAGCCAAAACCACCATTTTTGTAAGAATAGCATCATGCTAGGTCTTCTCCAGCCTGCCCATATGTTGCTATTTGAGACTTAAAATGTAGAACTTCTCTGTCATCCTCCTCAAATTCCATCTTGTTGGCTTCAACCCATCTTTGCAAACTCCCTTGCTCACTCACGCTCTCTCTCTCTGTGCTATCTAGAAGTTTCCCTTCCAGTCTTTATCACCCGCAAATCTAATAAGTATGCTATCTCTTCAAAAATTTCTCAAACATCTATCATGTGTCCTTGCCTATACTAGGCTTCAGGGATTAAAGACAATTTAGAAATGGCCTATGTCTCCACTAATCACCACTAATAGAGGAGGCTAGCATATATAAAATGAAAAAGTCCCACCCTAGAAAACTGAATAAACAAAGTAAACAGGATAAGGTAGAAGAAACAACAGAACATTATCATACAATGTAAGGCCAGGCCCACTAACATTTTCAGCAGGAAAGATCCAATTCAGGCATCTTCTATTTTAGATTTCAGTTCTCAAAAACCAGGTGGTTTGGTTATAGAAGGCTGACTAGCTGGCTCACTCCTAGACAGCCAGCCAGCTAGGAGCAATAGTGGGTGCTACTATAGAAAGCTTGGCTAAACTTGGCTCCCTCTGATAAAACATAGGACTCATGAAAATGAGGCATACTGGTGAGAAGCCAGCATTCTATTTATTACTGAGGGCTAATAATGAAGGAAACTTTATTACTGAGGGTTAATAACCAATCAAACTTATAATCAAGGAAGAAACTAAAAGCTAAAGAAATGAAAAAGCAGAATCAAAATGAGGTAGAAGGGACTTTAGAGACAAAACTGTATATTCAAAGAGAGAAATTAAACCTTAGAGATGAAAAATAATTTGCACAAGTTTATACAAGTTAGCAGTTAACTTGTTTTAGGTGCAATTACTCCTTGCATTTATATAGTCCTATGGTTCACAAAGTAAATAATTCACAAGTTATTCTTCTGAGCCATGGACCCTGACCAGTAAGTAATGTTTTATCCATGTAATCACCGTAGCCCTGACCAGGCCCTTTTAGGTCACTTACCTGGCTTGTATACGCGTATGAGTTTCAACCCTCGGTAGCACTATATAAAGGCTAATGATTGGTAATAATTAGCAAAGTTTGTTTAGACACTACAGGTTGCAACCTAACTAATGGCTTATGTATAGTGATTATACAGCCCATAGGAAAAAAATATTGTTTTTATTTGATTATTTTGCAACCACAAATAATTTTAAGAACAACGCATTTACTGACTGAAAATTACAATCTTCTCGTATCACCAGTTAAATGTAGGAGGTCAGTCAATAGTGATGATTTTGCTTATAAAGTAGTCATCAAACATACTATTCTTTCTTGTAATTAGATGGCAAGGCTAGTTACCTATTAAGAACCATGAAATGAGGTATAGTATAAAATAAATAAATAAAGATGCCTGGGTGGCTCAGTCAGTTAAGTGTTGACTCTTGATTTTGGCGGAAGTCATGATCTCATGGTTGGTAAGTTTGAGCCCTGTGTCGGGCTCAGCACTGTGTCAGCATGGAGCCTCCTTGGAATTCTCTCTACCTCTCTATGCCCCTACCCGACTCATGCTCGCCCACTCTCTCTCTCTTGCTCAAAATAAATAAATTAAAATTTAAAAATTAAAAATAAATAACAACAACAGCTTACAAAAATACTGCTAGAAAAGAAAGAAGCAATGAAGGGCATGGCATTTGGGATGGATACTGAAGAAGCAGAATTTCTATAGACAGAGGTACTGAGATTGGGGATAGGATAGAAAATTCTCTCAAGGGAACCACAAAAGCAAAGACTCAAAGGAGGAAAAAGCATTCACTCTGTTTAGAAAATAGTAAATAGTCTAGTCATTCAAGGAAATAGCAAATAATCTCATTATTCATTTACTACTTACTGAATATGTTCTACATGCCAGACACAGGGCTAGTCATAAGGGATGCAAACATGAAGAGACCTACTTCTCAGAAGCAAAGCATTTTTAAATACAGCAGAAGACAAAGCTGTGTCACTGACAGTTGGACTTAACAGGTCCAAAATCTGTTCCTTCTTCAGTTGTCCCCCTCTCAGTAAATAGCAATTCAAGTCTATCAGTTACTTAGCCAAAATTTAGATTTGCCTTTGACTCCACCTTTTCTATCACCTCTACATCGAATCCAACACAAAGCACAAAGCCACACTGACAACCTAGTCAGTGGAAATGACTGCCATTACTTTTTTTTTTAAGTTTATTTACTGTGAGAGAGAGAGAGAGAGAGAGAGAGAGAGAGAATCCCAAGCAGGCTCCACACCAGCGCAGAGCCTGATGCGGGGCTCAAACCCACAAGCTGTGAGATCATGACCTGAGCTGAAACCAAGTGCCGGACGCTTAACCAGCTGAGCCACCCAGGTGCCCCGACATTACTTCTGATCATTAGATGCTAGAAAGGGTAGCTCTGCCCCTCTGGCAGTGCGAGAATTCAACCTCAGTTGAAGAGCCACTAGCATCAATACCACTTCGATGCCAGACTCAAACTTGCAGGCCAATGCTACTGCTTCTGCCACCAAAGACAGAAAGTTAGCTCTCCGTTACTTTTTCTCTCATGTCATTAAGTCCTAAACCCAAGTGCAGTTTTGGTGAAAGCTAGGTCACTGCTCTAGAAGCAGAGCAATTTGAAAAGCAACTATCTAAGATAAGATACATTTTTATCACTTTTAGGGGATAGCATCTTTGCCCCCAAGAAGACTCATAAACTGGGGAACACACAATGCTGTGCAGTAAAAATGAATGATACCTATTCACTTCAGTTATCTGTTACTTATACTTTTTCTTCCCATATGTAAATTGTCTTTTAAAAATACAGCCTATCATCACTAATTGTGAGGGAAATGCAAATCAAAATCACAGTGAGATATCACCTCACACCTGTTAGAATGGCTGTTATCAGAAAGACAAAAAATAACAAGTGTTGCTGGGGATGTGGAGAAAAGGGAGTCCTTGTCCACTGCTGGTAGGCATGTAAATTGGCACAGCCACTATGGAAAACAATATGAATATTCTTCAAAAAACTGAAAATAGGGGCATCTGGGTGGCTAAATGCTTATTTATGGCATATAAACAAGTGTTTATAATAATGTCTAAAATAATGTTTAAAATATAATATAAAAATTTTAAATAATGTTTATAATAAATAAACCATTATAAAAGGTTTATTTTTGAGAGAGACAGAGCATGAGCAGGAGAGGGGCAGAGAGGGAGACACAGAATGTGAAGCAGGCTCCAGGCTCTGGGCTGTCAGCACAGAGCCCAAAGTGGGGCTCGAACCCACAGACCATGAGATCATGACCTGAGCTGAAGTCAGACACTTAACTGACTGAGCCACCAAGGCACCTCTGTAAATAAAACATTTTGTAAAAATTAAAAAAAACAACAACAACAACGCTGAAAACAGAACTACTATATGGTCTAGCAATTCCACTTCTGGTATTTATCCAAAGAAAGTAAAAACATGAATTTAAAAAGATATATGCATGATGAAGTACTATTTACAATAGCAGATACGGAAACAATCTAAGTATCGATTGATAGGTAAATGGTTAAAGAAAATGTGATCTATACATACAACAGAATACTATTTAACCATAAAAAAGAATGAAATCTTACCATTTGCAACAACATGGATTGACCTCAAGGTCAGTATGCTAAGCAAAATGTCACACAGAGAAAGACAAACATGTATGATCTCACTTATTGCGAATCTACACTTGAGCTTAGCCAAAGATCAAAGGCCAAAAGACCAAGAAGCAATATGTGGAATCTGAAAAAAAAAAAAAAAATGCTCATATAGATCAGGTGGGCGGGGAAGGAGATTGGTGAAACAGGTAAGGGGAGTCAAAAAGCACAAACTTCCAGCAATAAAGGAAGTCAGTCCTGGGGATGTGATGTACAGCATGGTGATTACAGTTAATAATACTGTAATACATATTTGAAAGTTGCTAAGAGAGTAAATATTAAAAGATCTCATCACAAGAAAAAAAGAAAGCAAAATGTTGTAACTATGGTGACAGATACTAACCAGACTTACTGTGGCGAACATTTCACAATGTATACAAATATTCCCCTAATCGGAACAGCCTTATCTCTCATTATCCCCCTTTGTTTCCTGGCAAACTTTTAATCTTCGGGTGTTAGCCTCTCTAAGCTAGCCATCTCTGCTGCGGTTCTGTCCAAAGGCGTGAGTAGGTCTTCCTCCTTTAGGATCTTAGAGCACCTCATGAAAATTTACCACGGTTGTCTTGTACCTCCAGCCAGACTATAAGTCCCTTTGGTTAGAGAATGTTTCATTCATTTCTGTTTCCTCAGGACCCAATCAAAGGCTCACGCATACAAAGTTCTTAACAATTATATCTACTGAATCAAAATAAATCTAAAAAATAAAAATATCACATATCTTTTGGCCCAGCCACACAATTGCTCTCTCTTAATCTGCTCCCATTTAGACCCCAGGATACATACTTGTTAAATATAGCTGTTAAATATTTAAAACTGCAGCAACACAAGTATCTTTTTTTAAAAAGATTAAAGATTATTAAAAATAAATTCTTTACAAGTCCAAAAAAGCAGTTTGAAGGTCGTCCATTGTGTCATCAAAGCAAAAGACATTTTAATAGGCATATCCCTACTTTAAGAACTCAGAGACTCAAAAGACACAGATCTTTTTTTAATTTTTTTAATGTTTATTTATTTTTGAGAGAGACAGAGCATGAGCAGGGGAAGGGCAGAGCAAGAGAGGGACAGCGAATCTGAAGCAGGCTCCAGGCTCTGAGCTGTCAGCAAAGAGTCTAACGCGTGGCCCAAACCCACAAGCCGTGAGATCACCACCTGAGCCGAAGTCGGACACTTAACCGACTGAGCCACCAAGACACCCACAGATTTTTTTTTAATGAGCTCTCAATCTTTCTTGCCACTAAAATCTTTCTTTTCACATTAATTAAGCTTAGACTCCTGCTGTGGTGTTCCACTAGGTTAGTAAGGAATTAGAAAAGAAGTACTTCAGTCTCAAACATTTATGCAGTTCATTACAATAAATAAAACAGAGTCATATTCATTATCCAATTTAATTCTTACATAAAATCCTGGGAGATTTCTCCTCATAAGCAAAGCCCAGTCCTAAAGCCATCTCTCCCGAACAACTAGCACTACCAATGCCAGTCCAGCCCCCACCCATGCACACATTTGCTACAGCTCTTCTCACTTATACAGATTATCTGTTGTTCTCCACAGTGAAGTGTGAGCAGCTTGAGGGAAGGGCAGACCTATAGCACAATGTACAGCAGAGTAAATGCTTGGTACCTGCCGAATGAACAGGGCAAAGTGAGTTAGGCAGAAGAGTTAGCATATTTGCTTTAAAATAGAAACCGAGATGATATTCCCAAATTCTCCTAGCCAAGACATTAATCAGGGTGTTCTTGACTTTCAGTTCAGGACAGTCTTTACCACAATGCTCTCTCTCCAAGAACTGCTCAATGTCCAAAGGTAGTCCTAAACTAAGACTGAAGTCCTGGTGCTTGGAAAAGCCACTTCTCTGAGCATCAGTCTTCCTGTTTTTGAAGTGAGAACCATCACACTACCTTTCCCTCCCTGAACATACTGTGAAGATTACATAAGATGATGGGAAAGTGGCTTGAGATGTGTGAAATGATACACTACGCCAGAGTCAAAACTTAGGGTGAGGACTCCCAGTTAGCGACCGATTCAAATCAGAGTCTGATTTACCCTGGTCCTCATTTTACAGATGAGAAAAATAAGGTACAAAGAACTTACACTTGTCAAAGGCTCCAAACCTGGGAGGTACTAGAGCGGGAATTAGAAATCAGGTCTATCACATCCTCAAGAGCTTCCATGCTGCTTCCCCAACATTATAGAATTAAAGCCTTATCCTTCTTTAATTTCAATTACCACTACGCAGATGGAACAATGCTAATCTTAAATTAAGAGCATTCCATTGTCTCTCAGGCCAAATCAAACTAAGAGCTAGCCTTTTAGGTAGGTGAGCCTGACTGTAATCCCTGTGGTGCCCTGCCTCAGTAAGAAGAGCTAAAACCTGAACGTGTATGTTAGGAAATGTTTTGACCTCAATTTTGAAATTATTTTAACTAGACTAAAAATCTGACAGGAAAGATCAAAGTGAATAATCATTTTTTTTTTACCATTCATTGTTATAATTATGAAACATGGAAAAAAAGCCTAGGCTTTGAAATCAGTTCAAAGTTAGAAAAGAGAAGCCTAGGGGTGCCTGGGTGGCTCAGTTGGTTCAGTGTCTGACTCTTCTTTCAGCTCAGGTCACGATCCCAGGGTTGAGGGATTAAGCCCCACATTGGGCTCCATGCTGAGGGTGGAGCCTGTTTAAGATTCTCTCTCCCTCTGCTTCTCTCCCCTGCTCTCTCTCTCTCTAAAATTAAATAATAAATAAATAAATAAGAAAATAAGAAAGAACAACAACAACAACAAAAAGCCTGGACAAAGACCTAGAGGAGGGAATAAGTAGAACAAGAGAAGACAAGAAGTGACAACAGCTAGAGTAAGTGGGGTTGGCAGTGAGACCTATGAAAATACAATCCCGTATCTTTTTCTTCCTCCCTAGATACCCACATATCCTGCAAGGAACCTACCCAGTGATGCTTCTTTTCTCCCTTCCTGCACCCGAACAATATAGATTAGTAAGTCATTGAGAAAGTTTATAACCTTCCTTTGCTGACTCTTCAGCCTAAATGTCTTTCCAAAGACAGACTCAATGATAGACAGGCTGTTAGAAGACACATGACATTATACTGTCCTTCAAACAGTTTGGGGAAGGCTTTTTTGGTAGAGCCAAGTAGCTGCCATTATTTGCAGCCATAGATACCCATATATATGTAGCCAGCAATTCTTTTATTAGGGGTGAGAGTGTAGAGAAAAAAATTTTAAAGGATATATTTGGAATTCACATAAGGAGAGCAGTGTGAATATTTAATTTTCTCAGAAAGAGCTCTGACACAGGGCAGGCATCTGACCACAGTCCAAACACTTTCATGCCGTCGAGCCTCTTGGGCCTCAGCAGGACCTGTAAAAAGACTTCAAATGAAAACAACAGACTCACAACTCACAAGTCATTCCCTCAACAAGTTCTACCGACTTTCCCTAAGAGTCCACTAGACACGATGCCATGTGCTAGGTGAATTCAAAGAGCAGTCAATGAGTCAGGAGTAATAGATCAGAGTTAATCATGAAAACAGGAAGAATGAAGTAAGTACTTCATCAGAAGTGGGGGGAAAAAGGGATTGATTTTGACTATGGAGGTCAGAGAGGCTTCACCAGGTGACCTCTTCCCTTTACAGAGGCCTCCTGACTATACTGTACTCAGACTCTGACAGCCCACACCAGACACCTGAACAAGCATCCCAAGGGATTTTGTCATATACCAAAGAAAAGAGTCAGCTAAGCCAGGGAGAGGAGAAGACAAAGGCAAACCTTGGAAGAGTACATGCATAGATACATAAGGAATGGCCAATGACCATGGCTGGAGTGCAGGGTGCACAGAGGAATTAATAAGATAAGAGGCAGGAGGGGCACCTGGGTGGCTCAGTCAATTAAGTGTCCGACTTCAGATCAGATCATGATCTTATGGGCCCCACATTGGGCTCTGTGCTGATAGCTCAGAGCCTGGAGCTTGCTTCAGATTCTGTGTTTCCCTCTCTCTCTGCCCCTGCCCCACTTGCAGTAGCACTCTCTCTCTCTCTCTCTCAAAAATAAAGAAACATTTAAAAAACAGGGGAAAAAAAAGTAATGAGGCAGGAAAGGCACATTTGGGTCAGATTCTGGAGGGCCTTGCAAGGGAGTTGTCAAAGAATGGCAGGGACATGTCAAAAGTAGACAGAAGTCAACTTGAATGGGGCCCTACTGGCCAAATCAGAGAGAATTTGAGCATCAAAATAAAAAATAACTTGGAACTTGAAATTCATTCTATAAGCAAGGGAACTGTTATAAATTTTTTAAACAGAACAGTGGCATGATTTGACTTCTATTTTAGAAAGATCATTCTAGCAGAACTGTGAAAAGTATGGGAAGATTAAAAGCAGTAAGACTGTTAGGAAGCTACTGTGTTATAACAGCCCAGTTAAAAAATGATGAGAGCAGCCCAACATCGTGATCAGAGCTTAAACAGGGTGAGGAGACTCTATACTGGGGAGGGGGGTGAGGAGAAGGAGGCTGGTAAGGAGAACCGGAGCTCAAACAAGGTGAAGAGGGCATCTGTGCACGGAGCGGGAAGATGGACTGGTGTGGGGTGTAGGAATCCAAGTATAGTGAGGAGGGCATCCATATGAGGGTGAAGGTACATGGTACAGCAAGTCAGAACCCAAGCTGAAGGAAGAAGAAGAAATCTCCATGACACAGCAGCCTGGTCTAGGGTACCGAAGCCCACACAGGATGAGGAAAGCAGCCATACAGTGGAGAGAGCCTGTCACGGGGAGTTAGAACCTCAGCTCCTCACTACGTCTATTGTGAGGGCCTGGCAGCAGCATAAGCCCAACAGACATAGGCTTACCTAGCAGCCAGATCTTGGGTTCTAAATACCACTTACTACTAAAAAAAAAACCAAAAACCAAGGCCTCCTTGGTGAAATGGCTTATTCCAGTGCTAGGGCTGAGAAGGCACAAGATAACCCTAGAATATCTTCTCGGGCCAGAAAGCAAGGGAGTGGTCTAAGAATGGCAGGGACATGTCAAAAGTAGACAGAAGTCAACTTGAATGCGGCTCCTACTGGCCAAATCAGGGAGAATTTGAGCATCAAAATAAAAAATAATAGCAATAGCTTACTACCTACCAAATAGAATAGGAAGCCATGAGTCCATACAGATACAAATAAATACATGGAAAGCTTGGGACAGAAAAGGATATTTACATAGTTTCATAGTACCTCCTTACAAAATATTTATTAATTATGAAGGAGAAAAGAGTAACTTCTCAGTAGAGAAGCCTAGAACACACCAGCTTGAGCAAGTTACCACACAGAACATCAAAGTAATGACACAACCACAGCAACATATAATAGAATATGGACTCCAGAATTAGGTCCAGTTTTGATTCCTGACTCTGCCACCTTGACCTGATTATTTAACCCTTTTGAACTGGAATTTCCTCACCTATCAAATGGGGATAATGTTTTTATTTTAAGGTGTTGGAGAAATAATGTTTAAAGTACCTATCAAAAGTGCCATGAACAGGAGGGATTTAAAATGTACCTATCGGGGCGCCTGGGTGGCTCAGTCGGTTAAGCCTCCGACTTCAGCTCAGGTCATGATCTCGTGGTCTGTGTGTTCGAGCCCCGCGTCGGGCTCTGTACTGGTGTCTCAGAGCCTGGAGCCTGCTTCGGATTCTGTGTCTCCCTCTCTCTCTGCCCCTCCCCTGCTCACGCTCTGTCTCTATGTCTCTCAAAAATAAATAAACATTAAAAAAATAATAATAAAAATAAAATGTACCTATCGTTTAGCTACATTTTGCTATATTATATGTAACTTTTGCTATTATTTACATTATTATTTACAACGATTTGCATTATTATTTACACTGTTTTTATTTACATTATTTTTGCTATATTATTTGCAACTCTACCTTTTGCAAATAACTAATGTGTATACACAGTTTTAAATGCATCTAGGCTATCATTTATACCTCATAACCACCCTGAGAGGTTATGTAATAATAGTGGTACACTTTTTTCAATTTGACAGATGAGCAACTGAAACAAGAATAGAATGAACTGACGTGCCCAATTTTAACAGTTAGTTAAATGTACAGGTGAGCCTGAAACACACCCCCAAGTCCCTCTCCAGTGGCCTTTGCCCCTCACAGAGCTTGTGCTGCTAAAAGAAATGGCCCTTTTCAAGGGTTATCTCCCTTCACCAGAATGTGGAATAATATGAAAAGAAAGAATCCCTCTGAGATGAGAGTGTGATTAAGGACAACTAAAAAAGAGTAAAGCATCTTCCTCTCTCTCAGAACCAGAATAGGAAGAGGTACCTAACTACCTAGCCACTTAAAACTTATCAAAACAGCAAACTTTTCAGAAGGACCTAAGTGAAGAAAGCCCCACACAAGGCAAGTAATTTCACAACACGCTGTAACTAGAAGGAATCTTACATACCACTAAGTCCAACTTTCCCATGTACAGACAGGGAATCTGAGACCTGGAGAAAGGAAAGGACATATCTAAGGACAAAAAGAGTCATACTATGCCAACCCTATCATCACTGAATGCTGAAAATAAGGTCACTGTAGAGTCATTTGGTAACTATCACATATCAACACATATGCTGTCTTTATCACGTTCCTATGTTTTCAACTTTAAACCTGTGTGTTTTTCTGTCTCCAAAATTACAGTGAATGGCCCCAACATCTTAGTCATGTGCGTATTCCCACAGGCTTAGTAAGCAGTTGGTGACCAAAAATATACTTCTCATAAAACACAACGTGATCCAGGGTGCATAAGGTTGGTTTAACGTTCAAAAAAGATCAATCAATACACCACATTAACAGAGTAGAGAGCAGAAGCCGTAAGATCATCTCTACTGACACATAAAAAGCATTTGACAAAATCTAACAGCTTTTCATGATAAAACATTCAAGAAACCAATAATAGAAGGAAACTTCCTTAACATGATAAAGGGTATCCACGACAAAACCCACACTTAATATCACACTTAAATTGGTAAATAATTGAACACCTTCCCCCAAAATCAGGAACAAGAAAAGAATATCTGCTTTTGCACCTTTATTTAACATTATATTAAAGGTTCTAGGCAGAGCAATTAGACAAAATAAATAAATAAAAGCAACCAGATTAGATAGGAAGAAGCACAACGATTTCTATTTGAGGTCACATGATCTTATAATAGAAAATCTTGAGGAGTTGGCACACACACGCACACACACACACAACTATTTGAATTAATAAACGAGTTCAACCAGGTTGTAGGATACAAGAGCAATATAAAAGATACAAGATCAATACGAAAATCAATTGTATTTCCATACATGAGAGATAAACAATCCAAAAGCTGAAAGAAAATTTTTAAATTACATTTATAATAGCATCAAAAAGAATAGAAGAAGCATAAGACTTGTACAACCTTGAAAAAGAACAGAGTTGGAAGACTCACACTTCCCAATTTCAAATCTTACTACAAAGTGGCTGTAATGAATACAGTGTGGTGCTGGCATAAAGACAGAGCTATAGATCAATGAAACAGAATTGGGAGTCTAGGAAGTAACTCTTAAATCTATCGTCAAATGATTCTGACAAAGTATCAAGACAATTTAACGAGAAAAGAATAGTCTTTTCACCAAGTGGTGCTGGGACAACTGAATATCCATCTGAAAAAGTATGAAGTTGGCCTACTATCATATGCAATAAATAGTTCAAAATGGTACCTAAATCTAAATGTAAGAGCTAAAACTACAAAACGCTTAGAAGAAAACCTAAGTATAGATATTCACGCCCTGGGACTAGGCAATAATTTTTCAGATTTGCCACCAAAAACCCAAACAACAAAAGAAAAACTAAATAAACTGGATGACAGCGAAATTACAACCTTTTGTGCTGCAAGTGATAGCATCAAGAAAGCAAAAAGAAAATCCACAGGAGAAAATATTTATAAATCACCTATCTGATAAAGGACTATAAGATTATATAAAGAACTCTTACAATACATGCATACCTCATTTTATTGTACCTCATACACACTGTGAGGACAATTTTTACAAATTGAAGATCTGTGGCAATGCTGTGCCACACAAGTCTATTGGTGCCATTTTTCCATGAGCATTTGCTCGCTTTGTATCTCTCTGTCACATTTTGGTAGTTCTCACAATATTCAAAACTTTTTCATTATTATTATTATATTTATTCTGATGCTCTGTGACCAGTGATCTTTGATGTTAGTATAGTCATTGCTGTGAGGTACAACAAACCATATTCATGTAAGATGGTGAACTTAATTGATAAATGTTCCATGTGTTCTTACCACTCCACCAACCAGCTGTTCTCCCACCTCTCTCCCTCTCTTTGGGCCTTCCTATTCCCTGAGATACAATATTGAAATTAGGTCAATTAATAACCCTACAATGGCCTCTAAGTGTTCAAGTGAAAGAAAAAGTTCCTTGTCTCTCGCTCTAAATCAAAAGCTAGAAATGACTAAGTTTAGTAAGGAAGGCATGTTGAAAGCTGAGGTAGGCTGAAAGCTAAGCCTCTTGCGCCAAACAGCGAAGGTGTAAATGCAAAAGAAAAGTCTTGAAGAATATTAAAAGTGCTACTTCAGTGAATACACAAATGATAAGAAAGTGAAACAACCTTATTGCTGATATGGAAAAAGTTTGAGTGGTCTGGATAGAAGATTAAATGAGCCACAACTATGCCTTAAGCAAAATCTTAACCCAGAGCAAAGCCGTAACTCTCTTCAGTTCTATGAAGACTGAGAGAGGTGAGGAAGCTACAAAAGAAAGTTTGAAGCTAGCAGAGATTGGTTGATGAGGTTTAAGGAGAAAATATATAATTTAATAATATTATACATATTATAATAATATAATGCTACTCCATAATATAATATAAAAGTGCAAGGTGAAACACCCAGTGTGGTGTAGAAGCTACACTAAATTACCCGCAAGATCTAGTTAAGATAATTCATGAAGGTGGCTACACTCAACAACAGATTTTCAATACAGACAAAGCAGCCTTCTATCAGAAGAAGATGCCCTCTAGGACTTCCATAGCTAGAGAGGAGAAGTCAGTGCTTGGTTTCAAAACTTCAAAGGACAGGCTGACTCTCTTGTTAGGGGCTCATGTAGCTGGCGACTTTAAGTTGAAGCCAGTGCTTATTTACCATTCTGAAAATCCTAGGGCTTGGAAGAATTATACTAAGTCAACTCTGCCTGTGCCCTACTAATGAAACAACAAAACCTGGATGAGATCACACCTGTTTACAGCATGGTTTACTGAGGATTTTAAGCCCATTATTAAGACCAACTGCTCAGAAAAAAAGGATTGCTTTCAAAGTATGACTGTTCATTGACAGAGCATCTCGTTAGCTCTGATGAAGACATACAATGAAATGAATGTCTTCATGCCCACTAACACAATATCCATTCTGTAGCACATATATCAAGGAGTCAATTCAACTTTCAATTCTTACTATTTAAGATATATGTTTTGTAAGGCTACTGTAGATACTGATTCTTCTGATAAATCTGGGCAAAGAAACCCTGAAAACCTCTGGAAAGGATTCACCATTCTAGTGAATCAGATCTGAAGGCTCCACCTGTAATCCTAGTTCTTTTGCTCTTTCCACCACATCTGTACTTATTGCTACAATCTCATGATAAAACTTGAACAGATGAGGAGTGGTTTCTTACAGATGAGCAAAGGAAGTATTTCTTGAGATGGAATCTACCCCTGGTAAAGATGCTGTGAAGACTGTTGAAATGACAGAAAGGATTTTGAATATTACATAAACTAAATTGATTAAGCAGGGTTTGAGAGCTTGGACTCCATTTTGAAAGAAATTCTACCAACAATAAAATGCTAGCAAACAGCATCTCATCCCACAGAGAAATCGTTTGTGAAAGAAGAGCCAATCAACACAGCAAACTTCATCATTGTCTTATTTTAAGAAATTGCCACAGTCACGCTAACCTTCAGCAACCACCACCCTGATCAGTCCGCAGCCATCAACAGGGAGGCATGACCCTCCACCAGCACAAAGATTACAACTCACTAAAAGCTCAGATGATGGTTAACATTATTAGTAATAAAGTACTGTTTTCTTTTTCCTTTTAAGTAGACTCCACACCCAGCATGGAGGCCAACATGGAAACCAATGCAGGGCTTGAACTCAAACCACTGAGATCAAGACTTGAGGTGAGATCAAGAGTTGGATGCTTAACCAAATGAGCCACCCAGATACCTCAGTAATAAAGTTTTTTTTTTAATTTTTTTTAATCTTTATTTTTGAGAGAGACAGAGTGTGAGCAGGGGAGGGGCAGAGAGAGAGGGAGACGCAGAATCTGAAGCAGGCTCCAGGCTCTGAGCTGTCAGTACAGAGTCTGACGCAGGGCTTGAACTCATGGACTGTGAGATCATGACCTGAGTCGAAGTCAGACACTTAACCTCAGGTGCCACCCAGGCACCTCTAAAGTATTTTTTAATTAAGGTACATACATTGTTTTTTTAGACATAATGCTATTGCACACTTAACAGACTACAGTATAATGTAAACATAACTTTTATATGCACTGTAAAACCAAAGGATTCATTTGACTCACTTCATTGTCATATTCATCTTATTGCAGTGGTCTGGGACCAAACCCACAGTATCTCCAAGGTATGCCTACAATAGCGTTGGTGGTATCATGGTGAGCATAGCTGCCTTCCAAGGTAAGTCTATAATAGTAAAAAGACAACCCAATATAAAAATGGACAAAGGGTCTGAATAAACATTTGTCCAAAAATATACAAATGGCCAATAAGCACATGAAAAGTTGCTCTACATCGTTAGTCATTAGGGAAATTCAAATCAAAATCACAATCAGATTTCATACCCACTAGGATGGCTATAATAAAAAAGACAGATGGGGCGCCTGGCTCAGTCAGTTGAGCAACTGTATTGGTATCAGCTCAAGTCATGATCTCACAGTTTGGGAGACTGAGCCCTAAGTCGGACTCTGCGCTGACAGACAGTGCCTGCTTGAATTCTCTCCCTCCCTCTCTCTTTCTCTGCCCCTCCCCTGCTCATGCTCTCTCTCTGTCTCTCTCAAAATAAATAAACATTAAAAAAAAAAAAGACATAATAACAAGTGTTGGTAAGGATGTGGAGAAATAAGAGCCATCATATGCTGTGGGTGGGGAATGTAAAATGGTGTGGTTCTTCTGGAAAAATTCTGGCAGTTCTTCGAAAGCTTTAAAAAAGTTACCATAAGATCAAGCAATTCCACTTCTTAGATATAGACTTAAAATAAATGAAAATATACATCCACACAGAAATTGTACATAAATGCTCATAGTAGCGTTATATATAACAGAACAAAGTGGAAACAACTCAAATGTCCATCAAACGGTGAAAGAATAAATAAAATGGTATATCCAACAATGGAATATTATTTGGCAAAAAAATCACCAAATATCATTCTGCAATAAAAAGAAATGATACATGTTAAAACACAGATGAACCTTGCGGCACATGGGTGGCTCAGTCAGTTAAGCATCCGACTTCGGCTCAGGTCATTATCTCATCGTTTGTGAGTTTAAGCCCCACATCAGGCTCCTCGCTGACAGTGTGGAGGCTGCTTCGATTCTCGCTCTCTCCCTCTCCCTAGCTCTCTGCCCCTCCCCCACTCATACTCATGCTTTCTCTAAAAATAAATGAACTTAAAAAAAGGCAGCATAGATGAAACTTAAAAACAGGTGTGAAAGAAACAAGAATCAGAAGACTACATATTGTATGATTCCATTCATATGAAATGTCCAAAATAGGCAAATCAAATCTACAGAGACAAAAAATGGATTAGTAGCTGTCTAGGGCTAAGGTGATAGGGACAGAGAAGAATGGTTAAGAGTCTGCTAATGGGTACAGGGTTTCTTTTAGGAGGATAAAATGTTCTACAACTAGATTGTGGTGATGACGATACAACTCTGTGAATATACTGAAAAAACAGTGAATAATTGTACATGTTAAGTAGGTGAATTTTTAGGTATGTTAATTACATCTCAATAAAGTTGTTAAACACACAGGCGCACATACACTCCGTAAAATAAAATGGCAAGAGCGCCCACTGGTCTTAAGAGTCAGACTGAAGTTCAAATCCTGGTTCTATTACTCACTACCTGCATGACCATGACTTCTCACTGAATCTATTTTCTTTATTTGTATGATTAGGATTATAATAATAATTACTACCTTTACAAAATGGCTGGGAAATGAGGCAAGAAAACAGACATGAAAGTGATCTGCCTAAGCTGATCTCCTACTATACTTATTTTCTCTTGATAAACATTTCTTGTCACTAGACCAAAATAATCGAAACAAGGAGAGAAAGACATTTTTTCATCTAATTTAAGTAGCTCTGTGGCTTTTTCCCACAAGCTAAAAGGAAAATGAACAGACCCCAAAATTTACAATGAGGAGTAAGACAGCGGGCCCTCAGCACGCAGTCCTGAATAGAAAAAGGGGTATAAGTAGATACTCTAATTAATTGCCTTCTTTCCCTGAAATTCAAACCTACTTTCTGTTTTAATCAGTATACCCTTACCACCACATCACCATTAAAATAGGAAGTAGTTGTTCAAGAGAGATAACATGATTCGTAGTTCTGGGTTGGCAAGAAGAATGAGGCTTCCCTAGTTTTTTGTAGATATTTATCCTGTGATTGGAGGCCACAGCAGGACATCATCAGTGGAAACAAAGATTGAAATGAGGAAAGAATAGTTGTTTAATACTTTTGTTTACAGAAGGGAAAACTGAGGGATTTGACTATGGCCACACAGCAAGAACACAGAGTCCCAATCACAGGCTAGGTATAGAGCAGGAAACATGTTTTACAAAGAATTCTAGGCCTGAAGACAGGAAAATCAAATCTAGTCCCAAGATTGCTACCAAATTGCTGTCTAATCTTGAATAAATCAATCTGATTCTCAGCTCCCTTCCTATGTGCCTACTGCTTCAGAAATTTCACAAATAAAATTACTACGTGCAAGACACTGTGCTGAGATATTGTGGGGAACAAAACAGTCTGTTTACACATAAGTCTACATTTATGGAGCTTACAGAACAGAACACTGTAGAAGACAGATAGTAAAAACATAAACAAGCCAATTATTACATAATTACAACTTGTGAGATACAGCCAAGGTCAATCAGGGAGTAAGAAGTGGGTAGAAGAGTACACGTGCAAAAGAAAACCTCGCCAACTTTAGATTACAATTCGGAAGGAGCTCCTCCCAGCTCTCTCCATCACAAAGGGGCTCAGATTCTCTGCACGTGTCACCTGACTGCCTGCTGCTCTGTGTGGCTGGAAGCATCGTGGGCAACCACAAAAGACATAAAACATACGTATAACAAATGCCAGCCAGCTCCACCAGTTTCTGTCCCTCTCTGTCCCTTAGTCTCAGTTCCTTCAGCTACAAAATGGAGATTACTTCATGGTACTGTTTTGGGAGATAAAATAGGAAAAAGTACTCTGGAGACTCATCTCCAGTGTGCCCCAGCGCTTAGTACAGAGTTAAGCGCACTATAGCTTCCCCATCTGTAAAATCATGGTCACTGAACCTACCTCGCAGAGTGATTGGGAGGATTAAATGAGATAACATATACGTAAGGTACTTAGCGGAGTCCCTGACACGTAGCAACTGATAAAACCATGAGCTGCCATTAATTCACTTAACCTCTTCCCCTCAGTTTCCTCATTTGTAAAACAGGAACAATAACAGTACCTAATTCTTAGGCTTACTATGGAAATTAAATGAGCTAATATATTGAAGGCTTATAATAGTTCTACACAAGAATAAAATTATTTTCTCAATGATAATTTTATCTTTGAGCTTTCTCTACAAGTTCCATGTATATAGACCACTGGTTCTCAGTCAGGGTTGATTTTTGTCCCCCAGGGGACACTGGCAATGCCTGGAGATTTTTTTTGTTTGTCACAACTGGAGGGAAGGGTAGATGCTACTGGCAGCTAGTGGGTAAAGAACAAGAATGCTGTTAAACACCTTAGAATGCACAGAACAGTCCCCCAGCCCAAACACAAATTCGTATGATCCAAAATATCAAGTCTCGAGGCAGAAAAACTCCAATATCGCCTAAACAAATCAAACAGTTCTCTCTTCCTCCTCCTCTGAAATGCTATTTTATTTGTATCTCTCTTTTGTTTTTGTTTTTCATTTTTTTAATGTTTTCTTTATTTTTGAGAGAGAGACAGAGCACCTGCGAGAGAGGGGCAGAGAGAGGGAGAGACATAGAATCCAAAGCAGGTTCCAGGCTCTGAGCTGTCATGTCAGCACACAGCCTGATGTAGGGCTTGAACTCATGAACCGCAAGATCATGACCTGAGCAGAAGTCGGTTGCTTAATGGCCTGAGCCACCCAGGCCCTCCATGGATCTCTCTTCTAGGCTTTATTAAACAGGTATAAAAGTTTTAGATCTGAAACAGGTTTTAGAGAGGGCCTTTCTTTACCAAGGCTAAAATGAGCAAGTATTTTAGAAAAGAATGGAGATTCAGGACGAAAGCTTGAACTGGAACGCAGGGCTCCTAACTCCCACGCTAGCTATCGGTCCATGGAGCTAACAGATAACCCTGCAAGCACTTTCTTCCACCCTTCTCCCTCCTCCTCTCCCTACCCCTCCTTCTCAGGATTGGATCTGTTTCTTTTCTAGGGTCATCAGAAGTCAGAGAGACGGGTGACCTTTCTCCCTGCCCTCCCAGTTGCATACCTTTAGAAGGGCCTGCCCTCTGGAGCTCTGGCGTGGGCTCTGGACCAGAGGCCCAGAACTCTTCCTATTTAACCGCCTTTCACAAGGGCTCAGCTGCTTTGGCCGCCACTCTCTGCTCTCTCCCGAGGTTAGCAGGCATTCTTCCCGAAAGTATAACTTGAGTCAGACAACCTGGAGTAATTTCCTTTTCTCTGTCTATGGGAATGAACTAGCCTTAGGGAGGGGCCACAGGCAAGTTGTAACAGCTGACATTGGACTTTCTTCCCAGGAAGTGGTTTTGAAGAGAAAAAAGACTATGAGGACCTTGGTGAGAAAAAAACATGGAAAAAGAACATGTAAGAGAAAAAAGACTACGGATGGCTTTAACAGAGTATTCGACCACATACAAGACATCTCGAACATTTCCCATGTCTAATTCATACCTGTACTTAGAGGACAAATGCCTACCTCCTCAAGAAAGTCTCTCATGGCTGCTTCAGCCCATGAAAATATTAAGCAAGTGCTCATTATGTGCCGGCCCCTAACTTTATCTCATTTAATCTTCACAACCCGAGATAATTATCATCCCCATTTCAGAGATGAAGAAAATGATGATAAGAGAGGTTAAGTAACTTGCCTTATTGCTTAGCCAATAAGTAGCAGAGCCGCAACTTATCCCCAGATCTTTCAGACACCAGAAAACGAAGCTCTCAACTAATTTACTAAAATGATTCTCAAGACAATCTCTCCCTTCTTTGAATCTATATTGTGTTTACTGTCTATACCACATATTAAGCAATTAGTCTCAGTTACACGTGCATCGGATTTGTTCCAGACCCTGTGTGAGCTCCTGTGAATAAAAGCTATAAATAGCAGTCAGCTTCTTCTCTAAAACAGGGTTTCTCAAACTGCTTTGACTACAACCTACAGTATGAATGCAATTTATATGGAGACATGGTACACACACACACACACACACACACACACACACTCTCTCTCTATAACTATAAAACTGAAATATAAGTTTCACAAAACAATCTTTGCTCTTTCTATATACCGTGTGTTCTGATTTGTTTTCTGGCAAATCTATTTGACTTTTTAAAAATGTGGTCCAATGTACTATATTAAATCTGCAATCCACAGTTTGAAAAAAAAACTCTGCCCTTGAGAGCTCCCAGGTTAAAGGGGGAGATAAGACATGAGTAATGGTAAAATTACAATAACAGTAGCTAACATTTCAGGAACTCTTGTGTTCCTGATAGACTCTGATAAGCGCTTTACATGAATTATTTGGATCCAAAATCCAAGCCAGGCCTGCCTGTTGGATCCAATGTCCATATTCTTTCACCACAGCACACTGCCTGTGCAGCATAAAAACCAGAATGAGGTACATTTCCATGAGGAAATGGGGGTGGGGGGACGGAATACTCAGAAATCTTCACAAAAGTGAAGATTTCTGAGTTGTGTCTTGACGTATAAATTTTTAAGAATTTGGCACATGAACTCCTATAGGTGCTCTACAAATATTTGTGGATAGAACTCTTAACCTTCTCTTGTGATATTGAAAATTAGCATGTTATTTTTAGATGGAAATCTATGAAATTTGTAACTGATGGCTCCCTCTCCTAATAGAAACCTCAAGGAACACCTGCCACATGGCACTTGAAAAAAAAAGTTTTGGAGTTTGAGAACAGTTTCTCTAGAAAAGCTGTCTACAGAATGACATCCAGTACTTGCTACCAGGAGACCAGAATCCTAATCTCAGGATTTATGTGTGTCTTTGGGCAGACAACTTTACCTCTCTGGGACTCAGTTACTAATCTGTAAAACGATAAAAACAGGCCATATGATCAGCAAGTTTCTTTCTAGTACTAATAAATTCTAATAATAAATTCTAGTGATTCTAGTACTAATAAATTTAGCAGGTCTATGAAAAAGAATAAATAATTATAATAAAATCCACTTGCCCACAAAGACGTCAGGATGAATTTGAGGCTCTAGAACTAGGCTCCGAGGTTTCCGTCTTGACTGATCCCTTGGCTGGATGGAATTGACTATGTACACCCACGGACCTGACAGACACCATTTCATCCACCTGGACCTTAAATTTCTTCATGTGAGAGGCCAGTGATTAGAAGCCACATAGGAGGAGATTTTAGTTTTAAGAGCCAAAATGTCAAACCACGAAAATGACGGTCTCTATCAATAGAGAGCTCTCCATCATGGAAGTATGCAAACAGATACTGGCGAAATATTTGGTAGGACTTTGCGGAAGAAATTCAAACAGGAGGTAAAAGCTGTGTTAGATGTCCTTAAAAGGAACTTTCGGTCCTAAAATTCTACAATTTTGTCTTCACAAAGAAGCAAAGAATTGCCTTTACTTTAGCACACTTCGAAGGGGAAAAAATAAAAAGTTTTCTCAACTTTTCCATTCTCCTTCCCTCCTTCTTTCCATATTACAATTCCAGCATACTAGGTCATTCACAGTCAGAGACATCATGGCTACACTTGTCTGCTCTTTTTAGAATTTGTTTTTAATTTACGAAAAGGGAAGGACAGGTTTCATTGTCAAGGAAAGAACCACAAAGTCCATCTTCAGGGGCCCAGGTCCACACCACTCTCTTAGGAGAATGAAAAGTTACGAGACTGGCTCTATCCAGCAGTATCCAACTCAAGGTGGCCTCTGGTTTCTCAGGGCGCAAAGATTAATGGCCTTTGAAGCATAAAGTTAGGAACCTACTGTGGATATCTACCCCAGCCCCAGCCACCCAGACTAGTCTACGACACTCTTATAACTGGAGAATGAGGTACTGGAAACTGAGTCCCTGCTGCCTCTATTGGGTGATCTTGGGCCATTTCACTGCTTCACTTCGAGCCTGAATAATTCCAATTATAAAATGTACCAGTTGTAAAACGAATGTATAAGATGAACTGCAAGACTTTTTCCAGTACCAACATCGTTACTCTAACATAAAATGGTAATCTTCTAATTAGCATCTATCCTAAATTCTCAAAAACATAAGTATAAAAATAACTGTAAATCCTTATCACCTAGTGAGCACATATTATGGGCAGATGCAGTCCCTTACATACTTACTTCCTTTAATCTTCACAGCAATCCTATTTTACATATGAGGAAACAAACTGAGAAAGATTAAGAAAACTTGCCCAAGGTCAAACGGGTAAGCTGTCAGAGCTTCGTCCAGACCCACTTATTCTGAGTCCAATCCTTCTTCCACTAACCTATTCATTTCCAGGCTTCTATTCTAAAAAGGAATACTACCTGGAAAGTAAGAGAACAGAGAGTAGGGAAAAACATGGCTAAAGACTAACTTCGATCTGCTAGTAAAGATCTGCTTTCTATAGCCAACAGGGAAATAACAAAAACCACTGGAGCCACCAAAAGACAAGGGCCCTCCCAAGCTGCTGGAAGCAAGATTCATCTGAAATTCTTCCCACCTCTACCTTCTCCATTAGTCTCCAAAGGATCCATGGGCTTGGGGACCTATAATGGGCCAGAGAAAGCATTTTTACATCTATATAATCCTAAGGAGGCAGAGGCCAACTTATAAAACCAGTCCTTCTCACCTGCTGCTGATTCACCCAGCCCCCTCCTCTCCCAGGAAGCCTGTTGCTTGACTTCTGCCTCTCAAGGAAAGGCCTTCATTCATTCCTCCAGACCTGGATCCTAATTCCAGAAGAAGCTATGCCACATTAAAAATGGGAGACATAGCCATCCCCTCTCCCACCACTGGCTTAAAGAAAAATGCCCACTTCTCCCACCACTGGCTTAAATAAAAAAAAATCTAAGGAGAAAAGGGTGACAAAAGCATCTAGACTTCTTAGGAGACATCTAGGTCCACTGCTCTGCTGTTCTACAGCACACTACGTTTCTACAGAAAGGTAGAAAGGATAGTAGGCCAGGACCCATAGGCTACTGCTGGCCCAATGGCACCAGAAAAACCAACCCCTTTCTTTACACGGAGAAGGTTTTTGCAATCATTCAATCCAATGGTTTCCAAGTTTTTCTTTAAAGCCTCTCAAACTTTCTTCCAGTCAGATCTTACAGAAACACCAATATTTCAACAGGTAAATGCAGAGCTGCTCTGGCTGAAAGGAGGTGGGGAAGTTCCCCTTCCTCGGCGGCTTCCCACTTCCCGGTCTCACCGCAACAGCCTGTGAAGTTGCACTTCCAAACCTGAGACTCTTGTTTAACGCCTCCTTGTTTTACTTAAGGAAACTGGGGTCCGGGGGGAGAACATGACTTTGTCAAAATCACACAGTCAGTTAGCGCCTAAGCTGGAACTCCAATTCAGATGTACTGACTTGAACGGCAGGCAATTTCCCATCTCATCATACTGTTCCTGTTAGAGGATCACATGAAAATGAATGCGAAAAGGTTTGTTAAAGCACTAAGTGCTGGAGGCTTGTAAAGTTCCCTCAGCTAATTTTCTCTACAGGTAAAGATTTCCAAGGTTAATTTCACCACGTAGCACTCAATGGCAAAGAAATTCTCTCATGCGCCCAACCCCTCAATAAAGTGTCTATTTGTACAAACAGGCATGATTATATTACCAGTTTAGAAAGATCGACAGTAAATACATGAGACTCAGGAGGCTTCTGCAGGATTCCCTGTTCCTTGTGTCCTATGAAACCATCCCTTAAAGACATGGGAATTTTCCTGATAGCCACCATACCTGGAATATGGAATAGAATCTAAACTTGTGTATTAAAGTTAACTCCTTAACTATGAATTATACAGCCTGGGCCTCAGTTGCCTATGGTAGCCAGCCTCCAAGACAGTACCCGATGATCCCTGCCTCCTCGTATTCGCACCTTTGTGTATCCTTTCCCACCTAGCAGAAGAGTTGGTCTATGTGGCCAAAAGAATACAGCTGAATTGATGATTTATCATTTCTGAAGTTAGATTATAAAAGGCACTGCAGCTTCTGTTTTGACTGCTCTTTTCTCTCTCAGATCATTCATTGTGGGGAAGCCAGCTGCCATGTTGTGGGCTGCCCTCAGAGAGGCTATGTGGAAAGAAACTGAAGCTGTCGGCCTGTCAATGGCCAGCTAAAAACTGAAGCTGGCCAATAAGCAGATGAGTGAGCATGGAAGGGGATCCAGCAGGCCCAGCTGAACCTCCAGAAGATTGCAGCTCTGGGCAACAGCTAGGCTCTAATCTCAGCTGAGCCAGAATCACCCAGCTTGACCACTCTGAAATTCCTCACCTTCAGAAACTGTGTGAGATAATAAATGTTTATTTTTTTTAAGCTGCTAAATTTTGCAAGCAATTTATTGAAACAGCAATACATAACTAATACAACCACAAAACTAAGGCTTCTGGGTTTATATCTGAAACCAAAAGTCCAAAAGTCCAGTTGAAACAAAACCCAAGGCATCTAGGGTTGGAACTTCCCCTTAAACAATAATTGTCTCCATTGCTTACTCATAAGGTGACCAGTTGAAAGTCACTTCGTCTCTCTTAGCTGTGGTCTCGTTGTTGAATATATTGGGATATTTTCCTTGCACATGATGGTGAGGATTAAATGAGAATAACTTGTAAAATTATCTTTAAAACAGTATTAAACTATACAAATTAAAGTTGTTACAATAAAGACTTTGGAAGCTATCCCACCAAGCCCACTCCCAAAAGCCACCAAAAGGAGAGGACTCTGTTCAATGAAGTCAAATGGAACAGCTTCTTTCTTTACCATTTATCCAACTGTATTAAAAGTATTCCCCTCAGGGCACCTGAGTAGCTCAGTCAATTAAGCATCCGACTCTTGATTTCCACTCAGGTCCTGATTTCATAGTCTTGATATTGAGCCCCCTCATTAGGCTCCATGCTGGGCATGGAGCCTCTTAAGAAGATTCTCTCTCAGGAAGGAAGACATAACATAAGAGACTCTCAAAGACTAAGAACAAACTGAGGGGAGAGGGGGGTGTGGGAGGGGGGAGAGTGGGTGATGGGCACAGAGGAGGGCACCTGTTGGGATGAGCACTGGGTGTTGTATGGAAACCAATTTGACAATAAATTATTCAAAAAAAAAAAAAAAGATTCTCTCTCTCCCTCTCCCCCAGAGGTATGTGCATGTGCTCTCTCATAAATGAATGAATGATTCCCTGCTATCACTACTTCTCATAATAACAAAAAGCAACAATTAGCAGTGTTTGGTATTATATACCAAGCACAGTGAGTGCTAAGTGCTTTCACATTATTTTCTCTTTTAATACTCCACTTAACATATGAGGAAACTGAAACCTAGAGAGGTTAAAGTGATTTGGTTAGTAATGGAGCCAGAATTGAACTTCACATCCATGCAACTCTAAAGACCATGTCCTTTCCACTAAACCAACATGCTGCTTACCGTACCTGCTAGCCTGAAAGTATCCAATGCAGAAGGCATTCAGATACAACTTAAAAGAACTGAAAACATGAAAGAGAAAGAAGAAAAATCACCTTTCAAGTTGATGGGGAAATAAAAAGATTCAGGAGATGTGGATTTTGTCCTGTCTAGGGCACCAAGCACTTGCCTTGGGCAAGTTATCTATCAGTGAAAAATTTTAAAACCCTCATATTACATAGTACTTTGAATCTACAAAGCATTCTGAAGTATCCGCAAATATCTGATTGTCATAGCAAACCTCAAAGGTAGTTTTAACTATCTCCATTCTACAAATGAGAAAACTGAGGCCCTAAAAGAATTCCAGTGACTTGCCCATAGTTATTAAACAGCTGGTACATGCCAGAGGTAATACACCTAGATTTCTTTATTCTCAGAGGGACCTAAGACTCAACAGCTTTAGGGAATGTCCGAAGGTCACAACAAGGACAAGCATCTGGTTTCCTTCTTACTCTCCTAACCCAGTGCTACAACCAAGTATACAAACCTGACAGCTTTTTAAAAACACTGAGGCCTGGGCCCCAAACCTGCCTTTACCAGCCCCTCCCCATACTTAATTCATTTGGTCCTGAGTGGGATCTAAGTGTCAATATATTTTTAAGCTTTCTAGGAGTGGCCACGCTTGAGAACTACTACCCTAACCCCAAGAGTCACAGATTAAGAAATGTCATGATCCACCCTCATTTTCTAAGGTCAAATTCCTTGAGTGAAGTCATCCATTTTTTGTGTAAATTCATCACATTTACAAAGAAAATATCTTTTGTATTATTTTGTATCTTTTGTATTATTACAAATGATTATGTAAGTTAAAATAATTTAATTTGTGTTACATAAGAATAAATTTTTATGCAACATGCATCTTAATGGTCAAGACCAGTATGTGGCATGAGCAATAAAAGTGCTTATAGAAAATAAAAGAAGTTGCCCACAAAAGTACACTATGAACAAAAACAACTAAGAAGAAAACAGAAGTAATCTTTTTTCTCTAAATATCCCTGCTTGGGGACCTCAAAACTCCTTGGTTCTACCAAGACGAATTTACCTGGAGTGTCCTCTCATGAGGGTTTGGATACTGTACAGGCTTGTCTCACGGTATCTCCACTTCTCTCTGCTAATTCAACCCTTACCTGACCGAGTTTTTTTCCCTGATCTTCAAGCCTATGGTTATGGGTTTGAACTGTGTCTCCCAAAATAAGATATGTCAAAGTCCTAAGCCCTATAGAGTACCTCGGAATGTGATTTTATTTGAAAATAGAGTCGTTACAGAGGTAATCAAGTTAAAATGCAGTTATTAAGGTGGGCCCTATGTAATATGACCTGAGTCCTTATAAAAAGGAGAAACTCGGACACAAATTTAGAAATTCCAGCTAGTTTGGTCTATGCTAAGAAGTTCACATACACGTACACGTACACACACACACACACACACACACACACAAACGCACGCATGCACAGAGACTAAGAGAAGACAGAGACAAATGTCCATCTACAAGCCAAAGAACACCTGAGGTCACCAGAAGCTAGGAGAAGGGCCTGGAACAGACCCTCCCCTCACCATCAAAGGCAGCATGGCCCTGCTGACACCTTGATTTCGGACTTGTGGCCCCCAAAGCTGTGAGACTATAATTTTCTTTTGTTCTGAGCCAACAGTTTGTGGTACTTAATGTTACAGGAAGTCTAGGAAACTAATCATTCACCTTTCTCTAAACTCTTCAAGTTTGTACCGAGTTTATTTGATGGAACTGTTTATTCTTTAGCATATAAATCCTACAGTCCTAATAAAATCAGAGCCTCTCAAGGGCAGAAACACCATTTTATACTTCTTTGTTATCCACAACTCTTAGGGAGAGACAGACCTCAGAAAAAGTATTTAGGAAACATTTGCTCACTTGATCACTTTCTGGAAAATGTTCAGCAGCCACTACTATTGTTTTAGAACTGAACAATCAGAAAATCACTTTTCCTACTTCCATAATTCTATTATACTGGAATTAGCTTTATGTATGTATGTATGTATGTATGTATGTATATATGTATGTATGTATGTATTTTTGCTACATTTTAGTTGCATTTATTAACTTTTTTTAATATGATTTATTGTCAAGTTGGCTAACATACAGTGTATACAGTGTGCTCTTGGCTTGGGGGGTAGAGTCCCATGATTCTTCGCTTACATACAACACCCAGTGCTCATCCCAACAAGTGCCCTCCTCAATGCCCATCATCCATTTTCTCCTCTCCCCTGCCTCCCTCCCAACCCTCAGTTTGTTCTCTGCATTTAAGAATCTCTTATGGTTTGCCTCCCTCCTTCTGTTTGTAACTATTTTTTTCTCCTTCCCCCATAGTCTTCCGTTAACCTTCTCAAGTTCCACATATGAGTGAAACATCCTCCAGTTCCATCCACGTTGCCGCAAATGGGAGGATTTCATTCTTTCTCACTAGCCAAGTAGTATTCCATCGTATATATAAACCACATCTTCTTTATCCATTCAACAGTTGATGGACATTTAGGCTCTTTCCATGATTTGGCTATTGTCGAAAGTGCTGCTATGAACACTGGGGTACATGTGCCCCTATGCATCAGCATTCCTGTATCCCTTGGGTAAATTCCTAGCAGTGCAATTGCTGGGTCATAGGGTAGTTTTATTTTTAATTTTTTGAGGAATCTTCAGACTGTTTTCCAGAGTGGCTGCACCAGTTTGCATTCTCATCAACAGTGCAAGAGGGCTCCCATTTCTCCACATCCTCGCCAGCATCTGTTGTTTCCTGAGCTGTTAATTTTAGCCACTCTGACTGCTGTGAGGTAGGATCTCAATGTGGTTTTGATTTGTATTTCCCTGATGAGGAGTGATTTGAAAAAATCACTCAAAAAATGTTGAGCATTTTTTCATGTGACTGTTGGCCGTCTGGATGTCTTCTTTGGAAAAGTGTCTATTTACATCTTCTTCAACATTCTTCTTCATGAGTTTTTTGTATATAAAATACCACTTACTCTCTGATACCCATAAGTGAAAAATTCACAAATTCATAGAATCTTATATTGTTTTGGACTCAGAAAGGGCTTACAGACCATCTAGTGCAATTCTAAAGTGATATCTTCCTTAGTGCACACAATACCATTTCTCTTTCATTTTTCAAAAAAAAAATTTAAAGATTTTATTTTTAAGTAACCTCTCCACCCAGCATGGGGCTAGAACCCACAACCTCAAGATCAAGAGTTGCATGCTCCACTGACTAAGCCAGCCACAAGCCCCTCTCTCTTTCATGATAAATGCCACATCCTCCCCTGTCCATCGTATTAGTTACTAGCTTACAGGGCTCCTTCTCACCTTACCACCTCCCGCTAGGCTATAAACACATCAAAGGTTGAGATTCTCTCATTCATCCCCAGGGCCTATCATGGTTCATCATGGTACATGGTCAATCAACAGTTCCTCAAGGGTTGTTTTCTCTTTCTTTGCCACAAATCTATGAGCTTCTTCAAGAGGGGAGCTAGATCTTACTCACCTTTATATATCTAGGATCTAGCACAGCATGTTGCAGAAAATAAATACAATAATGTTTGCTGTTCATGTAATAAAAATGTTTTACTCACTATTTCTGTGCTAGGTTATTCTAGCCTGTGAACTTACTAAGAAGTTCAGATACCCAAAAAACAAAAAACAAAAAGTAGCAAGTCAAAATAGAGCCAACTTCTACTCCAAAAGGAAAAATATATTGGTGAGATACTTTAAGAGAATTAAATGTTTCGGTATCTTAAATAGGTTAGGTCCTAAAGACATCAGAGATGCCTGCGATGACGCAAAGTAGAGATTTCAAACAATTCTCTCAGAAATTCACTCAGGCAGCTCTTAAAAGGGCAGACATAATTTTCTGCTTACCTGACATACATCCATTAACAATGGATAGGCACCTTAGGGTGCCTGGGTGGCTCAGTCGGTTGAGCATCTGACTCTTGATTTCAGCTCAGGTCATGATCCCAGGGTCCTGGGATTGAGGCCCGTGTTGAGCATGAAGCCTGCTTAAGATTCTCTCTCTCTCCCTCTGCCCCTCTCTCCAGCTCACACATACACACACACACACACACACACACACACACTCCCTCTCTCTCTCTCTCTCTCTCTCTCTCTCTCCATCTCTCTCTCCCACTCTCTAAAAAATAAATAAGTTATTTAATTAATTAATTAAAAAAAAAAAAACAGTACCCTAAACCTCAACCAGACTAACAACAACAGCCTGGCCAAGTGTCTTGTTCCAGATCTCCACTGATACAAAAAGAAGTCCAAGACAGCATCAGAAAAACACTAAATCAGATTTCCAAAGAACCTCTCAGTTCCTAATAGGTTCCAATGACTTCCCAAAGAAGGAGTCCTCTAGGTTGTGCTGGAGCCCAGAAAAAGGGTAGACTTCAATGCATTTTCAAGTTAGTGAAGTTCAGTGGAAGCTCATTCTTCCACACTCGAATGTCACCTCCTTTCTGGAGTCTTTGTTGCCTCTTCTCCTCCCTTTCCAGTACTTGCTTAGATAATACTTTGTACATCCCTTTCTTACACATTCACCACTGAATGTTATAATAATTTTAGTGGGTTTCTCTCCTGTTAGAGCAGACACACAATAATCACAGCTACAAAAAAGCAAATTGCTGCTCCTTCCCATGCTAAGACTTCAGGTACCCTGGCTTGTCTTAATTCCAGGAGAAAAAGGAAAAAGGGTGAAATGTTTTACAATACCTGCCTGTTTACCATTTATTGCTTAAGAGCCATGGATTTGTATACTGCAATTCCTCTTTTTTTTAATATTTTATATTTATTTATTTATTAGGGGGGGGGAGAGGGAGAGGCAGAGAGAGAGGAAGACACAGAATCTGAAGCAGGCTCCAGGCTCTGAGCTGTCAGCACAGAGCCCGACACGGCGCTTGAACTCACAAACCATAAGATCATGACCTGAAGCTGCAGTTGGACGCTTAACTGACTGAGCCACCAGGTACCACTTTAAATATTTTAAATAGCAGCATTTATTCATCACCTTGTATGTTCTGGGTATTATGCTACATACATCAATATAAATTAGCACACTGCTCCTAATAACACAATAGTTATTAGACAGACCCTCCCAAAGTGGTTACCAAAAGGATCTTCATAGATGTCTGAATCTCCACCATATATACACACCAAATTAATTAGTTTTCAAACAAATTTAATGAAATACTAAACTGAAAAGTCAGAGGAGTTTTTTATATTGCAGGTGTTCTTATGGTCTTTAACACAATAGGGTAGAAATTCCAATATGGAGAACATTTCATTGTCATTGCTACTATGTTGGGTTTTTCTTTTTATTTATTTTACATATATAAAAAATATTTTTTTAATTTAAATCCAAGTTAGTTAACATATAGTGTAATAATTATTTCAGGAATAGAATTTAGTGATTCATCATTGACATATGGCACCCAGTGCTCATCCCAACAGGTACCCTCCTTAATGCCCATTACCCATTTAGCCCATTCCCCTACCCAAAACCCCTCCAGCAACCCTCAGTTTGTTCTCTGTATTTAAGAGCCTGTTACGGTTTGTCTCCCTCTCTGTTTCTATCTTATTTTTGCTTCCCTTCCTTTTTTTAAATTTAATTTTGAGAGAGTGTGAGTGGGGAAGGGGCGGAGAGAGAGGGACAGAGGATCTGAAGCAGCTTCTGTGCTGACAGCAGCAAGCTCAATGTGGGGCTTGAACCCATGAACTACAAGATCATGACCTGAGCCAAAGTCAGATGCTCAACCAACTGAGCCACCCAGGTGGCCCCTCCCTTTGTTTTTTAAAGTATCAGGCTCTGGTCAGTATGGTAGGCAGATACACACACAGAGACTTCAGAGCACCCAATCCTGTTTGTCTGAATCCTAGGCCTTAATCATCCTGATCAAGGGGCTAGACATTAGCGTTAAAGGGCCAGTGCTCTTCAGGAATCAGGAAAATCCAAGACTCCTTAGAATAGTAAGGAACTCAGAGGTCATCAAGGAAAGTTCCTCATTTTACAGAGGGCAACTGAGGCCCAAAAAGAGAAAGGATTTGGTCAAGATTCCATAGTCTGCTAAAAGCAAACTCATGTTTTGATTACTATTTCAGAGCAATCTCTGATGTATCTTTTCTCTTTAAAAAAAAAAAATCCAATCTCAAAAGTGAAGATTAGCAGGGACACCTGCATGGCTTAGTCAGTTAAGTGTCTTGACTTCAGCTCAGGTCATGATCTCACAGTTCATGAGACTGAACCCTGCATCAGGCTCTGTGCTGACAATATGGAGCCTGCTTAGGATTCTCTCTCTCTCTCTGTCCCCTCCCCTGCTGGCAGCTTTTTAATCTCTCTCTCAAAATAAATAAACAAACATTTTAAAAAATGAGGATTAGGGAGGGAATTTGTCCAAGGCCATATACCTAGAACATGATGAAGTCAAAATCTAAACCTAAGACATCTCCTAGGAAGGTCTAACCTCTAACTCTCACTTTCATGGTGAAGTTTTTGCAACTCCAGATATAAATACAACTTCATTTTCTTTACCTTTAAATTCCTTCGAAGGCTGCTGGTAGTCAGTTAGCAGAATAAAAACACATTTACCTATGTTCCTACCCAAAATCACACTAAAATAATATAAAGATATTTTAAAAGGGAGACATGAGAAGATGTCAGATTTCAACAAATTTTTAGACTCTACATAGTGAATGGAGGATTTGTGACCTAAAACAAGAAAGTGTGGCTTGGTCCCTGGGCAACAGAGGTGTGTGGTACCGAGACAGCAGGATCACATCCCCTGGAAAAACCAAAGGATTGAAACACCTAAAAGAATAGGCTTGGTAAGTAGTAATTGTTTGACTCAAATCACATACAGCTAACGAAAGCTTGAACCCTGGTCTTATTTTTGTTACTTTTCTGTAACACATTTGCTATTAGTCAACTTAAGAAAATATAGAATGCCTCAACAGCCCATGTCACAAAACAAGGAGACAGGAGTGTTTCCCAAGGTCTACAATTTGGCCTCCTTTACCAACTCCATAAAATTCCTTTGTGTTTAGGTTCTCCCTGGTAAGAGCTTAGGCTATTCAAACATTTGGAGTAAGAACCCTATATTCCAATACATATTTCAATGGTCTGATTCTACAGCTCTGAAAAAGTAGGTTACCAGCACCTGACAAAATTATGACAAAGCTTGGAAGTGAAAGATTTCGGAAGCACTAACACTGTTTCAGGTCAAAGCTGAGCTCATCCACATTACCCACGATAGTGAGACAGAAGAAGCTTTCTATCCCTTTTTAGAACAGAACATGCCCTAAGGTAGGTGTTGTTACATCTGCTAACCAGCTAAAACAGATTCATTTGTAAGTGCCAAATTACAGGACTGCCTACAGTACCGATTAAGGCATTAACGACTCCAGGATCATTTCTTAACACACAGCAATTATGTGAGTGCTGCAGCTGTGTGCGCCCTACTCCCATCTGAACTCTTCCCTGTCACTGCATTAAGCACATCTACATACTCAGTTTGTGTTTTTCTGATGTACACAGAAAGAATACTAAATTGGAAGTCAGAAGAATAGTTCTAAATACAGCTCAAGCTTTGAGGTCGGCAAACAGGTTTGAATCCCAGTCCTCTAAGTTACCATCTGTGAGATCGTAAATAAATCACTCATCTCTGGGTCTCAATTACTTCATCTGTACAATGGGTGTAATACCTACATGAAGACCTATTGTAAGGATTAAGTGAGAGTATATGGCAACTTGCACAGCAGTAAGGCACTCCGTAATGTTAGTTCCCTCTTTTGTTGATCGCCTGGTGTATGACAGGTACTTCCAACACTGAATAACTAACTGTTCAAGGCAGTGTTTAGGGAGAGGACAGATCCATGAACAAGTATAATTACAATACAATCAAGTATAATCAAGTACAATACAACAAATGCTGTCATAGCTATTGGAAGAAAGTATCACATAAGCACTGAAAAAAAAAAGATATTCTGTCTGGAACAGGAGGACAGTGTCAAGGAAGGTATCAGAGACAGAGATATTTTAACTGGGCTTTGAAGGCTGTTGAGCAGAAGTACAGCGAAATAAAAAAAAACAGGTTACACAAAAGAAACTATGAGAAACAAGTTAGGGAGACATGAAAGAGGTCTACATGGCTTATTTAAGCAACAGTGAGAAAACTTAAGAGAAGTGAATGAGTTACACAAGACCAGAAAATTAGCATAAAGACCCTACCCACAGGGATTTTTTTGTGGAGAGAAAAGTGATATGAGAGACAAGGAGAGATAGTCATCTGAGAAACTCATGAAGAAAGTATTTACCAGAAAAGAAAACAAATAAAATCACCATTGTGATTATAAAGGACTATGATATGGAGAAGAGCTTGAATTAACTCTGTATGACCTGAGGGTCCGACTTAGGAAGGTAGAAGGAAATTAAGAGTGACATAAAAATGGCCCAGGAATGGAGTGCCTGGCTGGCTCAGTCAGAAGAGCATGCGACTCTTGATCTCGGGGTCGACTTTGAGCCCCATGTCAGGTGTACAGATTACTTAAATAAATAATTTTTTAATGAACCAGGGATATTAATCGCATATAGAGTGGGGTATCTGGAATTTAAAAGGAAATGTCCCTTCTTTAAGCAGTGAAATTAGCCCAGAAAGCTCAAGGAAGAAACTCTTATCTACTGGCTACGGAGCCCAGGCTTTCTCTTCCTCTTTAGGGACAGAACTTGACTTGATGGGCTTTTGATGCAACCACGTTTGAGGAAGGTGCTTCTGCCACTTCCTGAGATACTTACACAATTTAATTCAACCTCCAAAGGGAACACTAGCCCACACAAAAACAGCCTAAAAAAGAAAACTAAACTAAAGCAGGCAACTGACTGGAGAGGAAACGAGGCAGTGAGATTAAAGAGAGAGGGGCCGTAGGGCTGCAGAACATCACAGGCATCAGGTATGTGCTACTTTGTAATGGAGGAAGTAAAGCAAGAGAAGACTGCGACACCCTTATTTAAATGTCGGAGTCGTCAGGAGCCACAGGGCTCATCCAGTCCAACACAATGTGCAGAGAAACTGAAGCCCAGAGAAGGGATAGAGCAGGAAGAGCCAGGCCTAAAAACAACTTATACACTGCAAGTAGGCTCATTTACTTGTATTATCTCAATTTTCCTCAAGGTAACACACTGAAGGAGGATTTATTCTCCATTAAGACCCTAAGTTCTTTAAAGCATTAATGTTTGTATTAGTTACGCTTATGGATTTCTGGAGTAAATGATACTTTCCTTTTTGATCCATGGGTTATTAAAAAACTCACTTTGAGGACTGAGGTTCTCTCGGACAAATAACATAGACTAAACAAACAGTTCCCCAACACCTCGCCCCAACTGCCCTACTCTCTAAGTCTAGATTTTCCAATGTATCATATGTTTGATAAAACTTATTTTATGTCAAGAATTACACATGGCCAACAGACACATAAAGAGATGCTCAACATCACCTATCATCAGGGACACGCAAACCAAAACTACAGCGACGTATCACCTCATACCTGTCAGAATGGCTAAAATCAACAACACGAGAAACAACAGGTATTGGCGAGGATGCAGAGAACGGGGGAAACCCTCTTACACCGTTGCTGGGAATGCAAACTGGTAGAGCCACTCTGGAAAACAGTATGGAGGTTCCTCAAAAAAATTAAAAATAGGGGCACCTGGGTGGCTCAGTCGGTTAGCGTCCAACTTCAGCTCAGGTCATAATCTCGCTGCTTGTGAGTACAAGCCCTGCCTCAGGCTCTGTGCTGACAGCTCAGAGCCTGGAGCCTGCTTCAGATTCTGCATCTCTTTCTCTCTCTGCCCCTCCCCCACTCATACACTATGTCTCTCTCTCTCTCTCTCTCTCTCACTCTCTCTCTCTCAAATATAAATAAATATTTTAAAAAAGGGTTTTTTTTAAGTTAAAAATAGAATTATCCTACAATCTAGCAATTGCACCACTAGTATTTACCCAAAGAATACAAAAATACTAATTCAAAGGGATACATGCCCCCAATGTTTATAGCAGCAGTATCCACAATAGCCAAACTATGGAAACAGCCCAAGTATCCATCGATTGATAAATGGATATATAAGTTTTGAGATGCACGCGCGTACACACACACACACACACACACACACACACACACACACACTGGAATATTACTCAGCCATCAAAAAGAATGAAATCTTGTCATTTACAACATGGATGGAGCTAGAGAGTATTCTGCTAAGCAAAATACGTCAGTCCGAGAAAGACAAATACCACATGATTTCACTCACATCTGGAATTCAAGAAATAAGCAAAGAGGGGAAAAAAAGAGTGAGAGGCAAACCAAGAAACAGACTCTTAACCGTAGAGAACAAACTGATGGTTACCAGAAGGAAGGTAGGTGGGGGGATGGGCTAAATAAGCGATGGGGATTAAGGGCACTTGTGATGAACACTAGGTGATGTATGGAAGTGTTGAATCACTATATTGTACCCCTGGAACTAATATTACACTGCATGTTGGGGTGCCTGGGTGGCTCAGTCAGTTGTGCATCCGACTTCAGATCAGGTCATGATCTCACAGTTTGGTTTCTGAGTTCAAGCCCCACATCGGGCTCTCTGCTGCCAGCACAAAGCCTCCTCTGTCTCCCTTTCTCTCTACCTCTCCCTGGCTCCCACACTCTCTCTTAAAAATAAATAAATATTTTTAAAAAGTTTTTTAAATATTACACTGTATTTTAACTAACTGGACTTTAAATAGAAACTTCAAAATGTAAGAACAAAACAAAACAAACAAACAAACAAAAAAGGTTCTACTTCAGTTCCTGTGCTGAAAATAGGAAATACAGATTTGAATCAGACAAGACTAGTACCTTCGAGGAGTTTCCATTCTAGTAAGATAAACAGACATGGCAATCGGTGATTATCTTTCAGTCATAAAGACCTGCATTCAAATCCTGGGTCTACCCTTTACTAGCTAAGGCAAGTCATTCTTCTATCTAAACTCTCTATTCCTCATCTGTGAATTGAGGGCAATATCATCAGCCTAACTTACAGGGTTACTATGCATTTGGTGAGATCATGTGTTCAAAGTACCCAGAAGAATATTTGATTGACAGTATACATGGTTAGCATGTATTTACTGAATTAATAGCTTATATGAGAGTATCCTTTTTGAGGGGAAGAAGGCGAGAACCTATCAGCATTACGCTTTCCCATAATCCTAGAACTTCTGAGGAAATGCTGTTTGTTTGATCGTGCAAATCTTATGTTCTCCAGCCCTCGTGCATTAGAACCACCAACCCTATCCCAGAATTAAAACCCAGAAAGAGGAACCTGGCAGGTGCCACAAAATGGCTAGGAATGAAGGAAATAGTTGTCTGGCCTGAACCAAGGTGGTAAAGGGAAGTTGGCAGTAGAGCAAAGCTTAAAAAAAACCAAGACATGAAATCCCACAAATCCATCAGGTTACAGACTATAAAAACCTGTTTAAATACAAATATCTCAGCAAAGTAGAGCTTGGATGAGAAATTAGAGGCCACCAGGGATTAATGGACCCCTATGGGCCACAGTACTTCTCCACTTCAAGTAGTCATTCTTCCAATAAAAATATATTACATACTGGGGCACCTGGGTGACTCAGTCAGTTAAGCATCCAGCTCTTGATTTAAGCTCAGGTCATGATCTCATGGTTCATGAGATGGAGCCCTGCGTCAGGGAGGATTCTCTCTCTCCCTCTCTCTCTGCCCATTCCCTGCTCATGCTTTCTTTCTCTCTCTCTCAAAATAAATATATAAATGTTTAAATACATACAAATAAACATACTTATATATAAATATTTATAAGTATTTATATTTATATATTACATATCTACTGTAGGCCAGGTGTTGGGGGCAGCTGAGGACTTAGTCATGGTTCCAACACTCTGAGACATTTATATTGTCAGAGACTGAGATCACAATGAGAAAAGGTTTCACCACAAAGGTTCTGACATACTGATGCTCAGTGGCCTGTAGACAGTGGTGATGAAAAGCAGCATTACTTTCCCCACTTCCATTCTCCCGTCCAAGTTTCCCAGCCACCAAACTTCCTTCACCTCTTCTTCAATCAATTCACCACATGCAATGCCTGCACCTCTACAGGCCCTTCCCTGGACAGAAGACAGAAGAAAGAGCCTGACAATGGGCCACTACTGTTTAAAGCAGAAACCTAACCACAAAGCCCATACCTTACCCTGCCGATAGTCTCTGAATCAACTTCACAAAATAGTTTTAAAGCCACAGAAGAATGAGTTCTGCTATATCTATTTTAAGTCTTAAAGGAACAGTTCTGAGAAGACAGAACTAAGCCTTCTGAGATCTCACTTACCGAACACCGATTATGTAACAGGTACCATTTTGAATGCTTTACGTACACTAATGTTCTCCAAACAGCTCTGTAGGAGAGTTACTATTGTCCCAGTTTTAGAAAGGAAAAAAACTGCGTTCACAGAAGCTAAACGACTTGCCCAAAAGTCACACAGTTACTAGGTGATGGGGCTGAAATAGGCAAATTGGCCATGTCCACTTTCGTCTGCCTTTTTCTCCACTGCATCTCACATTTTATCCTAGTAATAACCCTGTAAGGCAGGTAAAAGGGGTATCAGCATTATCCCATCTTACAAATGAGGAACCCCATACTTGAGGAAGTGCTGTTACTTTCTCAGGAACAAGTCAGTAAGTGGCAGAGCCATGGTTTGTCCCTCAGATCTGTGCTCTTCCCACTACCCAACATTTCCTCTTACGCTTGCCCTGCAGAGGGGCGTAGTGGAAATGCACTTAACAGGCAGTCAGAAGTGCTGAGATATAGTCCTGACTCTGCAACTAACTTACTGTATAATATTGAGTTGTTTTCCTTTCCAGCCCTGGCCCCGTGCACAGCAGCAGCGGAGATGCTGATGCCCAAGAAGAATCTATTGCCATTTATGAACTCCTTTTCAAGGAGGGAGTGATGGTGGACAAGAAGGACATCCACATGCCTAAACACCCTGAGCGGGCAGACAAGAATGTGCCCAATCATAACGTCATCAAGGCCATGCAGTCTCTCAAATCATAAGGCTACATAAAGGAAGAGTTTGCCTGGAGACATTTCTACTGGCACCTTAACAACAAGGGTATCCAGTATACCCGTGAATACCCCATCTGCCCCCTGAGGTTGTGCCTGCCCTTCCGCGCCACAGCCGTCCTGAAACTGGCAGGCCATGGCCCAAAGGTCTGGGGGGAGAGCAACCTGTAAGACTCACACAAAGGGACGCTGACAGAGACACCTACAGACAAAGCGCCGTGCCCCCCACCCGCCCCCACCGATGTCGACAAGAAAGATGAGGCTGGGGCTAGGTCAGCAAGCGAATTCCAGTGTAGAGGTGGATTTAGTCGTGGACATGGTCAGCCACCTCGGTAAAGGTGGAGGAGACTGTTTTGTGTTGAATAAATCTGTAACCAGAAAAAAAGTTCATTTTAAATACTGAATGAGTTATTTTTTCTTTTCTTGGTCTCAGTTTTCTCATTCATAAAGTAAAGGCGTTGAATTGGAAAACCTCTAGGCTGCCCTTCAGCTGGCAATCTAGTCTTAATTAGTACCAACAAGTCTTTGAGAAGTTTCTCTGGTTTCCTTGCCACCCAACTTTCTAACTTTCTAACACAAACAAACAAACATTAACCGTTATTTACAGTATAGATAAAGTTAGAAGTGCTTAGCACCAGAGTAAAAACTGTTCATTCGATTTCGTTCCTTCCTTCCTCAAACACCCTAGATGTAAACACAGAAAAGACCACTAATAATCCAATGTTGGCACACCCAATAACTAGCACATCTAACAACATGCCAAGCATGTCTGGCAGTGAAGAGTATGGCCGTGGAGGGCTTTCTTTCCACTGCTGGATCCACAACACCTCTCCTCACCAGGTAATCTTTTTTCCTGGGTTGGGACATCAGCTCTGCTTCACTTTCAGCAGAACCGGCTTAATGACTTTAACTAAATCCCACTAGATGTAAACAAGTTACAAGAGACTTTTAGCTAACTAATTAATAGGGGGAAAAAGAAATTTAATCCCAGATATAAGTTCTTTCATGGCAGGAAACAGGAATAGGGCAAGAAGTAGGATACAAGACTAGACGAATTACTTCCCTTAGTTTCTTATATAAAGTAAAGAAGAGTGGGGCACCTGAGTGGCTCTGTCAGTTAAGCATCCAACTTCGGCTCAGGTCATGATCTCACAGTTTGTGAGTTTGAGCCCCACATCGGACTCTGTGCTGACAGCTCGGAGCCTGGAGCCTGCTTTGGATTCTGTGTCTCCTCTCTCTCTGCCCCTCCCCTGCTCACGCTCTGTCTCTCAAAAATGAATAGACATTAAAAAAGTTAAAGCAAAGGAGAGAGTCCAAACCAATCCTGAACACCTTTCCCTCTGTAACATAATAGAATTTTTTAATATTCTATATTTAGAAAACATGAAATGTGTAAAAAAACAAAAAGTAGGAGGAAGAGGGCAAAGTGTGACAAATTAAAATGATCTCACAGAAGAAAATAAAAAGGAATCAATTATTCTGCCAAGGCGGAACATAAAATATGTATGGTCACATCATTACTAAGATGTACTAGTTATAGGAGTGAAAAGAAACCTCTGTATCCCTGTGACAACCAGAGTAAATAATTCACATAATGCCCCAGGAAAAGACTGCAGAGGCAGAAACCATTGCTCATGAAATTCAGTCAGAGCTTATCTAAATATGGTCAAGTATCTGAGACCTGAAACAATTACTGAGAACCAGGGAATTGTTTTAAGGGAGCACACTTTCCCTTGTCCTCAGAATAAAGTTCACATGACTTTAGCCAAGTATTTTCAGTAAATATTTACTAATATTTATTTATTTCAGTGAATATTTACTAATAAATATTAATATGCTAAATAATGATCTAAGCACACACATTCACTCATTTAATTCTTCCAACAAGTTATATTCCTTATTTTACAGAAGAGGAGTTTGAAGCTCAAATAAGACACCAAGATAAGAACCAAAGCTCTGGCTCCAAGCTCGATGTACTTTATTTTTTTTAATGCTTTTTTTTTTTTTTTTTTTTTTCTGAGAGAGGCTGCATACATAGGGGAGGGGCAGAGAGAGAGAGGGGCAGAGGATCTTAAGCAGGCTCTGTGCTGACAGCTGACAGCAGCAAGCCCCATCTGGGGCTCGAATTCACAAACTGTGAGATCCTGACCTCGACTGACTCAGCCACCTCGGCATCCCCAGTATACTTTCTATGTCATCTCATTACAATCTGTCTCCTTCACCGCAGAGGTCCTTCACACATACGTTATCTAGTTTTATATCTCACAACAACCTTGTGCAGTAGAAATTCAAGATTCCTCATTAACTGGTCTCCTACCCACCTCTACAGTTTTGAAATGGATGCTACTGGCTGTCTACCCAGCATTCAGCATTCATTCTCTACTTCCTCTTTCCTGATAGAGCCCTGATTTTTATCCAGTATTCATCCCTCAGCAGCCTGTGTTACTAAGGCATTTCTCAAATTTTAGTACGTTGTCAGAGTCATAATCTCCTGGAGGACTTGGGGAAAACACAGATTCCTGGGCCCCCCACCCAGAGTTTCTGATTCAGTGCATCTGGTACATGCCTTGAGAATCTGCATTTTTAACAAGTTCCCAAGTGACCACACTTGGAAAACCACTGTCCTAAAGTAATGCCGACCCCATTCCTAGCTCCAGGGACAGGTCTTGATTCTACGTTCAAACCATAGTATTTAAACCATTCCTTTCTGGACAGTCAGTAGTGCAAGAACTCAGCCTTAACCAATTAGCTTCTGGTATGTCTCTGGAAACTCTTGTGGTTCTGGGATGGGCAAGTAGCCTAAGCTGATCCAACTGGACTAAAGAATTTTTTTTTCCATTTTGGGAGATGAAGTCAGTGGGTCTTTCTCTGCCTCTCTCTCCCTCCTCCCTCCCCTCCCCTTCCTATGTATCTCTCTCACCCATTAGTTAACAAAAAAAACTTATCTCCTTAACTGTTCCTGTCGCCATGATGAGAGCCAGCTTGGGGAATATATATATATATTCACACACACGCATTTCCCAGACTCCTTTCTAAGTGTGATTTAGGTTTTGCTAATCAGATGCTCCACACTAGATACGGATTTGGAATGAAATTAGATGGGTGGAGAGACCAGGCATAGGACATCCCTCTCGCCGGAGCAAACTGCGCAGAGGCAGCAGAGTTCTAGATCTGGCAGCTCTGGCAACAGCTTCCTGATTCTGCAGCTTCTGGATTATGGCAAAGACTGTGGCATCCTTGAGAGCTCAGTTCTTCAGTGCGGCTTAAGGAAGCCCAGCCTAGGTCTATTTCTTACTCTCCCAAAGGCTCTTCAATCTCTCTGGCACCCTTTAATAAATCATTTTTCCTCGAACTTGCTAGAGTGGATTCTGTTACTTGCCCCTATTAATAAGAAACCTGACTAATAAACTGCCCTACACTAAAGATAACTTCTACTATTTACCATCATGTTCTCATCACAGCTGACCCTTTCCTTCCTTGTCTTTTGCAGCAACTCTTTCCTCAGTCTGGAATGTCCTCCCTCAAAATCTTCCCATTTGCAAAAGCTATCCACTTCTTCCATGAAGAGATTTACATAAAAAGGAGTTCGTCACAGAGGAAAGGAAGTAAATAGACTTGACAGAGGAGACTGAGCCCTAACGAATGAGCAGTATGACATCTGGCAGAGAAGGGGTAAGCAGGAAGGAGAGGGTATCTCATGTGTACAGAACAGCATTCACAAAACATTAGAGTGCCTCTTGCTGCCAAGGACTGACCCTATGAATTCACAACTTCTTAGAGTTGCGATTGATGCCACAGCAAATACTGGTGTTTGCTCAATAAATTAGTATTGAATACTAGTGACTTATAGGGTCAGTTTCAGTAATTACTAAGCCTTAATAACTGCGTATTTTTTAAAAATGCTATACTAGGAGTCACAAGGAAATTCCCATAATGAGACCAGTCTTCTACCCATGAAGATTCACAATGTAGAGGGAAACAAAGATATCTGAAAACACCAAGGACACAACACAAATTCATATAAAGACAAGTGCAAATTCATATAAACAACTGCCAAGAAAAAAGATTCAAGTCACTAGAGTGTCTAAAAGTAGGTGTTTCTCAGAAAGGATTTTCTCCCCTAAGAGAATTCATTAATTTAGTAAGAATTTATCAAACATCTATTATGTGCTAAAAATTACTCTAGATAACTGAAGATACAGGGAAGCAAGTAGACAAAATCCTTGCTTTTCACAAGGCTCAGAGTGTAACTGAAGGAGAATTAGGAACAAAGATTTCAAAGACAGAGCCATAAATTAAAGCCCTGGTCATTAGACTCATTTTAGCCTCCTTCTGCTGTAATAATAATGATAGCCGACACTTACTGAACACTTGTTTTGTGCCAGAATCTGCTAAGTGCTTTACAATTATTGCCTCGCATAATCTTAGCAACAAACCTGTGAAGCAGGTACATTATTAGTACCATTTTAAAGATAAGGATCCTAAAACTACAGAGGTTACTTAACTCTCCCCAGATCACATAAGGAAGTGGCAGGGCCAAAGTTAGGTCAGCAGCAGAGGTTTTAAATGCTGCATAACAGAGAAAGAGGACAAAATTATATTTACATGAGATGGATTTTTATTAAAACAGAGGCAAGGAATTATTAATTTGGCAAGAGCTTTATCATCTCTGAGGGTTTTTTTTTTCCTTATCCCATAAAACGAGGGGTTCGATTCCCTAAACTATGTTCACTTCCAGCTTGTTCCCATGGTTGCAAAAACAATGTGAAAAGGTATTCAGGTGCCTTATCCAATTGTTAGTGAAAAGGTACTGTGAAGGTCGACCTTACACGGTTCTTATCCACCAGCTGGGACCATGTGCTTCCACGCTTTCATTAAGGAGCACATTAGCATTATATTAATTGGTATAAACAGCTGTGGCACCTCCGGCAGATAGGAGACTGGAGGCACGGAGAACAAAGGGAGAGGCAGGAAAGCAATGATTGGCTGACCTGGCTCCGTCTAGGTCAGGCGTGGCATTTGGCCCCTCTGCATTTCTAAGTTCTCATGAATGTGGATGCCCAGGCAGCAGCCCAAAGCCTTCCTCATTTCCATCTCAATCTCCAGGAAGAATTACAATGAGAACAAGAGCTATTGAGGCAGGGAACGGACTCTGAATATTTAAGTACACACTAGACAGGAGCCAGCAAAAGAAAGAAAAAGAGGTTTTCCTTCTGGACCTAACAAAGTCTAACCGGCAAACCTTACCCACTCACCTGCCAGACAAGCTCTGTCCCAAATAGTACCTTTTCAAGGAGCTCTTCCAAAGCCTTCAAATATCATTTACTTCTCCCGGCCCCTATGCATTTATTAGGTATCTCCTAAGTACCAGACTCTGAGCTAGGCACCACAGGAATATAATGAATAAAGCATAATCCCCAACCTCAGGGAGGTAAAGCTAATAGGGAAACAAGTACATACAGCAGGATATCTGCATATAACTAATATCAAAATATGCCATTTAAGTTAACTGCTGAGGTACCAAAATTACCTAGTAATTTTTCTTTTAAATGATTGGGCCTTCAATTTATCAAGATAAACATAAAACAAATTTTTCTAATTCTTAATATTTAACAAAATTTTAAGTTATAATTGCCTATAAGATAATTCTTTTGCCAAAGAACATCTGTCACTTCACATTGGCTTTTAAAACACGTCGATAAGAGGATCAATTTTGTAAAAATATTCAAGAGCTTCACCAATCTTTCCCAAGGGTCTCTCTTAACCCTTTGTTACTCAAATCATTGTCCTCTGAACCTTCTATTAAATCATTACTCATGTTAATTTTCCCTTCAATCTTAAACTGGTCTAACTCTACCTAATCCCCATTTGTCAAGGACTTTTCTGTGTGTATGATTCAAGCCGTTCTCCGATACTGCCTTATTTCAAATTCATAAAAGTCTTTGTGTTTTGCAAAAATGCCAGTTTTCATTTTAGAATCTATTTGCATCATGTTGTCAGATGTGAATTATCCCACCATTAAGAAGGCACTTACTGAGAAAGGGTAAAGAGGACAGTCCCCAATAGGGAGCAGAGGGATGCTTGAGTGGGGATTAATTTTACAAGTGATCAGTTCCTACGGATAACAAAGGAACCGCTAATTATAGAGCAAAGGAAAGACAGAGTGCTATGGACATTCAAAAATGTTTAATAATATTTGTTAAGTGAGCAGATAAGTTATTTTATTCGACCATTCAACAAGTATTTACTGACAGCCTACTACATGCCACACACTGTGCAAGATTCTAAGTATACAGTAAGGAATGAAAAAAAGTACTACCCTTAGTCCTTTTAGCTGCTATAACAGAACACCATAGACTGGGAGACCTACAAAGACAAGAAATTTGTTTCTCACAGTTCTGGGGGCTAGGAAGTTCAAGATCAAAGCACCAAAAGATTCAATGAATGATGAGAACTCTCTTCCTGGCTCATAGGTGCCGTCTTCTCCCTACATCCTTGCATAGCATTAGGGGCAAGGGAGCTCTCTAGAGTCTCCTTTATAAGAACACTAATCCCATTCACGAGGGTTCCATCCTCACGACCTAATCACCTCCTAGAGGCGTCACCTCCCCAGTCATCACATTGGGTATTAAGATTTAACATATAAATTTGAGAGAAACATAAACATTCAGTGTATAGCATACCCTCAAGGAATTTACCATCATGAGTGATTGGATGAGGACTCGAAGACTACATGGTAGGCATGGCATCCAAGCTGGATCTTGAAGAATGAAGAGTTTTAATAGCAGAGAGGGAAAAGGAATTCTAGGCTGAGGGAACAGAGTCGTATGACACTTGAAAGTGAATGAAACTGAAAGTCTTTCTAGAGAGATGAAGTAGGGTCAAGAGAAATGAGGCTAAAGAAGTAGGTGGGGTCAAATTATAAAGTTCCCCGAAAAACAACTTAGTTTACATATTATCTTACAAGCAATGGGGACACAGTGATTGCTTTCGGGCAGAACAGTAACAGGATCAGAAACAATACTCCAGGCAGAATAATGAATGAATAAGAGGGCAGAAAGACTGGTGGCCAGGACACTAGTTATGAGGGAATTAAAAGCCTGGAGAAAAGAAGATTAAGGTCTAAACCAAGCAGAGGAGATAGAAAAATAAAAACAAATTTGAAGAAATTTCAGAAATAAAGCTGCCAAGGCTTAATAATCCTTGATAATGTGAGATCGCTCATTCGGCCAATATTTACAACACTTACTATGTTCCAACACACTGTATTAGGAGGTGAGGTTTAATGGTGGGTGAAAAAGATATTCCATGGAGCTGGAAGTCTAGACAATAACAAAGAGTCAGATAAGCATAGAATTACAGATCATTACAAATGCCATTACAGAAAATAACAAAGTACTGTCAAAGGATAATGGGGGGGATCTTCTTCAGACAGGTCTGGCTCACAACAACTACTTGATATTTGTTTTCTAAAAGAAGATAAAGGAGGGGAGAGACGCCAGACTTGTGAAGAAGGCAGAATTGGGGAAGAATACACCAGGAGAGAACAGGTGTGAAGGCCCTGAGGCAAGAAAGACTTTCTTGGGGCGCCTTGGTGGCTCAGTTGGTTAAGCATCCCTCGGTTTCAGCTCAGGTCATGAGATGATCTCACAGTTCATGAGACCAAGTCCCACACGGGGCTCTCGGCTGATAGAGCGGAGCTTGCTTGGGATCATCCCTCCCCCTCTCTATCCCTCTCCTGCATGCACGTGCACACATGCGCACCCTACCTCTCTCTCTCTCTAAAGTAAATAAATAAACTTAAAAAAAAAATAAGACATTCTCAAACTTTGCAGAACAGGGGAAAAAGTGCCAATCACTCTGAAGCACAGTCCGTGCAGTGGACAGTGGCACAAGATAAAGTTAGAGAAACAAAAACAAGGGCCAGGACTCTCAGAACGTTATAAATCATGTTTAAGATTTTATATTTTCTCCCAAATAAAACAAAAAACTTTCACAGGTTTTAAGCAAAGAGCTCAGTTAAGAGACTACTATAGTAGTCTAGGGTAGAGATGGTGGTCGCTTGGATTCGAGAGGGGACAACAGGCATGGAGAGAGGTAGACGGACTCCAGAAACACACAGGAAATAAAATTGACAAGATTGGGGGTGGAGTACATATGAAGATAGGAAAGAAGGAGGTGTCAGGGGTAAATTTTAAATTTGTGGTTTGAGCAACTAGGGAAACAAAGATGCCACTAAGACAGGGATAACTGAGGGACCACCAAGTTTGTGGGAAAAGATCAAGAATGCAGATTTAGGGGCACCTGGGAGGCTCAGCCAGTTAAGTGTTGACTCTTGATCTCGGCTCAGGACACGGTTTGTGAGATTGCGCCCTGCATCAGTCTCTACTTGGACAGCGAGAAGCCTGCTTGGGATTTTCTCTCTCTCTCTCTTTCTCTCTCCCCCTCTCTCTCTGCCCCTCCTCCCCACAACACATGTACACTTCCTCTCAAAATAAATAAACTTAAAAAATAAAAAAAGAAAGAATGCAGTTTTACAGCATATTAAGTAGAAAATATTGTAGATCTCAAAGTGGAAATATCAAGTGGGTTCCCAAGAGGAAATACGGGCCTAGAGTTAAGGACAGAAGTTAGGCTAGAGCTATCTGGGAAAATGTGGGAGTTGCCAGCATTTTATGGTATCCAAAGGCAGGACAATGAATGAGATCAAGCAGAAAGAGAGTATGTGTAAGAGGAGAGGATCTCACGCTTGAGGAATTTCAGCATTTAAAATCAAGATATGGGCACCTGAGTGGCTCAGTCGCTTAAGCGTCAGACTCTTAATTTTGGCTCAGGTCATGATCCCACAGTCGGTGAGATCAACCTCCACAGAGGGCTCTGGCTGACAGCAAGGAACCTCCCTGGCATTCTTTCTCTCCCTCTCTCTCTGCCCCTCCCCAACTCATGCATGTGCATGTGGGCATGCACACGCTTTCTCTCAAAATAAATAAACTTTAAAATCAACATAGAAAAAAGCAACAAATAAACTAAGGAATGATCAGAGGTAGGAGGCAAAGAAAGTTATATCGCAGAAGGCAAAGAATCTTTTTTAAAGGCTCTTTTTTTTTAAGTTTATGTATTTTAAGAGTGAGAGACAGAGAGAGAGACCACGCGCGCACGCGCACACACACACACACAGGCTGAGTGGGGGAGGGGCAGAGAGGAAAAGAGAGAATCCCAAGCAGGTTCCCATGCTCAGCTCAGGGTGGAGCCTGATGCGGGGCTCTATCCCACAACTGTGAGATCATGACCTGAACCGAAATCAAGAGTCAGTTGCTTAAATGACTGAGACACCCAGGTGCCCTGGCAAAAGAATATTTTAAAAAGAGAGTAATCAAAAAGGCAAATATACAGAGAGGTTTAGTAAGTTGAGAATGAAAAGGAAATTCCATGGCTGTTAATATCACAAAAAGAAAGACATCCAGGCATTAAGATTCCCTTGATGAGAGAACACACTGATACCTATAAAGTGGTCGCGCAAAAAAAAAAAAAAAAAAGACAAACCTGAATCACCCTCCAAACTAAATTACACATAATATGATACAGAGCCAAGGAGCTTGTTGAGCCAAGTATAACAGGGAGATGCAAAATCCAAACAGTGGGAAACTCTACAGAACAATGTGGTTTCTTCAACAAATAAGCTGAAACGGGTAAAAAAGAGATCAAGAGGGACCTCAGAGAGTAAAAGAGACAGAAAAGACCTATCAACCAGTCTCTCAAAGTAGCCCTCATCTGGATTCTGCTTCACACTGTTAAGGAAGAAAAAAAGTAAGACATTTGAATCACAAGTGAGTATTTTTCTGATAGTAAGGGTTTACTGGGTATGTATATGCCACTATGGTTTTTGGTTTTCTTTTTTTTTTAAGTAGATTTGGCACAGTGGGGGTTATTATGGGCCTTGGTAAGAGTGGTTGTGATGCGGTGGTGAGGGCAGAAGTAGACTGGAGTAAGCTTTCAAGTAAATAGGAGGTAAGGCATTGGAAACAGAAGCTGTAAACAGCTATTTAAAGAAAACTGGCTTTGAAGGAGAACAAAGGGTTTAGCTGGAGGCTGACATGAGATTTCAGGAGGGCTTTTATTTGGTAGGGAAGGGGAAAATTGTTTTCATTTAAATAGAACATCCGAATGCTGCTTATGATAACAGAAAGCAAAATGTAAAGATTCAGTGAAGTGGGGTTACTAAGACGGGGCCGTGGGAAGGAATCTGAAAGTATGTGAAGGAGAATCACTTCCTTCACTGTAAAGAAGGCGCAAAGGCAAAAATGGGTGTGAATCCAGGCAGGTCCCTTAGATTCAGTAGTCGGAATATGAAATTTCTATTTTATCTGTGATACAGGAAGCAAAGTGGGGTAGGAAGATGGTTGGTGTGGGGGTGGGGGGGAGGACAGAGAGGAGAAACCCAGGGGTAAACATGATAGGTGGAGACTGAGGGGAGAACTGAAGATAACCCTGAAGAAAAGCGGCTATTTCCAGAGCTAAAAAACACAGGAGGAAAAAAATAGGTTTTTGGAAACAGGAAATGAGTCCACTGAATAGACCAATTCCTGAAGAAATCATTAACAGAAAGACTGTGGTGGTATTTTCAGTTTGCAAATATGAAGTACTGTCAAGAGCATATTAGGTCTTTATATCTCTTGACTCAGTAACCCTACCTATGGGAATTTATTCTAAAAAAAAATCTCTTAAAGGAGAAAGCTGTATGTAATGTTATAGATAAAATTACAGTGCGATTTACAACAGGAAAAGAAAACCGAAGTGACTGTGACAGTTTTATGTGTCAATTTGGCTAGGCTATAGTACCCAGTTACTTGATTAAATCTGGCTACTAATCCAGGTACTGCTGTGAGGGTATTCTGCAGATGTATTAAACATCTACAGTCGACATTAAAGAACAGAGATTTTCTTCCTAATCTAAGGGTAGGCCTCATCCGATCAGTGGAAAGGCCTCATGAGCAAACTGAGGTTTCCTGGAGAAAAAAGAATTCTACTAGTTCTATTTCTCTGGTAGAACACTGACTGATACAATGGTTTTAGGCAAATCATGGAATATCAGTTAAAATTTTATAATGAGCACTAAGAAATTACGTGGGGAAATGTTTATAGATCAAGAAAACAAGGGGGCATCTGGCTGGCTCAGTTGGTAGAGTATCTGACTCTTGGTCCCAGGGTCATGGAGTCTATTTAAAAACAAAACAAAACAAATAAAAACATAAACAGAGCTCTACATTGTGATTACAACTATGCAAACGTGTATATTTATACGTAAGAAAAAAGGAAACAAAAGTGGTTATTCATCAGAGTAATGGAATCCTGGCTGAATTTTAAATTTACAAAATAGTTTGTGAGGGGCGCCTGGGTGGCTCAGTTGGTTAAGCGTCTGACTTCGGCCCAGGTCATGATCTCACAGTTTGTGAGTTTGAGCCCTGTGTTGGGCTCTGTGCTGACAGCTCAGAGCCTGGAGCCTGTTTCGGATTCTGTGTCTCCCTCTCTCTCCCCTTCTCCACTTGAGCTCTGTCTCTCTGTCTCTCAAGAATGAATAAACATTTAAAAAAATAATAATTAAAAAAAATAGTTTGTGAAATAGAGCTCTGTTATATTTTAAATACTTTTTTCTTTATTTTTTTTAATGTTAATTTATTTTTGAAAGAGAGACAGAGTACACGTGCGTGAGCAGTGGCAGGGGAGCAGTGAGAGAGAGGGAAACAGGATCCAAAGCAGGCTCTGTGCTGTCAGCATAGAACCTGATGCGGGGCTGGAACTCACGAACCATGAGATCATGACTTGAGCCGAAGTCAGACACTTAACTGAGCCAGCTGAGTCCGACTGAGCCACCCGGGTGCCCCTGTTATTTTTAATGGAAGAAAGTTAGTAACATTATTGTTAAGTCTTATTAAAATTATATAACACTTTAAAGAAACTCCTAATAATTTAAAAGGGAACTGCCAATTTTGAAATGTTGCCTTGGATAGTACTAAAAAGAATGGACCCTCTAGAAGGCAAATATGCCACAAGGGCCTCAATCCAATGCCATTTTTTAGTAACATAAAATTCTTCAACTCAAATGAAATGAAGAAAGTCCTAGAATGGCAAAGCAGCCAGTGATCAGTTTGATCAGCTTAAGAATTTCCCACATCCTTAACCAGCGAGCATCAGGGCACGCATTCAGCTTTGACTCAGATCAGAGATAGATTTGTACTGAGCAGCTAAATATTTAGTACTCTAAGGCGTCTTCTCTCTTTCCCTCTCCAACATCAGGCACTGAAAGGATTCTTGTATGTTTGTTGAACTTGAGAAAAACCAAACAAATGCTCTAAGAAGTCATGACTCAGTTTGATGTTGGCTCCGCTTTCATTCTTTCAATCGAAAAATACTTATTAAGTGGCTACTATATGCTAGGAACTGTGAATACAATGGTGAGCAAAAAAATATAATTTTTATTTAAAAAAGAAAAGGGTACTACATTAAAACTCTCTTTAGGGTGCCATGCCTTAAAAAGAAATAATTATCTGGAGCTTAGGCTCTAGTAGGGAGGATAGATATTAATTAAACAATGGCATCTTGTAGTGGGTAAGAGTATAGTTCTATGTAAACAAATAGTGATACAAATGCTGAAGTGTTTAAGGGTGAAGTGCCCTGGTGTCTACAACTTGTTTGGAATTGCTTAAAAATAAGATGGATTGATGAATGGATTAAGGGATGGATAGTTATTCGAATACAGCAAAACATTACAGAAACTAAACAATGAGTATGAACACACTTCCCTCTTAATATTTTATTATAATTTTTAAACATACAAAGAAGTTGAAAGAAGTGTACCATGAAACAGTTTCAAGAGGAGTAGCCTACGGAAGGATATTTTTAATGAAAATTTCAATCTTTGACCAAGAGTTCTTAGATATTATAATACCAAGAGGCAGTCTAAAAACCATTTACATTAATCGATTTATCCATCAGTACTTATTTGCTGTTTCAGCAGACAGCAATAGAGAACACTGTAAACTCAAAATACTATGCCAAAAGTGCTGGCACTATACAGGTGGAGAGTGGCCCGCAGGCACTAATTGTCTGTCTATAAAATCAGATTTAATAATCTCTTCTCAGTCTCTCGGAATTAAGCAGGATATCGCATAGGTAGCATTCTGAAAGGTCTCTTCCTACCATCCCAACTCTATCAAGCACCATTCACTCTTGTTCCAAGTGCACTGGCCATAATGGCTTTTTTTTTTAGTTCCTATGTTGAGCTTAAACCAGTGCTATCTAACAGAAAGATAATACAAGCCATTAACGTGAGCCACATACATAATCTTAATTTTTCTAGGAGCTATGTTTTTAAGAGCTAAAAAAAAAAAAAAAAACCAGGAGAAATTAATTTGAAAATCTATTTTAAGCCAATTAATCCAAAATGTTAACATTTCAATATATAATAAATAGTGAGTTGTATTCTTTTTTCAGTACTAAATCTTCAAACTCTGGCATGTATTTCCTACTTAGAGCACATCTGTATCTGAAGCAGCCACATTTCAAGCGTTCGGTAGCCATACTGTCTAGTAGTTACCATCTTGGGCGTCATAGCTCTCAACTTTTACCTACTTTCAGGGTCTGTGCATTTAAAATGTTCCCTCTGGCTGACATGCTCTATGTCCCATTCTCTGAATGACTAATAACTATTTATCTTGCATATCTCAGTTTAAAAGCATCATCTCCTCAATGAAGCCTTCCCTTTCGTCGCTCCAAAATTTTCTATGTTAGTCCTTTATCTCTTTTGTAGGACTTATCAAAACCTGCAACTATTTATTTGTATGTTTAATGCTTTTCTCTGTATTTCCCTCTGGAATGTAAGCTTTACAAGAGTCAGAAGGATCATTTCTATATTGTTTATGATTGTACCCCGAGTACTAATCACAAGGTTTGGCACGTAGGAAGCAACAAATAAATATTTGTAGACCAATTTAGGAATTGATAAATAGATACGCTGTAGAGACATACTGAGTTTGTATGCATGTGAAAGCTGTGTGTGTTTTGCCCCTACTCTACCAGCCCACAAATAAGAATACATTCAGCAGCCATTCCCAAGCAGCCTGGGACAGAACAGTCACGACCAATCTCCGACAAGCGGCAATGGTTAGAAACAACATGATATTTGGAAAGGTAAGAAGCTGTAAGTAGCTTTTACCTTTCTCTAAGGAACCAGGAATTTTTTAGAAATCAAGGGAAAATGAAGGAAGTGCCACTGGTCAAAGCAACACCCAAAGATCGGGAGCCAACACTAGATTTGGAGATTGCAAATTTCCAAACTCGTGGCCATCTTATTATGGATAACCCCCTAACTTCTCTCCATCTGTAAAAACAAGATGCCTTAAATATACAATTAAATGAGATTGTATGTGAAAATGTTTTGTAAATAGTAATGTCTAAATATCTCTAGGCTGCTCAGGAAATTTGGAGTTTCAAAGGTCTATCATCCTGAATTTTTCCCCTTTGCTTATCTGGTTTCTTGTTTTAAGTTACTTTGCAGCTTATATATAGATAACTTTTTTTTAAATCTTTTTTAATGTTTATTCATTTTTTTGAGAGACAGAGCACAAGGAGGCAAGAGGCAGAAAGAGAGGGAGACACAGAATCCGAAGCAGGCTCCAGGCTCTGAGCTGTCAGCAGGAGATCATGACCTGAGCTGAAGTCGGAAGCCCAACCGACTGAGCCACCCAGGCACCCCTATAGATAACTTTTTTAATGTTTATTTATTTTTGAGAGAGAGAGAGAGAGAAGGGGGGAACAGAGGGAGAGGGAGAGAGAGGATCCCTGCAGAGTCAGATGCAGGGCTTGATCCCACAAACTGTGAGATAATGACCTGAGCCAAAATCGAGTCAGACACTTAACTGACTGAGCCACCCAGGCACCCCAATAACTTCTTAAACTAATCAAGCAAACTCTATACTGATACCAAAAAATATCTTAGATTCAGGACTGATCAGATAACTCCAAAGGGGGAAATAATCTTAAATGGAAGAATATGTTATAAAATAGTTATTCTCCATCAGGTGATGGGGGGCTAAGAGTCCTTCCACTATACCAAGTCCCTCTGAACCCATTCCCAACATTGAGAATAGTTTCCATAGTAAAACACTGTTACTGATGGATTATGTCTTAGTGTATTACAGAAGAAAAGTGAGGACAGAAGAGGAAGAGTAAAGGTAAAAAATCACTGTCATACAACACTTGAACTGGGGAAGTTAGCCTAAGATTTAATGCATCTATAAAACGGCTCAGGAAAACTGAGGCTCAGCATGGTTAAGTGACTTGCCAAGGTCACAGAGTAATAATCATAAAAATGTCTCCAAATCCCAGCTTGATCTTTCTAAGCTCATCTGTAAAATGAGTATAAAAGAGCATTTCTCTTATAGAATTACTTTAAGGAGTAAATGAAAAATGAAATGTAAAGTGCTTGGTGCCAGGAACGTGCTTGGTAAAAGGTCAGCTGTAATGAGGCTGATGAAGCTCATATGGCCCTGATCTCGTTTATCCCCAGTGAACACTGAGGCTGGGGGAGGCAGGTGGCTGGGAAATAGGGAGATCACCAACCAAGCTCATTTTTTACAAAGATTAAAAGAAAATAAATGAAATAGTATTACTGATTACACTTTCACAATAAAACTGATAGGTTTGTTGGTTTGGGTCTTTTTTTATTTCATTTATTCTTCTGTGTTCTCAAGTCAAAAAGGACCTGGCTTCAAGTCATAGCTGTGCTGCTGTACAGTCCAGGCAATTCAATTAACCTCTGTTTCCTCTTCTATAAATGGAGATAAAACAGTTACAGTCCTAGCTAATCCACATACTTGTTGAAAGAATAAAGTGAGATAATATTAGTGCAAATACTTTGTACTGTATACAAGAGGCCCTTCATCATCTAGGCCTTGTCTTCCTCTCTGCTTTCACGGCTCCCTACCTCGCATGACATCCTGTAAATATACTAAAACATTTAGGGATACCCAACCATGCTCTCAAGCCTGCTAGCCCTCACACCACTCTCTTTCAAGAAAGTCCTTCCTCTCTCCTCTCTTCCTACCTCTCCCCAACTGTGCTTGGTGAACCCCCGTTCATCTCTCAGAACACAACTTAGCTGTCACTTCCGTTAAGAAGCTTGCCAGGCCTGGGGTGCCTGGATGGCTCAGTCAGCTAAGCATCTGACTTTTGATTTCAGCTGGGTCATGATCTCGCAGTTTATGAGTTGAAGTCCCACGTCCGGCTCTGCTCTGATAGAACTGAGTCTCTTAAGATTCTGTGTCTCTCTCTGTCCCTCCCCTGTGTGCACCTGTACTCCCTCTCTCTCTCAAAAATAAACATTAGGGGCACCTGGGTGCCTCAGTCGGTTGAGCGTCTTACTTCAGCTCAGGTCATGATCTCGTGGTTCGTGGGTTCGAGCCCCGCGTCGGGCTCTGTGCTGACTGCTCAGGGCCTGGAGCCTGCTTGGGATTCTGTGTCTCCCTCTCTCTGCCCCTGCCCCACTCATGCTCTGTCTCTCTCTGTCTCTCAAAAATAAATAAAAATGTTAAAAAAAATTTTTTTTAAATAAACATTAAAAAAAAAAAGCCTTGCCAGGCCACCCCCATTTCAGGCAGAGCAGATGCCTTTCCTCTGTCTTCACATAGCATGACCATATGTCTTCACATGTCATTTTTGTTTCAATGTAATTATCTAGGGACATGTCTGTTTCTCAACTACAAACTTAAGGGTAGGAACCAGATATGATTCATCTATTCCTTCAGAGCCCCTGACAATGCCTTGATGCTTAATATGTGTTTAGCAAATGAACCTTAAATGACAATTAAGACATTAATTTTCATATAGTAGGTACCTAAGACTTTTATGCAAAATATTACAATGTAAACCAATACTTCTCAACCTTGGCTACATATCAGAATCACCTTAAACCTTCAAAAATAGAGATTCCAAGAGATTTTGATTAAGCAGAAATTAGAGCCCAGGCAACGGTATTTTTTTTCACATATTCACAACTAATTCAAATGCATAACCAAAATTAAAAACCACTGCTATAAATAATTGAGGTCATTAACTTACAACAACTCTACCTAACATCTACATAGCTTAACACCCTACAATTCATTTTCACATACATTATTTTTTAATCCAGTATAGTTAAGATACAGTATTATATTAGTTTCAGGTGTACAATATTCACTTTTGCATATATTATTAACTGAATTTTCACAACTCTGTGAGTTAGGTATTATTTCTATTTTCCAACCTAAGAAAGAGATATTTAAATAAGTGTCCAAAAGCTCTTTGCCTACCTTCAAATTTAATGATCTTCCTCCTACATCTATCTCCTTCCCTAGAAAGCGATAACATTGCAGCAACATACAAAGTACATGGAGACAACGGTTCAAATGAAAAAGACATTAATCCCAGCTTTGTTGGAATCAGGGAGAGAATAAGGAAAGCTGGGCCTTGAAGATGTAGGCAGGGAGATGAGGGTGTCATTTGTCACCTCGAAAGATTCACACGGCAGATTCTGTAAAGGAGAAAAATGTTCTTGCCAGCCTCACGTGGTACTTACCCAGTCTGAAAGGGGACACTGGAGAGGGCCGGAAGTGGAAAATGGAATGAGAAAGTCCCATAAACAAGAATGAACTTCCCAATGCTGCATGCAAGTGACCTCACCCCGACTCCATGAATAAGGAGAGATATAATGGACTTGTTATAACTAAAACTTAGATCAATTTTAGGGAATTAGTACCAAATAAAATCATACGAATGAGGGATCAATGAACTTCTGGTTCTTTCCAGACTTATCACATCATTGTTAGAGAGGATAATCTGGAGAATCCTAGCACACAGATCATTTCCCCCATCTCAAAGACTAGAAGGCTAGAGTGGTGGAGGAAGTTACTTATGGAAGATAAAGCTTAATGCAAGAGCAGAAAAACTATGATATTACGTTAATAAGTTTATGATGGCAAAAGGAAATGAATACCAGACACAGGTGACAAAGAATGCTGGATAAAGTCTTAATTTCTCAGCCTCAGTAGTGGAGTGTTCTCTTGTGAATCTGCAATATCATGACCATCTGACATAGCTTTCCCTGCAATTATTATTTTGTAGTTCAAACTGTGGACTTCCGTCAGGATTTTCTTAGAAGGAAAAAGCTAAAGAGACTAAGAAGCAATCTAAAAGGATATTTCTAGTGCTCCAAAGTTTAGTTTGATAGAATTTAAAAGGCAATAATGATTTGGTGGAGAAAGTGAAGTATTGCATTGAGATTCAAAAAATGTAGTTTTAAATCAATATTTAGTCATTTGCTAAGGATGTGCCTCTGAGCAAATCAAGACTTCTAGAATCCAGTCAACTAACTTGTCAAATGGAAATACCTATCTCACAGGGCTGTTGTGAAGACTAAACAAAAAACACCAGGCAAAGATGTCCTTCTTTTCTCTGTGTGAATGATAAATGTAAATGCATGTAAATCTGTCTTCGCCAATCTTTCTATGCACAAAAAAAGAGAGCAGGCTAAATGAAGAAAAAAATAATTTTAACTCTCACAGCAGTATACTTGCAAAACGTTCCTATATCCTCTATACGGAAAAATTAAAGCAGCCTGGGTAATGAACATAACACGGACCTGCTGCTGTCAGGTGAATATGAACCGGAACAGAGGTCTACCACCTGCTTTCGGCCAAACCGTAAACAAGTGCCCTTGGCCTGTGTGAGCCTCAACCTCTTTACCCATTGAACAGAGATACCAGCAATCATCTTATATTACGACATTACTTTGAAGACTGGAGAAAACAACCCACATAATGTCTGGCATGTAACAGGTACTCACTAAGGTTTACCACCCCCTAACGACTGCTAACAAACTATACTTTCCAAAGGCTTCTATATAATCGATTTAGTTGCTTCGCAACCTTGTAAGCTAGTCACAGCGACTGTGACTATCCCCATTTTACCTTTGGACAAAAGGCACAGAGACAAAACTACTTCCATAGGGTCATGCACTAATGAGAGACTAAATTAAGGTCACCCGACCATTCCTCCCACCCCAAAGTACATCAGTCCTTAGCAATTAAAATGACACCTATGAAATACTAGATGCTTTCAAAAACCTTCAAGTTCTCTCTTTATAAAAAAAAAAAAAAAAAAAGGCTTTTCCACTACTTTCTGGTCATGGTTTAGAAAAGATAAAAACGCGGGGAGGGGCACCTGGGTGGCTCAGTCGGTTAAGTGTCCGACTCTTGATTTTGGCTCAAGTCATGATCTCGCAGGTCGACACTGCGCCCTGCATTGGGCTCTGCGCTAAGACGCTGACACTGCAGAGCCTGCTTGGGATTCTCTCTCTCTCCCTTTCTCCGCCCCTCCCCCTAATCTCCCCCCCCCCCCAATACATACAAACTTTTAAAAAGGGAGGAAGGAGAGAAAAATTCATTAAAACCAGCAACAACAGAATTGAGAATTGCCTCAAATTAGCAACTACTGCTTCCACTGCAATTTTTGCTTTTGTTTTCCCCAGCAAAGCCATCGATCTCTTATTAAGATGTTTTGACAAGTCTGCTTATCAAAATGATACTTTGATCAACTATTCCTAAACTGAGGGGAAAAAAAATTAGAAAGACAGCTTTCTCCCATCTTCCTGAGCACATGTCACTTTTTCATGCTTCGATTTTATCCCTTCACTTCAGCACTTCTCATACACGTTGTAACATCTTTAACACCTTGAGGACTTGAACCGCATCCTATGTGTACCTGAACATCCTGTCCCAACAAGGGCCCTTGCTCATGGTAGAGGAAGGCTCGATAAGTGTTTATAAATAAAGGGATGAGCAAATGAAGCCAATCTCTCAGAGGGAAGTTAGGAAAGGAGAAAACTGGACATGGTATCTTAGAGCTAATAGGAAAGTGAAAGAAACAAAATATTTTAAGAGCTTCATAAGGAAGAGAAACCTTCGTGTGGAGTCAAACAAGCCCTTGTATGGCTTTAAGTATCACTAGAGAAAGACAAAAACCACAGAAGATCCGGAAGAGAGTTTTAAATCAAAAAACTCGAAAGTTAGGGTGCTTATTGAGGTTTGCAAAACCCAGCTGCAAATTCCCGAGAAATAATCCTAGCCTAAGATATTTTGACAGCGGCTTTCAGGTCTTGGCTAAAAGAAAGGTAGCTGAAAAAACTGCAGGCTTTGGTGGAGAAAGACAGATGTAAAAGGGAAGGGAGATAAGCTCGGTCTAAAATAAATCCCCCAAAATGCTAGAATCCACTTGGATTTGCATATTGGAAGTGTGGTTCCTCTTCATTCTGAGAACTATTCTTGAATAAAACCCCAATGTCACAGCTGGCAGTATACAGGGCTAAATCATCTTATGATTCTCATTCGAATGAAAATTTGAAAGCCTGCTATATGCTGCCACTGCCCTGGGCACTGGGAATAAAGCAGCAGGGGGAAAAAAGACAGACAAAACGCTCTCAGGAAGCTTCCAATCTAGTGGCAAAAGATACATGACAGACAGACAGACAGGATGGGATGGAATACGATAGGATGGAATGTCAGGCAGGAAGTGCTAAGGAAGAAAAAGAAGGGAGAGAGGGAAGAGAGAGGGCAGAAGGGAAGAGTGGGAGGGAGCTGGCAAGGAGACGGTCTTATCAAAAGCAGATCTTTTAACCCAGTGGTTTTCAAACTTTATCAAGTGTCAGAATTGCCCAGGGGGCTTGTTAAAGCAGAGGGTGGGGGCAGAGGCAACTCCACAGTTTTTAATTTGTAGGTTCTGGGACGGGAAAAGTAATTTGCCATTCCATCAAATTCCCAGATTATGTTGATGCTGTTGATGTAGGGGCCACACCCGGAGTTAATTGTTCTAACCCAGATTAGGAAGCCGCTGTCCCATGGTCTTGATTTGCTTCTTCATACATCCATTCATTTCAAAAACCTATTCAGTGCCAGGAACTTTGCCTGGCACTAAAATTAAACAGACCCTACCCTCAAGAAATTCACAGACTAATGGGGGGAAAATAAACTCAAATAACTGCCACAGAGTACTACAGAACGCTGTAAGAGTGGTGTGTACAGGAGCCAGAGGTTGGAAGAGCAACCAATTCCATGGAAGTCACTGGAGGAATGACTAAGGGACTGCTTCCCGGAGGTCCAACAAGCACTTCTCCACAGGCAGGTAGCGGGTGGGAGGCCAGCGTTTCCAGTGGAAAGAACGGCACCAGGGAACAGCAGAAACGAGCAAGCCTATGGCAGGAAAGCTATAGAAAGTGAATCTGCAAAGGTAAGCAGTAACCTGATCTCTGAGAGTTTCTTGCTCGTGTTAAAGTCCGTCTTGAGACCATGACAGCAGGTAGGCCGGGAGGTAGGGAGAGATAATGTGATCACGTACAATTTTACAAAGATCTCTCTGGATGGATCTTCACGAAGCACTGCCTTCTCCAAGCCCAGCACCGGGCCCCATAACGGGAGCTTAGTAAATGTGTATTTAATTGAACTACACACGCTTTCCGTCAAGTGCTGTCTTAGGGAGGAGAGGCAGGTCGCCACCTTCCCCGCCAGACTCACTGTGGGCTGGACGAGACTTGCCAAACAGGTCCGGCAGCCTCAGTTACGCACACTACTCCTTGTACAACTGGAGTCCCCCAGAGATTAGGGCAGGCCTTCCTTGTTTACACGGCTACCTCACCCACTAGACTTTGAGCTCTTTGAAAACAGGGAATGTCTTCACAGAATCTGAATCCCCACAGTCCTAGCAGAAGACCCAAAACACAGCAGCTCTCGAGACTCCATGTTGGGTAAAGGAACGCCCGGGTAAGCCCATTTACCAGATAAACCCACGAGCTCCTCCAGGTTAGAGTTTCCAGTTGAACCGGGGTGGATTTCATATGCACCCAATATAGGATTTCCCAAATAGGAACAAGAAAATGTTCCAAGTGCCATAAAACTCCTGCAGGCCTCTGGGGGCCCCAATGAGAAGTCAGTTTTGCCTGAGAGGAGTTGGAGGGTGGATGCTAGCAAAGACCTGGGGAGGAGGCAGGTGGCGGGATTATTCAGTAGCCTCTTCAAAGCCGAGTAGGTGCTTGATACCTGCTGATTTCTAGGGCATAAAAGCAAAGTCCTGGAATTTTAAGGCTGGAAGTGACCTGCTCAAGGTCGCTAAAGTGAAGTCACGAGGCGAGACCATTGAGGCATCTGTAAACGCTTGATTCCCGTCTTCTCCAAAGACAAAGACACGGTAGGCAAAATTACCGGATTTTCTCAGGAACGAGTTTTAAAACACGGGCTACGCTAATGAATTCGAATTTTTACTGGTAACCATAGTACCAACCCTTCCCTTCACCTTTCGGTTCTGGGAAAAAAGCAGAAGACAGTTATCCAAGCGGTTCAACAAACAAGCACTTTGCTCCCAACACCCACAAATACCCAAAACTTCTTAAGTATTTTTCCAAAATCCTCGCGGCAATGTTTGCTGCTTAAACATCCAAGACAGTAAAAGCCATAATAATCATGTCTTTCGAAATGGAATATTAAGCCTAAAGTAACTGCGAGTCTCCTTTCCTTGTTTGTTTTTAACTCCACAAGTTAGCCTATACCCGGGGTGGGGGAGGGGCTGCCTAAGTCAAGCTCCATCCAGCCGTATTTTCCAAGGAGGTGAACCCCTAGAGGTGATTCCCCCGGCCTGGACAGGAGGGATTTTTTTTCCATGCAGAATGAATCGGACGCCGCTCGGCTAGGGTTCCCGGTGGCCCGCCGGGGTTAGCGCCGAAGGACCGCAAAGTTCGCAAGGGAGGCGTCTCCGAGCCCCAGACCTGTCGGGTCTCCGGGCCCCTCCCCCGCCTCGGCCCTCCCCGGGGTCCCCAGCGGCCGGGACCCGCAGCCTCGCCGGGGAGTGCACGGGAGCCCTTTGTTGGTCCGCCGAGAGCCGCCGGCCGCGCCGGGCGGCGCCCCGCCTCACCTTACCTGGCGCCCCCGCCCTCCTTGCCGGCCGGGCCGCGGGGAATGAATGGGCCCCGACCCCGCGCCGCCCCCACCCTCGCGCCCCAGACCCGCAGCCTGCGCCGCCAGGGGGGCCGCGCGCGGGAGGCCGGCTCTCACCTTCCGCGCTCGCTCGGCTCGACTCCGCTCCTCCTCCTCCTCCTCCACCCTGGTGGCGGCGGTCGAGCCGGGGAGTGAGCGCCCGAGTGTGCGCGAGGGGCCGCTTCACTTTCTCCCTCCCGCCGCCGCCGCCGCCGCCGCCGCGCGCTCGGCGCCTCCCCCACCCTGCTCGAGCCAGGGAGTCCCCTCAGGACGGGGGCGGGGGTCAGCGACGGCGAGAGGGCCGGAGGCAGGCGACGCGGGAGTAGGGGGTGCTGTGAGGGGCGGGAACGTGAGGGGACTCGGGCGGCCCCTGGGGAACGAGGTGGGGAGACAGAGTTCTTTGAAAGGATCTTGAGAGCGCGGGGTCCGTGAAAGAGGGGGTAAGAGTCAGAGGGGAAAGCGTCTGTGAAGTGGGACGGCAGAGCCGGTGAGGGAGACAGCGGGGAGTCGCGCGGGACGAACACAGTGGAGGGGACGTGGGGGGAAAAGCCGGGAGGGGGCGTCTACAGTGCCGCCGGCACCTAGGGCTCCAGCTGCAGCCACGGCCCGGACGCCTCCCCCGCCCGCAGCCGCGCTATTGTACGCCGCCCGGCCAGGCCCGACCGCCTCTCCCCCCGGCCCCCGCCCCCTCCCCCGCGAGGCCGCGGCGCCGGCAGAGCCAGGCCCGCCCCGCCTCTCACAGGTGGGAGGGGGCGGGGAGGACTGGCGCGACCCACGTGAACAAGGCCAACCCGGGATGAGGAGGGGGTAGGGCGAGCGCCTAGGATGACGTCATCGCCGCCTGACGCCAGAGGCCGGGGAATCACCCGGGTGCTGCGTGATGTCATTGCGCCCGCATCTCTGCTCTCCCCTTTCCCCCTCTTACGGCCGCAGACTCCTTTGCGCTGCCTTTCTCCAGGAAGGTTTTGGGACGATTTCTGGGGGGCGTTAATAGTGTAGTCTAGGGTCGAAAAAGACCACTGACCTCCTGATCGTGTGGTCCTCTTCAAGTTAAAAAGCACCGCCGCATCTGCTAGCGCATCGCCCAGAGCCGAATTTGAAAACTACCCCATCTCCTGTGACCTCAAAGCCAGACGTTTGTTATCCTGTTTGTTTTCGTTGTGGGGAGAGGCGAGGGGCGTGGAGACCCAGAAATGATAATGGAGGTTTTGAACTATTGTGAACTGAAAAAGAGAATGCGTTGCCCTTCCCATTTATCTCGTACCACGGAAGCTACGTTCAACCCAAACCTTTCCCCTGAGCTCAGCTTTTATATTTGCAAATACCTCCTGGACAGCATCACTTGCATACCCTACCGTACCTCAAATTCCATATGTCAGAACTGAAACAACATTGGTGACTAAGGGTCTGGAATCGGATTGCCTTGTGTTAATTCCCAGCTGCACTGTTAGCGACAGGATCTTAACATTTCTAAGCCACAAATTTCTCCATAATAAATAGTACTTGTGTATCCTTAACTCCGTCTCTCTGTGCCTGTTTTACCGTAATAAAAGTAACTACAGCTTAGCATATATTAAGCTCTTTGGAATGTTGGCCATTCCTATTACCGCTTTCCCTCAAATTTACTACTCAGGTTACCTCTTGGTCTTACCGACGCCCAGGGTATTCAGTGCCATATGCCAAAAACCTGGACACAGCCCCCATTCTTATTCCCTCAACACCCTTATCGAGTTGGGCGCAGACTTTAGGAAACTCTTTAGAGTCTCCTCAATCTTTCTCGGGTCCTTGCCTTCTCTTCACTACCATCACCTGGATGCCTGGAGCAGCTTTCAGTCCCTCCAAATCCCAATCCATTCTTGCTGGTGACCAGAGAGCCTTTTAAAACCACAAATCTGATGATGCCTCACCCTGTTGAAACACCCTGAAAGGCTTTTGTTGCTTTCAGGATGAAGTCCAAACTCATTAACTTGGCACTGTGCAACCTAGGTGCTGTAGCAGCCTCTCTAGCTTCATCGCACATGGAATATCTTTTGTTCTAGCCACACCGAAATGCTACTCAACGTTCTTTGAGTACGTATTTCTTTTTTCTTGTCTCTGAGCCCTTCAATCTTTACCTCACTGGCCAAGAGCTATTCATTTCTACAAAGCCCAGCTCAAATGTCATGTTCATCTGTTCATTCAACTAATATTTCTTCAGTTTCCCTGAGCTTTCACAATGCTGTAATCCTATAGTACTTTCATGCCTCTGTGGCGTGTAGCAGTCTAGTAACCGTATTTGTGTAACTAACTTCCTGAACTCCTTGAAAGCAAGTCCTACTCCTATCTACACTGTCCTTATTCCCACTGTCTAGAACAGTACCTGACACTGTCGGAATAAATATGCTATAAAAATGTGTTTATATAATAAATAAATAGCGCTCACTGTGTGCCAGATATTGTTCTAAGCACTGTCTCCTTTAAACCCTCAATAACTCTGAGACAGACTACTGTTATCCCCCATTTTATTGATGAGGAAACTGAGGTGCAGAGGGATTAATTTAAACCAAGATTATAATCTAGTGAATTCTAATCTAAACTATTTTTGCTTGGTCTCCGTGGTGGGCAGAATAATGGCTCACATTCTAATATTCACATTCTAATTCCGAGAACCTGTAAATATAATACCCTCCATGACACCTTTGCAGGTGTGGTTAAATTAAGGATCTTGAGATGAGGTTATTCTGAATTATCCAGGCGATTCAATGTAATAACAAGGATATTTAAAAGTGGAAAGGTGGGGGGTGACTGGGTGGCTCAGTCGGTGAAGCAGCTGACTTCAGCTCAGGTCTCACGGTCTGTGAGTTCGAGCCCCGCATCGGGCTCTGTGCTGATGGCTCAGAGCCTGGAGCCTGCTTCGGATTCTGTGTCTGCCTCTCTCACTGCCCTTCCCCTGCTCACTCTCTGTCTCTCAAAAATAAATAAACATTAAAAAAAATAATAAAAAAAAGTGGAAAGATGGGGGAGTGGAAAAGGGAGGTAGATTCAACTACAGAAGAGATCAGATGTGAGGTGTGCTTCAGTGAGAAAAGCACGCTACCTACCCTCTGAATACAGAAGGAGAGCGCTCTCAACTAAAGAATAAAAACTCCAAAAGCTGGAAAAGGGAAGAAAACAGGTCCTTCCTTCCAAAAAGGCACAGCGCCCTACTGACACCTCGATGGTGGTCCAGTGATACCCTTTTCAGACTTCCGAACCACAGAACTGTGAAATAATGAATGTGTGTTGTTGAAAACCACTACATGTGTGACAGCTTGCTACTGCCGCACTAGGAAACTAAGGCAACGTCAAATCAAGGGTGACTGCTCCACGCTAACAGTTGGAGGGGGCTCCTTGCTAGAGGCACAAAGTTCTTAGCTGCATCCATCCAAATGCCTCCATCCCAGGCATCACCGTCTCTCTCCCTACCTATGGGATCCCCGACTTCAGCATAAGAGAACATTTGAGGGATCGCAGCCGCCACCCTAACTCTTATACTGTGAGCCTCATTTTCAGCAGTCTGCTCTCCAGTTGCAGGAGAGGAGGGTTCTTTTTTTTTTTTTTAATAATTTTTTTAACGTTTTTATTTATTTTTGAGAGACATAGAGACAGAGTGTGAGCAGTGGAAGAGCAGAGAGAGAGGGAGACACAGAATCGGAAGCAGGCTCCAGGCTCTGAGCTGTCAGCACAGAGCCCGATGCGGGCCTTGAACTCACAGACCTTTACAGATCATGACCTGAACTGAAGTCGGGCCGCTTAATCAACTGAGCCACCCAGGCGCCCCAAGGAGGGTTCTTTAAATATCTTCCATGGAGGTCTTTTGGAGTGCATACCGTGTCCTGAATTGATGGGTGGCTGACCTGACCTTGAAATTCCCCTTCTTCAAGGCGTTTTTTTTAAATTAATTCTTTTTTGAGTAAACTCTATGCCCAACGTGGGGCTTGAACTCACAACCTCATGATCAAGAGCATGTTCCACCGACTGTGCCAGTCAGGCGCCCTTTCCTTTTTCTTCTTTTTTTTTAATTTTCTTTTTTTTTTTAAGTTTATGTATTTGTTTAGAGACACCGTGAGTGCGTAAGCGGGGGAGGGGCAGAGAGAGAGGGAGAAAGAGAATCCCAAGCAGGCTCCACACTGACAGACGCAGGGCTCAAACTCATGAACCGAACTGTGAGATCTTGACCTGAGCCAAGATCAAGACTCAGACACTAAACCGACTGAGCTGAGCCACCCAGGCGCCCTCAGGTGCCCCTTTCTTAAAGGCTGTTAAGGTAATAAAATCCAGGCAACTCCTTGAAATTAGCATCGGCGTTACTCCATACCTTTGAAGCACTAGAGCATGCGTTCTCAATCAGGGGCACTATCTCCCCCAAAGAAGTGAACATTTGTTCTTTTTTTTTAAGTGTTTATTTAAATTCCAGTTAGTTAACATACAGTGTAACATTAGTTTCAGGTGTACAATTTAGTGATTCAATGTGAAAATTTGTTTTTAGGTGGGAAAAAAGCATCTTAGATACCACAATGGTTTGCGACCTCCAAAGATCAACCCCATTTGACAAAATCTGATTCCTTAGTATTTAATTTCCCTGGCTAGGGATACTTTATTTTTATTGAGATACAATTGACATAGAAGATTGTATTAGTTTTAGGTCTACAACATAATAATCTGATACATGTATATATTATGAAGAATTACCACCATATAAGTTTAGTTAACATCTATATAGTTACAGATTTTTTCTTGTGATAAGAACTTTTAAGATCTACTCGCTTAACAACTTTCAAATATACCAAACAGTATTGTCAACGATAGTCACCGGTCCATACGTTACATCCCCAGGACTTTGTCTCATAACTGAAAGCTTGTACCTTTTAACTTTTATTTAAACCTTTTGCACACCCCCCACCCAGGATTCTTTTAATTTTTCCCCTTAGGAGGGCAATTTCCTTTTTTAATGTTGAGAATCCCTTTACCAGAAGTACTGCCTGACCTAACGTACTTCTCCCATTTGTACTTCTGGTCTACCACAGGTGCCGGGCTCGGTCGTGAAAGCATACCGTATCAGGGGCTATCGCCAGCAACTGAGTCCTTGTTGCCATCTGATCAACAAGTAATTCAGTTTCATGATTCCATCCTGTGGGTGTTCACTTTGAGGTCCGTCTTGATCCCAAGTATCTAAGTTTCGGTTTCCAAAAAAAAACGGAGCGTGACATAAGTACTTGGGTGCAGGTAGTGTACTTGGGAGGTGACCCTAGGAAACAGGAAAGAGATTAGGAAAAAGGAAAGACAGGGTCTCATTTCTGCCTCAGAGAAGCATACAGAATAGGGCCCAGAAGAAGCCACCGGAAAGACGAGTGCTTTTTATCCGCTGGCTTCCATCTCTCATTGTGGGAGGGTTCTCCCCAGGGCTGTTGACTCCCCTGGATTCTGCGGCTTTGGTTGGAGGTCCAGCAAGCAACTACAGATGTTGGAGAAGGTCCCGAGGCAGAATACGGAAAGATGTGAGGTGTACACTTGAGGTGAGAAGCTGGCCACAGGAAGAGGCTTGGAATGGTTGACCACAATTGTGGCTGAAATCAGAGGCAGGCTAAGGAAATGCGACAAGCACCAGAGTTTGTCTGCTGACAGACTAAGCGGGTTTCGTTTATACGTTCGCCTTATCAAACCCACTTTAGTAGATAATGCCAAACCTATTTCCCAAAGTAATTGAACCAACTGACACTGCCACCAGCAGTGTGTGAGTGTTCCCATTACCCCACATCCCCACCAATACTTGAGGTTATCAGCCTTTAGTATTTTAACCCTTCAAGTGGTATGTAGTGATATTGCATTATTATTTTATGATTGTATTCCTTTGATTACTAATGAGGGTGAAAACCTGTTCATGAGTTTGTTGGTCATTTGGATATCCTCTGTTGTGAAGTACCAGTTCATATCTTTTGCTCAATTTTTATTTTTTTTAAGTTTGTTTATTTTTTAGTAATCTCTACACCCACCACGGGGCTCCAACTCACAATCCCAAGATCAAGAGTCACGGCTTTCCTTCAGCTGTCAACAGACATTTCAAGTTTGGGGCTATTATGAACAAAGCTCCCAGGATCGTTCATATACAAGTCTTTGTGTGGATATATGTTTTCATTTCTCTTGGGTGTGAAACGGATGAGTTTCCGGGTAAGCGTATACTTAACTCTATAAGAATTGCTGAACTGTTTTCCAAAATAGTTGTGCCATTCAGTGTCCTTTTGACACGTCCCCCTCATTCTCTGAGCACTTCCCTGCTTTTTGCCCCAAGATGTCCTAGGCTTTTCTACTCCTTTCTTTGACCCAACCCTCAAATAAGCCTCTTTCCAAAGAGTTCTGACACCTTTCACTGAAAAACTGTATTTAGAAGCCAAGATCTGAGCACGAGGTGAGCTCATTACTATGGAGTGTCACTGTTCCTTGGTGCCCTCGGGATATATAAGACTCCAAGCTGACTCATCCTCTCTCTCCTTCTGGTCTTTAAAAAGCATACCACCACGAGTCCTACAGCTACAAGGAAATGAATTCTGCCAATGACTGGAGGGAGCTCGGAAGCCTCTGAGAGTAAAGGGACCCACCAACACAGTGATTGTAGACTTGGGAGCCCCTGGGCCAAGGAACTATCTAAGTCATTCCCAGACTCCTGGCCCACCTGAGATAACAAATACGTAGTTTTTAAGCAACTAACCTTGTGGTAATTTGTTACTGAGCAAGAGAAAACAAATAGAGGTGGGGTGGGAGAGAAGGCCCCACGCATTAGAGGCACTGGTGAGAGTTCGGGAAGACCGAAGCGAGACAGAGACCATCTTCCTGTTGCTTTGGCTGTTGCTGCTGGGAAGAACAGTTATGGAGACTGGGTTTTTCTGCAGCTGTATCTCAGCGGCCAGCCACTAACAGACGTCGTGGGAGTCTGGAGGTAGTTGTCATGACAGCAGCGGCGGCAGCCCGATGCCTCAGCTGCAGCTATGTTGTGTATTCTCGGACACCGATAGCTGCTTTGCTGGGTTTCTGGTCCCCCCACCTCCCTAATTGTGCAACGGCTGGCAGCTGCCCTGCTAGTCAGTTTGGCAGGGTTGTTCTGGTCGTTATTCCAGCCTACAACCCGATTCTCCTAACTTCGCAACAACCTTATAAGTACCTCCTGCCTCTTTAAATCTTTTTCTGCTTTGAACGGCTAGAGTTAATTTCTGTTTCCTTCACCTAAACCTTAACAGATATACCCGCCTTGGCTTGAGCTAGTTTAAAAGGCTTCCTCTTTCTTGTGGCCAAGCGATCCTAGTCTAAGATAACGAGGGGGACCTTAAGACTTGACTGTTACCGCGAGGGGCGGGAAACTGAGAAGTTCCGTGAGGCGGAATTAGGGCTAATTCATTCAGCCGCCCCATCTCGCTCAGCCTTTGCTCTGCGTCGGGCCCTAGAAATAGAGACGAATCGTGAACACCCCTGCCCTCAAAGAGCTCAAAATCTAGCTGGGAAGACAAATACGTATGTAAGGAAATCGTGGTACAACGTTTTATGACCCATAAAAGGATTTAATTCAATGTAGTGGGAGACCCGAGGAGACAGCCTTCCCAGGGGTGAGGCTGCCGAGACTGCCCGGGATTCTCTCTCTCCCTCTCTCTCTGCCTCACCCCTGCTCTCGCTCTCTCTATCTCAAAATAAATAAATTTAAAAAAAGAGAGAGAGATGACATTTATGCTAGATCTTACAGGATGGGGGAGCTTAAAAAGAAGGAAGAGAGAAAGGACCCACTTCCCACAAGCCTTGTCAGACCCGGAGTGAGTGAGTCCCTTTGAACCCATCATTCCATTTGACGCTCGCAGCAGCCCCATAAATAGATATTATTATCTCCTTTTTACAAATAAGGGAGCTGGGCCTCAGGGAGGTTACTACTTTGACCATGTAGAACAATTGGATAGAATAGGAAATGAGCTCACGGAATCCACTCCAGATAGTGTAAGCATAAAAACGTGCATTTGAGGGTGTGAAATAGCTTGAGGAAGCACCGGGAGTGCTAACAGTAAGGGCTCCAGGCTGAGTTTTCGGAAGTGACTCCCCAGGGCCTACTGGTGGGAACACCAGCGGAGCGGTGGCCTTACCACGAGATCGGAAAGCCTCCTTTAAGGCGGCTGGCTCCCGAACCCTGCCGTCTGCACCGCAGTTCACACCAGCATAGCCGGTTACCTTGTGCCCTGCTCCTCTCCCCACTCAACTCGACTTCAAACTCAGGTCCCACAAGGGTACATCGAGTTTGGGGACACTGGCTGGAAACTAGTCTGGAAAAAGTGATTTCTGTTTCCAGCTTCTTGCACAGGAAGACAGAGCAGAAGGCGGTCGGGCTGGGTGTTGAGCGAGCCAATTCATCATTTCTGCCACATTTAGTTTGATGGGCTGAGGAATGAATATTCACTCGACAAACACTGAAATGGTTGATAATGCCTGTCATGTGTAGAAGTGCCTTGCACCACATACTGTTGGTGTAAGGTACTTTGGCAGCATCTAACAATATTAAAAGCATGTATCCAGTATGACCCAGCAATACCTCTTTTAGGAATCTATCCTACCAAGAAAAAAAATAGCCCAGATACATGAAGTTCAAGTATGTGTATTGCATCATTGTAGCTACATAAACATGGAAACAACCTAAATATCCATCCATTTTCAACTAACTAAATAAGTAAATGATATATTTACACAACAGAATACTATGCAGGCATTAAAAAGAATTAAATGGATCTCTATGCATTGGCCTGAAGAGATGTTCTTCATATGTCTTTGAGGGCAAAACAGACAACCAAAAACAGAACCAAAGGCAAAAAAAACACACAAAAAAACAAAAAACCAAAACAAACAAGCAAAAAAAACCCACTGTAGTTTGTATAACAGTCTCAGTTTTGTTTTTTAAAATGGAGGTAAAAATATTATCAATATAAGTATAGGAAAAATTGTTAATAGTATTTACCCTCAGGGATTGGAAGGATAAAGGTAAAGGGACTTTTTATGGTTTACTCTATATAATTTCTTAATGTTTATTTTTGAGAGAGAGACAGAGACAAAGTGCGAGTGGGAGAGGGGCAGAGAGAGAGGGAGACACATAATCAGAAGCAGGCTCCAGGTTCCGAGCTGTCAGCACAGAGCTGGATGCAGGGATTGAACTCACAGACTGTGAGATCATGACCTGAGCGGAAGTCAGATGTTTAACCAACTGAGCCACCCAGGTGCCCCTACTTTATGTAATTTTTAAAAGCCAGGTGTTGTGGTAAGATTTGCTTTTCTTTGTTGTAATTTTCAGTATTTTCAGTATATATATATATACATATATATATATATATATATATATATATATACACTATATACTATATAGTGTGTGTGTTTTAAACGACATATATATATATACATATATATGTATATATATATATATATAGTGTGTGTGTGTGTGTGTTTTAAACGATTTTAAAGGATAGCATGATATTTATTTTTAAGCCAGAAATAAAGGTAAAAACTGAAAGCCAGGTGGTTTGAACCCAGACCGAGTCCCAGCGAGGAGGCTCTCCAGCGAGCGGGGTAGAAGGGTTCGTGCTGCAGGATTAGCAGGGCAGGCTGGAGGAGCGAGCCATGGGGCGGCACCCCTTTGGGAACCGCAGGAACATCTGCAAGTCCGGGGAGGGGAAGCCGTGCGCAGGCTCTTATCTCTCCACGCCGATGAGTCTGGCCAGAAGGCCTGCTGTGGGCCAGGCAAGGTGACAGGCACTGGAATTATGAAGGTGCATAACATAATCATCGTTCCCAAAATGTTTACTGTCCAAAGAACAATAATATCGATGAAGATTCATATCTGAAATCATCGCTTTTCTGTAGATCTGTGGAGCCCTTAATAATTTACAGAACACTTCTCTTCTGCCCATTTGATTCTCTCCACAGCTCTGGGAGGGAGCCAGGGCAAGAGTCAGGTCCCCATCTTACAGATGAGGAAACTGAGGTCCAGAGGGAAAGCGGCTCACTCACAGTGCATATACCGACTGCATTTTACCAACGGTTTTCACGACCATGAATTCCTTCATGAGGGCACAGCTGGGCCTGGGAGGAGCCCGAGGGGAGCGGTGCTGGGCTCAGGTCCGGTGTGTGGTGCATTCTGTCCTGCGATGCATTCCATTCAGCTGCTCGATCCAAGAATTCCATCCAACTCAGCAACGCGGAGGGGCCAGTTCTGTTCTGTTCCAAAGGGTGAGGCTGTTCAGTACATCAGTGTGAGGAGAACAAAAGGATCTCCACCTTGCTCTGCCCTCTGACTCTTAGACCTACTGTCCTGGGTTATTTTGCGTTTTTGGATTCTGTACTAGTGTTCGCACCGTTGTATGCAAATGGTCTGTTTTGTTTTTCACTAGAATATTAATCTCCATAATGGCAAGAATATATAATTCTTGGGTGTCTTCTAAGACCGTAACTCTCTTGGTTTTCTTAACTGCTACCTTCAGTAAGGAATACAACTTACGTATTAATAGAAACCAGTTTCATGCAACAATACATAGACTGTGAAATGTACTGATATTTTCCATTATATTCTATATAATTTCAGTTTTTACTAGTCTCCTAAATGCAATGTGTATCTTGGATGAGATCCTGGAGCAGAAAAAGCACAGGAGTGTAAAAACAGGTGAAATCTAAATAAAATCTATAGTTTAGTTAATAATATTGTACCGACATTAATCTCTTAGTTCTGACTCATGTACAGTGGCTATGTACGATGTTAACATCCCTAAGAGAAGCTTGAATGAAGAATATGCAGGAACTTTCTGAAGTATCTTTGCAACTTATCTGTAAATCCGAAATTATTCAAAAGAAAAAGTTTATCAGAAAAAACATACCGGGGCACCCGGGTGGTTCAGACGGTTAAGCCTCCGACTTCGGCTTAGGTTATGATCTTGCGGTCTGTGAGTTCGAGCCCTCCGTCGGGCTCTGATGGCTCAGAGCCTGGAGCCTGCTTCGGATTCTGTGTCTCCCTCTCTCTCTGCCCCTCCCCAGCTCACACGCATGTGCTCTCTCTCTCACTCTCTCTCTCAAAAATAAATAAATGCGGGGGAAAAAATTTTAAGAAAATAAAATAAAAAATAAAAAAACAAACCAAATGCAGGGGGAAGGGTGTGGCAAAATGGATGAGGGGAGGTCAAAAGTTAGAAACTTCCAGTTATAAATAAGTTGGAGGATCTAATATGCAAATAAGGAGTATATAGTTAATAACTACTGAATTGAATATTTGAAAACTGCTAAGAGAGTAAATCTTAAGTCCTCATCACGTGAAAAAAGAAATTTTTGTAACTATGTATGGGATGGGTGTTACCTAGACTTATTATGGTGATCATTGTGCAATATAGAAAAACAGTGAATCATTATGTTGTACACTTGAAACTAATAATGTTATATATCAATTATACCTCAATAAAAAAATAAATAAATAAACCTACATAAACATGGAGAAAAAAAGCTCCAAATTTTCTAAGCTTAACCGTTTAACTGATTTCAAGGGGCACCTGGGTGGCTCAGTCAGCGGAGCCTCTGACTCTTGATTTTGGCTCAGGTCATGATCCCAGGGTCATGGGCTCGAGCCCCATAACCGGCTCCATGCTGAGTGAGGAGCCTTCCTGGGATTCTCTCTCCCTCTCCCTTCGCTCCTCTCCCTTGCTCTCTATCTCTAAAATAAAATGAAAAAATAAAATAAAATAAAATAAAAATAAAACTGATTTCATGACCCGCTAATGGGTTGCAACTCATATTTTGAGTGTCATAGACGTTCACTGTCTTCTGGAACAGTGCTAGTAAGAATAGTGGGGCAGGGGAGGGCGCCTGCGTGGTTCAGTTGGTTAAGTGTCTGACTCTTGATTTCTACTCAGGTTGTGATCTCACAATTCATGAGATTGAGCCCCACATTGATTGGGCTCTGCGCTATGCAGATCCCGATTGAGAGTCTCTCTCTCCCGCTCTCTGCCCCTCCCCAACTCATGAACACTCCTTCTCGCTCTCTCTCAAAATAAATATTTAAAAAAATAATGGTGGGGATCCGTGAAAGCCCGTTACCACTCCCTCTCTGACTCCCACCTCTCCCACGGGGCCGCCGCGGACCTATCTTCCGGCTCTTAGCCTTCTCTGCCTTGTCTTAATCTCATTTTTATCTCTATGGCCTATCTTTGAAGGGATCTCTGTGCCTGAATCATCTGTGGACCTTCAAAGACGTGTGATACATATTTGGTAAATAAATGTCTGAAGGAATAGCTGTATTTTGACACCTTTGCTCCTGAATTTTTGTCCCTCTTCAAATTGTAGGAAGTATGTGTTTATATATAGAAATGTCATATAAAGTCTTTTCTGAAAGTCTAGGTGAAATAGTTTTCCAAACCTGGCAGAAACTCTTTTTTTATTTATTTTTTTTACGTTTATTTATTTTTGAGAGACATAAAGACAGAGTATGAGCAGGGGAGGGGCAGAGAGAGAGGGAGACACAGAATCTGACGCAGGCTCCAGGCTCTGAGCTGGCAGCACAGAGCCCGACGTGGGGCTCCAACTCACAGACCGTGAGATCATGACCTGAGCCGAAGTTGGCCGCTCAACCAACTGAGCCACCCAGGTGCCCCAACTCTTTCTTGATAAAAATCTTCATTACCATCTTGGGGACTTTCAGTCACAAAGGAAGAACAGCTTCTATGAAAAGTGTTTAAATTTTTTTTAATTTTTATCATTTTATTTCACAAGTGACACCCATTTGCTACTTTAAAAAAGAAAAAACATAGTGAAAATGGAGGAAAAGAAAAAATGACACTCTAAAGGTCACCTATAATCCCACCGTATAGGTAACTATTGTCAACATTGTAATCTCTAACCCCTTTTATATCCATACACATGTAAATAAACATAAATGTTTTTTAAATAAATGGTCATATTATTCATAGAATTTTAGAGGTGTCTGCCCTCGGGCTGTTCCCTCATCCTGGTACGCATTTCCTCCTTACTGTTCTTCATTTCAATAGTTCCTGCTCATCCGTTTACATCCAACACGTGATCCCGCCTTTTCTGGGGGATCTGGGAAGCCTTTTCTGCCCTCTTGGCCTTCCTCCACCCTACATGGACAAGGCACTACCTTTTAGGTTTTCCAATGAAACTTTGGTTATCTCTGTATGACTTACACTTTGTATCTTAATTAGCTTTTTACATGTCTGTCTGTCCCGACAATCAGGGAGCTCCTTGAGGACAGAGATCATGCCCGGAGCAAGTTTTGTTGACTAGTTGTAAGGATGGATGGAGGGATGGAGGGATGCAGGGAAAGAGAATCACATGACTTTTCATCTGCCGTGGACGGCATCCTTCGCCTTTGACCTCGCAGCCTCAGCCTCAACTAGGTTGCCGTGGAAGCGTCACTGGTAGAGGGCATACAGATGACGCCACGTACCATGGCACAACAACTCAAACGCCTGCCGTCTCCGTGAGGAAATTCCCCAAATCCCATGGATGCTTGTGCATGGTTCTACATTCTGGCCCCTCATTCCCTGGAGAGGCAGCAGACCTGCTCAGTCGTTCTGAAAACCCAGATTTCAATCTCGGGTTCCTGTGACCAACCTACTCGGCATGGCCTTGAACCACCTACTCCCCTCCCGCAGGCCTCAGTTTTCTCATTTGTACAAGAGGACCCCATCGGGCGATTTCTAATTCTCCTTCAGCACTCGCCCTTGGTGGCCTCATGATTTACTCACGATTCATCTCCCTCAGAGAAGAGGCAGGAGAATGGCAGTGAACATTGGCCACACTTCCTAAACTGCGCTCACCACCACTAACTCACTGAGTGCCCTTGGTCAAATCTCTTTATTTCCCAGGACCTCGGTGTTCTCATCTGGAGTGTGAAAATTGGGCCAGCTCTTCCACACTACGAATTTATAGGGCACTCTTTGGAAGCTGCCTAATCCAAAGAGAGTATTCCATTTAAAGATGAGCAGTTAGAGCCTCTGAGAATATAGTAAGATTGCATTAGCTGATGTTGCCTGTGTTCCCAGAGCCCACCATCTGACAGCGAAAGAAATGTTTTAGCTTTTACCAAAATCACTCTGATTTGGGACACAGTAGTTCGCAAATCCCTGGAAAAGTTACTGCCACATTGTGCTGATTTGAGGAGCTGCCAAAAAATGAGGAAATAGCAAACATCAATGCTGCAACTAATGCTAAATTCTCAGATGCTTGAGAACTTTTCACCTTTTATTCATAAAACAACACAATTTAGAGTTCTCTGAAGGCTGCAACTCAGTGTCAATATTACTATAAAAATCAAGCTTGCAGCTACTTTTCCATTAGAAAAACACCACAGTTATTACATTAATTATAAGAGATATTATTGGCCACCAATATGAAATTTCGATAATGAGCTAGAATTTGGTAAGGCATTTTTTTTCACATAGCAAAGGACGGATATATACGTATAAAGAACAGGAAAAAGTCAAGAAGAAAAGGCTTTAAAATGTTCACAGTATATGAAAATATGTTGAATGTCATTAGCCATCATAGAAAAGCAAGTTAAAACCATGATGAAATACCATTATATACTTTTTAGAATGTAAAATACTAAAAACACTGACCAAACCAAGTGTTGACAAGAGTTTCAAAGAAATACGGGGCGCCTGGGTGGCTCAGCCAGTTACGCATCCAGCTCAGAGCCTGGAGTCTGCCTCGGATTTTGTGTTTCCTTCTCTCTCTCTGCCCCTCCCCTGCTCATACTCTCTCTCTCTCAAAAATAAATAAATATTAAAAAAAAATTTTAATAAAAAAAACAGTTTCAAAAAAAACAGAAATCTCAAACACATGTGGTAACATAAAATGTACACTAGATTGGAAAACAATTTCTTTTTTTTTTAATTTTTTTTAACGTTTATTTATTTTTGAGAGACATAGAGACAGAGCGTGAGCAGGGGAAGGGCAGAGAGAGAGAGGGAGACACAGAATCTGAAGCAGGCTCCAGGCTCTGATGAGCCGTCAGCACAGAGCCTGACATGGGGCTCGAACTCACAGACTGCGAGATAATGACCTGAGCCGAAGCTCAGGTACCTGGGTGGCTTAACCGACTGAGCCACCCAGGTACCCCTGGAAAACAGTTTCTTAAAAAATAGCTTGTAGGTGTCTTTGAAAGTTAAATATATACCTATCAGATGAGCTAATCATTCCAATCTTAGTTACTGGCTACTACACAGCATTCAAAATGAATGAACAATTGATGAGTGTCAGCACAATTACACTGAGTGAAAGAAGCCAGATAAAAAAGAATATATAGTATTTGATCCCATTGACAGAAAATTCTAGAAAATGAGAACTAATATACAGTGACAGAAAGGTGGTTGCCTGAGATGGGAGAAGGAGTGGGAGGGGGCAATTACAAAGGGCATGGAAAACTTTGGGTGATGGATATATTTATGATCCTGATTGTTACAATGGCTTCGCAGATATGTATAGATAGATAGATATACACATAGATGTAGATATGTAGACATGCCAATACTTACCATATTGTACATTTTAAATAAGTTTATTTCAAATAATGAACTATTAATAAAATTATAAACTATTAAATACAATGATACAATATAATATAAATACATAAATATTTTTATAAATCTATTTTATACATATAAATATCAATAATAAGGGGGATTGTCCAACAAGAAGATCTAACAACTGTAAATATTTGTGCCTCCAACATGAAGCACCCAAATATATAAAACAATTAATAACAAACATAAAGGAACTCACCGATAAAAATACAATAATATTAGGGGACTCTAACACCCCACTGACATCAAGAAACGGATCATCTAAGCAGAAAATCAACAAGGAAACAATAGCTTTGAATGATACGCTGGAACGGATGTACTTAACAGGCATATTCAGAACATTTCGTCCTAAAGCAGCAGAATATACATTCTTTTCCTGTGCGCATGGGACATTCTTCAGAATAGATGACATACTGGGTCACAAATCAGCCCTCAACAAGTACAAAAAGAATGAGATCATATCATGCATATTTTCTGATCACCACGCTATGAAACTTGAAGTCAACCACAAGAAAAAATTTAGAAAGACCACAAATACATGGAAGTTAAACAACATGTTTAAAGGGTCAATGAGAAAAATCAAAGAAGAAATTAAAAAAAAATACACGGAAACAAATGAAAATGAAAACAGAGAGGTCCAAACCTTTGGGATACAGCAAAAGCAGTCATAAGAGTATATAATAATACAGGTCTGCCTCTAGAAATAAGAAAAATCTCAAATAAATAACCTAACTGTACACCTAAAGGTGCTAGAACAAGGACAAGAAAAGAAGCTTTAAGCCAGCAAAAGAAGGGAAATAATAAAGTTTAAAGCATAAATAAATCATAGAGAAACTTAAAAAAATAGAACAGATCAATGAATATACGAGCTGGTTCTTTGAAAAAATTAAAAGTGATAACCCCCTAGCCAGACTTACCAAAAAGAAAAGAGAAATGACTGAAATGAATAAAATCACAAATGAGAGAGGAGAAATAACAATCAACATTGCAGAAATACAAATAATTATAAAGGAATATTATGAAAAATTACATGGCACCGAATTGGACAACCTGGAAGAAATGGATGAATTCCTGGAAACATATAAACTACCAAAGCTGAAACAGAAAGAAATAGAAAAGTTGAAAAGCCTGGTAACCAGAAAAGATATTGAATCAGTAATGAAAAATCTCCCAACAACCAAAAGTCTAGGGCCAGATAGCTTCACAGGAGAATTCTACCAAACATTTAAAGAAGAGTTAATATCTATTCCTTTCAAACTATCCAAAAAAATAGAAATAGGAGGAAAACTTCCAAATCCATTCTATGAGGCCAGCCTTACCCTGATACCAAAACCAGACAAAGACTCGACTAAAAAAGAGAACTACAGGCTAATATCCCTGATGAACATGGATGCAAAAATTCTCAATAAAATACTAGAAATTTGAAGAATCATTTACCACAATCAAATGGGATTTATTTTGGGACTGCAAGTGTGGTTCAATATTCACAAACCAATCAGTGTGATACACCACATTAATAAAAGAAAGGAACCATATGATCCTTTTTTAAAATATTTATTTATTTACTTTGAGAGAGAGAAAGAGTGAACAAGCAAGGGAGATGCAGAGAGGAGAAAGAAAGAATCCCAAGCAGGCTCCAATCTGTCAATGCGGAGCCTGATGTGAGGATCGAACCCACAAACCATGAGATCATGACCTGAGCCAAAATCAAGAGTTGGATGCTTAACCAACTGAGCCACCCAGGTACCCCCTATATGATCCTTTCAAAAAATACAGAAAAAGCATTTGACAAAGTACAACATCTATTCATAAATACAAACCCTCAACGAAGTAGGTTTAGAGGGAACGTACCTCAACATAATAAAGGCCGTATATATATGAAAAAACACACAGCTAACATCATCCTCAATGGAGAAAAACTGAGAGCTTTTCCTCCAAGGTCAGGAGCAAGACAGGGATGTCCACTCTCATCACTGTTATTCAACTTGGTACTGGAAGTTGTAGCCTCAGCAATCAGACAGCGAAAAGAAAAAAAAGACATCCAAGTCGGCGAGGAAGAAGTCAAACTTTCACGATTTGCAAATGACATGATACTCTGTATAGAAAAATCCAAAAGACTCCACCCAGAAACCTGCTAGAACTGATACATGATTGAGTAAAGTAGCAGGATACAAAATCAACGTACAGAAATCTGTTCCATTTTTATACACCAATAATGAAGAGGCAGAAAGAGAAATCAAGGAATCAATTCAATTTACAATCATGCCAAAAACCATAAGATATCTAGAAATAAACCAAACCAAGAAGTAAAAGATCTGTATTTTGAAAACTCTAAAATACTGATGAAAGAAATAAAGACAACACAAAAAGAAGGAAAGACACACCATGCTCATGGATTGGAATCACAAATATTGTTAAAATGTCTATATTACCCAAAGCAATCTACATTTAATGTAGTCCCTATCAAAATACCAACAGCGTTTTTCACAGAACTAGACAAACAATCTTAAAATTTGTATGGAACCACAAAAGACCCCAAATAGCCAAAGCAATTTTTTTTTACTTATTTAAATTCAAGTTAATTAAAAAGAAAACCAAAGCTGGAGGCATCAGAACTCCAGACTTTAAGTTATATTACAAAGCTGCAGTGATCGAGACAGTACGGTAATGGCACAAAAACAGACACATAGATCAATGGAATAATACAGAAAACTAAAACTCAGAAATGAACCTACAACTATATGGACAATTAATCTTTGACGAAGCAGGAAAGAGTATCCAGTGGAAAAAAGACAGCCTCTTCAACAAATGGTGCTGGGAAAGTGGATGGCAATGTGCAAAAGAAGGAATCTGGACCACTCTCTTACAACAAACACAAAAATAAATTCAAAATGGGTGAAAGATCTAATGTCAAGCAGGAAACCATCAAAATCCTGGAGGAGAACACAGGCAGCAAGCTCTTTAATATCAGTTGTAGCAACTTCTTACTAGGCAAAAATAAACTCTGGGGATCTCATCAAAATAAAAAGCCTCTGCCCAGCGAAGGAAATAATCAGCAAAACTAAAAGGCAACTTATGGAATGGGAGACGATGTTCGCAAATGACCTATCTGATAAAGGGTTAGTATCTAAAATATGTAAAAGAACTTCTAAAACTCAACATCCAAAAATGCAACAATCCAATTAAAAATGGGCAGAAGACATGTAAAGAGATTTCTCCAAAGAAGACATATGGATAACAGATACATGAAAAGATGCTAAACACCACTCATCGTCAGGGAAATACAAATCAAAATTACAATGAGATACCACCACCCGTCTGTCTGGATAGCTAAAATTAACAACACAGGTAACGACAGATGTTGGTGAGGATGCAGAGAAAGGGGAACCCGCTTCTACTGTCGGTGGGAACGCAAATCGGTACAGTCATTCTGGAAAATGGTACGGAGGTTCCTCAAATAGTTAAAAATAGAATGACCTTACAACCCAGCAATTGCATTACTAGGTAGGTATTTACCCAAAAGAAACAAAAATACTGATTTGAAGGGATATATACACCCCGATGTTTATAGCAGCATTATCAACAATAACCAAACTATGGAGAGAGCCCAAATGTCCACTGACTGATGAACGGATAAATAGATGTGGTATATATGCATATATATGTATAATGTATGTATATGTATATGTATAATGGAATATTACTCAGCCATCAAAACGGTGAAATCTGGGCACCTGGGTAGCTCAGTTGGTGAAGCGTCTGGCTCTCGGTGTCGGCTCAGGTCATGATCTCACAGTTCAAGGCCCACCTCAGGCTCGGTGCTGACAGTGCAGAACCTGCTTGGAATTCTCTCTCTCACCCTCTCTCCCTGCCCCTCACCCACGCCCTCTCTCTCAAAATAAAAAAAATTAATTTAAAAGAAAGTTTCTGAAAAAAAAAGAAGAAAGAAAGAAATCTTGCCATTTGCAATGACATGGATGGAGCTAGGGAGTCAGTCAGAGAAAGACAAATATCATAATGATTTCATTCATATGTGGTATTTAAGAAACAAAACAAATGAATACAGGGGTAAAAAAGAGGCAAACCAAGAAACAGATTGTTAACTATAGAGAACAAACTGATGGTTACCAGAGGGGAGGCCGGCAGGGCATGAGTGAAACAGGTGAGGGGGATTAAGGAGCTCACTTGGGATGAATCGCTGAATTCTACACTTGAAAGTAATTTTGCACTGTATGGTAACTAGCTGGCATTTAAATAAAAACTTGGGGAAAAATAAATAAATTTATTTCAAATTATAAACTAAAAATAAACTTATAATCTATTAAATATAATCATTAATAGAATGTAAATAAGTATACTAATTGTATATTCGCTTGTGGAAATATCCGTATCAATAAATATATAAATAAAATATAATGATAAATGTAATAAAATATTCACGAAGTTTATTTAAAAGAAACTGAAGTTTATTTTATTATTAATCCTGATTTAAAAACAAAAAAGACAAAGGAAATAAGAACTCAACCATTTTCAGTGCGAATTAGAGAGGAAAACACAATAGCGTACTTTATATAATTTTGTGGAGGGGCCACTCTATAGGGCAACCGGTCCTGGGTCCATACTGCTTCCTAAAACATTGAGTTGAGGGGTGCGTGGGTGGCTTAGTTGGTTGGGCCTCCAGCTTCACCTCAGGTCATGATCTCACAGTCTGTGAGTTCGAGCCCCACATCGGGCTCTGTGCTGACGGCTCAGAGCCTGGAGTCTGCTTCAGAGTCTGTGTCTCTCTCTGCCCTTCCCCTGCTCACTCTCTCTCTCTCTCTCGAAAATAAATAAAAATTTATAAAAAACAAACAAAAAAACACATTGAGTTGATAATATGACACCAACACGCACGCACACACACTCACACACACACAGCCAGCACTGGACCTTCCGGCATTTTTGGCTTCTACAGAAAGAATAGACACATCCTAGTAAATCTTTTCCCCCTTGACTTTCTCTTGCACTCACCTGGCAAACCCACCATCCTGCATCGGCCAACACATTCGTTCTCTTCTTCTACACCCGGCTCTGGGAGGGGCTGGAAGGACTTTGAACACCCATCTGTAAGACAGCAAGCGCTGCCACGAGAGAGGGAAAGAAGTTTGCTCACCTGGAAAAACTGGTTGTAATCAGTTCATAAACGTGAAAACCTTTAAACACAGGTTCCTGTAATAAAAGTGAACGTATGTAACTCACATTCAGCTGGGGACCCTCCTCCTCTGAAGGACTGAGACAAAATTGGCTTGAATGTCTCTTGTCTGCAATTCCATATCCTATGGAAATCTGAAGCCAGCCTCAAGATTTCAGTTCTTTTCTAGAAATGTTCTGTTACCATAGCCACCTGGCCTCTGGGATCCTGACCACATCTCTTCCTATGTTCTGTGATGTATGGATTCGACTCAAACCTATTCTGTTTCAATCCCAACTGTTCTAACATCCTGTGGTACACTGCAACTCAATTCTAACACTAAGCACCCAGACTCATGGATGGACCCCACTGGTGTAAGAACACTGTCCCTGCCAAGACTTCAGACCCCTGTAGCAAGTGTGGTCCCAGGTCACCTATGCTTCTGACGAACTGGCTACAAATCCAGAGGGTTCTCACAAACCCCCTCAGGTTCTGTAATTCACCACAATGACTCACAGAACTGAGGAGAGCACACTTGCATTTATAGTTTTATTGTAAGGGATACAAATCAGTCCAGCCAAGTAAAGAGACACACAGGTGAGGTCTAAGAGGGTCCTGAACACACAGCTTCTGCACCCTTTCCCCATGGAATGAGAGCACCTCATACTCCCAACAATGTGGTCACCAACTAGGAACTTCTGCTGAGCTTTGGTGTCTAGAGTTTTATTGGAATTTCATTGTTTAGGCATGATTGGTTAAATCAGGACCATGGGATTGAACTCAGTCTTCAACCCCTCTCCCCTCCCTGGAAGCTGGGCTGACTCAAAGCCCCAGTCCTCTAACTAGAGGTTGGTCTCTCTGGTGACCAGTCTCCCTCCCGAAGCTATCTGGGGTCCCCCCATGATGCCTTCGCTTAGCATAAACTCAGGAGGGATCCAAGAGACTCATGAGTAACAAAGACACTTTTATCACTCAGGAAATTCCAAGGGTTTTAGACGCTTCAGGCCAGGAACCTGGAAATTACTTTTCAGAACTTCCAAATGACTTGAGCAGGGAGGACCCCACCCTACTCCAGTGATTCAAACAAGTGACCCAGCCCACATAATCGGTACATTCCATCTCCCTGGCCAGACTGCTATTCGGCGACAGGCTTATGGAAATTCTTGGTGCGTGAAGGACTCTTGCCGCTCGGGATCACTGAACTGGTAGAAAGAAGGGTCAGCCTAGCAATGCTAGTGCCCATCTTTGTCACCATATGTGAAGGGTCTGCTTGAGAATGAATCCCAATGAAGGAAAACAAAACCAAGAGATGGAGAAAGAACTCGAATATAGATGACAAAATTTGAGTCTCTGAATCCAACCATGTCTACCTAAATACCTGGGGATTTTTTCCTCATGCCGTATAAAGTTTCTGTCATTTGCAATTGCAAGAATGCTGACCAGTACCTTCTTTTTTCCTCTTCCTTTTCACAAACAATAAACCAAATGCCTCTCTTTGCTTCATGCAAAGCAGCTTCCCCTCTCTGAGGTGGGCATCTGCTGACATCTGTGCCTGCTGGGCATTTCGGAGTTTTTCCACAAAGACGATTTCCTCCACATGAGATATATTGGTGCCATTAAGATAAACTTTTTTTCACTTTGTCACAGAAATATTATGTAATCAAGACTGTATGTATATACAGTTTCTTATTTACATTTACGAAGTTTTTCAATCAACAGATATTTATTTCAAAACTGTACTCTAGGGGGCCCCTGGCTGCTCAGTCAGTTAAGCATCCGACTTCAGCTCAGGTCATGATCTCATGGTTTGTGGGTTCAAGCCCCACGTCGGGCTCTGCGCTGACAGCTCAGAGCCTGGCGCCTGCTTCGGATTCTGTGTCTCCCCTCTCTCTCTGCCCCTCCCTCACTCACGCTCTCTCTCTCAAAAATAAATAAAAACATTAAAAACTTTTTTAATAACAAAAACCTATATGCTAGTTGTATACTGGTCAACAAATATTTTTGAGAATTTTCCCATGTCATTAAAAAGACTTTGTAAGTGTCATTTATTACTTTCAACCAGCACAGAATATACAAACACACAGATAGGGATTTTTTAAACTTCATTTTTTGGGGTGAATGGCTCAGTTGGTAGAACATGCAACTCTTAATCTCTGGGTTGTGAGTTTGAGCCCCACGTTGGGTGTGGAAATTACTCAAAAACAAATTTAAGGGGCACCTGGATGGCTCAGTCAGTTGAGTGTCCAACTTCGGCTCAGGTCATGATCTCGTGGTTCATGAGTTCAAGCCCTGCCTCGGGCTCTGTGCTGACAGCTCAGAGCCTGGAGCCTGCTTCAGATTCTGACTCTCTCTCTCTCTCTCTCTCTCTCTCTCTCTCTCTGCCCCTCCCCCACTCACAGTAATAAGCATTAAAAAAATAAATTTTAAAATAAATTTTAAAAAAGGACTTGATATTTTAAGCAGTTTTAGGTTCACAGCAAGCTTGAGGAAAAGATCCTGAGATTTCCCATATACTCCCTGTCCCCTTACACATAGATTTAAAACTAAACCTGTATTGTAGAACATTCAGCCTGTCTCCAAATTTTATGAATAAAGACAGACACATAATGCCACCTAAATCTCTCATCATTTCCTTAGGATAGATTCTCAGAAGTCGAATTTCCGGAAGAACTTCATATTTACCCCCAAAAATGCAGAAAAGAATTTACCAGTCGCGGCTGTCGGAGCGTGTCTGTCCCCTCTGACCCCACATAGCCTGAAGAGATCTGGCCTAAAGTGCCTTCAGACTGCAGATGATTCACACTCCCAGGAAGCTTCCCGTTCCCTCCGAGCGCCCCCCCAGCTGTCCGTAGGGGCTGCTGACTGACCAACAGCTGCCCCCTTCACCATGCGGCGGGCAGCCTGTCAAACCGAGAGACCTCGGGAGGCCTAGGGCGCGTATCTGTTTGCAGTGATTGTTTGAGAAGAATGGCCTTCAAGGCCAGCCTGAAAGAGAGACGCCAACACGAGCGAGTCAGGGCTGTGACCCAATTTTCATTTTTAAGGCTCTTTTTTCCTACTTTAAAATTTTTTTCCTTCATAAGCACGTGTGATTTATAACGGACAAAAATTTTGATTTATTGGGAAAAACAACAAAAAGAGTTTCTCGAATTTGGTGTGGGGCTGGAGCTAATCTCCTGGTTCCTGGAAAAGCAGCTGGAGCTATCTGGCTTGGCAATGCTTCCTACAAATCACTGGCTGACTCAGAAAAATACACATGCATTTTAGTCATCTGAAGAACAGGCTGGTTCCCTCAGGGGCCGCCACGGAGGGCATTTGATGACGGTCTTCAGACCTGGAAGGAGGTTCTATACTTTGATGTGTGAAACTAAGGCATGAGCCTAAAACCGGTCAATGCGAGCCTCCAAAACACAGATTTTTGACTCCTTGCCAGAACCCTCTAGCTGTCAGAGTTGTCCAAAGATAAAGCCAGTTGCCCAGGCAGTGGTGACCTCTCCATCCCACGGAGTGTTAGAGCACACGCTACAAGCCAGCTGTCCTGGGTGGGGTGGCAGGGATCCAAGAGCAAGACAGGACAGTGGTTCTCAAACTTTTTGGTCCTTTACACTCTTAAAAAATAACTGATCCCAAAGAACATTGTTTATGTGGGTTCCGTCTACCAATAGGTACCGTACTAGAAATTAAAACTGAGAAATTCCAAAATACTTATGAGTTTATTTTAAAATCATCTTTGTTTATAATCTAAAGAGCATATGTTTATAAAAAATAACCATATGTCCTCAAACAAAAACATTTAGTGAAAAGAAGAGGATTGCTTATGTTTTTATTATCTCTTGACTCTCGAGAGTAATAGAACACAAATGCCTAGCAGCCTCTACATTTAATCTGTTGCAATATGTTCTTCGGGCTGAAGAATAAGGAAGAAAACTCATCCTTCCATGAGTAGTTGAGAAAGAGAGGAATATTTTAATTGCTTTTTTCAGATAAGTGCATATTTTTCTTTGATACTATACCAAAACTTGACTAGTGGGAGGTGTTTTTTTTTAAGTCAATTTATTTATTTTGAGAGAGAGCATGCAGGAGGGGCAGGGAGAGAGAGAGAGAGAGAGAGACAGAGAGAGGGAGAGAGAGAACCCCAAGCAGGCTCCGTGCTGTCAGCACAGAGCCTGATGTGGGGCTCGATCTCACAAACCACGAGATCATAACCTGAGCTAAAATCAAGAGCCAAACGCTTAACTGACTAAGCCCCAACTAGTGGAGTTTCTTAAAGGTTGATTGCAACGTGGAATTTGAAACCACATCAATGAACTTTTCCTACTCCCTGCATACCTGTGAAGACCAGACTAATAGAGGCAAGTAGCACCTTGGCCTTTACGGAACTGGTCTTGACCTCACGGACATAGCCACCAAGGGCTCCCAGACCACACTGGAGAATCGCTGGAGCTCCAGCTTCAAATGCCTTGAAGCAGGAGACTGTGAGCCATTCGTTCACTTCACACACATGCATCGAGCGCCTACTGTGTTGAGCATTTGGGGCACAACCGCGACAGAGACCCAGACCCTGCGCCCAAAGAGATCCCCATTTAATAACAAGAGAAAACATTTACTGAGGGCTTACCATGATCCAGTGTCTGCATCCTATATTCTACATGCGTTACTTCAACAGCTTTATGAAGGGAAATTACCTATGTCTACAGATGTAGAAGCTGAAGCTTAGAGAAGTTACTACCTTCTGCTGGGTCACAGAGCCTGGTGAAGCCAGGATTTAGAGCCGAGGTTAGAGCAGCGAGGCTAAATTGTTTCTCTGCCCATTAAGAAAAAATGTTTTTATCATAAAAGATACAGTACACAGAATTTACCATTTTTAACCAGTTCTAAGTGTACAGTTCAGCGGCAGTAAGTACATTCACGATATCAGTGCAAACACCACGGCTCTCCACCTCCAGAACCTTTTCATCATCCCAAACAGAAATTCTGTACCCATTCTCCCTGTCCCTCCGCTCCTGCAATCTGTCTTCTCCTTTGTGTCAGTATGAATTTGTCTATTCAAGGTACTTCATAAAAGTGGAACCACAATATGTGTCCTTTTGTGTCTGGCTTATTTTACTTAGCGTAATGTTTTCAAGGTTTGTCCATGATGTAGCATGTATCTGTCCTTCATTCTTTCCCAAGGTGGGATAATATTCCGTTGTGTGCATAGACCACATTTTTTTTCTCCATTCTTCTGTCGATGGGTGCTTCTCAGTACATTTTGCATAAACCATTATAGGGGCACCTGGGTGGCTCAGTCAGTGAAGTGTCCGACTTCGGCTCAGGTCATGATCTCATGGTTCACGGGTTTGAGCCCCGCCTTGGGCTGTGTGCTGACAGGTCAGAGCCTGGAGCCTGCTTCAGATTCTGGGTCTCCCTCTCTCTCTGCCTCTCCCCGGCTTGAGCTCCGTCTCTCTTAAAAATAAATAAACTTTTAAAAAATTAAATAAACAATTACAATGTGCTGCGATAGAAGTGCACGCAGGTTCTAAGAGGGAAACGCAGAGCAGGAGGAACCACACTAGCTGAGGGTGTGGCAGCCAGGGACGGATGTCTGCACGAAGGCATGAATGATTGGGGGGAGATGGCCGGGAAAAGAGATAGGAAGGGAATGACTCACTGGAGTCACCAAGACCCGGAGGTATGGGAAAGATATAATTCGCAGGACTGAGACGAGTTTGTGTAAAGAGGGGCAAGGGGGGAGGCTAGAGATACAAAAGTAATGACATTACAAAGCATGTAAGACAGACGGGTGCTGTGCAGAGCCTCTTGGCTGTTTTAACTTACTTAAACATTACAGCGACCCTTGACCCTTCGAGAAAACCAGCACCTCTTGAGTCTATACTGAGGGTCAGGCACTGTTCTTACATAACCAATTTAACTCCCACGGCAACTGTGAGATCGGCTCTATTATCATTCCCATTTTAAAGTTCGGAAAGCAATGCGTGGAGAAGCTAAAAACACGTGTCTGATGTCACCCTAGTAAACTGGAATTTCGTCTCAGGTTTTGGCAGCTTCGCCCGTCACCTGACATCACCTGACAGCTGAGGACAGGAGCACCAGGTAAGGAATTTAGACTTTCACCTGTCAGGGCCGCTGGGCAGGTTTAGGCAGAAAGCAACTGGGTTCTGATTTGCATTTTATAATCATTCTCGCTGCTGTCTGGAAAACGATAAGCAGGAACAAGACTGGAGGCAGAGAGACCAGGAGAAGCCGGACAAGAACGGATGAGACTTACAGAAGAATTACAGACAGATGGAGGTTTCAAGGGACATTCAGGACACAGACTAGTCAGCCAAGGGTGGTTGATGAGAGAGGGGTCAGGGATGTCCTGCCAGGTTTCTGCGAGTCTGACAGTACAGTCACGGAGGTGGGGGATACATGACGGTCTCAGGTACATCCAGGGAGAGACATTTAGGCATGTGAGCTCCGTGAGGGCAGAGATCTTCGTTTCATCCACTGATGTGTCCCCTGGCCAGGAACAGTACCCGGCACAGGAAGACACCAGTATATAGTTTGTGGGGTAAAAGGGTGTGGGTCCAGAGGAGAAGAGAGCTGTGGCGTGGAGGTCAGGAAATCGTGACTGGAGCAGGAGCTACAGAGAGAGTCAAGGAAACTTTGCAGCTCTGTGTTCTTCAAGCTCGAGGCGTAATGAGAGCAAGCTACATTTGAAAGGTGCTTTGCCATTTATAAAATATATTTTCTCGGATCCTTCTTTTCCTTTTTAATTTCTCTTTTTAACGTTTATTTATTTACTTTGAGAGAGAAAGAGCGGGGAGGGGCAGAGAGAGGAACACAGAGACTCCCCAGCAGGCTCGACACTGTCAGCGCAGAGCCCGACGCGGGGCTCGATCCCACAAACCCTGAGATCATGACCTGAGCCAAAATCAAGAGTCCAACGCTCAACTGACTGAGAGCCACCCAGGTGCCCCCCATTTTAATTTCAATCCGATATACCTTTTACTAAATTTTTTTTGAGGTGAGAAGTACTTTATTGTAAGGTGTGGTCATCGTTCGGTGTATTTCACGATGAATTGTTGCGTCGGTACGCACCCGTGTATCCTGCACCTGCATCACAACTCTCCAGCACGGTCCTTCCCTCGCCTTCTCACAGCCCCCCTCCCCAACAGAGACAAGCGTTCAGGTTTCTATGGTCTTCCATCAGTGCACGCACTTCTATCGTTCAGAAATTTCGCATAAACGAAATAATACAGTCTGTATTATTATGTGTCTGGCTTCTTTCACTCAATGTAATACCTGTGAGATTCATCCATGATGTTTTGAGTTTCAGTACTTTGTTCTTACGTGTTTCCAAAAATGTAATTATTCTGGAGGATAATAATTTCTATCTCTAAAGGCTGCTGTGAAAATTAAAGGTGACTGTGCCTGATAGCCCCCCCTACAAAACGAATGTTTATTGATTACCTGGCTTTGGGTCAACACCAAAACAATTTAATCCTCATGGAAGAATCATTATTCCTCTTTCACACAATTTGGTGATATTGCAGAGGGGAGTAAGGGATGAACACTGGTAAACCAGTTTTCTGGGGAGGAAATTTCCTGGTTTGTAGCCTTTGCCAATTTTCATGGTGTAATACTCCTACTGTGGCTGATATCAAGGTGCCAATGGTTTAATAACTGACCTACGAAATTTCTGGAAATTTTACAATCAGCTCTCTGCCATGACCAATGAATGATTCACAGACACTGAAGCTCAGACTAGCTAAGAGTCTTGTTCAAGTTCCCACACCTAGAAAGTGGGGATTGAAGACCAGTCTTTTCTGATAACTCTAATTCTTTATGCTTTTCCTCTCTCTTTAAGAAATTATTTAAAAATGAGCTGGCATTGGGGTGCCTGGGTGGCTCAGTCAGTTAGGTGTCCGACTTTGGCTCACGGTCTATGAGTTCAAGCCCTGCGTCAGGTTCTTTCCCTCTGCCTCACCCACTTCTTGTGCTCTCTCTCTCTCTCTCTATTTCTCTCTCTCAGAAATAAACATTTAAAAAATGAGCTAGCATCTACTGATGGGCCTCAAACTGACCCCAGAGTTCATATTTTATAAGCTTTCATTTTCATTAGTAATCTACTAAGTGAAATATCCAATACTAGAATGTGATATTCAGAAACTAAAATTGGGCTGTTACTAGACTTTATTAAAGACTCTAAATTTAGTATTCCGCTAAGAAGTCTTGCTGCCAGGCCAATCTTTGAACCTCTGTAAGCCCTCTATGGCTCATCCCCTCACCCAGATGGCTGGGATGCTCTTAATTTGGGTAATGGACTCTCTGTTTTCCTTATAGTATTATCTTGAGTTTGTTGTGATTCTCTTTTTTTTTCCTTTTCTTTTCTTTTTTATTTTAGAGAGAGAGTGTGCACGCATAAAGGAGGGAGAGGAGCAGAGGGAGAGAGAGAGAGAATCTCAAGCAGGCTCCATGTGGAGCCTGCCATGTGGCTCAATCCCATGACCCTGGGATCATGACATGAGCCAAAACCAAGAGTCAGGCGTTCAACCAACTGAGCCACCCAGGCACCTTTGTTGACATTTCCAATGGCTAGTGTTCTTCCTTGTTAAAGTTACTGTTATTTAGGGGCACCATGGGTGGCTGGGTGAGTTGAGCATCTGAGTCTTGATCTCACCTCAGGCCTTGATCTCGGAGTCATGAGTTCAAGCCCAGCATTAGGCTCTGTGCTGGTGTGAAGCCTACTTAAAAAATAAAATACAATAAAAAATAAAATTACTGTTATTTAGCTTCCCCTTTTTTGTTCAAGGTTAAGTGTAGAACATGTAGTGACATGTACTTAGACCAGCGGCACTTTTGTCCTAACGTTATCTAAAAACTAGACTTTAAGACATGTATGCATCATGTCATGACTCATCCACACCCTCATTGCTGAAGCCGCTGTAAATATCATCTCTCTAGATGCTGCGTTTGCACTCGCGCTTCGGTGGTGTGTGTGGCTGCCTCTGAGGTGATGCTGTTTGAACAATTTGCAACACACTCTCAATATAAATGCAATTAACTCGCTGAATTATTGTTAACTTTACAAGGCAATGTTGATACTACAAAATTATATGAAAGTACATGTTTGCCCATATGGAAATAATAAATGTAAATCCAAGCATGCGTGCCCTTGTGTTCTTATACGTGGTAACAGGTGAGAACAAAAGAAATAGGAAAGTCTATTGAGGTTAAGCAACAAGTTCCACACGCCACCCCAGGAGGTAATAGGATAGAGCTGAAGGCACAGGTGTGGAATCAAAATGATTTGACTACACCCTCCCCCTAGCTCTGTGACATCATTCAAAATACTGCTATCTCAGTTTCCTTGTGTCTAAGCAATGCCAACTACTACACAATGATGTTTTCAATACCAAATGTATAAAAACAGACACGTAGACCAATGGAACAAGAGCAAGAGCTCAAAAATAAAAAACTCATGCATTGGAGCTTCCGGGTGGCTCAACAGATTAAGCGTCCAACTCTTGATCTCAGCTCAGGTCATGATCTCGCAGTTCATGAGATCGAGCCCCAAGGTGGGCTCTGCGCTGACAGCATGAAGTCTACTTGGGATTCTCTCTCTCTCTCACTCTCTGCCTCTCCCCCACTCATAGGTTCTCTCTCTCTCTCTCTAAAAATAAATAAATAAACATTAAAAAAAAAAACACCTCAGGACACCTGGGTGGGTCAGTCAGTTGAGTGTCTGACTTCAGCTCAGGTTATGATCTCGCAACTCGTGAGTTCGAGCCCCATGTCGGACTCACTGCTGTCAGCCTGTCAGTGCAGAATCCACTTCAGATCTTCTATCCCCTTTTCTCTCTGCCCCTCCCCTGCTAATGCTCTTTCTCAAAAAAAAATAAATAAATAAGTAAAATATTTTTAAAATTTATGCATGTATGATCAACTAATATTTGACAAGAGAGCCAAGAATACTCAATGGGGAAAGGATAGTCTTTTCAATAAATTGTTTTGGGAAAACTGGATTTTCACATGTAAGACAATGAAATTGGACCCCTATCTTTATCTTTTTAAATGTTTATCTATTTTGAGAGAGAGAGACAGCGTTATGTGTGCACAAGCAGGAGAGGGGCAGAGAGAGCGGGAGAGAGAGAATCCCAAGCAGGCTCCACACTGTCAGCTCAGAGCCCGATGCAGGGCTTAATCTCAAGAACTATGAGATTATGACCTGAGCCAAAATCAAGAGTCAAACATTCAACCAGTCGAGCTGCCCAGGTGCCCCTGGACCCCTATCTTTATACCACTCATGGAAATAAACTCAAAACGGACTTAAAGGCTTAAATGTAAGACCAGAAATCATAAAACTCTTAGAGGAAAGCATGTGGAGAAAGCTCCTTAGATTGGCCTTGGCAACAGTTTCTTGAATACGATACCAAAAGCATAAGCAATAGAAGCAAAAACAAAGTGGGGCTATATCAAACTAAAAGGTTTCTACAGCAAAAGAAATGATCAACAAAATGAAAAAGTGACCTATGGAATGGGAGAAAATATTTGCAAACCCTATATCAGATAAGGAGTTAATATCCAAACTATATAAAGAACTCAAGTATCTCAAGTAGCAATAATCCAATTTAAAAATGAGCAGAGGACCTGAACAGACAGTTTCCCAAAGAAGACATCCAGATGGCCAACAGACACATGAAAAGATGCTCAACATCACTCATCATCAGGGAAATGCAAATCAAAACCACAATGAGATATCACCTCACACTTCTTAAATTGGTCTGTTACCAAAAAGGCGAGAGATAACAAGTATCATCAAAGACGTAGAGAAAAGGGAACCCTTGTGGACTGTTGAAGAAAATGTAAATTTTTATAGCAACTGTGGAAAACAGAAAATTAAAAATAGAATTATCATATGATCCGACAAGCCTACTTTGGCGATATATCCGAAGGAAAAGAAATCACTATCTTAAAGAGATATCTTCACCTTAATGTTCATTGCAGCATTATTCACAATGGGCAAGATATAGAAACAACCTAAGTGTCTGTCAATAGATGAATGGATAAAGAAAATGTGAGATATATATATTATATATACAATATGTAAATATGTATTATATGCTATATGCTATATATGTGCTATAAATATTATATATACACACACACCCATGTATATAAATCCTGCCATTTGTAGCATGGATGGACCTTCAGGGTATTATGCTAAGTGAAATAAACCAGGCAGAGAAAGGAAGATTGCATGATTGCACTTACATGAGGAATCTAACAAAAGCTGAACTCATAGAAACAGAGAGTAGAGTGGTGGTTGCCAGGGGCTTAGGGTGGGGGATATGGGGGAGATATTGGTCAAAGGGTAAAAACCATTTTTTAATTAAATGAGATAATGATATGACTGGAGCAAAGTAAATCGTATGTGTTATTATTTCTTCCTCTGTGATCTCCTATCAAGTAAAATAGTGGACTTCCCTTTCCTATTGCTTCCCCAAGATTTCACCAGATACACGAACAATGTTTGGCAGACTGGCTATACAATCTGTCATGCAACCAAGATTTACCTTTTCTAGACAAATATCATATGACTTCACTCATATGAGGACTTCAAGATACGAAACAGATGAACATAAGGGAAGGGAAGCAAAAATAATATAAAAACAAGGAGGGAGACAAAACTTAAGAGACTCTTAAATATAGAGAACAGAGGGTTATTTGAGGGCTGTGTGGGGGGGGGATGGTCTAAATGGGTAAGGAGCATTAAGGAATCTACTCCTGAAATCCTTGTTGCACTATATGCTAACTAACTTTATATAAATTAAAAAATAAGTACATTATCCAAAAAAAGGTTTACCTTTTCTAAAAACCCTGAGCAGAATTCATTCTATTTTAATAAATGGATACTCTGGTGGACTCAATTATTTCCTCACCCAAATCCAGAACTTAAGGGTCCTTCCTACTCGTCTTTAGGAGGTAGGTGAACCGTATGCTAGAAAGAGTTGGCACAGTGTTAACTCTCCAACTAAGTATATTTTAAGAGAAAGTCTTAGCTTCAGGAAAGAAAAAAGATGAGTGGTATTGGATACAAGAAATGAAGTTGAATAGCAAAGGAGTAACTTTGTTGAGCACCATAGAGGCTGTGTAATATAGCGATTAAGAGTGCAGGTCATAGGGAGGATAGTGGTGGTTACCAGGAGTTGGGGGGTGGCGGAAATGGGGAAGATACTGTTCAAAGGGCACAAACTCCCTGTGATTAGATTAACAAGTTTGGGGTTCTAACATATGGCTTGGTGATTATAGCTAATAATACTGTATCATATACTTGAATGTTACGAAGGGAGTAGATCTCAAATGTTCTCCCCGCAGAAAAGAAATGGAAATTATGTGACTGGATGGAGGAAGGTGGGAGTAATACTATAGCCATAATCATTTTGCAACTTATAAATGTAGCAAATCTACATGGTATGGAACTTAAACTTCCACAAGGTTATGTGTCAATTATATCTTAACAAAGCTGGGGGAAATTAAGAAAAAAAAAAAGAGTGAAGGTTATGGAGCAAAGTGAGCTGGATTGGAGTCCAGATCTGTAAAGTCTAACCTTTTCCATACCTCAGTTTTACCACCTAGAAAATGGTGAGAGTAGTACCTAATAATAATAGTAATACCTAAAACAGCTGACATGAAGGCTAAATAATTTAATACATGTAAAACACATTGACGTGTCCAGGATATAATAAGCACCTAGTGAACGTTAGTTATTACCACGCATCGGGTCTGTTCTCGGCACCGGGTCACAGTGAGGAATAAGATCTACAAGATTCTTGCACTAAAGAGCATAACCTTCTAGGTAAGCTGTGTAGCCAGATTTCTTGTTCGTTCTCCAGACCCACTCGCCACACTTCTCCACCCTGCTCTGTGTCTCCGGAGGTGACTGAAAGACCCCATCAGTGGGGCTTTCGGTTGTCTTTTGGTTTCTGGTTCTCTCCCTGACAGGTGTTGCCTACATCCCTGTATCAAAGGCCACAACTTCTGTCAGGCAGCCCGCTCCGGTTCAGGAAGAGATCCCTCCCTCGCCCTTTCAAGCTTGTTACTGGTGATGCTCACCCCTATTATTAGATCAGGATTTTGCACTATCTCTTTTGGTTCCCTGAAACCCCATCCACACCTGTCTTTAAATTATCCAGTTTTTAAAAACGGTTCGTTTATTCATTTTGGGAGAGAGAGAGTCCCCAACAGGTTCTAGGCTTTCAGAGCAGATCACAACGTGGGGCTTGATCCCACGAACTGGGAGGTCATGATCTGAGCCAAAACCAAGGGTCAGGAGCTTAACTGACTGAGCCACCCAGGTGCCCCTAAAGCATCCAGTTTCAAGTGTGCCGTTCCCACAAGGATCCTGGCCAATACAAGGGAAGACAGACAATAAATAAGTAAACAAATAAATGAACCAGATAAGTTCAAATCAAAACAAAATAAGGTGAGGTAATATGATAGAATAATAGGAAGCCTGTTTTTTATTATTTATTTACCACAGGCAGAAACATTTTTATGACATTCAGTGTCCCATCATAACCATTTTTAAGTATACAGTTCAGTAGTAGGTACCTCCATGTTGTTGTGCTTCCAATTTCCAAAACTCGTTTTAATCTTGCAAAACTGAAAGTCTCTACCTATTAAACATAACTGCCTCCAGCCTCCAGAAACCATCATTCTACCTTCTCTGTGAATCTATCCTAGGTACCTCATACAAGAAAAGTCATACAGTATTTGTCTTTTTGTGACCCCTTTATTTCACTTAGCATAATGTCCATAGGTTCATCCATGTTGTAATATGTATCAGAATTCCCTTTTTTTTTAAGGCAGAAAAATTCTCCATTATATGTATATGCCACATTTCACTTACCCATTCTTCCATCGAGGGACACTTGTTGCTTCCACATTTTAGCTATAATGACTAACACTTCTGTGAACATGGTCGTACAGACATCTTTTCAAGACCTGGATTTCAGTTCTTTGGGGCATATCCCCAGAAGTTGAATTCTGGATCATATGGCAGTTCTATTTTTACTTTTTTGAATAATCTCTGACTGGCGGTGCACGAGGATTCCAACACTACTTCCCTTTTAACGGATTTAAAAAATTATAGTACAAAGTGCCAATTTCAAAAGGTAATGAGGAGAGGTGAGGCGAAATGGGCGAAAAGGACCCAAAGGTACAAACTTCCTGTTATAAGATAAGTACGTTGTGGGATGTAGTGTGTAGCATGGTAACTATAGTTAATAATACTGAGTGGCATATTGAGAAGTTGCTTTGAGTAGATCTTAAAAGTCATCACAAGAAAAAAGTGGTTTTTTGTAACGGTGGAAGGTGACAGATGTTAATTAGACTTATTTCGGTGATCATTTCACAACCTATACAAATGTCAACTCACTATGTTGTACACCTGAAACTAACAAAATGCGATGTGTCAGTTATACCCCAACAACAACAAAAAAGGTAGCAAAGGATAAATAGCAGATATCATGAGTTTTGTGAAGATCGTTCAGAGGCAGACCAGGCTTAGAGACACGTTTTCAATTTTGGAGTCATTAGCATATAGACAGTGTTCAAAACCATGAGACCGGATAACCTTCCCCCCTCCACACGCACCAGGAAGATAGTGTTAATGACGTGCTTACCCTGTGAGGCACTATTTTTAAGTGCTTTACAAGTATTATCTCATACAATCCCTACGAGAGCCCCACGACATAATTATTATCTTGACCCCCATTCTGCAGTTACTAAGTGCTGGCGCTGTGCTTGGAATCAGAACATTCTGATTCTTTTTTTTTTTTTTTCATTTATAATAGTTTATTTTCAAATTGGTTTACATAAAACACCCAGTGTTCATCCCAACATGTGCCCTTTTTTAATGTCCATCACCCCCTCTCCCCCCCCATCCCCCTCACCCTCAGTTAGTTCTTAGTCTTTGAGAGCAGAACATTCTGATTCTAATGCCTTCATTTTGATTTCCCGTGAAGCTCACAGAGCTGAAGCTTCACTTGCACGGGCCCCTTCCTAGACAGGGAGAGCTGCAGCAATGTGGTCACTTTGTCACGTGTTTTTGAAATCTTGCAAAGGCAAAATCATTTCACCACAAGCAATTAGGACCACTCTCTCTTCCCACTGCAACTATGCCTCACGCAATGTGGCGGTGGTTGGCCACAGACATTTTTGGGGACGCTGCTAAAGATGAGCTAATTTGGGGATCACTTTAGTTTGGGTCTCGTTGGATACATTTATGTGGTTCATAATCACTTTCACATAGAGGTATTGGTAGCCGTTCCGGTTTAGGAATAGCTGCCGAGAATATTCTTACTGCCCACTCTACCAACAGTACCGGAATTATGACAGATGGTGCAGAGACAGCAGTGAGCAACAGTTTGCAATATGAACTCCCTGCGGTGTCCAGCACACGGACGTGGGCCTTGGAGGAGAAACAATAATGGGTCTTGAAGTTAGTCTGTGGACAATTCTTCCATTTATCAGATGTGTAAGAGAATAAGGGGGAGGATATGGTTCTCATTGGCAGCGAATCGAATTAGAAATTCTCTCTCGTCAAGAGCATACTCGATATATACTTGTTTTTCTCTTTTCTGATGGAAGTCATATAAAAGAGAATGTATTAAAATTTTTGTTTGTAGGGCGCGTTACCGCGAATGGCAGATGAGTCCGTGATGTGTTCTGACCCCAAATGTGTGTCATTGTTCCACACCAATTCTATACCAACTGGGTGTCCAACACTTCAATTCCGACCCCGAGTTAGTTAGCACGGACCCCACAGCCTCACAGGACTGTTCCCACTTCAGATGCTAGCCACGAAGTGGGTGCCCAGGCCACCCACACTTCTGCCCAGCAGATTACAAATTCAGGGGTTCCCACAATGCCCTTCTTGGGTGATAACTCACTACGATGACTCACAGAACTCGGGGAAGTGCTATATTTACTATTACATAAAAGGTAAGCAGCCGGACGAGGAGGTACACAGTCAGAGGACCGGGAGCGGCCGGAGTACAGGAGTCTCCGTCCCCAGGGAGTCAGGGTTTGCCTCCCTCTTGGCACATGGATGTGTTCACCAACTCAGTTCTCTGAATCTTGTAGTTCAAGAGCTTAAAAACATTTTTTTAATGTTTATTTTATTTTAGAGAGAGAGAGAGAGACAGAGCACGAGTTGGGGAGGGACAGAGAGAGAGGGAGACACAGAATCTGAAGCAGGCTCCAGGCTCTGAGCTGTCTCTGAGCTGTCAGCACAGCTGACGCAGGGCTCAAACCCACAAACCATGGGATCATGACCTGAGCAGAAGTCGGACGCTCAACCGACTGAGCCTCCCAGGCGCCCCAAGCGCTTTTTAACTCAGTCTCCAGTCTCCTTCATTTTCCCAGAAGGCAGAGGGCGGGGAGGAAAGTTCCCATCCTCTACTCTTCCACTTGGCCTTTTTGGTGACCGGCCCTGTTCTGAAGCCATTAAGGGGCCCCATTCTGAGTCATCGCGTTAGCATAAACCAAGTGTGCTTGAAAGGGGCTCATAAAGAACAACAAAAGACGTTCCTTTCGATTAGGAAATTCCAACCATTTTAGGAGCTTTGTGCTGGCAACTAGGGACAAAGACCCAACATACACTGTAACGCAGTCTGTAGCAAGTGGCATACACATCCAAATCAGGACTCGAATTTCTCACTTATTATACTGAAACCTTCAGAAACAGCTTTCCATATTTCAGTTAACAATGATATATTAGAGTCTTACCAATTTTTTGAATAAACTTTTTCGGCTTTGTTTGCCTTCAGGTTTCTCTTCCATGTTTTTAAATATACTTTAGAATCCTCAAATGTTTTCATATCTGTATTGCAAGATTTGAACTTTATAATGGGTAGATGCTTACTATGTTTTGACTCTTTAAAGAGAAATGCACATTGGTATATGCTTTGAAGCCACCCCAACTCCAAAACAACCCAAAAATGCAACAGCTATTATAATTAAAACGATTTCATTAATATCCTCATAGAAGACAGAGCATCTACAAAATAAAAACAGGATGTTATGAAAAAGAGAAAAAAATCTTGGAAATTAAAAATATAATTGCCAAAAATTCAACAAAAGTGTCATCAGATGGTAGAAGAAATCTTCCATAAAATAGGGAGAAATGTCTGCATAAAATGTGAGATACAAGTAGGAAGTCTACCATTTGACTCCAGGCGATCCAGCAAGGGGACAGAAATGGCGAGGATAAGACTGACAGAGAACTCATAGAACAGAAATCCCAGGAGCCGAAGGACCGGAGTCCTCAGGTTGGAAAGTTCACAGAAGCCCAGCATGATGAGGGCTCAAGGTCTCCAGGCTGACAGGTTGTCGTGAAAGTAGGACCACAAGGATAAAGAGAGGAAACACGGGTCGCTCGCAAAGGCTGCCATTGGATTGACAAAATTTGTCATGAGAAATACTGGACGCCAGAAGACTGAAAATTTCCCCCAAATTTGGAGGGAATCTGACTTAACAATTGTACAATTTAAATAGAAAAGAGAGGGGAGCCTGGGTGGTTCAGTCAGCTAAGCGTCTGACTTCAGCGCAGGTCATGATCTCATTACTCATGAGATGCAAGTTCAAGCTCCGCATTGGGGTCTCTGCTGTCAGTGCGGATCCTGCTTCAGTTCCTGTCTCTCTCTCTCTCTCTGCCCCTCCCCAGCTCGTGCTTTCTCTCTGTCTCAAAAAATAAATAAAAACATCAAAAACAGGGTTTTTTAATAAATACAAAAGAGAAAATCACTGGGAATAATATCACGTCCATGTATCCATCGTTCAAATGTGGTGACATTTTTTCATTCTTGCTTGAGAAAAGAAGTACAAAATAGAGCACCCCAGACCCCGAGGCCGCTATGCTCAAAAATTAGGTATGTACCTTGTAGCATACGTTTTCACACTTTTACTACCTGCGCGTGTAGCTGTACACAATAAATAGCGTAGCCATATGTTCGATGGTATCTGAATTGCGATCCGATAGTATACGTACATCCTTCTGTAGTTCGTTCGCCACCTCCTGGGCTCTATCCACGGGCCACGGAGCTCACTGCCAGGGGCACGTGCAGGTATTGCAGGGCCTGAAAAGAAGAATATTGTGCTCCCTTTGGCAACACACGCACTAAGAAAAAGGATATTAAACCATGAATACAAAATTATAGCCGACGGTACATTTTTATTCAGGGTAAGAAAAGAAATTATAGCACAGCACAACTTTGAGAAGGCTCACAGCCGGAGAAAAGCAAAACTTGTTATTAGTTCACTGCATGACGCCCCTCTCTATGCTTTTTTCTCGCTAGAACTTTTAGCTGCTTACTTTGTGATAGCCTCTTCATAGGATAATGATTTTGTAATATCATTTGCAAAAGAGAGCATAGAAAGATAATTCCGTCCCTTATGGCTGAACCAAAATTCATTCTTTGTAGTTGATAGTTTAGGAAAGTTCGTTTTTGCTTCACAGATCATTCTAGGTGATGTCATAGAAACTACAAGGACTGTTGTCACCTTTAGGAAACCCTCCATTTTGCACTGAGTTTTTGCTTTTTCATAGCAACCTGCTCTTATTTTGTGGGTGCACCACCTTTTATGAGCATAAAATTAGATGATTCTTTTCTTTTCTTTCTTTCTTTATTTTCAGAGAGAGAGAGGACGCCGAGGAGGGGCAGAGAGAGAGTCAAGCAGCTTCCGCGCTGGCACAGAGCCTGACATGGCCTTGACCCCACAAACCCTGAGATCATGACCTGAGTGGAAATCAGGAGTCAGACACACAATCCACTGGGCCACCCAGGCACCTCCAGATGATTCTTTTAATGTTTAATTCTTTTAATGTTTATTTCTTTTTGAGAGAGGAGAGACAGAGAGACAGAGAGAGAGACAGAGCACGAGTGGGGAAAGAGCAGAGAGAGAAGGAGGCACAGAATCCAAAGCAGACTCCAGGCTCTGCGCTCTCAGCACAACACCCAACACGGGGCTCAAACTCACAAACCGCGAGATCGTGACCTGACCTGAAGTCGGGTGCTTAACCAACCGAGCCACCCAGGCGCCCCCAGATGATTCTTTTAAATGCATTTCCTTAGTTTTTTGTTTGTTTGTTCCCCTGAGTTATCTTGGCTTCCTCCAGTGTTATTACTTGTTTCTGTTAGTTTATCTTGTCTTTACTGTTTTCCTTAAATGTCCGGTCATGTTTGATGGTGTACACATGCCTGAGCATGGGGCAAGAGGGGAGCTGCCCGTAACTCCCATCGGGGAAGACAGGGAGCTGCCCTTCATCACACGCAGGTGGATACCCAGGCACTCTGTTTGGAATCCTAAAGACCAGACACAGAGGACAGTCCTAATTCATTCCGTGTCTTTAGAATAAACGAACGTTCTCGCCAGGCTTGGGGGAGGATCCTGGCAGCCAGCCCCTCTGCACACAGGGACGGGACGGGAGGGTTGAGTGAGGTTTCAGCTCTGCAGCTCTCTTCTATCATGAGGGTCGTGGTGGCAAAAACATTGAGAACACCGGCATACACAACCCCACGATTATTTCAGTTTTTACGGTTTTCCTGGTTACCCTTCGGAGAGGTCTCTTTTGCCGTCTTCCTTTCAGCACGTGAAGATAAATTTCAGCAAGATCTGGACCCCTGGGGTTTTGCCTGAGGGCGGGTCGAGGGCCTTCCTCCTCCACAACCTCCCAGCTGGGAAAACTTCTCAACCCTCATGCCAAGAATGTGAGCAAGTCGCAGAGATGTGACGAATCCCGATGCCACGTTTTTAATTTTTGAAAACTGGGTCAGTCACAGATCTGAATAGCACTGAAACACAGCTGCTTTCTTTTTTTTTTTTCTTTCCTGACAACAACGTCTAATTTTAGACTGCAAGAACAACTAAATCAGAAGTGTGTGTTTGATTATAATATGAGCAGGTGGATCTTGCATTAACCGTCTGGTTCCAGTTCGGAGTGGAGGTAGGCTCCAGTTTGACTTAAAAGCAGAGAGCCCTATGGGCACCCGAGTGCCTCAGTGAATTGAGCATCTGACTTTCGATTTTGGCTCAGGTCATGATGTTACTGTTTTGTGAGATTGAACTCCCCATTGAGGGGCTGCTAACACAGAGCCTGCTTGGGGTTCTCGCTCTCTCCCTCTCTCTCTGCCCCTCCCCGCTCACGCTCTGTCTCTCTTAAAATAAATAAATAAACTTAAAAAAAAAAGAAAAGAAACACAGAGCCCTAAATCCATAGAGTTTATAATTTGTAATATGCCCAACATAGTGGGGTGTTCCCCAGCCATCCCAACATGGAGGCAAGGCCAAACTGGTTCTGATCAGTGTCACTTTGACAAGGGGACAAGGGGTTTCCCTTCAGGACACCCTAGCACCTCCAGGAGGCCACATCCCTTCACCCCGCATTCTGGGGCTTACCAGAGTCAATGTTGCCAACATGGGAAGGGGCGGATGGGAAAGAAAGCTTGCCGAGGCCTCCAGGGCAAAAGTGCTCATTCCAAACCACGTGCTCAGGGCCAGCCCAGTTCCGTAGGCTGTGGAGGCGCCGCGCACTCGGCAGCGTGAGGGACAGCTGGTCACGGAAGTAGCTCCCACTTCATGGTGCCGCCTCCCTCCAGTTCTGCCCAACCACCTCCTCCTTTCAGATTTCTCCGCATCTTCCTCTTCTGTGGTCCCTGGTGAGGACCGTCCCCACTCCCTTCTCCTCCGACTTCAGACTGTGGTCATGTATGTGGTCTCTGTGAGCAGGAAAGCCTGCTCAGTTGCAAACGAAACATTTTCCCTGGAGCAGGATTTCTAGCCTTTGGAGGTGGTGACTCACATCTGCCATGCAGGCCAGGAGTGGGGATGGGAGCTACTGTGAGGGATGAAATTAACAGGTTTGATGATCTTGGTGGTAGTAGGGCACGGTGAGGGATTTTTTTTTTTTTTAAAGATTTCCTGCTTGAATCAACTTTTTGGATCAACTGGCCCACTTCTACTCCAAAAAGGAGGTCTCCTGCTCTGCTGTTAGTAGCCAGATTTCATCAGGTACCTGTGAGTGTCCGTGCTGCCTCAGAGGCATTTTATTAGTTCTATGCCTCTCATCATTTCTTTTTTAATGTTTATTTTTGAGACAGAGAGACACAGAGCATGAGTGGGGGAGGAGCAGAGAGAGAGGGAGACACAGAATCCGAAGCAGGCTCCAGGCTCTGAGCTGTCAGCACAGAGCCCAAAGTGGGGCTCGAACCCACAGACCGCGAGATCATGACCTGAGCCGAAGTCGGAGGCTCAACCGACTGAGCCACCCAGGCGCCCCTCCTCTCATCATTTCTTGCAAGGCCCTTGTATCTGCAAGCTGCTATCAATAGAGAAACGGAGGCTCCCAGAAGCTGATGACCTCACTCAAGACAGCCCTGCAACTTAAATAATGGAATAAGAATCTGATTGTTCGTCATTTCTACTGGAAAACTAGAAAGAGAAGGAGTGCAGGGTCAGAACCATGGGCCGTCCAGACTGGAGTCTTTGTGACAACGGCACAAAGAAAGCGTGGAAGAAGGCCGGCCTCTAGTTCCTTAGCTCACAGGTTAGATGCGAGCCCTCTACATTCCCACCTACTTAAATTCACCTACTAGGAAACCGACGTGGATTAGGTATTGACTAGACGCCAAGCACAGTGCCAGACGCTTGACGCTTTATCTCAATCTGCTTCTTTCCCCTCTTATGAAATAAGAATTGTTATTCCCACTTTTCTGACGAGGAAATTTATACTCGGAGTCATTATATAACTGTTCTGGGGTCAAAGAGTCAGGAAAGCCATGATTTGAACTCAGCGTGAAAAGATTCCAGAGTCTTCTCCATGTGGCTTCCCCGAATCGCAACCTATTTCTCTTAAAGTCATTCTGATAACCCCTTTAAGCATCAGGACAAACAAATCATTTTGTGACGAAGTAGAAGACAGTTATATCCGGAAAGCCTCTGTGCTGACGCCCTCCAGGCCTTCGGTACGCGTTATTCAAGTGCTAACTGAGAACGTGGATGACATAATGGTGTCGGTGTCTAAAAACATCTAGAAAAGTTTCCATTTATATTTGTGAAAAGCTGCTTCAGCTCACTACAGGGCAATCGAAGCCAGAAGCACGCAGGTGGTCACATGTTTGTCTGCAGCTTCTTGCGGGAGTGGCTGTCTCGTTCATCAGGTCTGTAGCCCCTAGCATAGGACCAAGCCCATGGCGATGACTGCCATTTGTCGAGTAACTTTACAAGCATCATCTCACTTAATCTCCACAGCGGGCCTGCAAGGTAGATAATCTTATCTCCATTTCACCAATGCAGACTCCCAAGACTCAGACAGAGGAAGCAACTTACCACTGTGAGTAGCCGAACTGGTGAAACTCAGGCTACCAGAGAAGCTGTCTTAGAAGGGGTCATCTTGGAGGACAGTGAGCAAGGGCAGGGACCTCAAATGACAGAATACAAAGAAGTTTGTTAGAAAAATTTCATTTTGGAGTGAAACTTAAAGGCCATATGAGGTTTCGGAATTAAGGGTCTTGGTAGAGGGGTGGCGTGTGGGTGAGAGGAAGCAATGGACGTGGTGTGAGAGGAAGAATAAAGTTGGGAGGTAAAGGCCTAAAACATTTCTTCGGTCATCAAAGGGTTAAATGGTCAATAGACTAGCCTAGTTTGCATGGGGAGAGAGCTGTTAAAAGTGATCTGGTGACCGAGAAAATAACTATAAAGACTTTGCAATGACTTGACTTCAGGTGCCAAGTTTATTTTGACCTATGGTACTGGGTTTATGTACCCTGCAAATTCGTATGTTGAAACCCTAATCACCAATGTGATAGTATTTAGAGATGGAGACTTTGGGAAGTAATTAGGTTGTCAGCGTGGGGCCCTTGTGATAAAATGAATGTCTTTATAAGAAGAGACAAGAGAGAGCTCGCTCCACTCTCTCTCTCCTCACCATGGGATGCTACAAGGAAAGATGACCATCTGCGGACCAGGACAAGGGTCTTCACTAAGGAGCAAAGTCAGGCTGTGCTTGGCCTTGGATTTCTCAGTCTCCTGAACTGTGAAAAATAACTTTCTGTTGTTTAAACCAGAAAAAGAAGAAGAAGAAGAAGAAGAAGAAGAAGAAGAAGAAGAAGAAGAAGAAGAAGAAGAAGAAGGAGGGGAGGAAGAAGAAGAAGAAGGAGAGGAAGAGGAAGAGGAAGAGGAAGAAGAAGAAGAAGAAGAAGGAGGAGGAGAAGGAGGAGGAGGGGGAGGAGGAGGAGGAGGAAGAGGTGGAGGAGGAGGAGGAGGAGGAGAAGGAGAAGAAGGAGGAGGAGGAGGAGGAAGAGGAAGAAGAAGAAGGGGAGTCACTCTGGAGGATGCATTGGAAGGAGGAAAAGGTGAGAAAGACCTTCTAATTAGCTGGACAGCCACGGCCATGGAGATGGAAAGAGCGTGGTCTTGCTCATACCTAATTCAACAGCACTTTTGGAAGGAACATCTTTCTCAGGTCTTCCCAAAACATTCAACTTAGTTTTCATAGAAATAATAATTCAACTTTCTACACCCATATTTCACAGCTTTACACTTTATTTAATTAAATGATACCATGTGTGCCTAGAAGACATGGGTCGTTAGCAGCCATCACTGCCTCCTGATAGACACCTATACCTCCATTGGTGGTTATTTCTCTTCTTTGTGCCACATTTTTCTCGCTTGTAAATGGTGTTGTTATAAGGACTTAGTCGATCTACCTAAAGTGCTTAGTAAGCACCCATAAACTTTTGCGTGCACAAGTTCACAAGTGTGCCTTAGCTGATAAATTTGCTGGAAGTTAATCCCAAGTTGGTTCCATGAAGGTGCAACAGAGTCTCTTCTATTTGGGGGGTCGTTTTACTAGACAAAATCATAGAAAATCTCCCACCAAAATACCGCCTTCTATTGCATGGTCTTCTCATGAAACATGCACTTGGGCTGCAGGACACCTGACCCACGCCTTAGCCAAGAGCCCTATTCACACGTTTGACCTGAAGGCAAGTAGCAGAGCAAAAGCGACTTTCTCCTCCTTCAACATTTGAAATAAATAAATGACATCCTTTTTATTTTCCCAAAGGAACACTTACAATGAGTTTCTTAATCTCTCCCCCGCTGGGCAGATATATTCTCAGGAGTGTCAGGTTGCAAGGTATGTACACGAATTGCAAGAGTACTGTTGGGAGCAAAATATGACCTACTTTCTGATGTCAGGGGACTCCCAGTGTGGATTCCCTTTCTCGGTCGCCGGCGACCAGTCATAAGCATCCAAGATCTGCCACACCTCTAGTGGGAAAGCTGGAAGGTAGGGTCCTAGAGAGAAATATGACAGATAGAGCAAAAGCTTTGTAAGTGGACATGACTGGACCAAATTCACCCTTTGCCGTTCAGCTGTGTGATCTCGGCAAGTCAATTAACCTCTCTGAGCCTCAGTGCCTTCAACTCTACAATAAATAATCTTTGCTGCGTTAAATCCGTCAAAAGACTCCATGTGTTAAGCCAGAAATGCACCTGGGTACACAGGAAGCACTTAACAAATGGTAGCCGTTATTACTGATTATTCTCCAGGATAATTCGACACTGATCCCTTAGGGACAACGAGGCTCTAGAATGTGGTGGTTAAAAGCCAGGCTACCCTGGTTTAAATCTCAGATCCTCTCTTCCTGAACTGGGTAAATGTGGGCAATTTCCTTTAACCTCCCTGTGCCTCATTTTCCCTACCTCAAAAATGAAAAAAGTAACAGAACCTATCTCAAAGCGTTGTTGCTTTTTTTTTTAATGTTTATTTATTTTTGAGAGACATAGAGGCACAACGTGAACAGGGGAAGGGCAGAGAGAGAGGGAGACGCAGAATCTGAAGCAGGCTGCAGGCCCTGAGCCGTCAGCACAGAGCCCGACACGGGGCTCGAATTCACGGACCGCGAGATCACGGCCTGAGCTGAAGTTGGCCGCCCAACTGATTGAGCCACCCAGGCGCCCCCTCAAAGCGTTGTTGTAAGAATTCAATGTTAGTATCTGCAACATGTTTAAAATAGTGCTTGATATGGAAACCAATTTGAAAATAAATTATATAAAATAAAATAGTGCTTGGAACTATTAAGTATTATGCCGTCTATTATGTAACTACTGTATAGTAACTATCTCCTTAACTGTGAACGACCTTGGTTGTCCACGTTGTCTTTCCTTTCTGTATCTCCTGGGTGTCAGAAAGACTGCAACGGCTTAATAAACGTTAATGGAATGAGTGAAGCATCTCACATGCCATGCTAACCAAGACTTTCCTTCCCTGGAAATGACATCAGCACAATTCAAACTGAGGGGGAGGAGGAGGCAATTTTTTGGTGCTCTTATTTATTTATTTGTTTGTTTCTTTGTTTGTTTTTAAGATTATATTTAAGTAACCTCTATACCCATCATGAGGCTCGAACTTACAACTCTGGGATCAAGAGTCACACACTCTAGCCACTGAGCCAGCCAGGCACCCCTGTTGCTCATATTTAAATTCTCCCGGACTGAATCTTGGTTCGGGCACAGTTAAAACCAAATGTAGAAGGGAAGCGGAAACCCCTTCCCAAACATAGGTTTCTCCAAAGGAAAGAATTTTCTGTTGGAAGGAGGATGGGAAAGAGACACCTGGCAGGCAAAAATGCTGGGTGACCTGACACCGGCCAGAAGATGGTCGTCGGCTTTGTCAGTCCTTGAACATCCCAGACAATTAGAATCCGTCCAGTTTTAATCGGTGTTTTAGAAGAAGTATCACATGCTCTCCGAGTGCCATAATTATTCCACATTTCAACTTCCCCACGTGAGGCTGTTCCCCACATCGAATCTAATCCAATTCCTTGAGTTTCTATTCGAGATATTCTTCTTCTCGTTTGTTCCTATAGAAATTAAAAAGCAGTGAGGCCAATGCTTTCCTCTACAATTCAGTCTGAAGACATTTGGAGGAGGAATGACTTCATCCGTGCCGTGCTGCCGGGCGAAGCGCGGCAAGAAGCCGAGTCCAGTGGGAAAGAGGACTGATCAATTGATGATACCACCTGCCTCACGTTCTGGAATGCAGAGTGGTCACACACTTGGCCGTGGTTGCGTCCCCAATTTTTGTAATCCTTCCTGTAAAAAAACAAGTTTCTTCTCCCTTCACCCAGCACCCTTACTCCAAGAGGATGGGCACAGAGGAAGGGTCAGGGGAGGTGGGATGGGGGACAATCCGAACAGAATCGACATGCTGGTTAAATGCTTCCCAGTTCCATTTGAATCTTGAGATGTACTTAAAGAACCCAAAATTATTCCCCGGTGAATTAGCAAAGATGTCAAGTGTGATTAGCATTTTTGGGATGCAAAAGAACATTGCGCACTGCTCTGTACTCTGCTGGGACGTGCTGAGGTGCCGCCTCGGGTGTTAGGAGAAAGGAGATGTGAGAAAGAATTGTTAAACCCCCCAACAGCCCTTCTTCCTGCCGAGGTCACGTCATCCGAGGCGTGATCGCTGACATCACAGCGCCTGTGCTGTCCCCTTGACCCTGACAGTGACCGCAAGTCCATCTGTTTGGCCATAATGTTTTCCATGTATGTGTTCCATCGGTGTACAAGGATCAGGCTGAATTGACTTCTATTTTGCCTGTCTCCATTCTCTTTTTTACTATGGAAAATTTCAAAAAAACAAAATTAAAAAGAAGAGTATATACCCATTACTCAGATTTAGCAGTTACTAGAATTTGACAACACTTGCTATCCTTCTCCTTTTTCTGCGGAAGCATTTTATTTGTTGTTTGTTTGTTTTATCTATTTATTTAAATTAGGCTCCAGGGGTGCCTGGATGGCTCCATTGGTTGAGCAACTAACTCTGGTCATGACCTGAGGGTTTTGTGTGTTCGAGGCCTCCATCAGGTTCTGCACACTGACCTCGTGGAGCCTGCTTGGGATTCTCTTTCTCCCCTCTCTCTACTTCTCCCCTGCACAGACTCTCTCTGTCTCTCTCAAAACAAATTAAAAAAAATTTTTTTTAATAAAGTAGGCTCCATGCACAACATGGGGCTTGAACTCTCAGCCCTGAGATCAAGGGTTGCATGCTCTACCAACTGAGCCAGCCAGGTCCTCCCCTGTGGAGCCATTTTTAAAGCAAATCCAAGGAGCGCTTGTGTGGCTCAGCTGGTTAAGATCAACTTCAGCTCAGGTCATGATCTCATGGTTCATGACTTTGAGCCCTGCATGGGGCTCTGTGCTGACAGTTAAGAGTCTGGAGCCTGCTTTGCAGATTCTTGGTCTCCCTCTCTCTGCTCCTCCTCTGCTCATACTCTCTCTCTCTCTCTCTCTCAAAAATAAATAAAACTTAAAAAAAATTTTTAAAGCAAATCCCAACCTCGTGTTATTTTCTCTATAGATATTTCATTTTACATCTCTAAAATAATACGAATATTTTCGAATAAAACTATGCGGCCAGTAACACACCTAACAAAAGTAACAAGCCCTCGATATCATCTAATTCTCAAACCATTTTCAGTTCCCTGATACTGAAGTATTATCTTCATTATTGTTGGTTTGTTAGAATCAGGATCCAGATGAGGTCCACACATTGAATTTAATGGTTATGTCTTTCCAGTGTCTTAAAATTTAGAATAGTCTCTCCCGACTTTGCCCCACCATTTTTTACTTCATGTCATTGGCTTGTTGATGTTCAGTTGTTTTACAGAAAACCTCATATTCTGGTGGTGCCTTGGTGGCCCGGTCAGCTAAGCATCCAACTTCGGCTCAGGTCATGATCTCACAATTCGTGAGATGGAGCCCCGCATCGGGCTCTGTGCTGACAGCTTCAGATTCTGTGTCTCCCTCTCTCTCTGCCCCTCCCCGGCTCATGCTCTGTCTCTCTCTCTCAAAAATAAATAAATATTTTTTAAAAAAATAACATCTCGTACTCTGGGTTTATCCATTTATGTCCTTGCAGCATCACTTAAATCTGAGCCTCTACCCCTTTTATTCCACGTAAAGTAGAGGTTAGTTCTAAAAGCCCTATTGGGTTCGTGTTCTTTTCTTCTTAAGGGGCATCTCAAGAAACGCACGTTACCCGGCTGTCCTGCTCTTGCTGAAGATCGATCAGCAGATTCAGGTGATGCCAGCCAGATCTCTCCATTGTGACGTTCTCCGTGAGCTTTTCATCTAATGCTTTCATCCATTATGGATCTTTACCTTAATCGGTTATACCACTAGAATTGCAAAACGGTGATTTTTCTAATTCCATCATTCCTTCTGCATTTACTGGCTGGGAATTGTCTGTCAAGAACTCTTCCTCATCTATAGCCCTCAGAGAGCTATTTGGTCACCCTGAAGTGCGGATTGAATCGGAAAGGCAGCACAGTGCTTACTGTTTCCCTTAAGTTGTCATTTTTCAGAGTAAGGATTGTGACCTAGTTACCACTAATGGCATACAATGAGTTTGTTAATTTGTTTGTTTTGGCGCTCTACCTCCCCTACAAACCCAGTAGGCTTTTACATATTCTATGTATTCCAATAAAATTCAATCACCACGTTTTTAGATTCTTAAATTATCCCGTTTTTGGTCAATTGGGGCCCCTTCTTATGGGCTCTTGAGTTCTTTTGATATAACTCACCAGTCTTTGATAACTTCATAGTTTCTGGCTCAGCAAGGTGTTCCTGCCTCATCTTGTGCGTGCACTGTCCCAGACTTGGGATCAGCCTTCCAAGAAGTCCTGGGTCCTTTAAATGGGGAAGGTCATTTAGATACCACAATCTGGGTACCAGAGGTGGCTCACAGTCCATGGATTTTTAATACTTCGAGGCCCTTCTGAAAAGCACAGAAATAGTATATATCTTTGAAAAAAATAAAAACCATATTTCAAATACCAAATTTCTCATATTACTACTATTATTTCTAATTATTCCTAATATTACATTTTTAATTCAAATTTAATACTAATATTTATATTAATGCCTTTGATTTTACATTTTTCTTCTCTTACTCTGTATATCTTGGTTCCTAATAACATTAACATAATATAATTACTTATTGCTGTATACTATACTACATAAAAAACAGTTTCAAAATGGTAACACAAAGACTACTACTAGCAATGTAACTACTGAATGAAGCATTAGATTTCTTTACCCTTAAAATATATACCATATTCCTATATATATATTCCCAACCTTTCTTACAGAAAAATTAACTATTAGGCATCTTATTCCCCACTTGTTTTTTTACTTACTTATATTCTAAAGATCATGCCTCCTCCCTTATTTTCAGCTGCATTATCTTCCATGCATGTATTGACGTACCATGATTTTTATTCAACCTAATCTCTATTCTGGACATTTGAATAGTTTCCAATAGTTTGTTATTACAAATAATGCCTCCATGAATAACCTTGTATGTCATTTCGTATTTTAACCCAGTCCCTATTTTAATCAGTAAATGTAAGACCACTCTGTCTCCAAGAAACCACCCCCATCATACCCAGCCTAAGTCATTCCTTCTGGTGGACATTTGTCCTGGTCTTTGGGTACCAAGCACCTTTTGAGTACCCGTCTGATGTTAGCAGGATTTTCTCTTTTGAGTTCCACCAGGTTAGAGGACAGAACCGTCATTCCCTCTCCTGCTCCTTTGCAGCAAGGACACAGGCATGTGACTTGTGCTCCTCCAGTCAGATGCGCTTGTGTGGGACTCTGGTGAGGAAGCGGTTTGGAGAGGGAAAGATGAATAGTGCACTCCTCTTGCCTGCGAGGGCGACAGCAGAGCCATGTGGTTGGGGTGACTGGATGGTCTGTAAGGTTGAGTTCCTGATGCAGAAGAGGCTTGATGCCTTTGGAAGCAGTGGTGAGAGTCAAACTGAGCTCCTGCCAGCAGGTGGTTGCTGAGTGGTGATGGGGCAACGGCCTTAGTTTTCTCATTCGGCCAGTTGAGCTGCATGGTTTTGGGTGATTTTCTTGGAAGGTTGTGTCCTCCAGTCTTTGCAACAATTTTACGAGCTACCCAATGTTCTTTGAACAGACTCCTTTTCTGCTTAATCTGTCAGCATCAGCTTCCTTCCTTATAGCCAGGAAATAGTTTCTGCAGCAGAGGCTGGGAGTCAGGGGGGAAGTTTCAGGTGCCGCAGGGAACTGATCATCCTCTGACTCGCCCTTTTACCTTTCTTCCTTCATCCTAAGAGTGCTTGTGTGTTCTGGGAAAAGGGACGATGGCATAATTAAAAGAACTGGGTCATTAGGGGCCCCGCAGCTCTTCTGCAGGAAACTCCTTTGAAAATCATCAGTCATAAGAAGCAAAGGGTGTTTTCCTGATTCCTGGAGCGGAGCGGAAGAACAGGTGGAAGGGAGGAGGGCGGCAGAGGCCCAGCATAGCTCCTGGGTCCATAGGGCAGCAGGATGGTGAGGCCAACAGATAAAACAGAGGGACTAAGTATAAAAATCTCACTCTCACCCCTAAGGCATATCAAGTGAATAATTGGGGCAGGGGACCCTGAGGGGGGTGGGGAACGTACCTTTCAGATAATCTAGAAGATGAGATCTAGAGAATCAGGACTTTGGGTAATCTTGTAAGTGGACCCATTTGGACCCAATCACATGGTTTAAGGCTACAAACCTGATATCTCTCATAGTGGGCAACTATCCCCTCAGCTTATCATTTGTCCTTCCATTTTGTGTTTGTTGGCCAAAAAATTCTAACTTAGCATATATTTAATTCTATTGATATTTTTCTTTTTAAAGTGTTTATTTTTTTATTTAGAGAAAGAGAGTGAGCAAGCAGGGGACGGGAAGAGAGAAGGAGACAGGAGAAAGAGAATCCCAAGAAGGTCCTACACTGTTAGTACAGAGCCCGGCATGGGGCTTGATCTCATAAACTGTGAGCTCATGTCCTGAGCCAAAATCAAGAGTTGAAAGTTTAACCAACTAAGCCACCCAGGTACCCTACTATTGATATTTTGCTTTGTGATATCCTCCATTGTTTTTATGTTTAGATAACATTTTCCCTTTCTAAAAATATGTTCAAGATTATATTTTCTAGAATTCACTTGGGTATATGGCATGATCACCATGCACTCGACACTTGGATAAAGCTGGCAGGCTAGAAACAACCAGGCAACATTAGACATACTCTGCGAATTCAAAAAATATTTTGCAATAATGGGATACAATTCTTTTTCTCAAAAATTGTCAGGGGTTAAAAAAAATAACAAGGTGAGCAGGAAGGAAAATGGCACCCTTAAAGTGTTGTTTTCAGGGGCGCCTGGGTGGCTCAGTTGGTTAAGTGGCTGACTTCGGTTCAGGTCATGATCTCACGGTCTGCGAGTTCGAGCCCTGCGTCGGGCTCTGTGCTGACAGCTCAGAGCCTGGAGCCTGCTTCAGATTCTGTGTCTCCCTCTCTCTCCGCCCTTCCCTTGCTCACGCTCTGTCTCTATGTTTCTCAAAAATAAAATTAAAACACTAAAAAAAAAAAAAAAGAGAGAGAGATAATCTGGAAAGAAGAACTTTCTTTAAAAAAAAAAAAAAGTGTTGCTTTCAACTTAGCCTAAAGTTAAATAAACAGCTAGTATGGTGAAGGGAGGAAGGGAGGGAGGGAGGAAGGAAGGGGGAAGGGAGGGAGGAAAGGAGGGAAACTGTTGACTGAAGGAGGCTTAGGAAACACCACTGGATACGAATGTGGACCTTGTGGAGATCATGATTCCAATAAACCAACTTAAATAAAAGAGATAATTGGGGAGCGCCTGGGTGGCTCAGTCAGTTGAGCGTTGGACTTCACGTCAGGTCATGATTTCACATTGTATGAGTTCGAGCCCCGCATCGGGCTCTGTGCTGATGGCTCAGAGCCTGGAGCCTGCTTTGGATTCTGTGTCTCTCTCCCTCTCTTCTCCTCCCTGCTAATGATCTGTCTTTCAATAATGAATAAACTTAAAAAAAAGAGAGAGAGACAATTGAAATTTGAATACTGTGTATTTGATGACAATAAAGAAGAATTATGTTGTTAGTTGTAATAATTGTGGATATGTTTTTAAAGAAGTTCTCATCTTTTAGAAACACATATGAAAAGATATGCTGTCTGGGATTCACTTCAAAACAATGTAGTGGTCGCGGAGAGAGAAGGATGTAAATGAGACTAGATGGGCTATGAGTTAATCGTTGATTTTGGGTGATGGATACATGAGGATGTCTTATACTATCCTTCCTACTTTTCTGTACATTAATATTTGAATTTTCCCATGGTAAAAAAATTTAAAAACAGATAAAAAAAAATATATATATATACAGTGTTGATGACATGACAGTAAGGAATTGCTGAATATTCCCAGATAGGTGGGGAAGCTCCAGTGTCTCAGGGTGGCATATTTGGGGCAGATCAGGCTTCATCTAAGCCACCTGCCCCTAGCCAGCATGCGTGGAATTTCACAACAGCAAATCTTTACTGAAAGCCTTCTGTGTATCAAACCCAATGAGAGAGAAGGGTTCTTCCACTGGGATGCAGAAAGAGATGTGCAATGTACCAGTTACAGAAATAGTATAATGAAATCATTACTCACACAAAAAGTCCCTAAAGGTTCCTCTAAAATAGGCATACATCATTTTTAAAAATGATGTTTAAAAATACAGTTTTAAAAATACACTTTTCTTAAGAAAAGAATAAAACACAACCAGACCATGTCAGAATGCCATTTAAAATGATCCATTAATTTTCTTTTTTTTAAGTTTAAAAAAAAATATTTATTTATTTTTGAGAGAGAGAGAGAGAGAGAGTCAGAGTGCAACTGGGAGAGAGGCGGGAGAGAGGGAGACACAGAATCTGGAGCAGGCTCCAGGCTCTGAGCTGTCAGCACAGAGCCTGATGTGGGGCTTGAATCCACGAACTGTGAGATCATGACCTGAGCCATTGGACACTCAACCAACTGAGCCACTCAGGTGCCCCGCCGCCCCCCTCCCACGAATTTCCTGATTGTCATCAGGACAACCAGGCCTACCTCACGTTGAAACCCTGCTTCTTTCTCCAAGCCCTATCTCCTGCCCCTCGTTCCCACAAACTTTAACTTCCAGCCGTGGGAAAGGACTTGCAGTTCCCAGAATGGGCCTTTCAGAGCTCATGTTCTCCTGGGAGAGTTTCAGTCATTCATTCAATATCATTCATCGACCTCCTCAGCCGTCCCAGGCCTTGTGGCCCACTCTGTCTCATCACTACCCATCACCTGGACTGTCTTTCCCCCTGGTTCATTCTTCCAGTCTCACCCTACATGTCGCCTTCTCTGAGAAACCATCTTTGAACCACTCTTCCGTGCTCTTTGTTTATGGGGAGCAGCAGGGAAAGTACGGATACAGGTCTCACTTTTCCCACTGTACAGTGAGGGCAGAGATAAAATCCTGTCTAGGCACAGTGCGTGGTCTAAGGCTTTAGTCATATCAGAAGATTAATAAATGCGGTCCGCCTGGGTGGCTCAGTCAGTTAAGCGTCTGACTCTTGATTTCAGCTCTGGTCATGATCTCATGGTTGTGGGATCGAGCCCTGCACTGGGCTCTGCACTGAGTGTGGAGCCTGCTTGGGATTCTCTCTCTCCTTCTCTCTCTCTCTCTGCCCATCCCCCACTCGTGTGCACGCTTGCTCTGTCTCAAAAAATAAATCAAAATAAACATTAAAAAAGAGATCAGTAAACACTAGTTCAACAAATGAGTAAATGAATGAATGAAGCTTCCCCCACTGGCATGTAAACCCACAAGGACAAGGATTCTTATTCTTTCCTTCTGCTTTATCCTTAGCACCTAGGACGGTTACCTGGCACATTAAATATTTATTGAAATAATTAAAGGTACTTGTCAAAGAAAAATCAAGGAGGTATCTGTGTTAAAACTCATGTGCAAACTGGTTATTTGCTGTGGTCAGTCTGTCTATGGATTGGCAGAAGGCTTTGATCCAGGGCTAACAAAAGAAATCAAAGAGAAAAAGCGTTTTGGAGGTCAAATACAAATCCATATTTTATGGAGTTGATAACCTAGGCTTAAAAACTATTCCCTAAGTCCAAAAGAGACTAAGACATTTACTTATTTGTTTCTACATGTATTATTTTAGAAATCACTAAACTACATGTTGATTTTACTTCACCTAAAAAAAAAAAATGCTGAGAGTTTTGGAACGTAAGTAGATTCTCCCTTGACACGGGTCATTTTCCACGTGCCCAGATCGCCTCGGGATCGAGAGAAATACATGCGGCACAGGGGCGGCACGTGATCTCCTACACCAGGAACAGCCAGAACCCAAGGGAATCATGAATGACATCACCCTTATTGATCTAGTTTCTAAAAGACAATGGGATAATTTCTCCTCGCCCAAACCTTACTGCAGCGGTTTGGACCGGCAATCCCATAGCCGGGTGACGGGACGGCAGCGCGCACAAAGGACAATTGTCGACCTTCCCACAGCAGCAGGACGGTTCACAAAGTGGTCTTTCTTAGGAGTTCTGCCTGGGACTATTGTACACCACATGACAGGTGCTCTTACATAAGTAAGGCCAAATTGAATTCCATTTGGATTTCTTTTCTTCTCGAAACGATCTTTCTCTGAACTTGTCCTCTCTAAGCCACTAGAACAAACGGAAGGGTAAAGCGAGATCTTGAACTTCCCGGGAAACTGAGGCAGGATTTCCTTCCTCTTTCTTTACTCATCCACCTTTTCACAGCTGCCATCCGCTGGGACCTCTGTTGAGAGGAGCTTTTATTCCCTGCTTTCTTTCAGGATCCTGCCTCACATAATCTTCACTGGCTTTTCACAAAGAAAACTAGGACTCCCATTTATTTTATCCAATCCACCGCTGCGTTCGGCCTTGAAAACAGCATGCAGCGCATTATCCTCTAGCGGGAACAAATAGCAGAATGGAGCCCGACTATTTTCCATGAGGCTGATTTTTGCTAATCCAACACTTTTATCCTCTGAAACGTTTTCAGTGCCCGTTGAGAAATAAGTGGCACCCGAAAGGGCCGTATCTCCCAGCATGCAACTTAAAAATGTATCGACAATAGATCTTAACGTGAAAGCAAGTCAATAACTTGTGGAAGGGCGGTGGGACCATTTTTGTGTTCTATCAAGATGGGTAGGCTACGTGTGCCCTCGACCTAACAATTCTGCTGCAGGATTCTAGCTCACGGGAATGCTCATGCCTGGGAGCAAATGCATAGGAACGCCATTACTTATTGAATCACATGTATAGAGCCACGTGGACTGACAAAAAGAGACACGCTGAGTACTGCAATGTGGAAAAAGTAAATTGCAGAACAATATGTAATACACGATTTCATGTTTGTTTAAAAATAACCCACACCATATGTATATGGATGAATGTACTTTTATATATTTACAGATATAAAGAAAAAGTCTGGAAAGAAACCAACAACGAACTGTTGATGGTAGCTCCTTCCTCTGGAGAGTGAAAATGGGGGAATTTCACTTTTTACTTCATCGACTTTGGAATTATTTAAATTTATTCTTTAGAAAGCAATAAAGGAAATAAATAACTGGATTAATACAAAGTAGTTAACGCTTAACAGAAGTATTTATTCTGAGTTGAGCAAACGCTGGACACTTTATATATCATCTTGCTCGCTCCTCCAACTTTCTGAAGTAGGTAATATTATCCCTCTTTACAGATGAGAAAACAGATTCTGGGAAGTGAGTAACTTGCTCAAGGTAACAGGGCTAGTAAGTAGCAAAGCTGGGATTTGAACCCAGGGCTTTCTTACTTCAAGGTCCAAGACATTCCCTTTGGTGCAACGATGTCATTTAGTATGACATAGTCCTGACTCAGTAGATGGGCTTATTAACAGTGCCACATGGCTGTGACTGTTTATTCTTTAATACACAAAAAGGGGAAGGATAGTACAATGAATCTACGTGCTCATTATCACCCAGAGGCAACAGTTACTAATATTCTGTGCCATTGTTTCATCTACCCCCAACACATATCTTTTAGGAATCTTTTTAATGCCAACTCAAGACGTCATTTCTTCTCACCATAAATACTTCAATCCCTAAAAATAAGACATTTTTAAAAAACATGATGATGTGATAAATATCATTATCACACCTAAAGTTAGCAATCATTCCTTAATATTACCAATAGTCGGGGCACCTGGGTGGCTTAGTCAGTTGAGCCGGGCTTCAAGTCTCACATTGGGCCTGCTACTGGAGCCTCTGTGCCTCTCTTTCTCTCTCTCTCTCTGCCCTCCCCCACTCATGCTCTCTATCTCAAAAATAAACAGCAGAAAAATATTTATAAAATATTATCAATACGCAAATCATGTACATTTTCCCAGGTTGTCTCAAAAATATCTTCTTGGGGTTATTCAAATTTATATCGCTTGAACCTTTATCTCCTTGAATCTATGATTTCCCCCTTCCTTTTGCTTCATATGACTCATTTATTGAAGAAATGGAACCCTTTGTCTTGTAGAATTTCCCATTTTCTCAATTTGATTTCTTAGGTCTTTGTGGTGTCATTTAAGAGGCTTCTTTATCCTTTATATTTTTCACAAATTTGATTTTGGCTCAGGTCGTGAGTTCAAGCCCCGAGTCAGGCTCTGTGCTGACAGTCTGGAGCCTGCTTGGGATTCTCTCTCTTTCTCCTTCTCTCTCTGTCCCTCCCTCTCATACTCTCTCTCTCAAAATAAATAAATAAACTTAAAAAAAATTGGGAAATGTCCCAAAGGTTCTTGGGTTAGAGGGAGGAGGCACCCCCTGAGTATGGAATCAGGGAAAGCTTCTCAAAGGAGATGTTGAGTTTTGAAGGATGAATGGAAAGTAACTAGGGGAAGGGCATTCCAGGAAAAGAAAACCCATACAAAAGGCGTGGAGGCAGGAAAGAATAGGCTCTTTCAGAGCCCTGCACACGGTTTTGTATGGCCAGAGAGTAAGGTTGATGGGGAGGGGAGGCTGTGGTGGAGCAGGGGCAGGGCCAGGACAGGAAGAGCCTTGTCTGTCGTTTTAAAGAGTTAGGATGTCCCTGAAGGATTTTAAGCAGAAGAGTGACAGAGTCTGATTCATGTTGTATATTTTTTCCTCTATAGATTTTTTTTCTTTTTCTCTATTTAAGTCGAATTCACATAACATAAAATTAATCATTTTAAAGTGAACAACCCAGTGGCACTTGGCACATTCACAATGTCGTACAACCACTACCTCTGTTAGCTCTAAAACTCTTTCATCGCCCCAACAGGAAACCCATAGCCATTAAGCAGGCACTCCCCATTACCCCCTCTCCCCAGCCCTGGCCACCACCAGTCAGCTCTCTACTTCAGTACATTTTTATTTCTAAAAATCACACAAATAATATGGATTCATTACAGAAGAATCAGAATACAGATGAGTAAAAGAGGAAAATGAATATTGCTCATAATCTTAGCATCATTTTGTATGCTGCGCATCCTTCTAAGCAGTTTTTATTTCCGAGTTTCCCCACCCCGATCCTGTGTACTTTAGAGGGTCCTCTAACCTTCTGGAGTCTCCTCTCCCCAACTTTAGAGATATGAAAGAATTCAAACCCCTATCCTATGAATGACGTGGAACCCAGTCCCTACCGACATCTCCAAGGGCTCTGGGGGGGTTAGAGATGGAGGTGGGGGTGTGCTCCCTTTGACCATCTCTACCTCTGATTTTCCGCCTTGATCTCTGCCCCTTATTTCACTTCTTGGCACGTTGTCCTCGACACTTCTCCAATCCCTTCTTTCCCCCAAATATGGCCTAAACAAGGTGGTGTGTCAGCAAATATTTTTAAAAGGTTTGGGGGCGAGAGGATGGCTTGTGTTGAGGCACACCTTGGAGAACAACTTGGAACTGAGTTTCAGAGAAGAGTTCTGAGTCGCTTAGTCATTCTTATCATTGGCCATCCCTCCAGGTGGCACTGCGACAGCACCAGCTGCCGCCTTCCCTCCCTCCTTATCTTTTTCGATCTCCTCTAGCTGTAAGACTCCAAAGCACTCGTTTCCAATTCCCATTCCCTTTCGCACAAGGCAATTCGAGGCTCCTTTGGTTTTGCTCCAAAAGGCGAAGAGCTCCTAAGCTATTCTGCTAAGTCAAAACAGTCTCTCCCTATCAGAACTCTAGTGCCAGGTTGTCCGGCTAATAACTTTCCCCCTACCGGCTGCATTTCCATTATTGCTTTCTTATTTTAAAGACCGTTTCTGAGATATTTTTTGTTCTTATTCTTCTAGATTGTTTGAAATGGCTGCATACATCCCTTATTTTTGGACACTCAGGTTGTTTCCAATGCTTTAATATTATAGACAGTGCCCTGATATATATTAAGGATTATTAAGGGCATGTATATCCTTAATATACACATGGATATATACCCTTAATTACTTCTTTGCTATACATCCATAGTAGTAGCATCGTCTTATGGTTTTTATATACCCTCTAAAAGGGCTGTATGAGTTGATGTACCCAGTAATATTTGAAAGTGCCTGAATCTATTAACCCTTGTTAATAGTGCATATATTATCCTTATTTTTTCTTTGTGGTTTTAATTTGCATTTCTTTGACGAATAGTGGAGCTGAACTTTTTTTATGTTTTTAGCCATTTGGGGTTTTTTCTCGGTGTAAAATACCTTTTCTGGTCAATCATACAATTTCATTTTTCGCTTATTGATTTGGAGGGTCTTTGAACATTAAGGATATGAACCTTTGGTTAAGGGTATTCCCTATAATGCCATCTGTCTTTTAATTGAGTTTATGGTAAATTCTGCTGTAAAAGACACGCGTTTTTATACAACCCCATCTATCATCCCTTATGAGCTCTGCTTTTAGTTTCATGTTTAGAAAGTCACTCCTCGCTCCGAAGTTTTGTTGACATTCACCTGTATTTTCTCCTTCTTACATTACAATTTTTAATCCATCTGGAATTTATCTTTGTGTGCTGGGGAGTTTGGGTTTGTCTCCATGGTGATACAGTTATCTTAATACCCCCTACCAGTAGGAGGCACAGGCTTTTTTATGTACTAAATTCTTACATGTACTTAGATATATGTCTGAAGTGCACTTTTTACCTAGTAATGCTTTAATTATTGTAGCTGGCTGGTTCACCTTAATATCTAGTAGGAAACGATTTTTTTGGTATTATTCTTCCTGAAGATGTGCTTGACTTTCTTTTTTCCTTTTTTCTTTCTCTTTTGTTTTCGTTCAAAACATTTACTTTGTACCTTATACAGGACACCCTGAAGTCTGCATCATGACTGGAGAGTTGCCCCCAGGGGTTTAAGCCCGTATGTCCATCTCGACTACATGATCCTGGGAGCTGGGGAGTCATGTGAACTCAGGCAGGACCTCTGGGGAAGGAAGGGCACAGAGCAGGGGAGGACTTCAATCCTTTCTTAAGGAAAAGGCAGTAGAGCATTCTGACTCACTGAAAATTAGTGCAAACATTTTTCAAAATAAACTTTTAGATAGATTTCTTTCACATTCTAAAAAGAAGTTATTTTTATTGGGATTTTGCTAAAATTGATAGGCTTAGCCTGAAGAAAATTAATATCTTAATAATATTAAATCTTCCAACACAGCAGAATGTCTCTCCTTTGACTCAAATCTCCTTTTAGATTCAATGTAAAGTTTTATAGATATGCATATTTATAGTTAAGTTTATTACTAGGTGCTTTGATTTTTTTATTACCATGATATATGGGTTCTTCATTCCATTATTTTTCTTAACTAATTATTAGTGATATACATATATTTTTAAATATTTCCTTCATAATTGCCAAATTTTCTGAACTCTTTTGTTCATTCTAACAGTTTTTCAAGCAACCATATAATCTTCAAATAATGATAATTTTGTCTGTTCCTATCAAGTATTTATACCTCCTTCATCTCTTTTTCTCATTATTGCTTCAGAATAATCTTAAATAATTGTAACGACAGTCAAATTATTGCCTTTAATGGAAATGTTTGTAATGTTTTATTGCTAAGTATAATATTGGCTGTTGGTTGGAGAACAATATTCCTTAACATATTAACATGCTAATTAAGATTTTCTTAAGCCAAAAATGTATGTTGATTTTTATCAAACTTTTTAGCATTGTGTTAAGATGATCATATGATTTTTCTCCTTCACATCATTGATCAATACATACTCTATTCTACATTGATTTCATAAATTATGTAAACAGGTATTTTACCATTGAATTTTTCTTGTATCCATGGAGTAAGCCCTATTTGATCATGATGATTTGCCTTTTAAAATTATAACTGCAGGTTTATTTTGGAAAATGGATTGAAAAGAGGTAAGGTCAAAGGCAGAGAGAATATTTAGGAAGCAATTAGAGTTCAGAAATAAAACATCGGCAGAGAAAACAGAGAAGAGGTCTGGACCTGAGAGATGTTTAAAAAAAAGATCAATACTAGCTCCTTGGGTATGAAATCTGAAGTGAAGAAAGGAATTCAGGAGAACTGCTACGTTCTTGGTTTGGTGACATTTATCAAGACAGGGCTACAGGAATAAAAGAAGGTTTGGGGGGAGTTGGAGGAGAGGATGAAGGATGAACTCCTGATGTCCTCAGGTCCTGAGTAGAACATTCACACACTGACAGGTAAGTCATCATATACATGGATCTGGAGCAGAAAGATCTGGGCTGCCGATATCAACTTGGTGATTATTAGTGTGTAGAAAACAGTTAATCTTAGAGCGTGAGAACACAAGAAGTCTGAAAATGAAACCACAAAGAGTGACTCATTTTAAGACATGGAAGAAGGAAGAAGTGGGCTGTGTATGGCACACAACTTTACTCCCCTCGACTGCTTCCTTCTTTCCAAAGACATCTCTCACCTGCTGGACTGCTGCAGCCTCTGCTGAATTCCCTGGAGTCACAACGGAAGCCCCAGAACTGCATGACTTGCATACCCTCTTGTCTGTACTGGTTTCTCCTCACTCTCAGATAAGATGAAATGTTGTACCACAGAGGATGTAATCTTGCTTCTGTAGCTGGTGTCAATAGACCAGGTAATGCATCATAGAAGTTGCACAAAAGTACAGGATTGTGGGGAAAAGTTGACAAATGGGAAATGAGAGATGGAAGTGAGGTAGACAGATCATTTTTCTCATTTTCCCCTTCTACAGACTACTTCAAGGTTGGGATTCCTCCTTATGGCCATGGCAGAGAACCTCTATGGCTCAAGGAATCTACCGAAGTCACCTGCTATTTCTCATCATGGCTATTGAAAGTAGTGCCATCATGCTAACACATCATACTGAACTGTCTGACTTTCCCCTTCATTTTTACTCTCCTGAGCTTGTACCTGCTCCTCCCACATACACACACACAAAAGAGTCAGCACTTGATGCATAGGAGCACGTGTACCCCAATGTTCATAGCAGCACTTTCGACAATAGCCAAATCATGGAAAGAGACCAAGTGCCCATCAACTGACGAATGGATAAAGAAGTTATGGTACTTATATACAATGGACTACTACGTGGCAATGAGAAAAAATGAAATCTGGCCATGTGTAGCCAGATGGATGGAACTGGAGGGTATTATGTTAAGTGAAATAAGTCAGTCAGAAAAAGACAGATACCATATGTTTCCACGAATAGGTGGACTTTGTGAGACTAAGCAAAAACCAGGGGGAGGGAAAGAGGGGAAAGGAAAAAAAGACACAGAGAGGGAGGGAGATAAAACATAAGAGACTCTCAAGGAGGGTGAGGGGGATGAGGGAGGGGGGAGAGGGGGTGATGGGCATTAAAAAGGGCACATGTTGGGATGAACACTGGGTGTTATATGTAAACCAATTTGAAAAGAAACTATTATAAAATTGAAAAAAAAAAGAGTCAGCACTATTATCTTGACCCCAGGCTCTATAATCTAGAGAATTTGTGCTAAGATATAGATGCTAAATTGATAAATTCAATAGAAGAAAGTCTAGTTAAGTCAACTCTTCATTTGGACTTGGATCTTTAGAACATGTGTTCTATTTCTCTGAGATCTCAACATGATGTAATGAGAAAGGGAATAAAAAGGAGGCATGAATAACAATTAGACGTGAGAAAGGAAAAATAGGACCAAGTAGAAAACTGCCAAATTAAAAGATGAAAAGGATGTTAAACATTAATATTACAGCAGCTGTTGAGCTCACATATTTCCCCAGGTTAAGTGATCAAAAGAACATAGCAGTCTGGTTTTATTTATTAGGTCACTATCAAAAGTACTAGCAACAACCAGCAAAAAGTATCCACAAGATGTCTATTTACTTTGCTATCTACAATGGCCTTTACCGCAATTCAACCCAACAAATATCTATTGGCCCCTGTCATGAGGAGGACAACGTGCTGGGCTTTATGGCAATAGAGCAGTTGCTGGGGGGAGGCTTCTCAGATTAATAAGACTCCGATGTACCCTGAAGATGATATAGTCTCAGATAAATATAATGAAGTACACAGGTCATTATTATCCAAAGTCTTATAAAATTTTAAAAATACAAGTTTTATTTGTACAAAGAAAATAAAATTCTAAGTACAAATAAAATTCTAAGAAGATTAAAGGAGGGAGAGATTATGTTAACAGAAAATAATCAGGAAACGCTTCATTGAGAGAGGCTATACATTTCTTACATGTAATTTTATTGTTTTTAATTTTTTTAATATTTATTTATTTTTGAGAGAAAGAGGGAGAGAGACCAAGCACCAGTGGGGAAGGGGCAGAGAGAGAGGGAGATACAGAATTCAAAACAGGCTCTAGGCTCTGAGCCATAGGCACAGAGCCAAATATGAGGCTCGAACCCACAGATCACAAGATCATGACCTGAGTCGAAGTCGGATGCTTAACTGACTGAGTCACCCAGGCGCTCCTGTTAGACATAGTCTTAATAATTGGCCATGGGGGAAAGATAGGCAGACTACAGGAGTAAAAAACCAAAGACACAGAGACAGGAAATAATAGTATAATTGTAAAATGATAGACCTTAATGATTTTGAAGGATATATCAAAAAACTTTGAGAACCCCCAAATAGTCATATACCACTATATTAAACATTTTCCCCCACAAAATTCATACATAATACTGAGTACGTAGTTACAAAGCCTTATGTGATGTGAGAGATGGATCATCAGCTAGGTCACATGTCAGCTAAATAATATACTTCTTCATGTCCATATCCAAGTGCACAGGATGCAAATTTGGATCTCAGCAAAAATGATACATTACTGCCTTTTACTCAGGGAAGATCAACCTTGAATGTTAAATCCATAAATATCAACAGCCTACTGAAGTTCCATCTGGCTGAAGTGTTTAGCATGAATCAACCCAGAAAAGAATTCTGCTTGTTTTAAGATAAAATGGGGCACCTGGGTGGCTCAGTCAGTTAAGCATTCAACTTCAGCTCAGGTCATGATCCCATAGTTTGTGGGTTTAAGACCCATGTTGGGCTCTGTGCTGATGGCTCAGAATCTGGAGCCTGCTTTGGATTCTGTGTTTCTTTCCCTCTGTGCCCCTCCTCTACTCGTACTCTGTCCCTCTATCTCTCAAAAATAAGTAAAACATTTAAAAAAATTTTTAAGTAAGATAAAAGGAAACATTTAGGGGAACTCGGGTGGCTCAGTCGGTTGAGCGTCTGACTTTGGCTCCTTTCCTGATCTCGTGGTCCGAGAGTTCAAGCCCCACATCGGGCTCCCTGCTGTTATTGCAGAGCCCGCTTAGGATCCTTTGTCCCCCTCTCTCTCTGCCTCTTCCCCACTTGTACTCTCTCTCTCTCTCAAAAATAACAAATAAAAAAAAAAAGATAAAAGGAAACATTTTTTCATTTGTTTGCAATTTCTTAATATTTCTTCTATTTTGATGAAGTTCATTTACATGAACATATCCAACATTTTATCTTCTACTCTTCTGTCTAAACTCCTACTAAAACCAAGAGAAAATTCATCTTCAGATCAAGAAGCATAACTAGACAGGCCCAACTCCTCAGCAGGCCTTGTAGACATCTGGGGACTATCAGAAGAGTGGCTCAAAGTAGCTCCCCTGTCCATACTGGGTCAGGCAACACTGTCAAGTAGAAACCTTAGAGATCATCAGGAACTACAGTATAGGCTGGAAAAAACTCTAACTTGATCACATGCACGTCTCTCTCCTGATGGCTCTGACAACCTTTAAGTTGAAGAAAAGACAATTGCAGTAAGATACAATTAAGATTGCATGCATGCACTCACACACAAACCAAAACCCACCAGCCAAACAGTGGTCTCCATTACGTGGCTTGCTGCCAGAAATAGCAGGCACCGAAAGAACAAGAAGTAGTTACCAAGGAAGTACTTGTTCCACAAAGCAAAGCCTTGAAGAGTTACCTGACTCACAGAAGCCTAAATAGGTTTTTCAGAAGCTTCAACAGAGGGCTTCAGTCAGCAGGAGAAGTAGATCAGGACATCAAGGACTTGAGAAGAAACAAAGACCAATTAAACTCATGGCCATTATCCTGTGATACCAATATTGCAAATCTGATTTTGACCAAAAACCTCTAAAACCAAAAAATGTACTGCTGACTACAAAAATATTTCCCTGTCGTCTTTTCTTTTTATCCCCTTGTCCTCTTGAGGTCATAACACATTGAATGCAGACAACAAAAAAACTGAAAGTCATGCTAAGCAGATTGCTTAAATAATGAATTAAAGAGGGAGAGAATATTTCTTGTCAGTAATCCCTGAACTTCATTTCTAAAGGCCTTAAAATTGGGGCACCTGAGTGGCTCGGTCGGTTGAGCATCCGACTTTGACTCAGGTCATGATCTCACGACTCAAGGATTCGAGCCCCAAGTAGGGCTCTGTACTATAGCTCAGAAACCGGAGCCTGCTTTGAATTCTGCGTCTCCCTCTCTCTCTGCCCTTTTCCCGCTCATGTTCTGTCTCTCTCTAAAAAATAAATAAACATTAAAAAAAATTTAAGGCCTTAAAATAGACTGAAATTTGATAGACTATTAGACAGCTCTTAAATGGGACCATTAGGAAAACTACATAGACACATGGGTAAATGAACCTAAGTAAGGTTGGGTGAAAAAAAAATCTAAATATAAAACATCTGGAGTTATAATAGCCTACATTTATTAAGGATTTATAATTGAAACATATATACACATGGGTATGAATTAGAATGGAAGTAGTTGTATTAGTATACGAGATTTGGGGTAATTTTTTTTTATTTTCTTGCAAATTTTCTTTGACATTATCATAGCGATTTATCCATTAAGAGAAGTATAATCAAGGAACTAATTCTAGAGGGAAACTGATGATGCCCAAATTACTGCTATTGATTTTCATATGCTTTGTCATGTGTCCAAATTTATAATGGAAAAGTATTGACAGGAAATTTGACCTTCTATAGAAAACAACAACAAAGCGGTCACTTTGTAAACTTAATTTAAAAAATACAACAGAGAGAACCAGGGGTTTAGGTTTGAAAGCTTGAAAAGAAAACTTAATTTAATTTAAAACAGGGTTCAGAGGCACCTGGCTGGCTCAGTCCCTAGAGCATGAGACTTTTGATCTTGGGGTCATGATTTCATGCCCTGCGTTGGGCATAGAGATTACTTAAAAAATAAAAAGATAAAATAAAAGTGTTCATTTCAGACCCATGGCCTGAAGCGACCATGATGTTGCTTCAGCTAGCCTAAGGATTCCCTTGTGAGGCCCACAGCGTGGCAGTTTTGTAGTTAGAGAGCTCTATATTCAGCCCATGACTTTCTCAAGTTACTTAAGCTTTCTAAGCCTTAGCTTCCTCCTGCTTAAAATGGAAATGGAGACAACCCACCTCAAAAGATGGTGAGAGGTCTCCAACAACATAAAGCGTTGTAAAGCAAGCAGTTAACACCATGGTAGGCCGCTCATATTCAGTAAATGCTAGTTCCCTCATCTCTCCCTCCCCTTTTCAAAAATCCACCATATAAAAGTGGATTTACCTGTGACTGAGTTAATCATCAGGCTTTTAATAATACCGTTTGCCACATATTAACTGCCTGCTAGGAGATTCAGTACTCAGCACATAGTAAGCTCCCAGTAACGATATGTTTAATGGATGAATGGATGGGTGGCTGACTGAATGTGTGGCTGGGTGGCTGGCTGCCTTCATCTTTGTCTTCAGATGCCTAGAAACAAAGACACTGGATTTGTTCTATATATTTCTTAGGAATACAGCTGGGACCAGAAAGTACAGTGATAATCTCTGTTTTTTGAGGAGAGAGAATGGGTTCGACTAAGCAAAGACCAGGCTATTGGGAAGAGCCCTTAGGAAAAACAGAGTGAAAAGAGGGCTTTTCTGTCTCTTTGGGTCTTTGGACTCTGCTGGAAAGAGTCACTCTCTCCATCTCTTGGTCTAGCAGAGATGATAGCAACCTAGTTGAGGATAGCAACCTGCCAGAGGTGTGTTGCTCTCTTGCCTCCTTCCCTGATGCCCGGAGGGTGGACAATGCTTAGCCCAGAGTAGCAGGGCTCCCACTGGTGCCAGCAACATCCTAGAGTAATCAACCTTTGTGGAAGACCTGGTTCAGCCGTAACAGGCCTTCTACATGCCTGGGTCCAGGTGCAGTGCATGGGCTCTTGCCACTTAATTTCCTTGGACAGTAGGTGGAAGCTAGAAGGAAGCAGAGTTTCACATAAAACCAAGAACAGCATTCCAGTAAAGCTGTCCAAACACGGAAGAGTTTGGACATTACCAACTATGAGTTTGCCTCATTACCAACTCCTGGGCTGAGAGGAACGTTGCTTTGGTGTTGTTATTTTGCAGAGGGAATTCCAGCTTTGGCTTCATGGTTACAATGAGAAAAACTCCTTCTAGCCTGAGATTTTTTATTTCATTGGACTCCCACACTCTTAAAACCAGGCTTTCTACTGACACCTAGAGGCTTACTTGTAAATGTTGCTGTAAATCCAACCCTGAGAAAAACTCCATTCTTTCTCAATTCAAATTTTCAACTCCACTTGGGCCTATAGGTGTTCTCCTTCTGCAGATACTCCCAGTGGAGGACTCTCAAAAAAGACTAACTACTATTATGATCTTCCAGTCACTGTAACTCGACGCAGCTACAGGACCAGGTCCGAAACACAGTTAAAGTCCCTCTCCTTCTCAGCCTCCTGGAGAAGGAAACAGATCATACACATGGCACGAGAAATTACCATGTGAGGTAGACCCTGCCAAATAGCTAATGTGGGTGATGAGTGCCATGAAAGCTGGATAAATATAAAGATCTCTGTGGTCTAGAGTGGAAGGGCTTTTGTGGAGTGAAACTAGAGCTGGTTCTTGAGGTGATGGGGGGACAGGTGGCAGTGAGTACAGTGAAAGAGATTTGAAGTCCAGTTGACCTGCATCAAATCCTGGCTTTTCTTCACTAGCTGTGACTTCAGCTAGTTTCTTCAAGTCTCTGAACATCAGCCTCCTCCTCTTCCAATGATGACACTCATGCCTTCCTTGAAACCTTGGTGTATGGATTACAGATAACACATAGAATTTGGCTTGTTCAGTGTTTGGCACAGAAGCAGCACGCCAATGGCAGCTTGTATTGCTGTGGATTTGACACAGGGGTGGACCTGATGTGTTCAGGAAATATGACATGAGACAATTTGGGGCAGTGTTTGTGTGGAAGCACAAGAAATGAGTCTGTAGCAGTGTTATGTGCTAGAGAGAACCCAGGCTGGAGTCAGGAGACCTTGGTTTGAGTTCTTGATCTCATTTCAACAGGCAAGTCACTTCTTTCTCAGGCCTCTTTCCCATCTTCACAGTGAGGATATTGGTCTAGAAAAGTATTTCTTTACCCTGGCTGCATACTGGAATCATCTAGAGAGCTTTTAAAACTTCATGCTGCACCCCAGACCAACTAAAGTGGAATTTCTGGCGCTGGAACTCCAGACAGCAGACTTAAAAAAAAAAAAAAAAGCTTTATTGAGATATAATTATTTACATACTTGATGCATACAATTTGATGAATTTGGCCATAGACATACAACCATGACATTATCACCACAATCAGGGTAATGAGCATATCTATCACCTCCAAAAGTTAGTGTCCCATTTTTGGGTGCGGTGAAAACACTTAACAGATCTACCCTCTTAACATTTTTAAATACATAATACTTTGCTATTAACTATGCACTATGTTGTACAGCAGACTAATAGAATTCATTCAATTAGCATAACTAAAACCTTACATCAACTGAACAACTCCCCATCTCCCTCTCCCCCCAGCCCCTGGCAACCACCATTCTATTCTTTGCTTCCAATCATTTGACTAGTTTAGATACCTTATAAAAGGGGAAATCATACAGTATTTGTCCTTCCGACACTGGCTTATTTCACTTATAATGTCCTCCAAGGTCATCCATGTTACCACAAATAGTAGGATTTCCTTCTTTTTTAAGGCTGAATAATATTCCATTGTATGTGCATACCACATTTTCTTTATCCATTCATCTGCTGATGGGTATTTGGCTATGGTGAATAATACTGCAATGAACGTGGGAGTGCAAATATCTTTTTGAGAATCTTGATTTCAATTCTTTTGGATATATGCCAAAAATGGAATTTGTGGATCATATAGTAGTTCTATTTTTATTTTTTGGAGGAACCTCCATGCTATTTTCCACAGAAGCTGAATCATTTTATATTCCCACAATCAATGTATAAGTCTTCCAATTTTCCATCAACTTCACCAATACTTACCTTTCAACTGTTTGTTTCTGTAACAGACATCCTAACAGGTGTGAGGTAAAAACTTACTGTGGTTTTGATGTGCATTTCCCTTATGATTAGTGAGGTTGAGCACTTCTTTATGTACCTGGTGGCTCTTCGTATATCATCTTTGGAGAAACATCTTTTCAAGTCCTTTGCCCACTTTTTAATTGGGCTACTTGTTTTTCTTGCTATCAGGTTGTAAGAGTTCCTTATGTATTTTAGATGTTAACCCCCTATTAAATAAATGGTTTGCAAATATTTTCTCCTGTTCTGTACTTTGCTTTTCACTTTTGATACTTCCCTTTACTGTGCACACGCTGTTTCATTTGTTATGATCTCACTCATCTACGTTTGCTTTTGTTGCCTATGTTTTTAGTGTCATATCCAAGAAATCATTGCCAAGACCAATGTTTTCATTCAAGGAGTTTCACTGTTTCAGGTCCTACATCTAAGTCTTTAATACATTTTGAGTTGATCGTTGTCTATGGTACAAGACAAGGATCCAGCTTCATTCTTTTGCATGTGGATATCCAGTTTTCCAATAACATTTGTTGAAGAGACTGTCCTGTCCACATTATATAATCTCGGCACCCTTGCCAGAGATCAGTTGATAGTATATCCATGAGTTTACTTCTGACTCTCTATTCTGTTCCATTGGTCTATTTGTCTGTCTCTATGTCAATACTATATTATTTTAATTACTGTATCTTTTTAATATATTTTGAAATCAGGAAATGTGATGCCTCTAGCTTACAGACAGCAGATATTTTTAAAGTTCTCCAGATGATTCCAATATGCATCCAAGGTTGAGAACCATTAGACTGTTGTCAAAAACCAACCTCTGTGCTCTGGAGCTGAAATACAAAACACAAAGACAGTTTGGGTATAAAAAAGGAAGACACTTTATTACTTTGTCAGGCAAATGAGGCTGCAGCAGGCTAATGTCTTCAAGACTGTAAGTTCACCTGTGGTAAAAGGCTGAGGGGTTTAATAGGAAAATATAGGATCTGGGTGGAATCTGATACATGCTGTCAGCTGTGGTCTCATGACTAGCACTGGTACCCGCCATCCCAGTCTCATTACTAAGTATACATTGAAGTCAGCAAGATGGGCGCCTGGGTGGCTCAGTCGGTTAAGCGCCGACTTCAGCTCAAGTCATGATCTCATGGTCTGTGAGTTCGAGCCCCGCATCAGGCTCTGTGCTGACAGCTCAGTGCCTGGAGCCTGCTTCAGATTCTGTGTCTCCCTCTCTCTCTGCCCCTCCCCCGCTCATGCTCTGTCTCTCTCTGTCTCAAAAATAAAAATAAAAACATTAAAAAACAAAAAAAGATTTGCATTAAAAAAAAAAAGTCAGCAAGATGTCAATATCGACACTAAGTTCCTGGAACAAAGGATTTTACAGAAAAACAAGTGAAGGGAAGGGGGAGGCTTCAAGAATGAGGAAGAGAAAAATTTGTCGTTTTAGGTCAAGCCTTGCTGAAACACTAGTGTGTCCATCTTAATTCCATCTTTACGTTTCTATGGTAGTTTCAAAACTACATAATTTTCGGGGTGCCTGGGTGGCTCAGTGGGTTGAGTGTCTAACTCTTTGTTTCAGCTCAGGTCATGATCTCAGAGTCATGGGATCAAGCCCTGTGTTTCAAGCCCCTGCATCAAGCTCAGAGTGGAGCCTGCTTAAGATTCTATCTCTCTCTCTGCCCCCCTTTCCCACTTGCACTCTAAAATTTTTAAAAAGACTACAAATTTTTAAGGTGTCTTATAGTTCTAACATTAGAAAGATGGAGAAAAGCAGTAAATAATTATAAACAATAAATAATTACATATATTATATATATATATAATTAATATATAATGGCTACAATATGTTAAGTGCTAAGTGTCAAGCATTCACCAAGAGCTTTTTATGTGTTATTTAAGATTCATAATAAATCTAAGGAGTAAAAATTTTACAAATGAAGAAGAAATAAGTTCAGAAATATATTTTTTAATGTTTATTTATTTTGAGAGAGAGAGAGAGAGCATAAGCTGGGGAGGGGCAGAGAGAGAGAGGGAGAGAATCCCAAGCAGGCTCACATTGTCGGCACAGAGCCCCATGCGGTGCTTGAACCCATGATCTGTGAGATCATGACCTGAGCCAAAACCAAACTTGGCTGCTTAACTGACTGAGCCACCCAGGCACCCCTATAAAGATTTTTGTTTGCCTAATACCATGTAGCTAAGTGTCAAAGCTAGAATTTTAACACATATTTATCCGATGTCCCAAGTGGAAATGTGACCACTACATTCTACTATTTCCCATAACTCCCACACAGCATTGGAAATCATTTCTTTTCTCCTGCTCACCTGGAGGCAAATGTCAAGATCCTAATGTCTATGAATGGATGTATTTCTGTGAACTTAGGAGCTTTTACTCTATTTCTCGACAAGTATTTCTAAGCAAGATGACTCAGTTTCTAAACACAGACTATAATTGATACATTACTTTTTATTCAATATTTTATTGAAACAGTTGTCCATGGAACCTGAGTGGTCCCCAAACCAATGAGTAAGATGCTGCCATCTTGTGGTAATTTTTTGTAAGGCCAGGTGTGTAATCCAACAGTGAAGAGAACCCAATGAGCAAAATTCTAACCGTGCCTAACACTTTGCACTTTTGTTGTCTTTCTAACTGTAACATCATTTTATTTATCCAAATATAGTATTAGGAATGAGTCAGTACAGCAACATAAAAAATAGGTAATAACTGAAGGCAAAATAATAAAGTTGCCTCTCCTACTGTTTACTAGTAGTGTATCATCTTGTCAATTTACTTAACTTTTCCAGGTCTGAAACTTTCTTATCTATAAGATGGGGACAATAACACCCATTGCTTTAAAGCCAAATTAAAATATTTATGTAAAGATTCTGGAAAATTGTGGACATTTGACATGTGTTGGTTCTTTACTCCCTTCCCTTCTTTCCTGATCCTTTTCCTTTCCTCTATTCCTGAGCTCTTCTCACTGAAGATATCCTAGCCTTCTGTTTTCTGACCACTTCCCTAAGTACTTTCCCCATTGTTCTTTCAGTTTACACCCTATTTCCACTCCCTCACACACACAGAGGGAGGGAACACACATGGACCCTTAACCTTGGTAATAATGTAAGGCTCAGTAAGCCTCTCTCCATTATCTAATATGGCTAACCACTCCTCCACTTCAGCATTTGTGCTGTTGTTGGCATTGCAACGCAAAACACCTACTAGGTTTCACTGAACAGTTTCCCATTGCTAACAGTGTTCATTCTATCCCATCAGAGTCTGGTCCCCTCATATTCTTTTTTTTTTTTTTAATAATTTATTTTCAAATTGGTTTCCATATGACACCCAGTGTTCATCCCAACAAGTGCCCTCTTCAATGCCCATCACCCCCTCTCCCCCCTCCCTCACCTCCCTCACCCTCAGTTTGTTCTTAGTCTTTGAGAGTCTCTTATGTTTTGTCTCCCTCCCTCTCTGTTTCTTTTTTTCTTTTCCCCTCTTCCCCTCCCCTAGGTTTTTGCTAAGTCTCTCAAAATCCACCTATGTGTGGAAACATATGGTATCTGTCTTTTTCTGACTGACTTATTTCACTTAACATAATACCCTCCAGTTCCATCCATGTTGCTACACATGGCCAGATTTCATTTTTTCTCATTGCCACGTAGTAGTCCATTGTATACATGTACCACATCTTCTTTATCCATTCGTCAGTTGATGGGCACTTGGTCTCTTTCCATGATTTGGCTATTGTCAAAAGTGCTGCTATGAACATCGGGGTACACGTGCCCCTATGCATCAGCACTCCTGTGTCTCTTGGGTAGATTCCTAGCAGTGCTATTGCTGGGTCATAGGGTAGCTCTATTTTCATTTTTTGAGGAACCTCCACACCACTTTACAGAGCGGCTGCACCAGTTTGCATTCCCACCAACACTGTAGGAGGGTGCCTGCTTCTCCACATCCCCACCAGCATCTATAGCTTCCTGATTTATTCATTTTAGCCACTCTGACTGGTGTGAGGTGATATCTCAGTGTGGTTTTGATTTGTATTTCCCTGATGATGAGTGACTTTGAGCATCGTTTCATGTGTCTGTTGGCCATCTGGATGTCATCTTTGGAGAAGTGTCTATTCATATCTTCTGCCCATTTCTTCACTGGATTATTTGTTTTTCAGGTGTGGAGTGGTCCCCTCATGTCTCTCTCTCACCCTTGACTATTTTACCTCAACTCTGGGACACCTGACTCGCATACCACAACTCCCTCCCTGACCCCATTTCCCACCATTCTCTCGCCTTACTCTGCTCTGCCCACTGGCCTCCTCCCTTTGGCTGCTTCCTTTGCCTTAAAGGCTCTCCTAGAAAATCACATGATTTGCTCCCCTGCTTCTACAATTTTCTTCTCAAATATCACTTTATCAAAGAAGGCTTCCTTGATATTCTGTATAACTATGTAAAATAATACAAACACACAAAATCTCAGTAACTATTCATCCTCTTACCCTGCTTAATTTTAATTTGTAGCACCTCTTACCACTCATGTTGCAGTAAAGGTGAAGGAGTTGGTGGCTTCTTAAAGTGTTCTTGTATGGGAGGGCAAGGTTCACGTGGTGGGGCACTGGTTCCTCCATAGTGGAGTGTTCCAGGAAATGCTAATTATGTATGTTGGCTGGAGACAACACAGGTAAAATAAAGCTGTGGAAACTTATTTTTCATTCTTGCTGCTTTTACTCCTCAGCACTTTGTCTATCTTCCCCTTCATATATTTTAGGATTCCTGCTTCTGGTGTCATCTGATTTTGGTGTTTTTCATTTAGGGTTGGAATTCTAAACCCAGAGTTCATGGAAAGGCTTCAAAGGACCCATGAAGAACTTGAAATTATTGGCAAGATTTTGAGGGTATATTTGTTTTCTGGGGCAAAGGTCTATGACATTGATCAAATGCAAGGAGTCTATGACTTCCCCCGCCTAAAAGATGAAAAACCATAGCCGTAGAGATGACAGCTGAATATTCCCCATCTTAATATGCATAATACTTAAACATTGTTTACTATCCTGTCTTTCTCAATAGTTTAAGTACCAAGAGTAAGGAGGTGGTATTTATTGTTACAGTGCCTAGTGTACTGGCTGGCACCTAACTCATTCTCAATAAATACTTGTTGAATGAATGAAGACTCCATGGTGATAAAAAGCCTGTTAGTCATTCTGTCCATAACCTTCATTGAACAAGTCTTGTTCTGGGTTTAGGATGTCTCTTGATAGATCCAGTTAGATTTTGTTCTGCATCTAGACATAAGGGAAGAGTCATCCTACTAAAAAATTCAAATCTCACTTTTAACATAGAAGAGCCAGTCATAATACACACTGTAAGAAAGGTTGAGTAAAGATGAAATATGCAGTTGAGCATCACAAATGGAACAGTAAAAAGGAAGCTAGGTGGAGTGAAATTCAGAAAGAGGTAGCTCCATAACTAGAATTCAAAAGTTGATAAACCTGGCAGGAATCAGGTTTGTCCAGTTAAATTTAAAAACAGAAATTTAGGCACACAGTCAAAACCACAGTCCCATCATTAAAGACAAAAGGAAGTTGAAAAACCAGTTGGTTGAGGTTTATATTTCTAATAGATTAGGTATAATGAAAGGGACTTCTGGCATCTGTGTACTAACTTAGTTTTAACTTCATATTAAAAAAAAAAAAAAAACACTGTGACTCAGGTACTTAAATTGCATTTGGAGTGTGTGAGTGTGTGTGTGTGTGTGTGTGTGTGTGCATATTTTATAGGTTTTTATCTTTAACAGATTTTAAAGAGCTCCATAGATACCTTAGCAATAAGTCCTTTTAGTTTGTAGACCTCCTGTTTTTCAGGCAAAAGCGTCCTTCACAGTAAATAAAGGGCTGCAACAATAGTTGGAAAACAGTAATTCATTGGCTCTGCTTCCATTCATTCTGCAGGAAAGCCAAACTTCCTTATTTTCTCCCAAATGGTTTTGTGAAGTCCCAGGCACCCCTACTTAACAGTTGTCTTCACTGACATTTTCTTCTGGCTCTCTGTAGAAACTCCTAATTCTGTTGAGGCTTAAAGGCAGATAGGCCCCTGATAGCTGCCCAAGAACTCAGCAGTTGCTGGTGCCCCCAGGAGCCTGCCCCAAGGCTACCGAGATCCTGTGCTGAAGCTTTTCTTTCTAAATAGTTGTGGTGATTTTCACCATCTCTCGTATTGCCAGAGACACCAGTGCCAACTTGTAGGCTCTGTTGAAACCACCTGGTATTTCAATTCTACTAAAAAAAAAAAAATTTTTTAACAGCAACTCCTGTGCTATGTATGTGATATTATTTTATTTTTAGCAAACTTTTAATTTTAGTTATAGAAAAAAATATTTGTAGATCTACAGAAAAGTTGCAATCACAGAAAATTGTATGCTCCACACAGTTTTCCCTGTTGTTTTTTTCTTTGCTTTTTGTTTTTGTTTTTTATGTTTATTTACGTATTTTGAGAGAGAGAGAGTGCGCGCACGCAAGGGAAGGGCAGAAAGAGAATACTAAGCAGGCTCCACGCTGTCACTGTCAGCGCATGGACTAATGCGGGTGGGGCTCAATCTCCAAACTGTGATATCATGACCTGAGCTGAGATCAAGAGTCCAACACTTAATTGACTGATCCACCCAGGCACTCCACAGTTTTTCTTATTATTAACGTCTTACATTAGTATGAAACATTTACTTAATGAACCAATATTAATATGTTACTATTAACTAAAGTCCAAATGTTATTCAGATTTCCTTAGTTTTTATCTAATGTCCTTTGGCTGTTCAAAGAGCCCATCCAATACACTACATTTGTTTGTTTATTTAGATTTCCTTTAAACATTTTTTAAGTAGGCTCCATGCCCAATGTGGGGCTTGAACTCACAACTCTGAGATCAAGAGTCAGATGCTCTACCAACTAAGCCAGCCAGGCACCCATATTTATTATTTTTTAAGTTCCTTTAACTAATCTCTACCCAATGTGGGGCTCAAATTCACAACCCCAAGATCAAGAGTCGCATGTTCCTCCAACTGAGCCAGCCAGGTGTCCCAAGACAATACATGACATTTAGTCATCATATCTCCTTAGGCTCCTCTTGGCCGTGACACTTTCTCAGACTTCTCTTTTTATAACTCCAGCAATTTGAGGGACATTGGTAGGGACATTTTGTAGAATGTCCCTCAGGTGGGATTTCTCTGATGTTTTTCTCATGATTATATTGGGGTTATGTGTTTTGGAAAGGAAAGCCGAATGCGCCATTCTCATTACATCCTATCAAGGGTACATACTGTCAACATGACAACACTGTTGATGTTAACCTTGATCCTTTAGCTGAGGTAGTGTTCGACAGGTTCCTCCATTGCAAAGTTTCTCTTTCTCATCTTCTCCCCCACCACACCTTTCCATAGTATTCTCTTTGAAAGTAAGTCAACATGCATAGTCTACACTTAACAACCAAAGAGCTATGCACAGATTCCTTATTCAATTATTTATGTATATAAGTATGGCTTCATGGATATTTCATTGATACTTTGAGTTATAATCCAATACTACTTTTTCTTGTTGTTCAAACTATCTAGTTTTGGCCAGTTTTCAGTTGTCTCCTGTGTCCTTTTAATTTTTATTGTTTTTATTTTTAATTTTTTTAATTTTAGGACTTCCTTACTTTCTGGCATTGCAAGATGTTCCAGGCTAACCCTCTATGTTTCCTGACCCAGTCCTAGAATCAGGCTTTTCTCTGAGGAGTATTCCTTTTATTGTAATTAGAAACCAAGACCTGGACAAGAGGTGCTCATTGCTACTGGGGTGTCCTACCTTTGATCCCTCCTAGCTGACAGAGTTATTGATTTGTTGGAAAGCCAAAGCATTTGTTCTGTGGAATGTCCCACATTCTGGATTTGGCTGATTGCTTATATGTGATGTCATTTAACTTGTTCCTCTATCCCCTGCATTTCTTGTAAACTATTAGTTACATTTAAATGTTTGATTAGATGTAGCTTCTTTTTTTTTTCTTACGCAAAATATTGCATAAATGTTGCTCTGTACTTGAGGTATAGAACATATAGTTGCTCCACTTTGAGTGGTTCTAAGATAGGTCAGTGGGTTTAAAAATTTACCATCAGTCTTCCACCTTCTTATATGCATGCATTGTGTAGCTCTATTAAAATTTATTTGGGGTTGCAAATTTGTAATTTTCCAAATCCATCATTCTTCTTCCTTTATCAACTGAATTTCCTCTGCAAAGAAGAATTTTCTCTTAGTAACTATTTGGTCACTCTAAAATAAATTTGTATTTTTTTTCCTGGCCAGAATATTTCTGTAATACCTAGAAGCAAAGTGGTTAAAATTGAGCCAGAGTTGCAGGGGAAGCCAGACTCTTATATTCTCAACCAATGTAACAGTCATTCTTTCTCACAAAGATACTGGTCTTGGGAATTGGAATTTTAAGATCTGGGTTTGCAAGGTGCAGCTGTGTCATCCATATCAACAAATATTTTTGCTGAAGGAATTAGGGCAATTTAGGTAGTGGTTCCTTGTTTCTGAAACTAGAGATAGATTTATGTGATGTTAAATATCCAATTCAAGTAATTAATTGGTTTTATTCTGCTCTTGTTCTCTAATTGAAATAATGCCCAAAGTCTTTTTAATGACAATATATAATATTAAATTTTCTATACAAAGTTCAAAAGACTAAGTTTTCTACCTGGCTCTTGCTAATGAAAGTGAATTATCAGCAGAGCAGTAAACGAAATATAGTCACATTCTCAAGTGACTTTTAGTAAGGGGGAGCTGTGAAAGGGTTACACCCACAGGACTGATTTAAAAGCAACCTGTCTGGACAGCAGTGACTAGTTTTAATTTTTTCTAAATTCTTCTTCAGGCACCAATACAGGAAAAAGGAAAGGTCTTCATTTCTTCACACAGTTTGTGTGTTTTGTGCAAGTATTTATTTTTACATTTTTTTTAAAGTGTATTTTTGAGAGAGTGGGAGTGGGGGAGAGGCAGAGAGAGAGAGGCTCAGAGGATCCCAAGCTGGCTCTGTGCTGACAGCAGGAAGCCCCATGGGAGGCTCAAAGTCACAAACCCTGAGATCATGACCTGAGCCGACGTCGGAGGCTCAACCGACTGAACCACCCAGGCGCCCCCGCTGCTTGTTTTTTAATTCAGAGAATGTCTCTTGGCACTCCAGAACATTTGGAGTTATAAAGAGAACTTTCATTGGTTATAAAAGGACAAGTTGAGGGGCGCCTGGGTGGCTCAGTCGGTTGAGCTTTCAACTCTTGATTTTGGTTCAGGTCATGATCCCAGGGTCTTGGATCAAGCCCTGCAGCAGCCTACGCACTGAATGTGGAGCCTCCTGGTGCTGGCTCGCTGGCTCTCAAAAAAAAAAAAAAAAAAAAAAGGACAAGTTGAGAAAAGCTGAAGAGAATCATTAAGATTACCTGCCTGGTGCTCTCTATCACTTGAAGCTCAGGCTAATTATTCTCTCAGTTTTCTTCCTCTCTCCTAAGAATGTGGACTCTCGTGGTCAAGAGAGTCCGGTGGCGGCAAGACTGAGGTGTGAGAAGGCTGAGGCGTCGGAATCTGCCTCCCGCCCCCTCCCCCGCAAACTCTGACACCTATGGCATCAGCTCACAACCAGACTAGGGGCGAGGTCGGAGGACTCCCTGACATTCTCCCGCCCCCCCCCCCCCCGCTCACTCACAGTGGGCCGCCCCAAATAGGTGAGCGGTTGGGAGTGGGCGGCGGTGGCAAGAGCCCTGGACTCTGGCTTTCTCAGACTGTAAGCTAGCACTCACTGAACACTTTCTATGTGCCAGGTTCTCTTTGCTGGTGTTTTCACGCTTTTTATTTTATTATTTTAGAGAGAGAGAGAGAGAACGCAGGAGAGAGAGGCAGAGGGAGAGAGAATCCTAAGCAGTTTGAGGCTTGATCCCAAAACGTTGGGATCATGACCTGAGCCAAAATCAAGAGTCCAGTGCTCAACCCACTGAGCCACCCAGGCACCCCTTCACGCTTTTTCAAACAAACTGACGAGGTGGTTCCTATGACCCACAACCCTATGAGGTAGGTGAGGAAAACTAAGGCTCAAGGAAACCCAGTTGCATGCCCATGTTCACACAGGTCAAACCCCGTGTCCTCGATTCCAAAGTCTACTCCCGCTAATCACCCGCTGGACTCTGCGCCCCACCTCCCTCACCTCCCATCTTCTCAGTCGCTTCGTTAATAAAAACGAGGTGGTTGGCCGAGATGGTCTCTAGGAGTAATCCCAGCCGGACGATTTTACCAGTTGAGGAGCGAGGAAGGAAAACCAAAGTCTTCCCTTCAAAGACAGTGTCAAATCGCAGCGAGCGCGGGGGTTTCCATTCCGTGCGGGGCGAAAGTAACCTCATCCCCGACTCAGGGTCCTGGAGTATCTGGTGCGGCCGCTCGCAAGGGCTCACGGGCCCCCGCACGCATGCGCAATGGCCCCGGCGCGCGGCGCCCGTTCACACCCTCCCCGACCCGCTTCCAGTCCCTAAAGGAGGCGGCGGGGGGCGCGGACGCCTCCGACTCCCGCTGACCGTTGACCCTCCAGCCAGTGCCCTAGCAGAGCTTCCCTTGCCGCCCTTCCTCTACCTTCCTCCCGGCTCTGGTCCCAACACCCTAGCTCCGAGCCGGGGAGGAGGGGAGGAGTCCTCCAACGGGACGCCCAGAGGCCTCCTTCTGGCCTAGAGTCGGTCCGCCCCAGGGGCGTGAGGAGGGGGCGGGGCTGAGGACTTGGGGACTTCGGACTCCCGCCCTTAAACTGCCTTTTCCTGAGCCAAGCAGGCAGCCTAGTCTGGCCGGGAGCGAGCCATGACCGCGCTGTGGGGCCTCTGGCCCGAGGTGCAGGACAGCTGCACCTCGCTGGGGCTTATGCTGTTGCTCGTGTTGTTCATGGGGCTGGCCCGCGTGGTCACCCGGCAGCAGCTGCACAGGTTCACGATGACCCACACCTTCGTCTTGGAGTTTCTGGCCACTTTCCAGCTCTGCTGCTGCACCCATGAGCTGCAACTGCTGAGCGAGCAGGAACCCGCGCACCCCACCTGGCCGCTGACGCTGGTCTACTTCTTCTCTTTGGTGCACGGCCTGACTCTGGTGGGCACCTTTAGCAACCCGTGTGGCGTGATGATGCAGATGTTGCTGGGGGGAATGTCCCCCGAGACGGGTGCGGTTAGGCTGCTGGCTCAGCTGATTGGTGCCCTGTGCAGCAGGTACTGTGTAAGCGTCCTGTGGAGCCTGGGGCTGACCAAGTATCACCTCGGCGAGAGGAGCTTCGCTTGCAGGAACCCCATTCAAGTGGACTTGCCCAAAGCGGTCATCACGGAAGCCATCTGCTCCTTTATTTTCCACAGCGCTTTGCTGCACTTCCAGGAGATCCGAACCAAGCTTCGTATCCACCTGCTGGCAGCAATCATCACCTTTTTGGTCTACGCAGGTTTGTTATTCCCACAAAACAGATGGCATGTCCGGAGCCTCTATGACCTGAGGCTCTAGTTCATTACCAAGGTACATTTGAAAGCCCGACACCTCTGCGATGTCAGGATTGGTACTTGCATTATTCTGACCATTTTGCAGCCTGTTCTTTACCGTTAGTGCAGCATCTAGATCCTCCGTTCAGGAGCCATTACGGTGCTGAAAGTGAGATCTTGTGAGATATTGCCAAGGGTTCAAATATCCTACAAAGGGATTGTTTTAATGGTAGAGAAGAAAGATAACTTATCAGCTACCTCTTTCTTCCTGCCAACCTGACACTCTGACTGAAAAATGATCGTGGGTTTAAAAAGTTCCTTCCAATTTAAAGCACAGGCTACATGATTGGTTAGTAGTAAGAGCGAGGAGTAGAAATTCTGTAGTTTTTAGTTCTTTTCTACGAAATTACTTAAAGTCATTTCTTATTTCCTTAACAATTCATCTTGAGTTATAGAAGAACTTTTAAGTGGTCTATAAAGAAAGAAATTAAAGATGCTTTTTAAAACCAAATTAACTTGAGAAATCTGTTGATTTCTTGCAAACCATTTGTTTACTTTGACAGATGTCAGATGCAGTGGATAATCTGACTGTCCTAAATGGGACAAGAAAATCCAAAAAACGGAAGTTTAATGATGAAATGTGATTACAACAAAGTAGCTTCATTGGGACTATATAAGATGTTTTGGAGGCAGGAATCTGATAAGGCAATTAGTAGTAAGGGTCTGTCTTCTGCCCGTTGGAACTATGAGTAGAAGCAAACCTCAGGATATGGGCTCCTAAAAATTTGGTTGGCTTCCCAGGATAAAAATGAAAGACTTTCCCATTCATTTTCCCTCCTTTAGATCTAGTACTATGCTTCGTGTAGACACAGATGAAAATAAAAGGTATAGAAGAGAGGGAAGCATATATGTATATTTGAGCGGTTGGTGAATAGCTGCTTACTTATTAAAGTTTTAGGTTGGGCACATGGAGGAACAGAATCATCCCTTGCAAAAAGTGAGGTCACTGTTTAGCTCTGTGCTTATATAATTAATGGTGTATTCTAGAGTTTTCCAGATAATCCCATTATAAAACTAGAGTTGAGAACCACTGTTCTTGTCCGGACATGTGCTGGCCAATTTGGAAGCCACTAACTACATGTGGTTCTTTAGATTGAAATTAACCAGAATTAAATATTCAGTTCCTTAGCTGCAGTAGCCACATTTCAAGTGGTCAGTGGCTAGTGGGTTAAGTATTCGGAGACTGGAGACTGTTTGCAGGGGTAGAACCTAATAGACAAGTATGGATTACTACTGTTACAGAAATTGATCATCTATTGTATCTTTCTTTTCTGCCAATGTAAGGAAGATAATATTCATCTGACAATATGCCAACAATATAGGAAATATATATGAATTATCTTAGTTAATCCTTAGAAAAACTCACTGATGAATACATTATTCCCATTTTAAGTAAAGTGAGGCTCACAAAAGTGAAATAAATGTCTGGTCCAAGGTCACACAGCTAGAATGTGCTGGAATCATGGTACTAACATTAAAGGTTATACTCGTTTCATCATCAGCATTTCTACACTGCATTCCTCAAAAGTAACAAAAACATGTGCATACAATCGAACATTATTCAGCCATGAAAAGGAATTAAGTTCTGATAGATAACTGTGACAGGGATGAACCTGGAAAACATTATGCTAAGTTGAAAAAGCCAGACACAAAAGGACAAATGTTGCAGGACTCCGCTTATAAAGAAATAAAGAATCCACTTATAAGAAATCTTATAAGAATAGGCAAATTCATAGAGCCAGAAAGTATAATGGAGGTTACTAGGGACTAAGGGGCAGAGAGGAATAGGGACTTTTCTTTAATGGGTACAGATTTCCTCTTTGGGATGATGGAAAAGTTTTGGAAATAGTGGTGATAGCTGAACATTGTGAATGTAATTAATGCCACTGGATTAATTAATACTTGAAATGGTTAAAATGTATGTTTTATGTCATAATCCAGTCCCAATTCACCGTAATTAACACAATTTTTTTAAGTTACAAAAAGATTCTGTTGTCAAATAAGTTTGGCAAACACTGGACTAAACAGATTTCCTAATATTAAGACGTTAAAGAGCCTTTACTATGCTGCGAATATACTGTGAAACTCCAAAAGGAGAATGTGGAACAGTTTTTCTAACTTATGGAATCCTTTTGTCTAGGAGTATGTAGCAGAAGAGAATACACTTTGGGCGTTGATACACTAACCCATTTCACTGCCCATTATTTTCTATGTATATGACACAACTTAGACCAGAGTCGTTCCAGATGGAATGAACTGTCTTGGGACTGGTTGATTTTCTGTTTTACCAGGCAGAGGTGAGGCTTTTGTAGGAAGGATTTAAGAATGGATGGCGAAGGAAAGGCAGGGGAAGGGTCAGTTAAGTCAGGTCTCATTACAAGTTATTTTGATATGTCTTTTAACTTCTAAGATGCTATTGGTACTGATTTGACATGGTCACATGCTGGGATGTTTCTTTAATCACTTGTACTTTGAGAGCACTGAGCAGTCACCAATACAGGTCACATCAAGATAACTGGTGTTGTATTTTAAGATTACAGAACATAACAGTCCAGCAACACGGCCCAGGCTCCTCCAACAGCCAGTGACCAAGTGTCTGGTTCTATATTTATTGACTTAGCACCCTGGACTTTTGATGTGCAGATAGAGGCCACTGACATGTGGTTGTTAGTACACTTAACATGAATTCATTGTCTTCCCAAATAAAGTAAAACCAAAAAGCCATGTGATTTACTAACATATTAGAGCTATAAAACTATAGCACATCTTCCTTAATTTAGGTTTTGGGAGAATTTCATTCAATGAACAGGATAAGAGAGAAGTGCATTCATTGTTTATTTACAGTTGACCCTTGAGCAATGCAGGGGTTAGGGGCACTGACCCCCTACACGGTCAAAACTCCATGTATAACTTTGATTCACCCCAAAATTAATAGTCTACTGTTGACTGGAAGCCTTACCATTAACAGTTGAATAACATGTATTTTATATGTTATATGTACTATATACTATACTGTTATAATAAAGTAAGCTAGAGAAAAATGTTAAGAAAATCATGAGGAAAATACGTTTACAGTAATGAACTGTATTTATCAAAAAAATCTGCATTATTAGTGGACCCATGCATTTCAAACCTGTGTTGTTCAAGGGTCAACTGTAATTAGACACTGCAAAAAATCTGGTATTTTACACATTTCAGTAAGTTGTCTTTATTACTGTACCTGTTCATTTCCTTTGTAGAATTTTTAATTACATACTTGTTTCCTGAGCTCTTCCTCCACCAGACAGTAAGCTTTATGAACACAGAAACTAAAATTGCTTTATTCATTATAATGTATAGCCAAGTCTTAGCATTGTGTCACCTATTACAAATAAATAGAATTTTTGGAATGAGTGAATGAATGAATTAGCAAGTACTCTATTCATTCAAAAAAATCATGCAGAAGAAATAATATATATCTGGTATTTTGTATTTTACATCTAAGGGCTTTAAAAATAAGCCTAATACATTGTTTGAAGAAACTGTAGTATTTTTTACTTCATCTCATTACTACATTCAGGAGTTTTTGGTATCCTTCTAAATCATGAAGAATATAGGTAAGATTATTTGTCAAAGGAGAAGGGAACTAAACCCTTTACGTGTGTGTGCTTTCAATACAATAACCATATGAAATAGTTGCTAAATTGCAAATGAAAAACAGCTTCAAAGAAAGGTCCGAAACATTTATCAATATAGTGGCTAAGTGCACAGGTTTGGAGTTGTACTATCCCCTTGAAGAGATGCTTAATTTAGGCCTGTTTCTTCATCTTTAAAATGGACCATTATGAGGAATATAATAATGTGTTTCAAGTTCTTAGCACAGTACCTGGCACAAATATTCTGATCACTGGAAAGGGCTAGCCTCCGCTCTAAGTTAGTTCATTGATATTCTGGCTTATACGTGAGTCCTGTGATTTTAATTAGTGTTATCCTGTCATAGAGAATTTGTTTCCCTCTAGGAGTATTGAGAAACATTAGCATCTAGAATTGCCAAATTTGGAAGTTGGACTTTGACACAGTCTTTAACTGTGGTAATTTCAGCAAGTTTGTGAAACTTGTCCTGTAAGACTCTTGGCAATCAGCCAGCTCTATCTTCCTATTGCTACCTCTTCTTCAATGTATATTTATTATGTGTTCTCCCCTTCAGATGTCAATAAATGGTAACATTTTTCAACGACATTTTATTAGTCCTATGCCTGATGAATTCACGTTTAATTACACAATGCATGAATGTGTTCTTTTTGTAAAAAATTGAAACACTACCAATGAGACTAAAAGTGCCTTTTGACAGCCATCAGCCATGCCTGTCCCCTCTCCCTCCTTGCCTGCTCTTCTCACCAGGATAGTCCTCTGCACATGCATGTGTGTGTCCTTCCAAACTCTTTATGTGATTTATTATACATACAGATAAGACCCTATAGAAACTATTGTTTTACGTATGTTCATGTTAATATAAAAGGTATCATACCGTACCTTTTGCAGTTTACTTTTTTTGGTGGTGGTCGTTCAGTGATATCTTGGAGATCTGCCAATTGCTGATTAGTAAAGAGACTTCTCTCATTATTCCAAAATACTGAATGTAATTTCAAATTAAGAAGCTTGCTTATTTAGCTATCTTCTTAGGAAGGGACACTCAAGTTTCCCCCAGTTCTTTGCTACTATAAACAATGTTGTGTATGTCTACTTGTATACAAGTATCAGTAGTTCTCTACAACAGTGGTTTTCAACAGGAAAACTCCCCAGGTGACACTCAGCAATGTCTGGAGACATTTTTAAATATTACAACGGTGGGGGAGATGGATGTGCTGGCATCGAGTGGGTAAAGACCAAGGATGCTGCTGACCATCCCACAATGCATAGGACAGCCCCCAGCAAAGAGCTATATAATGTAAAATGTCAAAGCCAAAGCCCCATGTTTTGGGCTTTTGTTGACACAGAACCTACTCTTGATATAGAATTTCTGTATCAGTTAACTATTGCTTAAAATCATAACTTACTGTTTTTCATGATTCTGTGGATTAAACGGGAAATTCCTCTGAGACTGTATAGCTGGGCAGTTGGCAGGGGTAGAAGAGCCCAGGTAGCCTCACTCCTGTGCCCAGCAGTCGGTGGCAACCGTCATCAAAGAACACACCCTCAGTTAGCCTCCATGTGGCCTCTTATCCTCCAGCCGCTTACACCAGCTTACTTACATAGTCAGGGCACTGTTCTAAGAGAGCCAAAAGTGGAAGCTGATGGGTTTATTGAGACCTAGAACTCACTCAGCGTCACTCGTCATGTTCAGAATTGGCATAGCATCACTTCTGCTGCATTCTCCTTGTCAATGCAAGTTGCGAAGCCAGTCCATACTCGAGAGAGAATAGACTCTACCTCTTTGTGGGAGGAGCAGCTTCCACCACGTCACATTCAACAGAACTGGACACGCGAAGACTAGAACATAAGGAGAGTGAAGCAGTTTGAATTTTAGGATGGTAGCAGACTGATCGTGTTCTTGGACCTATTGGAAATAACAAAGACCTAATGGGAACACCAAAGTGAGCTAATTATGAGGGTGGTGGTTTTCTATTTTTACTGATCCATGTCTAAAAAAAAAAAAAATCACAGGTCACTTATATTATCACATCTTATATTACATTGTATTGTAATACAATGTGTAAGTCTGTATCTTTTTGCCCATAATGTCTAGTATACAGGAACTCAATTTTTTATGGAACTGAAGTGACAATTCTGTTGGTCCTTGGCAGTTGCAGGTCTAACATTCCGGGACTGACTATTCAAGAATGATTCTCAAGGTCCATGACATGGTATCATTTATAATTGCTGAGACGTGAGTATGAGTCATGCTGTGAGGCTAGGAGGCTAGGGAAAAGTCTTAGCCGCCGAGCGAGTTCACTGCTCAACATTTTCATCTTGACACAGCTTCAGTGTTTTCAGTCTAGCAAGTATGAAATCTTCTTAGTGAAATCTTATGAAAAGGTCACTTGGTTTCCAATTGTACTGCATTTTATGGAGATGACAAACTCTAGTGGCAGATGGCAGGGTAGAATTTGTGAGGATCTTGGGATGTGTGCGCCCAAGCTTCCACATGGAAGAAGTAACAGAGATGCCACTGTCTCAGGAATATTCTTAGGGTGTGTTCTGAAGAGCTGAGCCACAGGTCTGGTATCACCAGACAGGAAGTCCAGCCTCCTCTGCTTTTCCTCACTTGCTCGTGAGGCCAGAAGCGTAAACTCCTAGGCCCCATGTCAGAGAACCTGGGTGCAGAGCTGGACCATGAATCCTGAAAAGCAATCCAGTTAGAATTTGGGCTGATCTTCCCCAGCTGTACATGATCGCTCTTATTATTTAAAAAAATTTAGTAGCCACTTTATTCACATGCCACTCACAGTCCCTTCTTCAGGGTTCTCTCTGTCGACAAGTAAAAACGGAGTCAATGATAACGTTTTGGTCCATTTTACTTTTGTTGAAAACACAAAAATATACTTAAGTCCAAGACGATTCTGGGGCATTGTATCCACTTTTTAAATGTATTTTCATTTTATTTTTATTATTATTCATTTAAACTGATGAATATTAAGATGGGCAGCCAAGTCTCCTATTTCATAAACTTGCAGGAGCAATAATAGAGCAGATTAACTTTCAATGTGCATTCTATACTATATAAGGAAAACTCTGGATTAAAACCCTTAATGTCCTTTTTTTATACCTAGCATATTATAATCTATAATCTGTTTTTATACTCTATAATATGCAAGGTGGTTCTGCAAAGGAAGAGTACAGCATAAGAATGCTTAAATGCCTAAAACAAAGCACTCACATCTAGTAACCCCTCTGTTTCTAGTTACAAGAAAATGTAAAATGTATGGTTTGGTGTCACTCTGCTTAAAATGTATTACAGGAGGAAGTCTAACAGGAGCTGTATTTAATCCAGCTTTGGCACTTTCACTACATTTCAAGTGTTTTGATGAAGCATTCCTTCGATTTTTTATAGTATATTGGCTCGCTCCTTCTTTAGGTAAGCATATTTTTATTAATATGATTAAAAGATTAGGGTATCTTAAAATATGAAAGGAAAGGTCACTGTAACATCTCAATTTCCAAAGCCAGAGTACGTACAAAAAGAAAATGAGAAAGGTAGTTAACATACCTGAAATAACGCTTTATTTGTCCTTTACAACTTTTTATCTTCAAAGAAACAAAATTACCTAGTAAAAAAGGTGGTTGGTTCCAGGTAGGAAACCACCTTAAGAAACCCTCAGATATATGGGCCAAAAAGTGAGGAGTCATTCCTTCCATTAAAAAAAATAATCTTTCGGGGTGCCTGGCTGGTTCGGTTGGTAAAGCATGTGACTCTCAATCTTGGGATTCTAAGTTCGGGCCCCACACTGGATGTAGAGATGTTCCCTCCTTTCTTCCCTCCCTCTCTCCCAACCTCTCTCTCTCTCTCTTTCTTCTTTTTTTAAGTAATCTCTATGCCCCATGTGGGGCTTGAACTCACAACCCCGAGATCAAGAGTCACACACCCCACTGAGCCAGTCAGGCACCCCATGATTTTTTTCTTTAGTCAATGTTTTCTAGCCTAAATCACTTACTCACTTAATAACTTTTTCCTGGAAGAATACACTGGAAAAAGTCTCCCAATAGACAAAGAGGAACAATCACTTTGGACCCTTTAGAAAGTGTACAGACCAGAGAGTAATAGCGTGGGGAAAGACTATATACCGTTCATGTTAGCTATATCCAAATGGCCAATTAATAAGAAAAAATGGGGCGCCTGGGTGGCTCAGTTGGTTGGGCAGCCGACTTCAGCTTGGGTCATGATCTCACGGTCTGTGAGTTCGAGCCCCGCATCGGGCTCTGTGCTGACAGCTCAGAGCTGGAGCCTGCTTCCGATTCTGTGTCTCCCTCGCACTCTGCCCCTCCACCACTTGTGCTCTCCTTTTCTCTCAAAAATAAACATTAAATTAAAAAAAAGTGGCATGGGGGGCACCTGGGTGACTCAGTCGTTTAGGCATCTGACTCTTGGTTTCAGCCCAGGTCATGATCTTAGTTCATGGATTCAAGCCCCACATGGGGCTCTGCACTGACAGCATGGAGCCTGCTTGCGATTTTCGCTCCCTCTCCCTCTCCCTGGTTCTCTCTCTCTCTCTCTCTCTCAAAATAAATAAACTTAAAAAAAATCTTATAAAAAGAAATGGCATTGGGATTAAACTTTTTAGCAATTCTCTCTAGCTAGCCCTAATTAGCTTGTTGAAAATATACAAACATTCTTTGTTGGCCTAGGGACCTCCTAGCTTTTTTCTAAATAGACTTAGTTGAAATTTGTTACAGGTGTTTGTTTGAAGAGGCATGCTCCTAGGCTTCTTTAAGAGGTTTAGGAATGAAAAGCAATGTAAGAATCCTTTAACAGATACGGATAAGAGACACATGTGAATAAATTACAGTTGTTAGAATATCGAATTCCAGCTTGCCATTGAATTCTGTCATTCACTGACGTTACATTTCCATTGGGAAAAATGGCACCAAATGAAATAAGGTCACAACTATAAGGATGGGAAAAATAAGAAATTGTCGTTTTACAAGAGTCCTTCAAACAGCTAAGAGATGAGGCATCAAAAACAAAACCCTGTTAAAGCGACATTAGGCAATGCCACTGAGTGAGACGGAGGAGAGTCATCCCAAGGTAGCTTTCCTTTCTCGACCGAGCAGGGAGCAAACGATTCTTGGAAGACATGTTTTTTGTTTTTCTTGTTTTTCTTGATAGCAGAAGTACTTATAATTCCTCTAATGCCTCCTTCCATCTCCCCAAAATTAATTTAAAATATTAGAAATGTTTGAGGCACCTGGGTGGCTTAGTTGGTTAAGCGTCCAACTTTTTGCCTCAGGTCACGATCTCGAGGTTCGTGAGTCATGAGTTCAAGCCCCGTATCAAGTCCTGCACGGGGCTCTCGGCTGTCAGCATGAAACCCGCTTCTGGTCCTCTGTCTCCCTCTCTCTTTGCTCCTCCCTTGCTTGCACTCTCTCTCTTTCTCTCAAAATAAACATTAAAAAAATATATATGTATTAGAAATGTGACTATAATCATATAGAATTCTCCTGTTTACACATTCCATAAAATGAAAATTAGCAAATTCTATTTGCTCTGAAACTGAAATCAAATTTTTGGAAAAAGTTTTAAATGTAATATACTCTAGGGGCGCCTGGGTGGCTCAATCGGTTAAGTGGCTGACTTCGGCTCAGGTCATGATCTCACGGTCTGTGAGTTCGAGCCCTGTGTCGGGCTCTGTGCTGACGGCTCAGAGCCTGGAGCCTGCTTCAGATTCTGTGTCTCCCTCTCTCTCTGACCTTCCCCTGCTCACTCTATGTCTCTCAAAAATAATTAAACGTTAAAAAAATAAATAAATAAATGTAATATACTCTAGTTCTGATTTCATAAAGAAAATGTCACATTTTGTGGGTCAGTTAATATACGGATTGTTTCTTTTTCTTTTTTTTTCTTTTCCATTTAAAGCCTTTGGTCGCAAAACAGACTCATTTTTCAACAATATGTTAAGCTATCCAAATGCTAGTTAAACTTAAGGTTTCCTGTTTTTACCGAACGGGACTAAAATAGTATCAATGTGCATGTGACAAAAACTCACTCTTAATCTGAGTATAAACTAATTTAGAGCTTTACGCCTAAATATGTTAAGATAAAAACATTAATTATTGCAGACTTCCCTTCTGAGACAGTGATGTGAGCTCTGCGGCTGTCTCCTCCAGCCCTGTTTGTTCCCCATGGGAACCAACCAATCGCCACATGCTAGATTCGCCTGGTGTGGCCTCACAAATAAAGATTTACTAATACATGACTTTTTAAAACATATTTTATATTTAAGATGTAGAATGTCAGCACTGAAATTTTGTTTTAGATGTTTTGCTCGATACAGCTCTAAAATCTATTAATGTTGTGATTGATGAAAAAAGAAGGGAGAAAGTCATGTTTGAGCATTCCAAATGAAAAGTCCTGAGCGCTCGCAGTTGCTCTGTCCTCCCAGTACACGGCTGGGGCACGGAGGGCCACAGTGCTGCCATTTTAGAGACGAGCAAATGGAGACCCAAATCCAGAGTTTCTAACTCAGGTCAGTAATGGAGCCAGAACTAGAACTCCAGGTCTTTCTATTTATCCTCCCCTCTCCCATAGAGAGAGAGAGAGGAGGGGAGAGAGGGGGAGAGAGAGAGAGAGAGAGAGAACCTTGAGCAGGCTCCACGCTGAGCCTGATGCGGGGCGCCATCCCACGATCCTGGGATCATGGCCTGAGCCAAAATGAAGAGTTGGACGCTCAACCGACTGAGTCACCCAGGCACTCCTATTTAGCCTTTCAATTCATTGTTGAGATCCTTCTAGCTTTACTGGGTACACACTGTTTTTAAGGACTCATGGCTGAAGAAAAATAGTGAGAATGTTAGATTAAAAAATATCTACTTGTTTTGGGTGGTGGGCATTAGGGAGGGCACTTGTTCGGATGAGCACCGGGTGTTATATGTAAGTTACAGATCACTAAATTCTGTTCCTGAAACCAGTATTACACTACATGTTAACTAACTTGGGTTTAAATATTTTTTTTTAAAAAGTACTATTGAACACACACAAAAAATAAAAAAATAAAAAATGTCTACATGTTTCATGTAGAATTGATGCAGCTAATTCTTTTAAACATGGCTTCCCAAATCTCTATGTATATAATCTTAAATTATAGCCTCTGAGTGACTATGAACTTCCTTAGAGATGGTTTTTATTTTACTCTATTTTGTCTTTCAGGTATATTGTTGATGATTTTGATGTTCAGCTTTTTCCTTCCGTGGCTGTATAACAACCATACAAGTAATAAAAACGAATAACTATTCCAAAAGACTCAGACTAAGTTACGGGACAGTCAAGCTGGAGGCGATAAAGGATTTTATCACCTCATACTCAACATCCTGGTTGCACTGGACTCCTCAATGTTTAGCTTCCTCTGAGGAAGCTGCCTTACACTTTTCATCACTGGAACTTAAAGAAAAAATTACTGTGAAAAGGAGATATCCTGTGTTTCTCAGTTAAGACTTGTTCTTTTGAGTGTGTATTAAATGCTGCTACAAAAGACTCATTACATTAAATATAAATCTCAAGTGGTTAATTATTAATTTTGATGAAAAAAAAAGAGCAGAGGGGAAGAAGGGAAGGGAAGTGATGGTAGGACCAAAGAAAGAGTGTGTATCAAGTATCGCCTGAATGAACAGGATTTGTAACCGAAGTATGGCCAGTCACGCTTACAGACCCAGGGAGGATACTTAAATTGTTTTTTGTTTTTAGCATTTTTATTTTATTTTTGAGAGACACAGAGACAAAGCATGAGCAAGGGAAGGGCAGAGAGAGAGAGACACAGAATCTGAAGCAGGCTCCAGGCTCTGAGCTGTCAGCACAGAGCCCAACGCGGGGCTCGAACTCACAGACCGTGAGATCATGACCTGAGCTGAAGTTGGCCGCTTAACCGACTGAGCCACCCAGGCGCCCCCCCCCAGGGAGGATACTTTTCAGCCACCACCTCACACGGTGATACCATCAGCAGTGTCACCTATCAATAGGAAAGTTGCTTTTGGAAGTAGATTATATATCCACTCATACTCAAGGGGGTTCCTAAGTTTTAAATATATTCTCCTCTAAAATATTTTCTCCAGACAGACGATCTCACCAACTTTAGGCAAGTTGTTATTCTTTAATAGAATAAAACAAAGCACTCGTAAAAGGCAAGAGGTAAGCTTTTCACATTCTCATTTGATCCTAACAGCTACCGTAGGTAGTAGGTAGGGCATGTATTTTTAATCTCCATTTTACAGATAAGGAAACTAAGTCCAGATGGGTATCCTGCCCTGACTTGGGTCAAAAAGACTTCTATTTCAATACAAAAAATCTTCTGGGTCATCATTATGACTTAAAGTAAAATTGAAGATTTTGAAACATTAAAGATTTTGTAATCCTTACAATTTTCATTATAATTTTTTAAATCTTTAAAATTTATTTAGCAATTGACTAGTTTTTGTTTTGTTTTGTTAGGCTTCAAAGAGCTGTAAGTTTTCTTCCATTAGAAGCTTTCTTTTATTGTATGAGGTCTCCTTTTCATTAAAAGTTCAGGCCCTAAGTAAGGTTAAGTGCATTTCTCTTCAAAGGAAATTCCATTATCAGGGTTAGAATTGAAAGGAAAAAAATATGGGGTGAGATCAGGTCTGTTTGAGTAATAATTAAGCAACTGATAAGCTGCCAGGTAATGTAAGTGCTGTTTCGTGATCAGCTTGGAGACAGTCACTGTCTTTACACCTGCAGACAGGACCGAACGGCTCAGGCTACCCAGCATGGCAGCCAGTTACAGGATCATGGACTTTGACTCATGAACTTAAAAATACCACAGCAGTTTCTCTTTTAATAAGCAGAATTCACGAAACTGTTACGATGGCCAAATACAGTTTTATTTGGTCTGCGCAATATTTTAAAATAGACAAAAAGCTAGTATTGTAGTCTTGTTCACACGAACCCCCAGTTCTGGCTTCTTGAAAAAAAAACCCGAAAGATCTGGCAATACTAGGCCGGAGTCCTATCGTGGCAACACAAAATAAAAGTTGTTCCCTTTAAAATGATCCTTCTGCCACTATCCTTAGGTCTTCCAAACACAAAACTGTGTTTCAGTTACTGTTTCACGAAGACTCTGGTTTAAGAAGGAGTATGAATTTGTGAAAACACCCAGCCCTCTAAACTTGTCAGAATTTGGGTCTGAGACTGTAGATGACGGTGCTCCCCTGCGGCCCTCTCAAATAGCAGCAGTTTCCTCTAACACCACTGGGTCTGGAGGTGGACGGGCTCCTCTCTCCTCACTGCTGCTTCCCGTCCATTTTCCTCTGCTCCATTAAAAACCTGTCACTGGGCCATGCCATCTGCCACCTGGGTACTTCTTCGTGCAGTCATCTGCCCCAGAGTGCCCTCAACCCACCCACCCCACTTCCTTCAAGAACCTAGTTCCTGTCTCACTCTCGCCCTCTCTACCGCCATGCCAGTTCTAGCTCTTGGTGATTTCAATACCCACAAAGATGACTCTTCCAGTGTCTTGGCCTCTCAGTTCATTGGCTGGACTTGCAAGGCTTTTCAATGATTTTTCCTTCTGTTCTGCCTCAGCTTCAACTTTGTTCATAAACTTCAGCTTGTCAGTACCAGTAACTCACTCCTGTAGGATCTCAAACCTCTAACCCCTCCTCTAGCTTACGCACTCTGGCACCCCACCCGCCACGATCCTTTGACCTCCATGGAGAACCTGTGTCTACTACCACCACCACCTTTTCCCATCTCTCACCCCTCTCACATACCCCCTTCTCCTTAAACAGCTTACATTACACGCTTGCAGAGAAACTTAACTCCCTTGTTCTTTTGTCTCATTATATTCACATGGCTGAACCACAATTCGATTAAATCCAGCTGTCTGCTTATTCCCTGCCTGCACCTGAACGTGAACTAGGAAAAAAAAAAAAAGAGAAAAGATACAGCAGTAGGCCAGTTCCTTCAGAGGTTTGCTGTAAAGAGAAGAAAATGTGGGCAGCAGTTGAAGGGGGAAATTAGGTCAAGAAAGAATCTTTTTTTAAGATGGGAAAGATCTTGGCATGTGTATAGTCTGAGGGGAATGATGCAGCAGAAAGTATCTGATGACGTAGGAGGGGGAGGGGAGATTTCCCAGGTCCATAGTTTTTAATAGGTCAGCGAAGACAGAATTTAATAGGTCAGTGAAGGCAGAATCAAGTGCACAGCTCTGTGGCTGGTCTCGGCTAGAGGCAAAGCTAGACCATCTATAGTAGCAGGAGAAAAGGTAAGCGCATGCAGGCACAAGAGTTAGGGAGGCAGACGTGCAGGGAGGCTGAAGCATTCCACTCAGGGCTTCCGCTCCACCCCGCTTGCCACGACCATCAATGACTTCCACGTTGTTAAAGCAACTTCTCATCCTTATTACCTACCAGCAGCATTTGATACAACTGATTGTATTCTCCTCAAAATACTTCATTTCCAGAAAACCACTGCCTTCTCAATTTCTTCTGTTAGTTCCTCCTCTCCCCAAACTAAATGATAGTTTCGCGGGAGTTAGTCCTCTGAGCTCTTTTCTATCTATACTTACAATCTCTTGGTAATGTCATTCAGTCTTGTAGCTGTTTTTTTTAAATAAATGATTAAAAAAATTTTTTTTGAAGTTTCTTTATCTTGAAAGAGAGAGAGCACATGAGCAGGGAAGGGGCAGAGTGAGAGAAAGAGACAGAATTCCACGCAGACTCCACATTGTCAGTGAGGAGCCTGACGGAGGGTTCAAACCCATGAACCATGAGATCATGACCTGAGCGGAAATCAAGGGTTGGATGCTGAACCAAATGAGCCATCCAGGCACCCCGAGTCCTGTAGCTTTAGAGCAACTATATCCTAATGAATGCCAAATTTATATCTTCAGTTTGCACCACTGTCCCAAACCCCAGACTCCTATCCATCGTGTATTTGGTATCTCTACTTAGTTGTTTGATAATTCAAGTTGATACATGCAGCTTTATCTAATTCAAACTGCACGGAATGCCTAGGTGACTCAGTCTGTGCTGTTAGCACAGAGCCTACTTGGGATTCTCCCTCCCTCTCTCTGTCCATCCCCTGCTTTTGCTGTTTCTCTCAAAATAAACAAACATTTAAAAAGACCAAACTGCGTAGTATATCCATTCTATTTATTTTTTATTTTTTTAATGTTTATTTTGAGAGAGAGAGTGAGAGATACACGCACACACAGCAGAGGAGGGGCAGAGAGAGAGGGAGAGAATCCCAAGCAGGCTCCGAGCTGTCAGCACAGAGCCCTATGTGGGGCTCAAACTCACAAACTGTGAGATCATGACCTGAGCAGAGATCAAGAGTCAGACACTTAACCAGCCTGAGCCACCCAGGCGCCCCTCTACTCTATTTTTAAAAACACTTTTTTAGTTTGAGAGAGACAGAGACAGAGCGCAAGTGGGGTAAGGGCAGAGAGAGGAGAGAGAGAATCCCAAACAGGCTCCACACCATCAGCGCGCAGCCTGATGCGGGGCTTGAATTCACGAACCATGAGATCGTGACCTGAGCTGAAATCAAGAATTGACTTTCAACTGGCTAGGCCACCCAGACATCCCCAAAGCAACGCTTCCTGTGCATTGTACGCAAGAGTGTACATGTGCTTCTCGAGAGTAAGTGGGCTTTCATACTTTGCATTATGGCCTACTAGCACCGTTTAGCCCAAGCCTCCACTTACTTACTTTTGCCCAGATTGCTGAAATAACTTCCTGGGTTTGTTTTTTTTTTAAGATTTTAATTTTTTAAGGAAATCCCTACATCTAACGTGAGGCTCAAACCCAAACTCTGAGTTGCTCGCTCTATTAAGCCAGCCAGGTGCCCCAATAACTTCCTGTTTCTAATGCTGAAGTGATCCTATCGATCAAATAATGCCACAACTTCCTATTTTAGACCTAAAGGCATGCCTGCCTCTAATTAACTCTTACAAAATTATAGGCAACTTGGGGGGCAAGATATTAATGTTTTAGTAAAAATTACATAAGAAGTCAGTTTGACTACTGATATCACTGCTCTATTTAGCAATTGTGTGTGAACTAGTTATTTAAAAACCCACTGTAGCAAAACTACTAGAATCAATGCTAGAACTACACTTTATATCCTACCTAATGAATCATTTTCCTTGTAAAAGCATAAAGAAGCCACAACTTCTGACTTTTAAAAGACATAGTAAACAGACTAGGAGCTTAATATCTAGAATATATAAAGAACAGGTCAGTAAGAAAAATGAACTTAAAAATTGGGCAAAAAATATGAAAAGTCCAATGGACAAAACAGGAAGGTGTTCGGTCTCACTAGTAATCAGGAACATGGAAACTACAATCATAATGAAACATTACTTTCATATTTGTCAGACTGGCAGGAAATTAAGTCTGGAAATATTAAAAGCTGGTGAGGATATAATCAATACATTTTATGCCCCAATATGGCAGCGTAAGTTGCCACAACTGTCTTGAAGAACAGTTTAGCAACATCTAGCAAAGTTGAGAACTGTGTTTTTAATGAAATTTCTGTTTCTGGTAGTAGAAATCAATGTTTGTGGGGCTGGTGGGAAATGTTTTTGTGGGCAAAATGGAAAGTCAGAAAGGTACCGCAATAGAGAAATGCACACGTGTGCCTAAGGCATGCGCAGGGATTTTTGCTGCAGCACTGCTTTCATGAATAACTGGAACTTTCAATCTTTTTTTTTTTTTTTTTATTGACAGACAGAGAGACAGAGCATGAGCTTGGGAGGGGCAGAGAGAGGGGGAGACACAGAATTTGAAGCGGGTTCCAGGCTCTGAGCTGTCAGCACAGAGCCCGGCGCGGGGCTTGAACCCACAAACCGCGAGATCATGACCTGAGCCGAAGTCGGCCGCTTAACCAACTGAGCCACCCAGGTGCCCGAATAACTGGAACTTTAAATGCCCATCAAGAAAATGGATGCACTGAGCTATATAGAGCTGCCTGTATCAACTTGGATAAAACTTTTAATGTGCTAAGTAGGAAAAGCAGTGGAAGGATTCAAATAAGGAAAATTTAAAAACATGCAACCCAATACCACAGTGTTTAGATGCTACATACATGTGGAGCAAAAATGCAAACACATACATAGTTACGATAAATGCCAAATTCGGGACAGTGGTTACTTCTGAAAAGGAGGAAGGGAAGGGACATCAGGGGAAATACAAAGAGATCTTCAACTGTTACTTGTATAATTTTATTTCTTAGCTGCATGTATTTGGTATGTTACATTAACCTTTTAATATGCCAAACATATTTCAGAACACGGGTTATTTATAAAATTAGGTAGTGAAAGCCAACTTTTCCTTTACCTGCTTTAGCTGCAGAGTTGTTCATTTAAACAATGACTGATTATTATAAATTTTTAATTCTTTGAAACTCTAACCTGATTTATATACAGCCAGCTTGCTGTTCCTCAGGTAAAACAAACAGGACCATGGGGGAGGTGTTAGTTTTTTAGTATGACCATAACAAAGTTCCATGAACTGAGTGGCTTAGAATAGAAATTTGGTCTCACAGATTTGGCGGCCAGAAGTCCAAGATTAATGTGTCACTAGGGCCATGCTCCCTCTAACTGCACTAGGGCAGGACCTGTTCCAGGCCTCTCTCCCAGTTTCTGGTAGCCTTAGGTGTTCCTTGGGTTGTGGATGCGTCACTACAATCCTCTGTCTTCACATGGCCTCCCCCTGCCCATGTCTGTGTCCACGTTCTCCCTTCTGATAAGGACATCAGTTACACAGGATTAGGGTCCATCCTAATGGCTTCCCTTTAACTTGACTACCTGTGTAAAGACCTAGCTCCAAATAAAGTCACATTCTAACATCCTGGGGGGTAGGACTTCAACATGTTTTTGGGGAGATACAATTCCACCCAGAAATGGTTAAAGACCTCATTCCCCCTCCTATCCCAGCCCCCCACTTCTCCTCCAGGGATATTTTATGTATACTGAAGTACACGATACATATAATCTCCATTGTAACCTCCAGCCCTTTTTCTTTTATATAAATCTCTTAATGTTTTTTTCATTTAATGTATCTTAGAACTTATTTAGTATTGGTACATAAGGATCTACCTAATTCTTTTTGAGGAATACAGTTCTTCATTATACAGATGTACTGTGAATAACTGACCCGGGACTCATTAGGGACACTGAGGTTGTCCTCGGTCTTTTGCTTTTACGAATAAAGTTGCAAGGGGGGCGCCTGGGTAGCTCAGTTGATTAAGCTTCAGACTCTTGGGTTTTGGCTCAGGTAATGATCTCACGGTTTCTCGAGTTAAAGCCCCGCACTGGGCTCTGCGCTAGCAGCATGGAACCTGTTTGGGATTCTCTCTCTCCCTCTTTCTCTGCCCCTCCCCCATTTGTGCTTTCTCTCTCTCTCTCTCTCTCAAAATAAACTTAAAAAAAAATTAAAAGTCAAAACAAGTAGAGTTGCAATATGTAAAGATATAAGACTTCTCCTAATGTGCGAATTTATTTATGGAATAAATTCTTTTAAATGGAGTTTCTGGGTCAAACAGTATTTGCATTTTTAATTTTGACAAATAGTGTGCCCTTCAGTTTTTATAAAAAATCTTTTACTGTATACCGTCTCTATCTATTTTGTTTTGTTTTGAAGATTTAGGGTTGCGGCAGACAGCTGTGAAGTCTTCTGCAAGCCAGAACCTGAGTATCCTTTCTATTTGGGGTAGAACAGGGGTATCCACCACTGTGAACATCTGGGTCAAGGCAGAACCCTCCCACTACAGAAGCTGAAGGGGCCAGATACTCTTGTTTTCTGTCCCTGGCAACCAGGACTCTGTGGTGACTCGGAAGACATGGGGTCAATTAAGAAATCAGTCTAAAAGCAACAGAAGAATCATAGCATCTTATGTGGGCCACTCCTAGTTCCTTATCTTTTTATGAGTCTGTTTTATTTCCACTTTCCTGTCCATCTTGTGAGCTACCAGATAGCGTTCCAACAGATATTTTTCTGCTTAAACCAGCCAGAATTGGATCTACTTATAACCAGAGTTTAGGCTGATAATTTTATAATTTTTTTTCGAGTATTTCATTTCTGAGAGAGAGAGAGACAGAGTGCAAGTGGGGAGAGGGACAGAGAGAGAAGGAGACACAGAATCCGAAGCAGGCTCTAGGGTCTGAGCTGTCAGCACAGAGCCCGATGCTGGGGCTTGAACTCATGAACTGTGAGGTCATGACTTGAGCCGAGGTCGGACGCTTAACCGACTGAGCCATCCAGGCACCCCTAGGCTGATAATTTTAGTCATATTTTTATGAACATAAATTGCTACACTACCCTCGTATCTGCACTATACACTATAAAGGCTTAGACTGCTGTATTTTGGGGTAAACCTGTATTTGCTTTTCTTCATAATTCTATGAAGCTATTTCCTGCTGCTACTGATATGCCTGACACAGCCATCCTTTTTCCTTTCTAGCCTGTTGCATGCCTAGAAACTAGATGCCCAAGTGCACTGGACCTGTTTGTAGAGCAGGGATAGAGACTTGCAGTGAGGCCAAGAGGTCCTACAAGGAAAATGCATAAATTTCATCACATCTATTTTGATTGTTCAGTGGATTTTTACATTTTAGACTTTTTTTTTAATGTATATGTTCCTGCCAAATTCCATCCTGTTACTTTTTTTTAAAATTTTTTTTAAATGTTTATTTATTTTTGAGAGACATAGAGACAGAGTATGAGCAGGGGAAGGGCAGAGAGAGAGGTAGATACAGAATCTGAAGCAAGCTCCAGGCTCTGAGCCATCAGCACAGAGCCCGACGCGGGGTTCGAACTCACAGACCGCAAGATCATGACCTGAGCCGAAGTCGGCTGCTTAACCAACTGAGCCACCCAGGCGCCCCAATTTCAGACTTCTGAGATATACCCTAAGATGTGAGTTAACAGTGCCTCTGCGGTTTCTTCTTCCTGTTATGAAAAGAATGAATTACTACAATTGTGTAATACTTAACATTTTTTGAGCCATTTTCTAGACACTCTTGTTCTATTAGTGATTCGTATCATCTTCAAAACAATAATTTTAAAAAGTCTTAAGAATTAGCCTCCATACACTTTCATTTGGCCTTCTTATCCCTGGTTATAGATCTCTATTTTATCATCTTCTTTTTTTAAGATTTTATTTTCAAGTAATCTCTACACTGTGCAGCTCCAACTCACAATCCTGAGATCAAGAGTTGCATGCTCTACCGACTAAGCTGGCCAGGTACCTCTATTTTCTTTATCTTCCTAAAATAATGTTAGTAACAAAAATTCTGACTAGGTTCACCGTTCTCTCAAAAGTTGGGACTGACTTCTCATCTGTAATTATGACGTCTCCCCTGTTACGTACTGGTTTTACTGACGCATGTATGAGCAGAGTGCGATCTAGTGAAAAAGTTTGTTTCAGCTCCTTCGTCAAGGAATGGTAATAATTCTATCGGAATCCTCATACGAGATCTGCTTAGCATTACCACATATTAGCCAAAGAGGATGGGTACCAGATATAGACTCATGCATTCTAGAAATATTTTTAAGACAGGAGTTGCAGGACAATTAGCTATATAGTAAGGATACTATCTAAAACCCTGCAGATAATATAAATTCTACCTAAAATATCTAGTATCTCTCTGAACATTGAGTAATTTTCTTTTTTCTTATGTTTATTTTTGAGAGAGAGACAGAGCACGAGTGGGGAGTGGCAGAGAGAGAGGGGAGACACAATCCGAAGCAGGCTCCAGGCTCTGAGCAGCCAGCACAGAGCCCAACCTTGGGCTTGAACCCACAAACTGTGGGATCATGACCTGAGCTGAAATCGGACGCTTAACTGACTGAGCCACCAGGTGCCCTGAGTTAAGTGTTCTTCTCAAAGAAGACCCTTGTCTTCTTCGAAAAGTAAAGGGCTATGTAACAATGATCATCTGTGCATAATCTCTCATCTTTACCAATACTGACAGAGATCCTAACAAGATCTCAAAATATACAATGTACAAAGATTAAACAAGCTTATTTGGGGGCTCCTGGGTGGCTTAGTCAGTTGAACATCCCACTTTGGATCAGGTCATGATCTCATGGTTCTTGAGTTCAAGCCCAGCATCAGGCTGTCTGCTATCAGCACAGAGCCTGCTTCAGATCCTCTGCCCACTCATGTGCGCACTGTCTCTTAAAAATAAACTTTAAAAACGCAAATAAATAAATAAATAAGCTTATCTGAAAAGTATCAATATCTGACAAACTGATCTGTGGGATCATTTTAATGAATACATTTTAATTTTTTAATTTTAAGGTTTTTTTTTTTAAAATTAATCTCTACACCCAACACAGGGCAAACTTACAACCCCGAGATTAAGACTCACATACTCTACCGACTGAGCCAGTCAGGCACCCCTATAAATACATTGTTTTAATGACAGAATTTAGAACAGATGACTACGAACACCAGCTTTAATGAATATTGTGGATGATTCACATTACGGGGGAAAATGTCCATGGCTTTTCTTTAAATTTTCTCTACATCAAGAAATAGGAAGCAAACAATTCCAGCAACACTGAAATTAAGTTCAAATAGAATCAAGAAATATTGGTTTGCTGATCTTTGTGAATTTCATTTTTAAGTCTGACCTGATCTTTTTTTCACCTTCTATTTTGTCAAAGTTATGGGTGCAACTGACTAATATTACAGAATGTTATTACAGCCGAATCTTTGAAAGTCACTTAATCTAATCCCCTCATTTTAGAGGTGACGAAATAGGTCCAGAGAGATTTAAATACCTTGTGTGCCAAGCCAGAACTAGATGCTAGGTCTCCTGCATCTTAGAGGACTGCATTACCTACAATATCAAGCTGACCACAGCAGTGCCTACAGGAAACAGTGCACGGAATCTCCTTGACATTTCGTTTCTATATTATCAGAGCACTTTATTGCTTCACTGAAAGTCATGATTACAAGTTTGTAAGTATGAATTCAAAAAAGGACTCAGATAGAATTTCCAAGATTAGCCCATGAGAATACCCTGTTTACTGAAGAAGAGAGAAATGTCTAGGATAGGATTATGAGTGCTGCTGAGACTGACAGCAGAGAAATCTGGGAACTTCCTGTGCTGTCCAGTGAAATTTTAACATTTAAATCCTGCAGTGAAGAGAGAACTTGCTTCCTTTCAACTGCTGGCAGATGGGAAGGTTCTATGGGAAGGTTTTGGAGGATAGGCTTAAAAAACACAGCTCACATGGCACCTGGGGGGGGCTCAGTCAGTTAAGCATCCAACTCCTGATTTTGGATCAGGTCAAGATCTTGTGGTCGAACCCACATTGGGCTCTGTGCTAAGTATGGAGGCTGCTTAAGATTCTTTCTTTCTTTCTCTCTCTTTCTCTCTCTCCCTCTGCCCCTCTCCTCCACTCATGCTGTCTCTCTAAAATTAAACAAAAAAATCACGGCTCACTATCTATATGACTTTACCTATTTTATGTCTCTGTAGCTTCCTCGTCTCTAAAATGGGATAATAAAAGCACCTGTACCTCATAAGGTAGTTAGGAATATTATTTGCATAATGTATATAAAGAACCCAAGACAGTGGCTGATATAGAGAATGCCTTAGTCAAGTTCAGTTTCCATTTCTAAGTGGCCTTTTTACTTGCCTACTGTAGCAAATCTGGTATTTCTGCGAGTCTGGTCATCTACCATGCAGGATGACAGAAACCAAGTGAAACTGCTAACAAGAACACTGGACTTAGCGGTCGCAAACTAAAGTTTAGTCCCTAATTAGCAAAGTGATTCTGAATAGCTTTTCTAACCATATTTTTAAAGTGATATAAGTGTATGGAAAGTCCAAGTATACATCTGTAATTGTAAATTAGCCTCAAAAATACCCCGGTGTCTGTGAAAACTAAAATTTGAGAGTTGATAAGTTTAAGAAATTACTCGTGATCCAAGTGCAAGAAGCAAAATCCCTTGAAATGAATTCAATCTTTGCCCTACTAAATATCTGCCAGAAACTCTAACTGTACATTTTCTTACTCAATTCATGTTCAGATTCTCAACAAAAGTCAAACAAAAACAAGACCAACTCTTAAGACTCTTGTTTTTTACCAGTCTCAATTAAAAAAAATGTTTTCTCATTAATGGTTTTAGTCAAGAATGAGCGCACAAAAGTATAGAAAACCTAGATTTATTTGTTTATTTATTTGTTAAAGACAAAACAATTATCCTCTGAAGTACTCTGAGGACTTCATCCCAATTTCACTTGTTACAGAAACCGACCTAAGAGGTTAGAAATTAGAGGATATAACCTAAGAGGTCATAACAAAAGAGACTAGTGAAACGTGGTGAAAAGGAGTAAAAGCTAGTCAGAAGCATTTGTTAGTGGCAGTAGATGTGGCTAGAATGTCTCCCAAGAGGCTCCCTAAAGATGCCTGAATGAACTGACCTTGGCCCCAAATTAGTCAAAAGACCCTTACCTGGGGGGAGAACAAGCAGAGGCCAGGATCTGAGACCCCTTTGTCTTTCTTTTTAAAGGGTAAGGGGATCCTTAGGCTCTAAGAGGATGTATCTTAGACTCAGCCTCCCTTCTTCCCATCGAGTCCACCTTCGTAGGCCTGCCACGTTACAGAAGACGCATATATTGAAGGCAAGAACTATAGGCCTGTTCAGAGGGCACCTGCACACAGGAAGTTTTGGCGTAGATGATAAACTACAAATACCCTCTTGGTTAAGTTAATTCACCTTTGTTAATAAAGGTCATAGTCTCTTCTGCTGGTGACAACTTTTTGTCTCAGTATAGTCTGTCTCAAAAAAGAACTCGTTCAGGTAAGTTTTGGAGAAGGAAAAAGACTTTCATCAACACCCACTCCACAGTAGAAGAGGCACCAAGTTCTTTCCTACAGTTATGAGCAGAATCTGAAAAACAAAAGGTTTACAGTGTTTATAATAATAATAATAGCTACTCTTTACTCAATGCCTAGTCAAGAGTGCCAGAGAACTTAGGTATACTCTATCTTAACTTTGCAACAATCCTGCCAGGTAGTTTATCAACCCCATTTTCAGGCGAGAAAACGGAGGCTTAGAGAAGTTATATGCCTTGTCCAAAGGCACAGAAGCCAACATGTGATTCTACCACTTCCCCTTCCTTCCATCTCAGTCACTGAGAGGTCCTCGTCCCATTATCTTGCAATTTTTAATGGTTGCATAAACACTCTAATTATTCCCTCTCTGCTCCTCAATTTCAAATGATTAAAAATTTACAGACATTGTTTGGAATTCAGGTCAATTATCCACATGAAGAACTTGTATAAACTTTATGAATAAACTATCTCTCCACTCCAGCTGTCGCATAAAATGAATAGAAAACAAATCATCAGCTCATTACAAAGTTTGTGGCTATTTTATGGTTATTTCACCATAAAATTACATTACAAAGAATCCTAAGAATTCTCATCAGTGAATTGCAGTGACAGCTCATTTGTGTAACCATGAGTGACATAACAAATAAGTTTCTCATAATCTTTATTAATAGAGTGGCTGGTATTCTCTGAATAGTCTATTTTTTGAGAAGAAAGATGTGAAAGCCAGAAGATCAAAAAATGTTTTCCAGTTTCAGTGAAAGTAACTAAGTAAGCATTACTGAACTGAAAAAGTCAACATGCGATAAAGAACATGAGAAGCAGAGGGGCACCCGTGTGGCTCAGTCGGTTAAGCATCCGACTTCGGCTCAGGTCACGATCTCGCCGTTCCCGAGTTTGAGCCCCGCGTCGGGCTCTGTGCTGACAGTTCAGAGCCTGGAGTCTGTTTTGGATTCTGTGTCTCCCTCTCTGTCTGTGCCCCTCCCCTGCTCATGCTCTGTCTCTCTCTCTCTCAAAAATAAAAAAACATTAAAAAAAAAAAACAAAACATGAGAAGTAGGAAAGTGAGAAGGGAAGGAGACAAGTTGGCACCAAAAGATTTCCCACACACTGTAATCGTGAAGTACCGATATCTGCAACTGTGAGATCTGAAAATGAAAGTTACAGAGCTGCAGCAATATGAACACATAATTTTAGCTAACTGTAGAGAAGACAATGCTGGTTTTAGACTATACTAGCTACTAATGACAGAAATGCTGTGAAAATAAAAATTAAGTATTTAAAAGGAAGAGAGATAAATCACAGAATTTCTAAGACATTATTTTCTGATAGTTCCACTGGCAGCACCTGAGAGGAAGGCAGAGATTCATTACCAGTTTTCATGGTTGGTATAAGAAGGTATGCTCACAATGGCAATAATTTGGAAGGCAAATGGAACTTGGAAAAAGGAGAGAGCTCACAACCCAACTGGATGACTCACAACAGTGTAAGAGTCAAGCCAAAATGTATAAATCTTGCCATATTATTACTATATGCTTTAAGAAAATAAAGGATCTGGGCAAAGTAACATCTCAAAGACTGGAAGACGGACAGCATTCGAGAAAATGCTATCAGGTCAGAAGTAGGACATTGTAGAGGGGGAAGAGAGACAACGAGTTTGACAATGTAAAAATCTTATGGCTTAAAGGCAGGCCTACTAGGATTACTAGTCCTAGAGCTCTATATAGTATGAACTAACTACATGGCCTTCAGCTACTATCCAACACAGCTGAGATACTCAAGCTGGCAAAGGACAATTTACTTCTCAGAGTAACATGCAGCAAGGTCAAGGACAAACTTTAGGCAAAGCTCTCAAGAACACGTCAGAGCAAACTGGCTGTGAGCTCTTCGTGATTGTCAGTCAGGACAAGCAGGTATGGAGGCACCTGGATGGCTCAGTCAGTTGAGCATCCAGCTCTTGATTTCAGCTCAGGTCACAATCCCAGGCTTGTGGGATTGGGCCCTACATCAGGCTCTACACCGAGCATGGAGCCTGCTTAGGATTCTCTCTCTCTCTCTCTCTCTCTCTCTCTCTCTCTCTCTCTCTCTCTCCCTCCCTCCCTCTCGCTCTCTCTCTCTCCCTCCCTCTGCCCCTCTCCCCCATGCTCACTCTCTCTTTTAAGTAAAAAGAAAAGAAGAAAAGAAAAGCAGGTACATAGCAACTTGGGAAATGATAGCTTTTAGACAAGTGCACATGGACTTACAGTTTGGCAAATCAGTCCTGAACACTAAGGTGCCCAGGACCTTGGTCCTCCAATATTTTCAGAAAGAGAGAGGCCGATATAAGACTATGATTAAAGGCTTCAATGCAGTTTGGAATTACTTCTACTTCTGCCCTAAATTGAATAGCAGTGAGCTGTAGCAAATCTCTGCTTTGTGTTTTCTGATGAACATGTTACGGTTTCAAACACCACAAGTGGGAAAAGGTGACTCAAGAGCACAGCAGGACGTGATCTTAGGCTCTGCTGCTCCCACCAGGGAGCCAACCAGGGAGTTCCTGATTTCTGAATACCGGGCTAACGTCCTCCTCCTGAGTTCACTGAAGATGGGTGAGTCATTCTTCCATGTCTCAGTGTCCGGCACGGTGCTTATGCCTAATATGTGGCAAGTGCTCAGTAAATGTTAACCTGAACATCGCTGTTTGCAGACCTTGATTTCTTAGGGGGAAGAAACCACTTAAGTCTCAATAATTTCAGAAATGCATAACTACCATTTTACCAAACTGCTAATTTTATAGAGTTCTCCTGAATTAGGTAAATAAAAATTGTTTCACATGGTTTTCAAGTTCAGTGACAAGGGAAAAAACAAACTACTTACCCCACAGCAGCACGAATCATTTTCAGTGATCGACGTCTGCATCCTCAAACTGTCCAGCAACTGTTGGTGTAGTATCTACCTCCATCCCATCTGAAGAAAAAAAATCAACCGCTGAGCAAAAGTCTACTGAGCTCTTCAGCCAGGTAAAGGTTCAACCCATATATCACCAGAAGGAAGCTAGTGCCCTCTGTTGGTAACAACTGCTATTGCTTTCTCTTCTGAAAAAGTAACAAGGAACGAACCAAGAAAGAAAAATGCCACCTGTACATTTAACATTAAGTTAACTTGTAAGTTCTCAACATCAACACTAAAAGAACACTCGGTAAGAACTTTTGAATGCAGTGAGCTCCAACTGTTCACTCTTCACAGAACTGTGCCGGGGATTTACTGTGTGACATACCATTATTAAAGGTATAAAAGTCCTATCTTTACAAAGCTTATGACATGATTTTGAGAAAAGACAAAATAAGTAGAGTGAGGTTCTTGCATATCTGTTTTTCTCACTTCACAGGGAAAACAGTGTGGAGGAGGGAGGAAAACGGAGAAAATCCCTCTAGAAAGAGTTGCTTATAACTGCTTTTTCTACTTACTCACCTCCCATTCACCCTGTAAGTCTTTAGCCCACAACAAACTGGCTCCTTCCTGAGTCCCTTGGCATCTGGACAGGCAGCAGGGTATACAAATGTAATATGTATCTAAAATTACCTCATCATCTTTCCACATAGAAAGGTTTCTTTTGAGGAGCCTGGGTGGCTCAGTCGGTTAAGCGAATGACTCGATTTCAGGTCAGGTCAAGTTCTCATGGTTCATAGGATCCATGAGATTCTTTCTCTCTCTCTCTGCCCCTCCCCTGCTGACACTGTCTCTGTTTCTCGCAAAAAAAAAAAATAAGCAAACTTAAAATTAAAGAAAAGTTTCTTTGGGACGCCTAGCTGGCTCAGGTGGTAGAGCATGCGACTCTTAATCTCAGTGTCTCAGGGTCATGAATTCAAGCCCTACAATGGGTGTGGAGTCTACTTAAAATAAAAAAAATAAATACATAAATAAAAAAGAAATGTTTCTCTTTCCAAACAGTCTTACTAAAGGATACCTCTCATCTGTCGAATCCAGAAACCCCTAACACATGTCTAACTTCTGTTGCTTCTCTCTTAAACATCTCTCAAATCTGTTAAGTCTTGTGACATTCACTGCCACTACCAAATGCGGGCCACGATCTCTCATCTAATTTAAATCATAAGTTACTTAACAGAGTTTCTCTTCTATTCTCCAGTATTTCCCTCTGCAATTAATTTTCCATATCAGAGCCAGAACTATCTTCTGAAACATTAAGCAAACTAAAATTCTTCATTTCACATTCTCACCGATCTAAACATAACACTGATCTTCTTTAACAACTTTTCAACTTCCTTTAAGGTACAGTCCAGTTCACTACTCCACCTTTATCTGTTGCTATAGTAACTCCCCTTCACACTCAGAGTGCCAGACACAAACAAACAACTTTCAGTCCCCCAAAGCTGAATAGTCTCTTGAACTTTTGCACACGGCTGATCCTGTTACCCACCTCTCTCCCCAGCCTGCATGCAATCCCCCTTCACCTAAGTCACTTTTATTCCTCTTTCAGATCTTGGGTTTAGATGTCACTATTCAATGAAGCTTGAATCTCTCTATCCAGGCTGGGTAAAGAGTCCAGCTTCTGGTTCCACAGCTTCTCAAGCTTCCCCTATACTCAATGCTATATCACAGTGTACTAGAACTGCCTAATTAGTTAACTTATTTTTCTCTACAGAAGAATGCCACTGACGTGAAGACAGTAATCTCATCTCTCTTGAGCACTGATGTACTCTCTGTACCTGGCATAGTAGCTCAATACACACTTCTTACAGAAATAAGCACATGAAGCATTGAAATGCCACAAGTAGATAGGGTGTATTTAAATGGCAAAAAGATTGAAATTTACCAAGGCAGATTTCAAGTGTTCTCACCACAAAAAGAGGGTAACTGTGTAAGGAGATGGATATATTAATCGGCTTAACCACAGGAATTATTTCACTATGTATATCAAAACATCTACGGGGCCAGATGGCTCAGTCAGTTAAGCATCCGACTTTGGCTCGGCGGGTCATGATCTCATGGTTCATGAGTTCAAGCCCCGCATTGAGCTCTGCACTTGCAGCTTGGAATCTGCTTGGGATTCTCTCTCTCTGCCACTTCCCCACGCACTCTTTCTCAAAAATAAATAAACTAAAAACATTTTTTTAAATAAAAATAAAAACATCTTGTGGCATACCTGAAATATATATAATTTTTATTAAAAATATCTTTCAAACAAATCAAATTAAAAAAAAGAAACGCACAGGTCAAACTAAATAAATAAATGGCAAAAAGAATGACATGGATACTTAGGACCTAAAGATGGGGAATTGTACAGGCTGAAAAAGTTTTATATATAGGCAACTCTCGATATGCTAATAAGGCTTAGGAACAAAGACCAAATTCTCATTTCAGCAAAAAGTGTAGTGATCATAAAATCATTTGCTATAAAGCATTAAATAAGGAACTTTACAATTTAAAAAACGCTTCGGTGATGAAAGCCTTTTCAATGTCCAAGGACACCCTCCCGTTAATCACTGTAAAAAAAAAAGTAACATCTTGGGGTGTCTGGGTGGCTTAGTCAGTTAAGCGTCCAATTCTTCATCTCAGCTTAGGTCTGAGATCAAGCTTCTGATCAGCTTAGGTCTTAATCTCAGGGTTGTGAGTTCAAGCCCCACATTGGGCTCCATGCTGGGCATGAAGCCTACTTTAAAAGAAAAAGAAAAGTAAGATCTTGAACTCTTTCTGCTAAGAGTTTGGTAGAGAACTAGAAATTATCTGAGCCATCTCGCCCTACAGCCTATGTTAGAGGCTCACCAACTAGGACTTAAAATGGAAAGAATACGCAAGGAATAACTATGATCTGAAGCCTAAACTTTTCCAAATTAAAATATCCCAGGACTTCAGGACCCCCAGGTCAACATGCTATGTGCATGAGGATACTGATCCCAACATTATGACAGAAACTTACATGTACCAATAAAAGAAAAACTATGGTAACTCTCTTTAAGAACGTTCTGTATCACTAAAAATTATAAGTGGTAAGACTCTATAGCTACATAAAATACCAGTAAATACATTAAATACAGGTAAGATGCAAGAAATGCTTATACAGGACCTGGTAAATTCTTTTTGCATATTAGCTCATTTATTCCTCTCACCCCCTATTAGCTATTTGACCTCGAGCAACTTATATGATCTTTCTGTGCTTCAGTTTCTTCATCTGTGAAATAGGGACCACAACAGCATTCTTGGAAGGATTAAACGAGTACATATGTGTAATGTGCGGAAATCAGGGTCTGGCACATAAGAGCAGGACCTGAATGTTCTATTGAGAGTAACAGGAACAACACTGGAGGTATCTGGGGCAAAGGCAAAGTTGTCTCTTCAAAGTTAGAATTTTATATGATGAGTATCAGGTGATCACTGAGGGAACAGTCCTATATAGAGGTGACCACACAGTGTTCTCAGAAGATTAATACGGCACAGTGAGCTGGAGGCAGGGGTGATCGAGGCAAAAGATTTACTACCGTAAATCCAGTGTGAGAAGACAAGGGCCTAGGACTGAAGGATAACAGTAACCATAAGGAAATGTGAAAGTCATTTATTTTATTTTTTTAATGTTTACTTTTGAGAGAGAGAGAGAGAGAGAGACAGAGACAGAGAGGGAGGTGGGGAGGAGCAGAGAGAGGGAGACACAGAATCTGAAACAGGCTCCAGCTGCTGAGCTGTCAGCAAGATCATGACCTGAGCCAAAGTGGGATGCTTAACCGACTGAGCCACCCAGGTGTCCCGTTTTTGTTTTTGTTGTTTGTTTGGTTTTTAATGTTTATTTATTGAAAGTCATTTAAACGAAAAATCCATAGAACTCAGTATTGCACTAGAACAAGGAATAAGAAGTAAAGGCTGCGCCAAAAGAACACTTCAATATTCTGACTGAAATAGGTACTCAGAAAAGCAAACCAGTCTAACAGGGGAAGTATTTACAAAGAAGATTACAAAGTAGAGACAACTGAAACAAACCTGAAAACCACTTGTTTAAGGTCTAGAAGTTTGTCACAAAACAAGAACCCAAGTTTACTGAATGCTGCCTAGCCCTTTAAATCAAGTGACTATCCTAGTTTTGCATATAATCATGTAGGAATTCATTTTAAAAAATAAAAACAGCAGCACTGATATGTACACACATATATACACATGAGCAAACAAATAAAAGACTGGAATAATATGCAACAGAAAAATTAATAATGTCTCTCAATTATAATTAAACTTGATTTTTCATTTCTTCTTTGCCTGTGCCCATTTAAAAATTTTTTGACTGTGAACAGACTATTTTTGTAGTTGGGGGAAAAAATGAAAAACAAAACAAAACAAAACAAAAAAACCCTAAAAAAAAAAGTTGCACAATTCTGAGATTTCTCTGTCTTAAGTTTCCAAAAGAACGTATATACCTCTCTGTAACTTCCCTTGTTGCTCAAGTGACCATCTATTTGCACTGAAAGAAAGGATACTCACCTTCAAAATCTCTTACTGAATCTTCTGTCCGAACTCCAGCCATGTTATACTGGCTGCTCACAGACTGAGAAAGCATTCCTTCTAATCTCTCCAATGTGGCTTGGCCTTCTGCTGTTAGATGGGATAGTCCTTCTTCATAGGTGTAAAATGTAGGGATGTCTCCCTGCCCTTGTTCTGAACAAATAAAATGCTTTTAAACTATTATAATATGATTAGAAAAAAATGGATAATCAATAATGCATTTACTGTAGATACAGTTTAAAAAGGCTTCCAGGAAAGTATTTTTCAATATTTGTTTAATATACACATATGTAGGTCATCAGTTAAATACAGAGATGCGAAGAAAATATATGAGAAGGGATCCCAAAAGATAAGGGGTCAGTAAACAGCAATTCTTGAAAAAAAACAAATGTCCAGGGACTAAAAGGCAAAGGGGGCGTTCCTAAGGCCATTATATTATCCCAAGGTGGGAACTGTATAGTGGAGTGCAAATTTATTTGATATTAATTTGTACTGATGGTTCTTTCTGGATTACAATGTATGCTTCTTGTAAAAACTCAAATTCTGGCAAATATAAAAACGATAAAAAAAAAAACAAAATCATTCGAAAATGTCTGTGAAGATGAGCATGTATTCAGATATATGAAGAAGAATTCCAGAACCGAGTTTGTCTCAGGTCAGGAAGAGGGTAGTATCGAGGAAAGGGCTTTGGACAGCCAGATCGGCGGCATGAGAGTGGTGGGAAAAAGAAAAGAGAACGCAAGTTACAGGACTCTACCAGGCTAGCGACTGCGTTCTGGTCTGGGGAGGCAAAGTGAAATGCTCTTAGATAAGTGAAGTACAGTTCTCAGGGAAAATGTCTTGGGAAGCGAGCTCTTTGAAGGCGTATGTTAAGGAAGGATGGTAAATGATACAGGTTTCAGGTGGTGGAAGGAAAATGCTTATTCTCTGGGAGCAGCTGCATCAACTTAAAAGACTCTCCCACCCACCAACTTTCCTATCGACCATTTCCTTCCCTTCTATTCACCTTTATCCATTTTCGGACCTCAATAATATCTACTTTTTACCCTTAAGCTTCAAAACGAATTGTGCCATTCACTTTTATCAACCACACTATCTGAGTAATAATCCCATACCTTTGGTAAAAACAAATGCTTAAAATGAAACACACACATTTAAAAAAATCCATTTCACTAACCATGTGCTTCCACATCATACTCTTCTCCATCGTAATCATCTGAATCTTCATCTTCAGGATCTGGATGCAAAGCCTGGCATTCACACATTGCTGTGAACATTGCCTCCACTGCACAAGGAAATGAAATTGTAACAAACATTCTTTTCTGGCCTGTGTATAGTAAAATTTTAGTAATATAACCACCAGTGCAAATCAATTCAATGAGTAGACAAGAAATGTACCAGAGCCGCACTATTTACAAAACCTGCCCAATCAATTCCAAGCAGATCAATCTTGAGAAGTGCTTGATGGCAAGGGACAAGTCACAAAATAATTAAGAGTCCATTTCAAGACAATACTGAGACCTCTTTAAGCCTGGCTGAATTTTCTTGAGAAAAAGAGCCAAAATCCTGGTCAGACGGCTGCTATCAGGGTGAAGCCCCTTTCAGCTGGTAAGGCTCTTTCCAGCTCTCCTGGCATCATCCACTTTGGAACTGCCCGGACGCCTTCCCCTCTATTTGGTAAGATTCGAAGTCAACAGCATCATGTCAATAAAAATAACCACATTTCTCCACTCACAAAACATACCAAATAATATGGTGTCTCCTATACTCTCACTACATTCACAATCTTTGATATTAATAGATCTGGTCCTCGATGATAGGACAGATGTTAAAATGAAGAAAAGGCAACAGAACAGAGGTAACAAGGGTAAAGGTAAACAGGCTGTGGAGATTGCCTGACGCATAAAGGGAAAAGGATCGATTCCATAGCACACTCACGTGCTGACTTATCACTAGGCACAAATCTAAATTCAGCAATAGGTTCAACATCTTCATCACTATCATCGTCGTCGTCATCTTCATCTTCTTCAGCAACAGATTCTTTTGATTCTTCTAGAAAGGGAATAAAATTTACTTTTTAAATGATGTTTAAGGGTGCGTGGGTGGCTCAGTCAGTTAAGTGTCTGACTGTTGATTTTGGCCTAGGTCATGATCTCATTGTTCCTGAGATCGAGCCGTACGTAGGGTTCTACCCTGTCAGCACGGAGCCTGCTTGGGATCCTTTCTCTTCCTCTATGTCTGCCCTCTTCCCCTGCTCATGCACGAACACTTTCTCTCTCTCTCAAAATACATAAACACTTATAGATATAGATTTTTTTTAATGTTTATTTTTGAGAGAATGCCAGCAGGGGAGGGGGAGAGAGAGAGGAGGATGGAGGATCTGAAGAGGGCTCTGTGCTGACAGCAGCGAGTTTGACGTACGTCTCAAAACTCATAAACCATGAGATCATGACCTAAGTGAAAGTTGGATGCTCAAACAAACAAACAAAACTGAGCTATCCAGGCACCCCCATAAATAAAATATTTAAATAATGATGTACACTTGTTTTGGAAAAAAAGAAGCCTTACAAAATAATTTCTTAAAGGATGTTTACTGATGTATCTAAATACTGCAATAGTTTTTACTTCAAATCATAAGAACATGGTGACTAGAAAAAAGATTGTGTATTGCCTCTCTGATCTAGTCACACTGCACTTCACCGAGCACTAGGGATTCCAAGCCTCCTTCGGGGTCACGGTGGGGTGAGGAGACCCAAACAGTCAGGCCTCTGACAAGTACAGTTCTATTATTCTCTGGTTCTTTTACCTTTCACCATGGAACAAAGGTTCCGAGGCAGTTTGTAATCCATCAACGTGACTTATCACTAATACTTTACAGGTGAAAAAACTAAGGCCCACACAGTTAACTAACCCAACAGATAAAATTACCAAAGTCTGCAGGCAAGAAAAAAAAATACAAATGTTCAATAAAGAGCACTAGAACATGCTACTGGTAGGAGAAATTGCTACAGCTATCCTGGAGGTGTGTATGTCCTACTACCCAGCAATTCCTCATCCAAATAAATATTATGTACACAAGGAGTTTGTACATAAATGTTTACTGAAGTACTATATGTACTAGTGAAAATTTAAAAAATAAATGTGGATTAAAAAAACAGATGTATTGTAACCTGGTCATATTATGTCTTCTACATGGACAGCAGTTTAAAAGAACAAATATTTATATGCATCGAATGGCATACAGGGGTGCCTGGCTCAGTTAAGTGACCAACTCTCATTATGGCTCAAGTCATGATCTCACAGTCGTGGGATTGAGCTCCACATTGGGCTCTGCACTGACAACTTGGGATTCTCTTTCTCCCTCTCTCTCTGCCCCTCCCCTGCTCTCTCTTTCTCTCAAATATAAATATATAAACTTTTTTTTTTAATGTGTAGAATAAATAATGTAACAGTGAAAAAACTAGTCGTGGAATATATAGAAATAGCACTTAGCAATTAAAATTTTAAACACAAAACCATTACATTGCCTATGGATTTGTGCGTTCTTGGTAAAAATCTAAAAACTTAGAAGGGAAAGACACATACCACCTTCAGGATAATATTTAATTCGGGAGACAGAACAGGGAACAAAATGGGGAAAGTATGAAAAGGATTCTAACAGTATTAATACTGTTTTATTTCTTTAAAAGACTACAGTAGTTACGAAAAAAATGTCAGAATTTACGCTAGATAATAAATAATGAAAATTTTTTTCACTCTCAGCACATTTTGATGTTGAATTTCACAATTTAAAAAACTAGGTCAGGAGCGCTTGGTTGACTTAGTCCGTAGAGCTTGAATTCAACTCTTAGTCTTGGGGCTTTAAGTCTGAGCCCCACAATGGGTATAGAGATTACTTTAAAATAAAATCTTGGAACACCTGGGTGGCTCAGTCAGCTGAGCGTCCCACTCGGCTCAGGTCACGATCTAGTAGTTCCTGAGTTCAAGCACTGCATCAGGCTCCATGCTGACAGCTCAGAGCATGGAGCCTGCTTCAGATTCTGCATCTCCCTCTCTCTCTGCCTGTCCCCTACTCACACTGTCTCTCTCTCTCTCAAAAATAAACAAAAAAGTAATAATAACAAAATTAAACTAACACAATATAGTATACAACTTCTCATTTAGTTACACTTACCAAAATAAACACAAGTTTAAATTTTGTGCCAATTTGTTTCTCGTTTGGAATACTTATGACCCATTGTCCACAATCCCCTAAATGGATTTTTTTTCTCTTTCTTACACCTTCTTTCATTACCTTCACTAGATTTTTACGAATCTCTGTAATTATTTCCAACAGCAAAAAACTTGGGGAATCTTGTACCATAGGGCTTTTCAACCTTGGCCTATGAACACTTGGACTGGATAATTCCTGGCTGTGGGAGGCTGTCCTGTGCTTTGGGAGATCCCTGGCCTCTAACTACCGGATGCCAGTAGCACTCCTCTCGCCTTCCTGTCATGAAAATCGAAATGTCATTGTCCAATGGGGTAAGGGGGCACCCAACACTGTCCCCCACTTAGAACCACTTCTGTAATAAAATGAAACAAAAAAAACCACCCAGCTTCTACACTAAACGCATGGAACCACAAAGTATACTGGTCCAAGCCTTTAAGGGTGCTGAAAGTAAATATCTTTACAAAAAGAAGCAGTAAACAAATGCAAGAGGAAAAATAAGAAATATAAATTCACAATAACTGAATAATTCTAAGTGCAAACATATAGAAGGTAAAAGAGCAGTGTCAATCATTTTACTGAGCTGAAATTTTGCTTAATAAACTATTATCCAAAATGGGTCAATGGTTTGACTATTACCTTATGATCAAAGACTGCTTTTTAAATATATGTAATATTCTACCAAAGGAAGCTCAAGATTAAATTACACCACACGTACCTCCAAACTTGGCATTCACCATAACATACAAATGCTCTCGTGGATAGGCATTTAGGTCCCTGGATACCGCGTGCAAGCTAATGGTGGGGTATTCCAGAGAGAATCCTAATCCAGAGCCATCCAACCAGGACAGGCGGCTGAAAAACATGTGTAAAGTAGATTAATTTAAGAAATCAAATCCTAGCTTAATCTTAAAGTTTATAAAGTTCATCTTGGACACTTTTATGCACGTGGAATAAATTCATGCTTAGGGTTTATAAATATTCCTGAAATAAGAATATTCAGCAGCAGGAACTGAATTTCTTTAAAACCAATTCTGTTAAGTTCTCCTCTCCTCTAGGTAAAAATTCAGGAAGATCTGAAATGCAATCTCTGAAGTCACACGTGTTTCTATGCCTTTCCCACTGGCTCTATTTGGAAGGCCTTCTGGTGCCTTGCTTTTGCAAGCCTCTTCCACTGGTTAAGTCCCAGCCCTTCCTCGAGCCCGCCCTCCAGTTATCCCGTCCATAAGGCTCTCTTCTTTTTCTGGACTGCACTTATGCCCAATAACAGGCCACTGGGCACTGAACTCCGTGGCAATGAATCTCATATGTAGCCTGACAGAATGTGAGCTACGGAACAGAATCTGTCATATTCCTTTATTTCACATTCTTCGAACCCACTAGCACAGTGCTCAGTATGTAAGTATGCAATAAACACTTGGGAGTCACCAATTTCTCTACATTAAATGACATATACATGAAATGGCTGTAATCAAATTTACCACTAGTTAAAAAATACTTACCTCATGGAAAGACTTTACGAAGGCTTTCATTTATTCTGTGGTTTTAAAAGAAAGCTACAAATAAGCAAAGTCTAGTTTTCCCTCAAAAATGGCCAAAAGGAAATATTTTATTGGTATAATAAAGGAGAGTTATCACCAAAATCAGTATGTTGAGTCTTGAGTAAAGGCAGGCTAATTTTTTGGCAATACTTCACCCATCTGGAGATGTACCACTCAGCAGGGCAAAAGTTTTTAAAAAGTAGCAAAAGATCCTTAAGAAACTACACACAAAAATGTTAATGCGATCAAAAGTTAATGCAATATATTGCCTGTTCAGGGCTGGAGAGAAATCGATTCTAAAATCGATTGTAGTGACAGGTGCACAGCTCTGCAAAGAGACTAACAACCCCTGAATTGTATACTATGTAGATTATCTCAATAAAGCTTTTATTTAAAAAAATAAAAAAATGAATGCAGTAATACTCCCATATCATTCTATTTTCTATATAATTTTAACAAGTCTGGTTGTTCAACCTCTAACCAAGCAAAAACAAACACAAAAAACGAACCTAGGACTCCCTTGGGCAAGAACGACAGTGAAGCAGTCTGAGATCATTCACATTTCCATCCAACACGTGTAGTAAAAAAAAGAAAAAGGGGGGCACCTGGGTGGCTCAGTCGGTTAAGCGTCCGACTTCGGCTCAGGTCATGATCTCACAGTTCGTAGGTTCCAGCCCCGCATCGGCTCTGCGCTGACAGCTCAGAGCCTGGAGGCTGCTTCGGATTCTGTGTCTCCTCTCTCTCTGCCCTTCCCATTCTAATGCTCTACTCTGTCTCTCTCTCTCTCAAAAATGAATAAACATTAAAAAAATTTTTAAATAAATAAATAAAAATTAATTAATTAATTAAAAAAAAAAGAAAAGAAAAGAAAAAGGAAACCTGGGCGTCTTAAAATGATAAATCTTAAGAAACTTAAAGAGGTAAAAGCTCTGGAAGTGATATTCCAGAATGATTCATCCCATTAGTTCCAAAGAAATATATTTTATTTTTGTAATTAGATTGTGTGTACTGTAGGTGCCTTTCGTGTCCACTGCTTTCCTCTTAATGTGCAGATGAAATAGTGCTCACGTCTCAAAGAAGTACTGCCAGCCCCTTACTAAAACTCTATTATTTTAAGCAAATAAACCCCCTTTCTCACCTCAACAATCCCCCAGAAATTATCACAATTCAGAAAGCAGTGCTCCAAATTTGGGTGTCCAAACTGATTTCAAATATTTACAGCCACCAAACTTTAATGACTCAATTAGAAGATGGGAAAACTGGGGGCGACTGGGTGGCTCAGTTAAGCGTCTGACTTCGGCTCAGGTCATGATCTCACGGTATGTGAGTTTGAACCCCACATCGGGCTCTGTGCTGACAGCTCGGAGCCTGGGGCCTGTTTCGGATTCTGTATCTCCCTTTCTGTCTCTGCTGCTCCCCAACTCATGCTCTGTCTCTCTCTCAAAAATAAATAAACATTAAAAAAAAAAAGATGAGAAAACTGAAATATAAAATAGATCCAGGGCCTATCAAATTAGAATCTTTCCTTTAAAAAGCATATAACGGGGCACCTGGGTGGCTCAGCTGGTTAAGTGTCTGACTTCAGCTCAGTTCATAATCTCACAATTCCTGAGTTTGAGCCCCACGTCGGGCTCTGTACTGACAGCTCAGAGCCTGGAGCCTGCTCTGGATTCTGTCTCTCTCTCTGCCTCTCCCCTACTTGCACTCTCTCCTCTCTATCTCTCAAAAATAAATAAACATTTAAAAAAAATTAAAAAGCACATAATAATTGCTCGGTAGTTCCTTATAGTTGGACATGGATATGCGCTCTACAGAAGAAAAGCGAGTTACACTTAAAAACATTTACTCTTATCACTATGTTCTTACTCACTTTTCATATATTCTAGAAGAAAAGGTCATGATCTTATGGTTCATAGGTTCGAGCCCCACATCGGGCTCTGTGCTGACAGCTCTGAGCCTGAAGCCTGCTTCTGATTCTGTGTCTCCCTCTCTCTCTGCCCCTCCTCTGCTCGTGCTCTATCTCTCTTGGTCTCTCAAAAATACATTTAAAAACCATTAAAAAATTATTTTAATAAAAAAATAGTAAATGCAAAGGAGTGTTTTGCTAATTTCCAACGCTTTTGGAAGTATGATCATTGTACTTTATTCCTGGCATGAGATGAAAAACAGGATAGAAAGATAAAAGAGTATAAAGCCTTGAATTTGGGTGGACTTAGTTATTTGATTTAAAATTAACTTTGGCATAAAATATAAAATATAATTTAATTACCAACTTTATTTTACCTGTTGAAAACGACCTATTTTGAATGATCCCTGCCTCTGATCCTTACTTGGGTAAAAAAGTCAACTTATAAGAAAACTAAACTTTGAAAATAAGCCTGAGAGATCCCTATCACCTAGTACACTTCTGAGAAACTACTTAAAACCAAATCAGATCCTATTCCTCTTTGCCTAAAATCCTAAAATAATTTTCCCAAAGCCTTTGGGCTACAAAGCCAAGCTCACGGAACACGGTTCTCTTCTCCATCTTGATTATTTTTCCACTCTTTTCCACTCATTAATTCAGACGAAGAACTGCTAGATGTGTGTGTTTCATACCCTGGCACACACAATACGGTTTCTCACTCTTGCCTCTGAGCATCCTGTTTCTTATAAATAAAACGTTTCTCCTTAGCCCCACCTCATTCACCCAGCCGTTAGTCCTCATTTCTCAAACCCTCTAGGGAACCTTCCCAGTTTGCTGAGGCCTTGATTCTATCAAAACTTGGAGGGGCACCTGGGTGGCTCAGTCGGTTAAGCATCCAACTTCAACTCAGGTCATGATCTCACAGCTCTTGAGTTTGAGTCCCCCGCATTGGGGCCTGCTTCGGATTCTGTGTTTTCCATCTCTCTCTTTGACACCCCCCGCCCCCCGGGCTCAGCTCATGCTCCGTCTCTCTCTCAAAAATAAATAAACATTAAAAAACAAAACAAAAACCTGAAAATGCTAGGTAGGAAAGAACAGAAAAGTGGAAAGAGACCCAAGGAGGTAATGCCAACCGTGAGTAAAAAGGGATGAACGTAGGTGTCCACGGTACTCATAATATTCTAATCTTAACCTAGCTGGTGGACATACAAGGGTTGGTTTAATTATAACTCTTTAAACCATCCATATATCATGTATATTCTTTGTTGTATGTGTATTTCACAAAAATATTTTCTTAAAGAAGGTAAGACATTTATTAGTGAAAAGCTGAAATGAAAATTTTTCAGACATATGAGAGCCTAAAAGGAGTTTGTACTTCTTCAGTATGGTAACTGTATTGTTATAGAGAAGGTCCTTGTTCTTCAGAGATTTTGGCTATTTACAGTTGCTGTGACAACACGTCTGCAACTCCTAACCAGCTCAGGAAAAAAAAGATAAATGTGGTAAAATGTTAATTAACAACCCTTCCAATTTTTCTTTAGGTTTGAAGTTTTTCAAAAAGAAAGGCAAGCACGGGACCTTGTCTTCCTTCCCCAAACAGCAGTTAAATTACAGAAGGAGTCAAGACACAGAGAAGCCGTGGAGAAAAAGGGATGGCCAGCAACCTACCTGTGCTGCGCTCTCCACCACTTAAAAGAAATTGCTCTCCCCAGATCATTAAAGATCTCGTCATTACCCAACAGATGCTTTTCAGGTTTTATTTGACTGCTCCTCCCTCTTGGCTATTCTCAGGTCTCTTCTTCCATAACCTACCTCTTAACGCAGATGTGTCCCCAAGGTTCTATCGTTGGCCTTCTTCTCTTCTGGGGTATCTAACCTATCCCCCGTGAGTAGATGCTAACCTTTACTGCTGATTTCCAAATCTCTTTCACACCACTCTCTCCAGATACACACTCTTATATCCCACTCATCACACACGCCCAGACCAGACTCCTCATCTGCACCTCACCCCAAACTCGCTTTTCCTCCCGTCTGTTATTTCCTGTCTCAGCGACTGGTCAAAAGCCCAAGCTTTGCTCAGGGTTTAGATTTCCCTCAAACCAAGGGTTCTTTACATACTTTCTGGGCCCTCTGTGGTAGGCCTCCCTCCTGACCTTCATCCCCTGGGGGCAAGCCTGGGAACACACTGTTACCCGGCGAAAGAAACCCCGTGTATGTAATTAAGGTTACTAGTCCGTCGTCAATGGAACCGGATATTCTGTGCGGTCCAAGGTAATCGCATGAGCTCCTAAGAGGAGAGAATTTTCCCTGGCTGTAGACAAAAATGATGCAGCCGCAGAAGTCAGACCGTGTGAAGGAAAGGAAGGATTTAAGGTGTCAATGCTGGCTTGATGATGAATGGAACCACGTATCAAGGAAACAGGGACCTCAGTCCTACAACTGTGGTATTTTAGACACGTCTGTCTGTGAAAGACCAGTGCTCCGAGTGGCTGCATAAACGGGTACCTCCTTCTAGGAATGCATATGGGAGTCGGAAATGGGGAAAAACGAGAGATGGGAGTCTGGTCCCCCTGGATCTGACTCCAGCTTGCGTGGGGAGGCGGATGTTCGCCTTCCCACCCACACCTACAGAACAGAAGCTATACTCCTCAACCAAACTTTCAGAATCCTCCACAATCCGCTCCAAACCTTGCCCAGGGCAACACCTCCCGCACCTTTTCACGCAACAGACCGTGCACATAGATGAGCCTCCTCACTCAGGGGCTGGAAACTCAGAAACCTTAAAGCGAGACCTGGAGTCAAGAACCACGCACGCGCCAGACCTCGGGAAAACGGGCAGACAAGAAGCCTCATCGATGAGGGAACTCCGCGTGAAGAAGAGAGGAAGGCTCGGGAGGAGGGGACGCCCGAACAATCGAGTCTTCGCCCCGGCAGAGGCCTCTCCGAGGCGACCCGGGGCACGCGCTCCGCCCCGCAGCAGCCCCCGAGGTCGCGGTGTCGCCCCCGCCCCGCCACTCGGCCGGCGCCAGCAGGGACAGGGCGGCGCGCAGGCAGCCGGCACTGGCGAACAGGGACCCTGCCTACCTCTCTGCGATGTAAAGGGTCCCGGTGCCGAGGCCCTTGCCGTTCAGCACAGCCTCGGTCTCTGGCTGCTGCTGCCGGAGCCCCTCAGCCGAGCCCGGCGGCGGGAAACTTCTGAGGAAGCTCATTGCAGCGCGGAGCGCGGAGACACAGGCCGGGAGCGAGCTGAAGCACGGCCACTCCCGCCGCTCGCCTCGCCCCGCCCCGGAAGTGGTGGCGATCACCCCGGAAGAGCAACTTAGTCCGCACCGGAATCTGAGCCCCATCCACCCGAGAGAGAAGTTCTGGGGCAAGCTCTCAGACGCTTGAGAGGACAGGGCGGCGTTTGTCACGTGACCCCGGCCCCTCCCCCTCGGCATTTCTAAGGCTCCAGGCTTGAAATAACGGAGCTCTCTCCAACGTGCCAGTGCCGGGTTGTCCCAGCAACCCTGTGAGAGAGGAAGCACGATGAATAATAAACTGCTTTTTCCACAGAAGAGGAAACAGAGGCCTGAGCCTTGGACGAGAATCAAAGACCACACTCTTCTAGAGGTTAGAAGACTCGTAACTGGGTTCACGGCTCTTGTGGCCTGCGCGGGCCTCATCCCGGCCTGTCCGCATCTCAACAGCCGCGCCCCCGACGTCAGTCTAGGTCCTGACGCTGCCCCAGTGCCGGAGCCGCGTGTCCCCCGCCCAGTCTCAGGCAGGCGAACGAGCCCAAATTGGTAATTCACTCTGGGCGAAGAGTTGGCCGTGTCAGGAAGGAGATGGGCACTAAGGGGAAAAGGATTAGTCCTTCGGATTTGGAACGCTTGCTTTATTTCTATGGTAGGCACTGAAGAGCGAAGTAATAAGAACAATGAAAACTTTAATCAGAATAATAGCAAAAGGTAACCGAGAGTTATGTGCCAGGCACTGTTCCAGGCACTTTCCCAGTATTATTTCCTTTCCTCTTTATGCCAATTACATGGGAAAGTGACTATGGAGCCAGTTTTAGAAATGGGAGGCCTGAGGCATTAAACCAAAGAGCAAGAGTTTACCATGAGAGAGCGAGAGGAATTCAAGGAAGTCAGTCTCTATCTAGGCCAGACTTTTCTTGCGTAAAATCAGTTTGATCGTACCTGTGCTGTGGCACTGATGAGGCTGGATGGGCAGACATGTGGAGTAACTGTATTTCTATCTGCTGAATAGAGGAGTGTTCGATTTTTTTAATCTGGGATTCGTTCGTTGGTAGAGAGACGGGAGAGGGGCGCGCTGAGCAGGGAGAGTATTGGGAAGTTGTTGCTATAGTATAGGTGAGAGAGTGGCAGTAAGAATGGAAATGGAATGGGGTCTAGAGCTCTTCCAAAGGTAAAGTCCTCAGAACCCGGAGAGAGACGGAGGGACAGAAGGTGGTGAAAATGGCGCAGAAGATGGATGGAGAAGAGAGAGAAGCCAAGGACGATTTCCTGGCTAAGTGATTGGATGCTGGCTCATGTCTCCAAGATGGAGAATCCAGGTGGAGAAGTAAGCTTGGAGAGTAGCTAACAATCTAACTCAGGAAATGGAGAGTTTCAGGGTTCCGTGGGACAGCTACGTGTGGTTGGCTATTTAGTAAAACAGTCAGTGCTTTGCTCACAAACAGAATCCCGCAAATCATGCCGAGAGAAAATTGGCTAAAACCTGTACAATAATTTCGTATCAACTCAACATAGTTTTCATAGTGTCATTGAAAAGCGATTGTCTAACGGCAAAACGTTTTACTCAAGTGTCTGACTGAAGAAAAGGGATCTTAGCTATGACAAGGTGCTCTTCACCTGTTACAGTGACAGGCTCAGAGGACGTATTTAAGCGTATGTATGTCAAAGCAAACAGGCGTATCACCAAGAATTTAAAGAAGGGCAGGATTTGTTCCTTTACTTCCTATATAAATCCCTCTAAGTCTTATAAGCAGCAGGCACTTAGGTCTCACATATCTATAGTGTTTCACTTTTCAAAGGAATGCTTTTCTCACCCGTTCTGTCTTTTAGTCTTCATAATAATTCTGTGAGGTGTGCAGGTAGGGCTGCTATTATGCCCACGGTATAGATGAGAAGACCGAAGAGCAGGGCAATTAAGTGATTTGCTGCAGGCTGCATTACCAGTATGCAGCTAGAAATGAAATTCCTGCCTTTTAATGTCAAGTGCAATGTCTTCACTACAAACCATTACCTTTTGGAACTAGTTGGCAGAGAGGTATAAAGATGTTCTTGTCTCTCGGTGACAGTAAGAATTAAGCTTAATATAAATCCAGTCTTACCAGGATCGTACCCTTGATATGCACTCTTAAGACTCTTGGGGTGCCTGGGTGCCTCAGTTGGTTGACCATCGCACTCTTGATTTCAGCTTGGGTCATGATCCCAGGGTTGTGAGATCGAGCCCCGTGTCGGGCTCTGCACTGACTGTGAAGCCTGCTTAAGATTCTCTCTCCCTTTGTCTCTGCCCCTCTCCCCTGCTTACACACACGCTCCTCTCTCTGGAAAAAAAAAAAAAAGAAAAAAGAAATGCAGGGGGGGGTGTGGCTCTTGAATAAATGATAGAGTTGAAAGAAGGAGAACTGGCTGTCTGTCCCCCGAGACTCCCAGCCTTCCGTACTAGTATCTGACACATTGTGGCTGACGACTGGGACCTCAGTGGGAACTATCAGCCGGAATACCTTTAAATAGCGTCTCCGTGTGGCCCGAGCTTCCCCACGGCATGGCAGCGGGATTTGAAGTGGAGCGTCCCCAAAGAGAGACTGAGAGAAGGCTCGTGCCTCTTCTAACCTAGCCTTGGAAGTTACAGAGCGTGACCACAAGTAGGGTCGGCTGGATTTTTCTTTTTCTTTTTCTTTTTCTTTTTCTTTTTTTAATGTTTATTTATTTTTGAGGGAGAGAAAGAGAGAACACAAGCAGGCAAGGGGGAGAGAAAGAGGACAGAGGATCTGAAGCAGGCTCCATGCTGACAGCAGAGAGCCTGACGTGGGACTTGAACTCACAAACCGTGAGATCATGACCTGAACTGAAGTTGGATGCTTAACCGACTGAGCCACCCAGGTGCCCCTCTTTTTCTTTATAAATGAAATTTGTAGTATTTGATGCCGTAAATGCTTACACCCCTGGCTGCCACCTTGACTACAGCTTTGGGAGACACTTTGAGGCAGAGGCACCCAGCTAAACGGTCCACGTTCATGACCCACAGGAACCATGAGATAATATTTGTTATTTTAAGTCACTAAGTTTTGGGGTAAACCTAGTGATAACTGATAGATTAGCTAAAGAGAAGTGAGAGAGAACCTTGAATAGACTTTAGTCACTGTGCTTCTCCTTATACACTTGACTCGGCAAACCTATGGTTTGAATGACCCAGTGTAGAGTAACTCCCCGATCTCTGTCTCCATCCCCAAACTCTCCTGAACTACGGACTTTTACATCCTGCAGCCTGCTAGACATCTCCATTTGGCGGTTCCACAGACCCTTCTCATTCAGCTTATCAAAAATTGAACTTGTAGGGGCCCCTGGGTGGCTCAGTCGGTTAAGCGCCCGACTTCAGCTCAGGTCATGATCTTGCAGTCTGTGAGTTCGAGCCCCGCGTTGGGCTCTGTGCTGATGTCTCAGAGCCTGCAGCCTGCTTCGGATTCTGTGTCTCCCTCTCTCTCTGCCCCTCTCCTGCTCACGCTCTGTCTCTGTCTCTCAAAAATAAATAAATGTTAAAAAAAAATTTTTTAAAAAATTGAACTTGTAAACTGTGGACTTCGGGTGACAATGATGTGTCTCAATGTGAGTGCATTGGTTGCAGCAAATGTACCTCTCCGGCGGGGAATGTTAATAATGAGGGAGGTGAGGCATGACTGGGGGCAGGGGTACATGGGAAATCTGTGTACCATCTGCTCAGTGTTGCTGTGAACCTAAAATTGCGCTAGAAAATAGTCTTAATAAAAATTTGAATTTACCGGCTTCTCACTCAACTCTGCTGTTTCCCCAGTGTCTTATTATTTGGAAAAATACCACCTTACATTTAGGCGCTCGAGTTAGAAACCTGGAATTTATCCTCACGTCCTTACTCTCCCTCATATTCAGTAATTATACGAATAAGGATAATTAAGTTATTAATTATAATAACAGCAATAAAAACAGTAACTAACATTTATGGAGGGCTTACTGTGTGCTAGGCACTCACCGTTCTAAGCAACTTATGTGTATCAGTCTTCATAGCAACCGTAGGAAATATATGCTGTCATGATTCCTGTTTGACAGATAAGAAAACAAGTCAGGATGAAGTAACTTGCCCAAGTCCATACCTACTAAGTGGCGGAGCTTGATTCAGAGTCTATGCCGTCGGGCAGCAAAGCCTGCATTCTACTGTCTCCTGCCTCCAATCAGCCAAGTCCTGTCACCTCTGAACTCCTGTCTCATGAATCTGACCCACTGTTGCCCACTCAGGTCATCTCTCTGTTAAGCCGCAGTAAGAGCATCCAAACTGGTCTTGGTTTGCCGAACCCAAAGGCCTCATAGTCTTTGGGGAAGAGACACGAGAATCATATTCTCACGTGCGGGGTGCTGTACTGAAGTCTGCACCGAGTGCCGTGGGATGGCTCTGTGAGAACCCGGAGAACTCTAGGAGAACGTGACATCTGAGCTCCATCCTGAGGACAAGGAGTGCAAAGACAAAGAAAGAAAAGCACAGGCAGAGGTGATTCCACTTCATCGCACAAAGACAGGAAGGAGCGTGGAGTGTTTGAAGAATTGCAGGAATTCGTGTGTGGCACGGTGGGGCTGGAAGGCAGGCCAAGATGGGCTGGCAAGGGCCGTGTATATGGCAAGCCCTTGGCATTTGTGAAGGACTTGCCACGAATTATCCGTTACAGATAACATTTTGCTGAAACAATGGTGGGATGAGAATGAACCTAGCCGACTGCCCTGCACATGCGCTCAGCTTCGCTTTCTTGCCTCTTACCATGACTTACGGTACTTTTCCGCTCTCAGAAAATTATACTTCACCGTGTTGGGTTTCTTTTGCGAGGGAAAGGGTGGTTGGAGGAGAGGGTACGATACGCGCTATGGTGATATCCCTGAATTTAAGAATTTGAGAAGGTCTCTGTTACCATACCTGGACAATGCCACATGTGAGCAAAAGTTAACTTTTACAAGGTAATGGGTGATGAATATGAATAAACAGAAAGATAGGTAAAATTAAATAGATGAAGAAAAAACATGAGTCAGTAAAAACTGAGAAAATAAATTAGAAGAGTGATTATGTCTTCTGTGCTAGCCCAGGTACTTATATTTGTTGTGACATCTACATGGGCTTTTAACTTTAAAAGCAATTGCTCCAGGGGCGCCTGGGTGGCTCAGTGGGTTAAGTGACCCACTTCAGCTCAGGTCATGGTCTCACAGTTCATGAGGTCGAGCCCTGCATTGGGCTCTGTGCCAACAGCTCAGAGCCTGGAGCCTCCTTCGGATTCTGTCTGTCTGTCTCTCTCTCTCTGACCCTCCCCTTGCTCACACTCTGTCTCTCGCTCTCAAAAAGTAAATAAAACATTAAAAAAAAAAAAAAAAGGAATTGCTCCTGGGGCACCTGCATGGCTCAGTTGGTTGAGCGCCTGACTTCGGCTCAGGTCATGATCTCACGCTCCTAAGTTCAAGGCGGACGCGGGCTCTATGCTGACACAGCTGAAAGCCTGGAGCCTGCTTCAGTATCTGTGTCTCCCTCTCTCTCTCTGCCCCTCACCCATTCACTCTGTCTCTCTCTGAAAAATAGGAATTGCTCCTATCCCATTGATTATTCGAGCACATGGATTTGAGAGGTTAATCCACTTAATAATGCTTCGCGACTCCAATTGCTTACACACCATGATGCCAGGCAACATAGTCCCCCACTGCATACAGGGTTTTCAGGAGAAGGTTAACATTAAGGTTGTAAGGTTCATTTCAGTTTCCTCCTCCTTTGTCCTTCCATTGCAGGGCAAGGATTATCAGGGAAGATGGGAAATCTTGGAACAGGCCCAGGAAGCAAGTTCAGGCAGTGGTGGCCTTGTTTTAACAAACCATCGAGGTCCCTCTTTTCAATGTATAGCTGGTCAGAATCGCACAGGGCCTCACTTCCCATCAGCAGACATTGTTTCGGATGCCAGAGTGAGTCTGAATGAGAAAGCGACCTAACCCGGAGAAAGCAGCTTATGGTACAGCATACCGGAGATCTCGGGACCACAGGTAGCAATTTAAGAAACGATAAGTTTCAGAGACTAACCCGAAAGGGTCTAGGGCCAGGGAAAATCCTGACTCTCACAGTGCTGCCTCCTCAGCTGCCACTGGCTTTCTCTACGGAAAACCTTCCACGTCCCCTCAAGGCTGCTGCCCACCCAGGAGCAGAGTGTGTCTACTCTTAAAGCTTCCTGCATGCCTGGGTTATCGACTTTTTTTATTTTATTTTTTTTTAATGTTTACTTATTCTTGAGAGAGAGAGAGAGAGAGAGAGAGAGAGGGACAGAGTGCGAGCAGAGAAGGGGCAGAGAGAGAGGGAGACACAGAATCTGAAGCAGGCTCCAGGCTCTGAGCTGTCAGCACAGGGCCCGATGCGGGGCTTGAACTCACTAACTACGAGATCATGACCTGAGCTGAAGTCGGACCCTTAACCTTTTGAGCCACCCAGGTGCCCCTCATCCAGCTTTTAGAGATAATGGGGTGTTTTTTTTGGTTCTATAAACCGACTAATTTGTTATGAAGCATCTTTATTCAGAAAGATCTTAATTTTTTTAATCTGCAAATAAATACTGAAGTGAAAAGCGCTACCATTTTGAGTGGTTATTTCTGAGTGGTGGGACGTGACTATTTAATTTTTCTTACTCTTCTCTGTCTCCTGTAAGCATATATGTATTATCGATAAAGGAAAAACTTTATTTAAAAAGGCTAATAATGGGAAGAACTCTAGGACTTAGAGAATTGGCCTTCTCTGTTATTACGGTTTTCAGATAGAAACCTGAAATGGCTCAGTGGAATGGCTAGTAACTCCTTACCCAAGAAACAGTGAGGCTGAGTGCTTCCTTAGTAGCCTGTAATCTTAGCGGGGGTATTATCTATGCCTTTGCATTAAAAGAAGCTGTAATAGAAAGAATATGGACTTGGAGTCTTAGAAAAAGACTTCATCTGTGAGCCTTGTTTTTCTCATCTGTAAAATGGAAACAATAGTACTTCCTGTGATTAGGTGAGTGAGAAGTGAGATCTGTTATATGTAAATGGCTTAAATTAAGGCATTTTGCTAGGCATTGAGGACTGAGAGCAGACAGCCCTCGCCTATTTTAAGCTCAAACAGTAGATGGAAAAACAATGACAATACAATTCATTAAGCAGGATAATATGAAGTGTACAGCATGATCTAGGAGCACCTAACTCAACTTTAAGGGTGAGGACAGACTTCTTGGAAGGGGTGGTCCCTGAATGGCATCTTCAATAATTCTCCCTTAGAATTAGCTAGGTGAAAAGAAATAAGGCGTGTGATGTGTATGATGAACTCTGAAATGCTGTGACATTTAAATTTGTATAAAGATTCAGCTTTTTAAATAGCTTTCTGATGAAGTACATTTTACATGCTGAAAGGCATAGTCTTTACGGTTTTGACAAATGCACATACAAGTCTATTGATATATAAAATAATTCCATTACCCCAGACGATTCCCTCATTTTCTTCCTAGCAATTACTCCCTCCCCAAAGCAACCACTCATCTGATTTTTATCACTGGAGATTACTTTTGTCTATTCTAGAACTTTTTTTTATTTTTTAAAGATTTTATTTTTAAATAATCTCTTACTTAAAAGAGATTGTGTGTTGTTACTCAAACTCAGAACTCTGAGATCAAGAGTCGCAGGCTGTGTCAACTGAGCCAGCCGGGTGCCCCTATTCTAGAACTTTATATATAAATGGAACTAAACAGAATATATGCTTTTGCTCAACATCTCTTTTACCCAGCATAATATCTTTGAGACTCATTCATGTTGGTAGTCAATCAGTGGTTTGATCTGTTTTATTGCTGAGTCGTGTTCCATTGTGTGAATATACCAGTTTCTTTATCCGTTCTGTTGATGGACATCTAGGCTGTTTCTGATTTTTGTTTTTTTTTTGACCATTATGAATAAAGCTTTGTGAACATTCTCATACATGGGTTTGTGTGTATATAGTTTTCCTTTCTTTGAGATACCTAGGAGTGGAACTGCTGTGTTATAGGCTAGATGGTTTGTCTGCCTTTTTAAGAAACGCCTGGGTGGCTCAGTCAGTTAGGCATCAGACTTTGGCTCAGGTCATGTTTTCATAGTTCGTGAGTTTGAGCCCTGCATCATGCTCTGTCTCTCTCTGTCTCAAAAATATATAAAACATTAAAAAATTGTTAAAAAAGAAAAAGAAACCAGCCAACAGTTTCCGAAGTGGTTTTACCATTTTACATTCCCACCAACAAATTGTATGGGAGTTCTGCTGCTCTGTATCCTTATCAACATTTGATATTGTCTGTCTTTTTCATTTGAACCATTCTAGTGGGTGTTTAGTATATCTTATTGTAGTTTTAATTCATATTGCTCTGAAAACTAATAGTGTTAAGCACTTTTTCATGTGTTTGTTGGCCTTTTGCGTGTGTATATATTTTCAAATCTTCTGGCAATTTAAAAAACAGATCGGCGGGTTAAATGCAATCCCTATCAAAATTCCAATTGTATTTTTTTATAGAAATTGATGAACCGAACCTGAAATTCGAGTTGCCCACAATTGTCAAAATAATGACGTAAAGAAGGAAAAGAAAGAAAAAGAGATTGGAGGCCTTGCTCCCTGGTGTCAAAACTTCCTACGAAATTACAGTAATCCAGACTGGCGTAAGGATAGCTATATAGATCAGGGGAATAAAATTAAACTAAGAGTCCAGAAGTAAACCCATGTATTTCTGGTCCACTGAGTTTTGACAAGGATGCCAAAGGAATCCAGTGAGGGAAAGAAATTTTTGTCAGTAAATGGTGCTGGTACAACTAGATAGCCACATGCAAAAGAATGAATTCAGATCTCTGACCCCTTAAACAAAAGCAATTCAGAACGGGTCAATCACCTAAACTTAAGAGCTAAACCTACAAAACATAAATTTTTGTGACATTGCATTAGGCAACAGTTTCTTAGGTACGATGTCTTAAAGCATGAGCAAACACAGAAGAAAATAAATTGGACATGATGAAAATTAACTTTTGTGTCAAAAGGGCACCATCGAGAAAGTAAAAAGACAAGCTGAAGAACTGAAGAAAATATTTGCAAAGCATCTATTTGGTAAGGGTTGGTATATATAAAGGATTCATAACCGAACAACAAAAATACAGATAACCCAATTTAAAAAATGGGCAAAGGATCTGAACAGATGTTTCTGAAAAGAAGTTGAACAATTGGCCAATAAGCACAGGAGAAGATGCTCAATATCATTAACATTCGGGAAATGCAAATCAAAACCACAGTGAGAAACCACTTCATAGCCAGCAGGATGGCTGTAATAATAGTAGTAGTAGTAATAATAATAATAATAATAATAATAATAATAATAATAATAATAAAAGACTGACAATTGTAAGTGTTCTCGGATGTGGAGGAACTGGAACCCTCCTGCATCGCCAGTGGGAAGGTAAAAAGAGACAGATACTGTGTAAAACAGTTCAGCGGTTTCTGAAACCGTGAAACAAGAGTTACCATATGATGTAGCAACTCCATTCCTAGCTATGTAAGAGAAAAAACATTTCCACAAAAAACCTGTACTCCAATGTTCGTTATTCATAACAGCCCAGGAGTGGAAACAGTCCAAATATCCATCAATTGATGAAGAGAAACAAAATGAATGGATAGGCCATGTAGTAGAATATTATTCATCCATAAAAAGGAATGAAGTACTGATTCATACTAAAACATGAATGATGAAGTCAGTGTGCCTGCATGGCTCGGTCGGTTAAGTGTTCAACTCTTGATCTTGGCTCAGGTTCATGAGTTCAAGCCCTGCATCAGGCTCCACACAGTCAGCACGGAGCCTGCTTGGGATTCTCGGTCTTCCTTTCTCTCTTCTCCCCCCACCCCCAACTCTCTCTCTCTCTCAAAATAAACTTAAAAAAAAATTTTAAAATATGGATGAAGTCATGAAAACATGCTAGATGAAAGAAGTCAGACACAAAAGGCCACATATTATGTGATTCCATTTATATAAAATCTCCAGAATAGGCAGATCCTTACAGACAGAGAGTAGATTAGTGGTCGCCAGGATCAGGGGAAGAGGAGAATGGAGAATAGTAATATTGGGCTAGTAATATTGGGTTTCTTTTGTGGGTGATGACAACTTTGTAACTATACTAAAGACCATTAAATCGTACACCTTGAAATGGTGAATTTTATGGCATGTGAATTATATCTCGATTTAAAAAACCAAGAAGAGGGGCACCTGGGTGGCTCAGTCAGGTAAGCGGCCAACTTCAGCTCAGGTCATGATCTCACGGTTCGTGGGTTCGAGCCCCACATCGGGCTCTGGGCTGACAGCTCAGAGCCTGGAGCCTGCTTCAGATTCCGTGTCTCCCTCTCTCTCTCTGCCCCTCCCCCACTCATGCTCTGTCTCTCTCTCAAAAGTAAACATTAAAAGAAATTAAAAAAAACATTAAAAAACCAAGGAGAATGTTTCTAAATGAAATTTACAAGAACTTTTGGAAACCACTGCATAAGCACATCGAGATTATTAGGAGTGGCTGTGTCTCAGAAAGGACGATCATTACAAAGACTACTTCCCAGCCCGCTCTCCCCCTCTCATATGCCTTTTCTGGCTGTGGGCCCGTGCCTCTCATGGTCCTGATTCTGCTTACGACATCTCCCAGCTAAAACTCCAGCCCTGCCTTCTGGATCAGTCTGAATCTGAAGCCAACTTTCCAATTTTCCAGAATTGAGCCAGCTTGCTTCTCTCTTCATTGTTAGTGAGTCCTCGTTACCATCGAAATTCATCCTTAGTTTAAAAAAAAAAAAAAAGACTTGAAATATAGAAAATTTACTTTATTCAAACTAGAGACAGCACAGGTTCTAATCAGGTTCTATCATCATTAATCAAATGCTTCCTCTTTTTTTTTTTTTTAATAGAGTAAGAACTATTTGAGTGCATGCGTCCATGGTGCAATTACTGGTAACCTCCTAGCAGGCAATAACGCCAAAGAGAAAAGAAAATGGACATTTCAACAGAAAGATATGAAGCAATTGCAGGGAAAAGAGAGAACACCTCCCCTGTTTTAAGTTCAGCTTCCTGTAACAGTCGTTCCTAATGATGGAGTTCAAGTATGCTGCTGAGAAGCCTGCTGGGTTCTCAGAGTTTCTCTGAGGAGTTTCTGACATTTCAGTGAGTCTTCAAATAGAGTTTAACGTTTCTATACTCTGCTTATTTTAAAGACTGGCAGTCAAATAAATAACTGAGAGGCAGAGTGAATGGAAGACAGGGTGGTAGTTTTGTTTTCCAGGATAGAGGTTTGCCTAGAAAGGAGTTGGGTAGAGAGAGGCGGAGATCAGAGAGAGCACGGAGATGTGAGGACCCATCGGAGGCAAGAGGGAAGGGGCCAGATCAGGGACACAGAGGGGATGGGACAAAAACAGGAGACGCTTCCTCCTTGGAGACATGCTGGAGAGAAGGCCGAGTGCGTGAGTGTGGACAAAGTGGCTCCGAAATGGGCAAGAGGAACAATAAGGAAGCTATAGGTGGCCTACACTGTGGACTAGTAGGTTCCTAGTTAACCTTCTATTTGGGATACGACTTTATGTGCTAAAATAATGCTGCAAATATTAAATCCCATCCCCTTAGAGTGTTCTTTCTCTTTGATTTTCATTGAGACTTGTAGGACCTTGAAGAGCTCACGGAAAGTCATTAAAGAGTCAAAACAATACAGGCATTCATTTCACCCAACACTTAATTTAGTTTCCCTATTTGAATTATTTTTAATAATCGTGCCTGTACTAAATGGTCCCAGCAGAGTGCACCCATTCTGTTTTAAAAGAACTCTTCTCCATCCTCTGGTCTCAGCATCTGAAAGAGGGGCGGGCTGATAGCCACTCTCTGGATTCACTCTCAGGCCCAGGAGACTCCTTTAAACTCTCTCGGGGGCTGCCACAGCACCATCACCTCCACTTCACTGAGTCTGTGTAAGTGAAAATTCCAAATAAACCACTGAGAAACATTGTGGCTGGTCATTTCTCGCCAACACAGATCAGCTTTCATTCCGTTAAGTGAAATTCGGATTTAAAAAGTTTACCTATAGGGCGCCTGGGTGGCTCAGTCAGTTGAGTGACTGACTTCGGCTCAGATCATGATCTCAGTTTGTTGATTTCGAGTCTCGTGTCGGGCTCTGTGCTGACATCTCGGAGCCTGGAGCCTGCTTCGGATTCTGTGTCTCCCCCTCTCTCTGACCCTCCCATGTTCTGTCTCTGTCTCTCAATAATAAAAAATTAAAAAACATTAAAAAATTAAAAAAAAAAAGTTTACCTAGTTATTCAGTAATTTTTTAAAGTAATCTCTGTGCCCAAGGTGGAGCTTGAACTCATAACCCCGAGATCAAGAGTTGCATGTTCCACCTGAGCTAGCCAGGTGCCCCCGTTAATCAGTATTTTTAATCAGAATTGCAAATAATGATGAATTCCACAAGTTTGTTGGTAAAAAAAAGAAAAGAAAAAGAGTTCACCATTCACTGTCAATCTTACTATCCCCTAGAATGAGCAAGATCTATCAAATCAACATCTGGAGATGAGAATCATACTCAGGATTGTTGAAGGGCTGCTTCAAGTCATCTGGTCTAACCACTTTTCAAATGTGTTGATCTGTTACACTCCTGCCAAGTGACAGTGCAGCCTACACCCAAACATTCCCTATTGGTGAGAATTCACTCCCAAAGTTATTATTACAGAAGTCTTAAAATTTTTTTCCCCATAGCATAAATGAAAGCCTTTGCCTTAGGGCTTCTGCTGTCTGGTTTAGTTCTGTGCTCCCCGAGGACCACACACAACAGACAAGTCCAGGGTCTCTCTAATATGTCCGTTCTCCAGAGGCTAAAGATGGAACTCTTTTGATAGATAGCCTCCTAATATCTTTTATGCACCTAGCTGGCATACAGCTTTAAAAGCACTTTGGGGGGCACCTGGGTGGCTCAGTCATTAAGCAGCTGACTTTGGCTCAGGTCATGATCTCAGGGTTCGTGAGTTTGAGTCCCACATTGGGTGAGCATGAGCCCCGCTTCTCTCTCCCTCTCTCTGCCCCTCCTGGGATTCTCTCTCTCCCTCTCAAAAAACAAACAAACAAAAAAACCCACACAAAAAAACACCTTTGGGGAAACTGATACACTTGTAAGTTTACTTTCTAGATAGAGAACAATTCACCTGTTCCTTAGAGGACAAACATTTTCAGCTTTCATCAACCATTACTGAAAACTCTTAGCTTCCTATGTGCCATGAAGTTTTAAATAAACTAAATTTGCAAACACATCATGCTAAATACATCAAATTATTTAAATTTTTTATTATGACAATTGACATATATTAAGTGAAAGAAATGACAGAAGTATTATAATAAAACATTTTGAAAGAAAAAGTTACACAATTAGGCCAATAGCCATAAAATAGCTTTAGGCCTGGCTTATAACACCAAGAGTTCTGATCAGACTGTAGTGAGACATTGAACATTTCATTAACAAAAAATATTGGCACCAGCCACAACATATTTTGGTTGTCACTTACAAGGAATATTGTATTTAAACAACTATGCACTGCAATTCTAACACACTAGGTGTTCATACACTGCAGTTAACCCCTGAAGCTTTAAGCTACCGGGAATTCCCATATTTTCCATGCACAAAATTTACTTTGTGCATCATTGGAATCACATTTCCAGTTTTCAGATCTCCCCCCCACCCCCACACACATGCAGTACATTATATGTGGCAGAGAGCACGCCAGCCTCCCCTACTTGACTAAAACGGCACGTTCCTGATTACATCTCAACAGTATTATGCTAACCTTGGAGCTTCAGCTTTAGCTCTCATCTCCTAGAAACAAAATAAAGCATTCTGACAACCTTATTCCAGGAATAATTTTTTATGCATAGGAAAATAAAGCATTTCATATAAGCACGTCTGAAAACCCAAGAGGCATTCTGATCAAATGCTCCCTGAATCCCAGCTACTATTACTTTAAAACCAAATGAAGATTTAACATATACCATTTACAAACTCTGATCTGGACTTTGTATTCTTCACCTGGAAATTCATGATTCCCAGGCTTCACCTCTGAATGGATGACGACAGCAAAGAAACCGATCCCACATTAGCTGACAATAGAGTAAGGTAGTTTAGATAGAAATTATGACACTTAGATGAATTTAGTTCTTTATGAGAATACATTTGTGCTATAAAGGTGATACATTAGAATGGTAAAATTATCAGATGGCAAAAAGCACTGGTGTCTTAAGAAAAGTTGTGGTAAAATGTGCCATGTAAAAGAATGCTAGAATTCGCAACTCTACAAGATTTCAAAAATACATTTCATCAAATGTGGAGAGAATTGGAATTTGAATCTGCTATCCCTTCCAGCAGACAAATACTCCTGTGGAATTCAGTCTACTGAGTAACAAGAACCAAATCAAGCAATTCTAGTTTTTCCTTCTTGTACAGATTGAAAAGAAACCACGCTCTGCCCCAATCCGCCCTGCCTCCCCCAGCACGGGACAGTCCCTTTGAAGGTGTACACAGAACCTTCTGATGGGCTTGGGCAAGCTACAATTCAGATGCCATTATCGAGAAGCTACTTTGCTAAGAGAACAAAACACCAGACCAACAATGAGAATACCCTAATTAGGCATCACGAAAACCACTCACTATAATATGCTGTTAACTGCCAAATTGAGGCTATTTTAGCTGTTCCAAAATTGAAAATTCATTTACACTAAACTAGATCTGTGTGTGCATATGTGTGTGTGCGTGTATGTATATATGTGTTTGTGTATAATTTTCATGCAATGACCTTAAAGCTTTGGAGACAAGGGTTATTAGCCTAATGTCAAGGCTTGTCCACAGAGCAGTATTGACATGCACCAACTCTGCTAAAGGGCAGGAAAATGAAAAAGACCATGGCACAGAGTTTTAAACAATTTTAGGTTTAATTACATAATGCACCTGTAGATGTTCTAGCATAAACACAATTGTAAAAATCTACATCCTATTTTAGGGTATTTTTCCACCTCCCATCCCTTAAAAGCTGTACAGTTATATAAAAAATGTGACTCTCAAGCAAAATAAACTTTTTTTTTTTGCAACATACAAAATAAGTTAAATGATTCAGAAGGTCTTGAGCCATTAAGTATCCCAATGACTGTGTTCTGGCCATCCATAAGCATGACATGCAGCTCCTGGTCTCTGACCAGAACTCAATAAATACAGGTCAAACAAAACCCCAAACACTTAAATTAGATTTCTTTAGAAAGTGATGAAAGTCAAGAAAATATATAATTAGGGTTAACAATTCCATTCTTAACTTACATCATCCAGTGGCAAAATGAACAAGGCAGGTCACTCAGTCCTTAGTGCATTTACTAGCTTGTACCGGTTTGGCAAAAAACACAAATGTACTTCCTTTAAATGTTTTTTTTTTTCTCATTCAAAATGTCTAAGGAGCTTAATAAGTTTCTACTCATCTAATAATTTGTTATGCCCTCTCGTATAACTTATGCATAGGATAGATATATCTTAAAAGTTATTAAAATAAAAATAACATTTTCCTTAACTGAAGTCACAATGTGCCAGAATTGGGGTTTGCAGCATTTCCCAGAAAGAAATCGTGTAAATATAAAACGAAAAAAAAAAATTGAGCTTACATGACCAGAATAAAGGAAAAAAATCCACTCATGTAATCCTATTCTAACCAATTTCTGAGAGGGTTTATCTGAGAAAAAAAAAACAAAAAACCGCATCGAGTTTACAATCTAAAGTGGTTACATACCAAGCACACTACAGTTTGGCTTATGAAGACTGCTTGCTTGCTGGGGAATGACTCTCTCTTCGGTATATGTTACAGTTACTTAGCAATTCTTGGCACTCAAAAAATGTTAAATTATCATTTAAGTCGAAGTGAAATATTTTGAAAACAGACTATTAAGTGTACATATAACATAATAACCCAGTTTAAATATATCGATAGCAAAGGGCCTTGTCTTTCAGGATCGGTATAAAAATAGGAAAATCAGCAGCTGAATTGCCACTTCCAAAGCAGGTTTACAGGTACACACTGGGAATGGTGGATAAAATAGGAATGGATTTTATTCTAAGAAAGTTTAAGAACAGTACTAAGCAGAGGACTAGTTAGATTACAGCAGATATGCAGTCTTGGCATTCTTACTTCTTGGAGAACCAGGAATATTCTTTTAGAATGTCAAACCAAGAAGAGGAACTTCACTATTTTTCTCTAGACTTTCCATAATTAAATGTTCATAATTCCACATCGGTTACAACTCTTTGTCTTAGGTCTTTTTACAATGTCAATTAATGATTTGAAAGATTCATTTTTCATTTCTGCTAACATCGAAAGTATGTATATACATATTAACTTACATATATATATACATACATATATGTGTGTCCTATTACAAAAAAGATCTGGGTCTTTGAATACTTGTTCTGTAGCTGTGAGGCAATCATGGACCTGTTCCACTGTGTTGTTGAAGGGTATAGTTCACTTTTTCTGAATATTAGACTTACAGATTCACTGGGTTCCTTTAGGTCATATAGTAGAACTAGTGAATAGTTAACAACTCTTATCCCCACAAACATAAGCTAAAAAGGCATTCTTAGTAACAAAGTAAATTCCATCAATCCCATTTAAAAATTGGTAACATTTCCCCACCATTTTACCTCAGATAAGTACACACCTACATTTTTTTTTAATACGTATACTTTGTTCAAATGCGTATTATAATAGGGATGGGTCTTATCAACCCAAAGGTGAAAACTGAAGTTTATATTATCCTTTTAAAGTTAACTTGCTTAAAGATGTTTTTTTTTTCAACAACGTCTTTAGCAGTCAAAGTCCTTGGTTCTTCGGCAGGTCATATTAAAAAAAAAAAAAAAGACTGTCAGTAGACATGAAATTATTCTAAACGAAACTCCTTTTTATTCTCTGCATCTGCAACCTTGGCCAACTGGAAAGAGATGTATCAAGGACACCCAACCTCAGTATATCAGATATACCCTTGAAAATACCTCTGCATCATTCTCTAATAAGGTGCCAACAACGGAGAATGTTTTACACTAAACACTATTTCATCGACACAAGTCTACAAAACCAAAATGTGTATTTTTCGGTCTGAGTTCCTTTCATATATTTTACTTGAAAGCTTCTGCTTTGTGAAAATTTGACTAGTTTTCAAACCTTTACGGAAATTGCAAACGAACTATTCTGAGTTCCAAACAGCATCTCCCCTCAATACACGTGCTACAGATTGTGGAGTTTGGACGTTGGGAGTCCATCTGTATTTAAAAAAGGTTAAAGCATTAAAGGACTCTGTTATATAGCAGCTATGATGAATCTAAATCTGCGGTTAGGTCAAGATGTTCTAAACTCAAATGAGCCACTTGTTTATACTCTGTCCAGTTCCTAATGACTGAATTATACCATTGGGTAGAGAACATTGACTTTTTCCTAATTTTTTTCTTAAATTCTTCAAAGCACGTTCAGGTAACAGTTCAGTGAACACAAGCCTCCATGAGGGACTAAATCCAGTCACCAAGCAGCAGAACTGTTTTTGAACTGTTCCAACATTTAACCACCCATAATTAATCTACATAGTAACGTATAAGTATCAGAGGCTTCTGCAATCTCTGTAGATGAAACAGTTAATTGGCTTAATGAGAATGTAAGGTTAGCAGGCCGACATTCACTATCAAGTTCACAAACATTTAATTCAAGTTCAGTAAATTAATAGGCAGCAAAAGTGGTATCATAACCCATGTCAGTGGGACTATGCTAAATTGAATACTCAGTTTTTACTAGAACAACGACCTTTCGCTCTCTGCAGGAGACGGGTAAAAATAACTCCTTATTTCACATTAGGTATCCTGTAAAATAAATAATCTACCCACCGAATACTTCTTATCGCTTGCTTAACTACAGAGTGGTGGAAGCAGGAGCTGGTGTGTCCAGAGGTAGAGACATGGGAGCTTTTACACGGTAGTGGCTTTACCCAGCTGCAGGACAAATGGTAGAGGAAGAACGGCAGGTGAGGCCACCTGCACATTCTAACCACTTACCTTGCACTAGTAGGAATCCTTCTATTGCCTGCCTGTTAGATAGTTAACAACGCTAACATTCTTAATGGACTTTCGAACAAATGAACAAACTTGGCTAGAAAGGAGGCTTGGTAAGTGAGTACAGTTCCTTCCATAACCCTGCTCTACTGTCTGTAAATGTTAAGCCCTTCCCTCCCTTCCAGTGGAACATTGTCTCAAAATAAAAATCACAACTTGCTTGGAACCACATGCTATTGGTGCATCCTATTTTTAGGCTGCTTTCATTATTTTATTTTTTATACAGATACATATACAATGCTAGAATCAAAGCAAAAATATTAATGGGCAGGTACTACAGAACTAAAGTGAAACAAACCAAAACAAACAGAAGAACCAACAAATGAAAAACAACAGCTATAAACTTTCAAGGCCAAAAGATAAGACTTCAGGGCAACACCTGTTGAGGAAGGAAAAGAAGGAGTATAAAGTTTCTAGAGAGGTATTTATAATGCGAGTCTAATGCCAGCTTTTTAATAATAAAAAAGAGAAGTGCTTTACTATACACTGACTAGCACATATAATGCTTAATTTGGAAAGAAAAATTAACAAAGTTCCTTGGGCCAGCAGCAGATATGGTGTGTCCGTTGCCGGCAACAGACACAACACTGGAACAGAAAAACCCAAATCCCAGGGCAAAAGTATTCACAGAAGTAATGGCTGAAGGTTTCAGAATTTGACAGGCAAGGTTTAATCACAAGTGCTACACTTTATACAATGTTATTTATGGCTCTGCCTGAAATTTTACAGCTGTAACAGTAATAAGACAAAGTTCATATTTTAGTGTCAATTACATGTTAGAGATTTAGTTACAAACCCCTTTTTTCTTAAAACAAAGGGCTCATCTTTCATTAAAGCATTGAGATGTTTGAAATGGATGTCATGCCTATTAAGTATATTGGCGGTTCTCAATCGACTGTTGGTCATGTGACTATTAATGAATTTTAATAGAAGTCTAATGGCCAAAGGCCAAAACTACATTCAAACCCTGCTAATATATCCAGGCAGATAGGTAATTCCAATGCACACACATACACACACACATATACACACACATACATGCTAAAACTCAAACTAAAAACCTCCCAAAGGAACTGCTTTGTTTGTAGACTTCAATTTGAAGTAGATACTAAGGGCAAGAATAGACCAGTTACAATTCACCTGAAAATCCTTTCCCCATTTTCAAATGTGCTAAAATACCGCTGTCAGCTTAGCATCTCTTCATGTATGTTATGTATAGATGTATTTCTTTCAAAATGGGATATTTCAGATATTTAAATATTAAGTGGCCAGAAGACCAGAGTTACACTATCTGCAAAGTTTACAGTCCACCTGGGCCTAAAGAAAGACCACATTTATGTCACTAATAACTCTCCATTGATAGTATATTAGATTAGAGGCCACCTCATCACCACTGCATAAAGCTGTTTAAAAAAATTTGCTGCTAGCACAATCTGGTTGTCAAAGCTTCATTATACATTTTACTGTACAAATGTTTTTCAGATGATTTTTTTTTTTAAACAAGGAACTCCGCTATAACAGACACTCAGGTTAGAGTTTTTAATGATGGTACTTTCTCCGCCTCTTCTTTATTAAGTGTGGTTATCTCCAATAGTAAACACGTGGATATCATGGATGCTGTTACTAAATGACGTATGCAGGATGTTATCTACAGTTCTCAAACTGCAACAACACAGACTTGAACTTTTAAACAGTCTGTTAATCATCATCTATGCCATGAATGTTTAAATAGAATATATATTTAATATGAAAAAGCTAAAGCACAAGTGCTTTCTCCCACCCCTAATTCTGTTTTGGGCCCTCGCAGATTCGGAATGCATTCTTATCCACCCTTTTTCACAAAGTCAGGAGAGCTCAGGAAATATAAAGTCAAAAATATACAAATCTTTGTTGTTATTATAATAAGATTTTTTTCCATGAATGAAATTACCAAGGACCATGAACTTGGAAAATGAAAATCAAAAGGAATTTACAGCAATTATTTATCTTCAAAGTTCAAAACTGGTCACTTCACAGAAAGACTTCAGGGTTTGTTGAAATTTTTCTTCTAAAAAGTCATTCTGTAGTGGAGTTTTCTAGGAAAAATAAAACAGCTTTTAATAACTGGCCCGCTGGTGTGAGAGCTACCGTGGAATAAATTAGCACAAAAATGGAAAAAAAGTCTTATAACTGTTCACTATTACAGACATAATCAACAAGGTCAGTCACTCTCAAAAGCTCATCTTCCTCCTCTTCTGGTGCCCCTGCCTCCTGCCCACCACTTGTCCCATTGGGGGCCAGGCTTGCACTGGCTGTGCTGTTGTCCTTGGGGGTCTGAGGCTTCTCAGCTGGCTTGCCAATCAAGTTCTCAATGGCTTTGCCAGGACTCTGTCCATTGGTGGAAGGCAAGTCCACTAAGCTATAGTCCAAAGGGCTCCCCACTTTGCCTACATTTTCAAAGTCCTCTTCCTCATCGCTGTCTATCCGGTAGGGCTTCTTGGTACTCTCTTGTTCTGAGGGCAGGACCCTGGGCTGGCTGTCACGGGCGGGCTGATCTGCATCTCCATGAGCGTTGTCACAACTCTCCTCCTCGTCTGTCTCGATCCGGTGTAGCCGTTTTCGGGATGGTTTGCCTTCTTCTTCCTCATCTCCTTCTGAATACTCATCTGTGCTTCGACCCCGCTTTCGAACTGACCGCTTTGATTCTTTAGCTAGCTCATCATCTTCAGAGTTCTTGGACATATAGCTCTCTAGAATAAACAGCACATTTAAGCCATCGACACAGTTAACCATAACAGATTTAAGTAATGCTCCTTTTCCTCCCATATTCACCCCATGTCCTGCTTTCAGACTTGCTCATAAATCCGTATTTCCCTTCAAACCTGGCCTGATTTCTCCCTCCTCTCAGGTCTGTAACAATCCATGGTATGATCCATAGTGTGCTTTTTAACTAAGATTTTAGGAAAGAGGAAAATCAGATTTCTTAGAGAACAAATATGGAGATAGCGGGGTAACAAACAGAGAAATTACTATCCACTAGCCCTCAGATTATGGAATCATGTAAACAAGCTGATAAGGAAAGATTAAACTGAGCACCCGACTCTGGGCATCTGAAACAGTGCGCTAATAACTCTCAACCTGTGTTATTAAATGTCGTTGGAAGTCCTTCAAGGTTTTCTTTCCTTTGTCTGTACTTACATCTAGGGAGTCCCATCTAATCTCGCGGCTTTGCACCTATATGCTGATGACTCTAATATTTGTTTTAGGCAACCCCTAAATTCCAGACTCATGTATCAACCTGCCTACTCAACATCTATGCTGGGATTCTTTTAAAATTAACTTCTTTTAAAGTAAGCTTCGCGCCCAGCATGGAGCCCCACATGGGGCTTAAACTCACGACCCTGAGATCAAGGCCTGAGCTGAGATCAGGACCTGAGCTGAGATCAAGAGGTGGATGCTTAACTAACTGGGCCACCCAGGCATCCCTATGCTGCGATTTCTAGAAAGCCATCTGAAACCTAACGTGTCCAGAACTAAGGTGCTAACCTCTGCCTCAAACCTGCAGTGTTCTGGTCTCTGCCATCTTAGTTACTGGCAACTCTACTGCCATCACTCAGTCCTCTTTTGATTGCTTTCTTTCCGCCATCGAACCCAACAATATATCCTTTGAGTCTACCTTTCAAAATATATCCATTATCTGACTGCTTTTCACCCCTTTACTACCACTGTCCTAGTCTCACCCACCGTCATCTCTTACCTGGCTTATTTCAATGGTCATCCAACTGGTCTCCTAGATTCTGTCCTTATCCCCTTAAATTTATTCATAACACAGCTACCATAGCAAATTAAAATGCAAGTCACATCATTTCACGGCTCTTCTCAAACTCTTCCAATTATTTCTCCTCTCACAAAAAATAAAATCCAGAGGCGCCTGGGTGGCTTAGTCAGTTGGGTGTCCGACTTCAGCTCAGGTCAAGATCTCACGGTTCGTGTGTTCAAGCCCCGCGTCCGGCTCTGTGCTGACAGCTCAGAGTCTGGAGCCTGCTTCAGATTCTGTGTCTCCCTCTCTATCTGCCTCTCCCCTACTTGTGCTCTGTCTCTGTCTCTCAAAAATAAATAAATGCTAAAAAATATTAAAAAAAAGAATAAAATACAAAGTCTTTACTATACAATGGCCTACTGTGCTATCCAATATGGTAGTCAGTAATCACATGTGGTTATTTTAAATTCAAATAAAAATTAACAATTCAGTTCCTCAGTCAAACTAGTCACATTTCAGGTGCTCAAAAGCCACATGAGGCTAGTGGCTACTATACTGAATAGCACAGATACAGAATATTTCCATCGCTGCCGAAAGTTCAAGCGCATGGCACTGTTCTTCATCTAGGGTTGGCAATTTTCATTTCTATTTTTTGTGAAGGGCAGACCCTATAGTCTCTATTACAACTACTCAACTTATGCAAAAGAAGCCACAGATAATATGTAAGAAACAAGGGGTGTGGCTGTTCCAACAAACCTGATTTACAAAGTCTTTATTTACACACACGGGTGGGCCGTAGTTGCACTACTGCTCTTCATGATCTGACCCCACTGATCTCTGTACCATCTCAAGCTATTCTTCCCTTCACCCATTCTCCTTCAACCACCCTGGCCTCTTCTCTGTTCCCTCAACATGCCAGGCACAGACATGCCTCCAGGCCTTCACATCAGTTGCTCCGTCTGCGAACATCACTCTCTTTTCAGATAAATGCAGGACGCACACTCGACATTTTGCCGGGTCTTTACTCAAATGCGGTCTTCTTAGTGAGGCGTTCATATGGAGCCCTGAGATCCCAGCTTCTCTCCCAAATCCCCTTGCTCCTTCATTCTCCTCAGCATTTATTGCCACCTAATATAGCACAGGTTCTACTTATTTGTCTTGTTTATTGTCTCTCCCCCTAATTAAATTGGCTATTCACTCTTCTAGTCCCAAGGCCTGGAACCATGACTAGTGTAGTGTTTTTTTAAAGTTGAATTACTGAATTTATGTTTATCTTTAATGACACATGAAGATAAATATACACAATCAGATGTTTACCTCCTTTCTTTAGCCTCTCATGTCCGAACTTTTTTTTCTCTTTGCTGACTTGGGCTCAAACTTAATTGATAAGGATCTTTGAAATCTTCAAAACAGATGATAAATAATGGAGAATTAAATAAATCAAAACAGAAAGGGGCACAGGTGACTGTTAGAATCATTTAAAATGAACTTGGGGAGAACTCTGGAATAACCATAGGACTAAATGGATATCACAAATTCTTATTTTAGAGCTTTTCCTACACTGCTGCTCTAAAGCATAGCAAAAACTATTAAGAAATAAAACAGCTACCAACTGAAGTTCACGGTCAGAGTGGAAAAAGACAGCAGGAACCTGCATCTGAAACTGTTCAGTTATTCAGGGCATAGGACGTTATTTCAAAATGAGGGCTGTGAATAATTAAGGGAGGAGAAGACATCTTGCTCAGGTAATTTTCTGAGACTCTTCTATTTCAATGAAAAATTTAATTATTACAATGCAGATGTTAAAAATTGGTATCTTATCGAAGTATCATTTATTTAAACTATAAAAAGTGACCCAGCAAAAAAATAATGGGTTTTGTCTCAAAGTCCTGACCGGCTATACTGAATTTCTATGAAATGGTACAGAACTGTAATCCTGAGTTTACTTTATAGCTTCTACTTCTGCTTGTCCAAACTTCTGCAAACTGGAGAGCCACTCCTTACCTTCACTCTCCGAGCTGGAGAGCCTGCGCTTGTGAACTCGTCTGATTTCTTTACCACGTCGGAAACTCTTCTGGGAACCATCACTTTCAGAATCTTCTTTGTAGTTAATTTGTCTTTTCTGATTCCTCCTTGACCGCCTTCGCCGAGTTTCTATGAAATCATCACTAAAATCATCGCTAAAATCACTTTCTGTTAAAAAAAAAAAAAGAGAGAAAGAAGTAAAGTACAAAATACAAGTCTATTAAATAGAAATGTAATTTGTTTAGGTTATAAAAATATAAAGCTATCAAGTAAGGTTTAGTAGTAACAATTTTTAAATCAATCATAGTTGTTCTAAGTCCTTTTTTTAAAAAAATTTTTAAATGTTTATTTATTTTTGAGAGAGACAGAGACAAAGTGTGAGTGGGGGAGGGACAGAGAGAGAGGGAGACCCAGAATTTGAAATAGGCTCCAGGCTCTGAGCTGTCAGCACAGAGCCCTACGCAGGGCTCAGACTCACGGATCGTGAGATCATGACCTGAGCCAAAGTCGGAGGCTTAACTGACTGAGCCATCCAGGCGCCCCTCCTCTTTCTCTTTTTAGCTATTTATTTAGCATTGGAAGGGCACAAATGGGGGGAGGGACAAAGAGAGAGGAAAAGAGGATCTAAAGTGGGTGCTGTGCTGACAGGCTGACATCAGAGAGCCCGATGCAGGGCTCGAACCCAAGAACTGCGAGATCACGACCTGAGCCGAAGTTGGATGATCAACCGACGGCCACTCAGGTGCGCCAATAAATCTCTCTCTCTTTTTTTAATCTCTCTCTCTTTTTTTTTTTTAAAAACCAGGCTCCATGCCCAACATGGGGCTTGAACTCACGACCCTGTAACAAAGGGTCGTACTCTCCACCTACTGAGCCAGCCAGGAGCCCCTATAAGTCTCTTATTTTCCTTTTAATAGTATGAATAAGTGCATAGGAATCTTCAATGCCCAACCTCATTAATGTATCCTGTTAGCAGCCAATGCTTAAGATGAAAAGAAGTTTCATATGATCCTTATCTCATTCAATCTAGAGCTACTCAGTAGGCTGCATGGCTGTTCTTCTTGGTGCACAGTTACTATTCTACTTCAAGAAAATCTGCTGTTCCCATGTGTACAGATGTATGGCACAGATTAAATAATTTCACAATGTACCGTGCAGATTAAACCATCTAATCCTAGATGAGACTGTCTGACAGAAGTATAGAAATGGAATTATATTTTTGGCTTTTTTCCATACGGAAATAAAATCGGCTAGCTATAGCGTACAGGGATACTTAAACTCTCAAAGTGTAGCTACATAGCACTGTCCTTACCATCTCTGATAAGTAAACGAGACCATGACACTGTTAGAGCAGTTTTTCAGGAGTGCTAACAAATTCCAAATTGGCTTCAAAATGGCAAATAGTTTGAAGGAGTCCTACTGGCCAAATCTGGGATAAACTGAACATGTACAGTGATGGTAACATATTATATCTATCCACAAACTAAAATAAGAATGCACAAGCACATATTGATATAAAGAAATACATATATGGAAAAGAAGGGAAAGTGCTTTCTTACAGACACCAAATAATAAAGATAAAAGGAGTGATGGAGCTAGGAAATCATCAATGAATGCTACAACTATGCGTGAAATACCTGAAAAGAAATGGGATACATAGGGTCTCAAAAATGCCTTCCTACTAATTACTGTTAACTATAAAGGGAAAAATAATGGAGACCAGAAGAACTTCTGTTAGCTCTGTGATATTCTTGATAAAAAATGTGTAACCTGAATCTAATCATACAAAAAGAAAAATACTCTTGACCGAGGAACATTTTACAAATTAACTAGTGTGTATTCTTCAAAAATGCCAAGATCAGGGCGCCTGGGTGGCTCACTTGGTTGAGCGTCTGACTTCGGCTCAGGTCATGATCTCGCGGTCTGTGAGTTCAAGGCCCACATCGGGCTCTGTGCTGATGGCTCAGAGCCTGGAGCCTGCTTCACATTCTGTGTCTCCCTCTCTCTCTGCCCCTCCCCACTCATGCTCTGTCTCTGTCTCAAAAATAAATAAACATTAAAAAAATTAAAAAAAAAAAAAAAAGCCAAGATCAATAAAGACAAAGTTTGAGGAATATTCTAGATTAAAGGAGACTAAAGACATGAATAAATGCAATGTGTACTCCTGGATTTGACGCTGGACTAGGAAAAAAAATTGGTATACAGGATAATATTGGGACACCTGATGAAATCTGAATGTATACTGTTACTTAAATAATAGTAGTATATCAATGTTAAAATGTCTGATTTTGAAAATTATACTGCGGTTACGTTTGAAAGTGTCCTTGTTCTTAGGAAATAATCACTGATAAAGAGGTAAGATGTCTCCATTTACTCAAAAGGTTTAGAAAAAAAGATACATGAAACCAAAAACCCACAAGCTGGCCAGGTCAAGGATGTGATACTCCTTCCTGGTTGTGACACTTCCTCAGTGAGATGACAGCTACCTAGTTGCCAGTTATACAAAAAAAATGGATTCATATCTGTTCTTTTAGATACTGTGCTGGTCACTATTTATTCGCTTCATAGGGGTAAGTGTAAAATACAAGGTACCTCAACTACTGCTAATTTACAAAAATGAATGAATCTCTGATAGTGATTTAAATGTTAGCAATAATTGGTGATCCTTCTCTTTCCAAGTGCTAGATACATGAGAAAAATGTTGTCAGCTTATTTGAGAATGATTCCAAAGAAACACTATGAAGGTTAAGCCTAGGCATGGAAATACTTTGTGCCAAAAGAATTCATCACAATCCTAAATCAATCTGGTATGCCAGTACCACATCTAACTGTATTCATTTTCTTAGATATGCTTTATGTGCTTTCCGTGAAAAATTTAGTTACCAGTAAGTCATAAAAAGAGCATTCAAAGTTTTATCAGAAAGCTTATAATACAGTTGAATGGAGTTTTATCTTAAGAACTCTTAACTCCAGAAGTCATAAGAATTTACTGAGTTGGTGTGATGTAAATACAAATTTTTTTTACCAGAGTCTCTACTATTCTCCTCAGACTCCTCCTCTTCATCATCATCAGAGTACTTTTTCTTTGGGGTCTTTCTCCGCAAACGCCTGCTTTGCCTCATTGGCCGGGAAGGGTGGCGCCTCAGTCTTCGGCTACAGAAATCAGTGTCGCTGTCATCATTAGACGGTGGGTCTTCTTCACTCTCGTCTGGGTTTTCATCAGATACAACAAACTCATCTTGAGATCTGTTCAAGAGAAACCAGAGAAATTAAGATTCTGAGTTCAAATTCTACCAAGTGCAGTGAATCATTAAGTAATGGTTAATGTAAAATACTGGATAATTGTATCAATTTCTCTGTTAATAAAATGGAGAAAGGTTTTGCCATCTATTCCATCTATTCTTAGGAGGCGTTAAGATGAACTGATGCGATTTTTGTACATAAATTGCTTTGGCCTCTTGGGATGTCCCTCTCATATCTTAAATTTAACACGTCCAAAGGGAACTCATTATTTTCTAACCTATTCCTCTCTGTGTCTTCTAGCTTTGTATTTGGTACCATTACCTTTCCTGGAACTCAAACCAAAACCCTGGTATTTTTCCTAATTTCTCCTATCTAACAATTATTCATTAATTCTTCCCTGAGTCGACCTTTTAAAGACAGTATCTCAAACCTGATCCCTCTTCTCTGTTCAGGCACTCATCTCTCAATAAACCACTACAGCAATTCTCCAGGGAGTCTCTCTAGTCTCTAGATTCATTTCCCCTTCGTATATACTCCAAATGAAGGCCAAGATGAGGTCTTCTGAAACCGCATCAGCCTGATGTTAAAAGCCAGTGGGCTTTTATCATCATCTTCAGGGTGAGAGTTCGAACTCCTATGCATGACAAACAAATCACTCCATCATCTGGGTCCTTTTTCTCTCTTAGTCACATCTCCAGCAGGCACTCTTCTTCCTCCCCGTGTTCTTGCTACCTTGACACACCTGGAGATTCCTAAATATTCCATGATGTTTTATGTCTTAGTGCCTCGGACACATGGCTTCTCACAGGATGCTGCTTCGAATCTCAAACTCACTGATTTGCCCAATTTTTCATTCTTCAAATTTCAGATCAAGCTCTATTTCTACTCCAAGGCTTTCCTTACACTCCCTAAATTTATTGGACTCTTCTTTGTACCCTAACTTAGGTTTTACATGTATTTATTTTTTAGTAACAATCACACATTGAAGGACTTTTTGTGGTTTGCATGTTTGTTTCTTCCACTAACATTCTGAGAGGAGAAGCTCATTAAGCTGTTTCTTGGTCTGCAGGAAAATCTTTCCTGATCTTCCATACTGGATTACCTGCCCTGACCAAAACCTCTGGGGGTCATCAGAGAATAGTATCTAATTACCTGTGCTTGTCTACTTCTCACATTTGACTAGGAACCTCTCCTGGATGTGTTGGTAGAAGGTGGCAGAGACGCACAGCAAATGAATGCTCGATTACAGTCAATAAAGTGTAAATACAGTTTTGCATATTAAACAAACAACCATAAGCCTACTTTGTTTTGCTAAAAGAACCAAGATCAGCATTCTTGAATCTGTTTTAAATAGCCTGAAAATTAAAAAAAGATTATCCATGTGCATGATGAACAAAAGCCCCACCACAGAGTGGCCGAGCTTCTCTGTTAGCCCCGCTTAAGCCTGTATCGATAGACTGGGACCTGCTAGCGAACCACGCACCCATCACTGATCTTGAATTCATCCTCGCTCTCTTCTTCATCCAGGTTGCTGTCACTGTCCAGGTCATTCAGTCGCCTGCGTTTCTTCCGGCGTGCAGCAGCTGCCCTCTGGGGCCGTTTATTTTCTTTTCTTTCTTCATCCAAAATAGTGGAGATGTCTTTCCCACGGTGACCTGTGATGGTGGAGATATCTTTTCCTCGGCCGGCTCCTGAATTCAGGGTTGGGGGGAGGGGGTTGAGGGGAATAGACGGAAGGAGGAAGAGAGACAACTGTATGTTTATTAAAAGCTTCTCTTTAATATGTAGAGGCTGTCCTTGTTCATGCTTAGCAACTCATTTGTTTTTTTCCTACAAATAACCACTTTTCTCATAACTTCAGCCAACAGAGCTTATCAAGAGAATTTTGCATTCGTTTATCCTACAAAGTAGAAGTTCTCCATGTAAAAAAACGTTTTTTTTTTTTTTAATTTGATATATATCACAGACTATAAAATCCACCCTTTAAGTGTATAATTCAGACGTTTGCAGTATAGTCACAAAGTTGTGCAACCATCACCATTAACAAGTTCCAGGACATTTTCATCCACCTTGAAAGAAACCTCATACCTATTAGCAATCACTCAAGAATCTCTTCTTCAAAGTTGTCTTTTGGACAGGGCTTTAGAAAGAGACCAATCCGTTTTCTTTTAACTGTGTTTGCAGGGCAGAAAGTGAGAATCCCGTAGCAAAGCTGTAAATAAGGTGCAGAGCCCTGGAAAAGCTGGTGACTTCTTTAGTCCACTAAAGACAGCCTACTTAATATGACTCCTCTTTGAAAACAATAGTTTTCAGAGCATTACAAATCTCTCTATAGTTCTTTCAATAAGTTACCTTCAAATCCTTCTATTTTTATGTTATCTATTAAAGACTACAAAATTAATAAATTGATTTTTAAAAGGTTGACTTATAGCAATCACTTAGACCCTGATTTCTCCATAATTTTAAGATTTCATAGCAGTAGTGATCTAAAAACACAGAAGGACAAGAAGGTTTAATTGGGTTTTCTATTTGGAAGCAGAAGTAAATTTTCTAACCTATAGAGAACATTTCCATTTTATATCAGATCATGAACCAACTTGAAAAATAATTAGTAAGATGTGCGTCTATACACTGACACTATGTCCACAAACTGTTTTAAATCTCAGACATTTAATGTCAGTAGTGATCATGATACACTGTAGTGATACATGATACTGGGGAGAATAAAAAAAAATATATGCTTACTGGTCTAATCGGGGCTTTTTTTTTTTTTTTAAATAATCTCTACATCCAACGTGAGGCTTGAACTCATGAGTCACATGCTCTACTGACTGAACCAGCCAGGTGCTCCTCATCAGGACATTTTAACTTACTGGCCAAGTTATACAAAAAAGGGAATGATAAACACATACCTCCTCCATCAGCTTCTTTGATATCATCTTCTATGGCTTCATCAATTGCTTCATCAAATTCATCAAATCTAAAATATATACAACAATCACATCACAGCCTGTCCTGGTACGTGGGTTAGGAGGGTTGCTTCGGAAGTGGGACAGGTCTTAATATAAAAATGCTCTCTGCCACTTCGGGATTGTGTGACTTAGACTACATCGCCTCGCTCTTGTTAACCTTAATTTCTCTTGTGGACTGGTATCTAATTCATTTTCAAAGATCATCTATACCAGGCATCAGGCAAATATTTTGGTAAAGAGCCAGACAGTAAATACTTTAGACCGTGTAGCCTATACAGTCTCTGTTGCAACTACTCAACTCGGCTACTGGAATGCAAAAGCAGCCGTAGATAACACAAGTGAATAAACGTGGCTGTACTCCAATACAACTTCATTTATGGACACTGTGATTTGAATTTCATGTAACTGCCATAGATTTTCTTCTTTCGGTTCTTTTTTCAACCATTTATAAATGTAAAAACCATCCTTAGGTCGCGGGCTATATAAACATAAACTGGCTGTGAGATGGGATTTAGTCCGTCGGCCATAGTTTCCCAACCTCTAATTATATAAATCACATGGCGAAGTAAGTTCAACTGGTATTCCAGAAATAATACTAAGTACGAGGACTACATTATTGTTGTTATTCTAGAAATACCAATGGTCAGAATTTTAGAACTAGGTAAAAGTACTTTTTCCACAAGGGCCGTTTCCTCCAACTTAAAGGAAACAAGTCCAGATGATCTCCAAGACTTCTTTGCATACAAAGCTTCTTTCATGTTAGAGTGGAGATGACCAAAAGGATATCTGCTCTAAAGTGACTGGTCTAAAATGTTGCAAAATTTGTTAATTACTAGCCCCATATAGTTATCTATATTTAAATTAATTAAAATGAAAAACTCTGTTCCTCACAAGCAAGATTTAAAAAAAAAAAATTTTTTTTAATGTTTATTTATCTTTGAGAGAGAGAGGCAGACTGCAAGCAGGGGGAGGGGCAGAGAGGGAGGAAGACACAGAATAGGAAGCAGGCTCCATGCTCTGAGCTGTCAGTACAGAGCCCAACGTGGGGCTCGAACCCACAAAATGTGAGATCATGACCTGAGCCGAAGGCGGTCCTTAACCTGGTGAGCCAACCAGGTGCCCCCCTCACTAACAAGATTTTAAATGCTCAACAGCTATATATGGCTACTGGCTACCATGCTGTACGGGAAAGAAATAGCACATTTCCACACAACAGTAAATTCTATTGGACGCTGTTGGATTAAAGGCACAAATGGATTAACAATAGAGTTTAACAGCCAAATATTTTGCCTTTTGAATTAAGAAACTCATTACAGCTATGGATTTCCTCTAGGGAAAAAAAAATATATGTATGTATAAATATATTTATATATCTCTCTCTCTAAACAAACAAAATTTTGTATCTAATTTCAGAGGATTCACAAGTTTAAGAATACTTCTACAACATATATATGTACATATATATACACATGCACACACATATACATATACTTATTTTTTTGAGAGACAGTGTGAGGGAGAGTACACAAGTGGGGGAAGGGGCACAGGGAGGGAAGAAGAGAGACAAGGGGAGGGGGAGGAAGAGGGGGAGGGGAGGGGGAGGGGAGGGACAGAGAAGAGAGAGAGAGAGAGAGAGAGAGAGAGAGAGAGAGAGAGAGAGAATCTCAAGCAGGCTCCATACCCACCCAGCATCTTGAGATCACGACTGCAGCCAAAATCAAGTGTCAGATGCTCAAAGACGGAGCCACCCAGGTGCCCCCACAACATAATTTTTATTGACTGCATAGTGTCTAGTCTTACAGATGTGTCATAATTTAGCTAAAACAGTTTACTCCAATTTTTTCACATTTATAAACAAGGCTTTGAGAAAACAACCCTGGAGATGTAGCTTAGTTTTTCCTTAACATAAATTCTGAGAAAGTAAGCATCTGTGCATCCAGTCATCAGGTTAGAGTAACAGATACAGATAAGGCCAGATGCTGTTAACAGGAAACAGTATTTCTCCCAAAGACATGATGCAGTTGTAACGTGGCAAAAACAACCTCTTTGAATGACTGCTACTTTCTTACTCACTGAAAAACTTGGTTTTCTACATCAGAGACCATCAGAACCCTTAGACTTACAAAATGGTATCAGTAAGAATAAAACATCCCGCTTTTGCCTGGAAGATTTAAGTTACTTTTAACGCAAATAAGCAGTTGTGATTTACATCTCAGATGCAGAGCTTTGAATAAGGGATTAGAAACAGCACTCTACACATCTACTTCAACTTCGCTGCTTTCAAGGAAACAGGAACCCGTGTCCGATAGGTTTGGATTTGATACCAACCCCTTTACAGAGCGCCACTTTGCCTTGAGCATAACTCTGCACTGCTTTATTTACATTTCCTCTAAACTCTACCCTTCCTCAGTATCTTATCATAACTCCATTTTTTCCTTTGTTTGGGGAGATGCCCATGGTTCCACTAAGAAATTTTGTTGGACTACAGATTTGTTGCTGGTATCCTTGCTACAAATAAAAATAAAAGTGTTGGCTTAAAGGGCATAAAAGTTGTTCTTCAAGAACATTGTAGCAATTTATAATACAACCATGAAGTGAATTTTATAATTAAGTTTTTTCTAATTTTGAAAAGCAAAACTATTTACTTGTTCTTTGAATTTTAATGTGATTACTAAGGCCAAATATTAGTTTCATGTTTACTGATCATTTTTACTTTTTCTTTAACAAGTACTGGCTTGTATCCTTTGCCCATTTTATCAGCCAGTGTGCATCTTTTCTTACTGACTTCTAAGAGCTTTTTAGACATTAAAGATTTTAATGTCTCTGTTATATGTTGCAATTATTTCTACCCAAAGTCTGTTTCCCCTTTTACCTTTGCTTATATTTTAAGTTCTGAGAAATGAAAACTGACATTTTGCCCTGCTACAATTATGAATACGTGCCTATAACATCTCCTGTCAGCCCCCTCCATAAACATAAACAAACAAGAAAAATTTAAAAAGTCACCCTGTCTGATTCTAGTCTCCAAAATAAACAAAACCTGATTTCCCTTAAGTAACTGATTTCCTAAGAAAAAAGTCTTTATACTTGACTTCAGTAGATGCAACAACCTTTAAAGATATCATGTAAAAAGCTACTGTATTTCCACCATGAAAAAAAATTATACTCACTGTAATTTTTAAAATTCATAAGGCATTTCTTTTGAATTTTAACTCCTTTGCAAAATTTCTTTGCAAGAAAATATTTTCTAAACAAAACAGATGAACATGGGGGAAGAAAGAAAAAAAAGAAGAAAAGCGAGGCAAACCATAAGAGACTAACTCTAGAGAACAAACTGAGGGTTGTTGGAGGGGAGGTGGGCGGGAGGATGGGTTAAATGGGTGATGAGGTACTATGGAAGGCACTTGCGACACTGGGTGTTATATGTATGTAAGTGATGAATCACTAAATTTTACTCCTGAAACTAATATTACACTATATGTTAACTAACTGGAATTTAAATAAAAACTTAAAACATTAAAAATAAAAAAAGTAAAAATATTTTTATAAGTAAATACTTTTGTCTGAGTCTTTCTTAACTTTCATGTAATCAAATATCCTTTCCATTAGTGTTTCTAGGTTTGGTGCTATGTTTAAAAAGTTGCTCCTTACACTAAGATTATATGCCTTCCTTAAATCTTTATGAGAACTAGATAGGGTATAAGTAAATGAATTACACGATATATTTTATGCTAAGGAATATAGTTTATCATAAGTTTCTATTTTACTACTGTACAATTTTAGAGCTGAAGGGATCATCTGCATTAATCTGCCATCAACCAAGACCTAGAGAGATGGACCGTTCCAAGTGCCATGGGTAATACACGGTACGGGGAACACTGCAGTCTTAGTCTTTTGTATCCCAATCCACTGCTCTCTCTAGTCAGCTTTTATGTCATCCTCTCTCTTAGAAGCAATAAGAATCCGAAAAATAATTATGAAATGATAATAGTGATGAATTTCTTTTTTGTCTTCTTTCTGTGGTAATACTTTATTAAGTGCTTTACATTTTATACTAACAATAATCGAATTGCACGCCATGTACAAGTTAGATTCTAGGTGTATTTAGAGCTTAAATATGAAGAATAAGACTTAAAATTAAGAGAAAGCATATGAAGGACTCCCTTAATAAATCTCAGTTAAATTTCTTTAAAAAGCACCAAGAAGCAGAAATAATAAGGAAAAAATGACAAGCGATCTATGAACACCCACAAGCACATGAAAAGATGCTCATCACCAACAACCATTAGGGAAATGCAAATAAAAATCATGAGATACTGCCTCACATCTGCTAGGATGGTCTTCAGCAAAACAAACAAAACAAAACACCCAAAGCCAACAACTGTTGGCAAGGATGTGGAAAACCTGGAAACACTATACACTGCTGGTGGGAATGCAAAATGGTGCAGCTGCCACGGAAAACACCATGGCAGTTCCTGAAAAAAAACAAAAACAAAAACAAAAATAGAACTACCATATGATTATCCAGCAATCTCACTTCTGGGTGTACATCCAAGATGCAAAACTAAGAGTAAATCCCTGCTTCCTTTAGCAACCACAACTACATCAAGGTTGAAAGACAATACAGTCCTGCTAGAAGACTTGTTCCGAAAATGCAAATTGTTATAACGTGACTGATATATTAGGAAACAATTCAAGCATAATGTGTATTTTATATCCGTAAGTAATTTTATTCGTGACAAACACTATGTAAACGTAGAAAAGTGCACCTAGCCACACAGGCATACACAAAACCCACGTGCGCGCACGCACACACCCCCACACACATATACACACACCTCAAACATCCATCAGCCACCTCAGCTCATCGTATGTGCTTATAAGCTCTAGCCAGCTCCATCTGGTGTTACAACTTTCTGGTTGAGTTCAAAGAACTCTCCTTCTACCACCAAGTAACAATATGCGAATTGCAACCCACCTCACAACCACTTCCACAGACCAACTTCAGGGCTTTTTCAACATAAAATGTCATATTTACTGCAGTACTTATATTAGTTCTTAAACATTTAACATCTGTTAAATGGTACTGCATTTTTACATTCACATCTTTATTTTTGTTTATTTATTTTTTTTAACGTTTATTTATTTTTGAGAGACATAGAGACAGAGTATGAGCAGGGGAAGGGCAGAGAGAGAGGGAGACACAGAATCCGAAGCAGGCTCCAGGCTCTGAGCCGTCAGCACAGAGCCCGATACGGGGCTCGAACTCACAGACCACGAGACCATGACCTGAGCCTAAGTTGGCCGCTTAACCAACTAAGCCACCCAGGCACCCCTACATTCACGTCTTTAAAAAAAAAGTGTCACTACTGAAATTTTTGAGTGTGGCCCTACCTCCATATTTCCCATAATCTCTATGGTTTTATACAGCATGGTAGTTTTTAGGAAAACATATGTTACACTACAGCAGAGCTGACTTTACGTTTGCCGTTTCCATCAGTAGGCTTTGATTTCACTAGTTATAATGATTTCATATAAAATGGTGCTTTTTATTTTTCGAAGTTTTTATTTTTTAAGGAATAAGATGTGTACTATTCTCATATGTATTAAAGATTTTACTCTTACTGATCGCACTGCATTTTACAGCTTTAACAATTAACAGCAGCAGCAAACAATACACGGGAACTCTGCCACGATCACTGATAGAAGTTCATAAATAAGAAGGGAGCTCAAACTTGTATGAAATCAACTTTGTTTTTCACGTCCAGTTATTCAAGTTAAAGTCTGTTTTGGTGTTGTCTAAGAAGACCAGAGGTCAAACAATGATCTAAAATAATTAAAATATAATTTACTTATTATTTGAGTGAGACAAGTGGAAAGAACAGTAGACTAGCAGACATTTAGAAAGTAACATTTTAGTGTAGGCTTAACTACTGACCGAGTGACCTGGAAAAATCTCTCTTTCTGTCTCCCTCCCTTCCTCTCTGATATTTCTGGTGGCAGACAGTAAACCAAATTATACTTACTGATTCTTTCAATAGGCGTTTATGGAGCACTTACTACTTGGGGCACTATGCTAGCTGTAACGCGCAGAGGCATGTGTAAAACAGACAAGGTCCTTAGCTTCATGCTAACAGTCCAATGGGGGAGAGAAATATTAATTCAATAATTAAAATCACAATCATTACAAGCATAAGTGCTTTCAAAAGAAGACCTGGTTGCTACGAGGGCATACAACAGCTTTGTCAAGAGAAGGTTAACAAGCAGAAACAGGAGGGAGGTCCTAGGTAGAGCAAACGGCATGTGCAAAGGAGCTGGAAGAAAGCCGTGGCTGCTAGCGACCGAGTAAGGGAAAATGTGGATGAGATGGAACTCAAAAGCTAAGTGCAGAGCGGGCGATGCAGGGCCTGTGGGGCCTTGTTAACGGCGTCGGTCCTTGTCCCATGAGCTACAGAAATCTGACAAAGCAGAAGAGGACGACATGGGCCAATTTACATTTTGCAAAGACCCTGCTGGCTGCTCTAAAGCTGGATGATTCTAAAGATAGTAAGTAACATATATACAACTACTCGTGATCATTATGATGGGAAAAGCGGGTACTTTTGGGTCATGCTATATAATTTAAAAAACATTTAAGCTCTTTCATTATAGCATTTCTACATATTTCATACCTATAACTTATACATTTCCGTGTTCTTGTTGACCGCCTTTCAAGCAAGTTTGCTTTGGATTTTTTTGAATCTTTTTTCTTTTCTTCATGATCTTCAGAGAAATCTGGCTCCTGGTTTAAAAATATGATAATAAATATGCAGGTTATTAGGATAGAAAAAAGTTTCTTGAAATTAATACTTTTCTAATGTCTGTCTAGGCAGCACACATGAAAGATATGAAGAAGTGAGGTGATCTCCTGCCCAAAACTGAATACACACAGAAACACTAAGTAGAGAGATTAAAAAGAATATTGGTGATCAAAGGCTGAAGCACTTCTGTATTAAAATTCTTATCTTTCTGTGAGTTTATAATTACCTCTTTTAAAACAACCATGATGAAGTTTCCCCACTGATAAATGTTTCTTTTTAATGTTTACTTATTTTTGAGAGCGAGAAAGAGAGTGCGAGTAGGGGAGGGTCAGAGAGGGGGGGGGGACAGAGGATCTGGAGCGGGCTCTGTGCTGAGAGCAGTAAGCCCAATGTGGGGCTTGAACTCACAAACTGTGAGATCAGGCTGTGAGCTGAAGTTGGATGCTCAACTGACTAAGCCATTGAGGAGTTCTTCCAGTGATAAAATTTTTAACCAATAATTTAACACATATAAGATATTCACTAAATACCCTTAATCGACAAAATAATGGGTTTAGAAGAAGAAAGAAACATGGTGCTGAAGGACAGTAACTTAATTTATTTAAGTGTGTGATTTAAGTAAGTCTGAACTAAATTGTGTATGAAACTAAGAACACTTCTTCATTTCAAATGAAATGAAGTACATGTTACATGAGACATCCTTAATTAAAATTAGACCAATAAATGTAAAACAATAACCCTCCAAAGAAACCAACCATTAAGAACAAATATCGAAGTTTCTAATAACCAATCTCTAAAACACAGAATTAAAAACCCTGAACAATTCTTTTGTCACTTTATATAAGTAACACACAAAGAAGCTAAAAACAAATTACCCAACACAGGGCTTAAAAAAAAAAAAGGAGAATGTAAACCTATGGGGCGAGCTATATAAATCCGATCTGGATGTGGTATCACCTTTTGGGGTGATCAGGATATATTTAATTGTAGTAGTAGTAGGAGTAGTATTTTAGTAAACTCTACACCCAACATGGGGGTCAAACTCATGACCCTAAGGATCCAGAGTCACATGCTCTACTGACTGAGCCATCCAGGCATCCCAGCACATATGTAGTTTTTATCATGAGGGAAAATACAGGTGACTTAAGGTCTTAAATTTCATTTTTAATAGGACAGGTATACTACACATTTAAACCTACTCACATTACACACAGTGGGTTAATTTTAGAACAATTATGGTAGTCTCTTCTTTAAAAATACTGCAAATCAGAAACTTACTTGTGGAGGAATGATGTTCTCAATACTGATACCCACATACACCAAACGTTCTTTCCTTTAAGTGAAAAACAAAAACGCACGCGAAATGAGATTTGCTAAAAATAAAATTGTTATGAAAACACTATTAACACAGACAATACTAAAATTATGATATCATGGTAATAGCAGAGGCTAGGTCAGAGATGTTATCTATTGTCTATAAAGCTTATCATATTGCAATCTGTGGGAGGCACATGACTTTCTAATGGTAAAAATTGTAAAAAGATGTAGCTGAAAATTGTAGCCTTAGAAGTAATTATACTGATAAAATAAAACCTGTAAACTGAAACAGACAAGGCTACTTCATGAAGAGACTCACTGATAAGGTGATTAGACAGTCAACGGTGGACAAACTAGATCTCTGTTATGCTGGAAGTTTTCATATTTTCATATAGGTGTATTTATACCTATCATCTCATGGTAATAGATATCAATATAAAAAAAAGAATTCTATACAATAGGACCATGTCAAGGTCCCAGGGAACGATACTAAGACCCATCTTTTGCAGAGAAGAAAAAAGGGCATGCAGCCACATGGCTCCGCACCCTACTTGCTCCAATGAAGGTTATTTTTAGAGCCAGTTAACACTTCTCCAGAAAATGTGGATTTAGAACACTAACAAGATCTCCATAGTTTCTTTTCAAAGAAACAAACCTTTGTTGGTTTTAATTCAACAAATTTTACACAACAAATTGCTGTACACAACAGGTGTTTTTTTTTCTGGTTCTCCCAAAGTTAATTCAATTCACCAAGGATAGATGAGCTGTTATATGTATGTTGAACTGAAAGGAAACAGTAACCACCTCTCCTCCTTTTACTTGGGATGTCCCTTCTAGGAGGGCATTAATCATCCAGTCACCTGGGTCCTTTAGAACGCAGCCTTTATTGTCCTAGAAGCTCTTGGCTCTGCTAACAAGAATCTTACGGTCTCTTTGAGATGGGTTATAAAGCTATTCAGTAAAAATTGGCAGGTAGGAAATGATAAAGTTATTTTAATCAAAACCTAATTAAAAACAGTACAGTTAATGAATTAAAAACTAGGAGAGGCAAGAATAGTACTAGCTGAAATGAACAGGGAAGGCTTCATGGATAAGTTAGAACTCGAGTTCTCTGTTACTATGTTCTACACATATCTGTCCTCAAACTAATCAAGTTTACTATTTTATCAGTTTCCTCTTTTATACTAAATATGTTCAACATTTATCTATCCTTAAACTAACCAAGTTTACTGTTGTAGTAGTTTCCTTTTATACCTCAAAATCTCTACTTTCACTTGGTTATTGTTATTATCTCCTGAACTCAGCTGAAAAACATTTAGTTCACATCCACCATATTGGGTCATGATTTGTTTCAGGCTTGGGAATCCTAAAGATAAATAATACATGGATCATGTCCTCACAATTATTTAACAACAGACTGTAGCTCATTACAAATAGGTATAAGGGAAACATGAAAAAGGAATAACTTGTTTAAAGGGCTGAGAAAATTGAAGCTTTAAACAGGTGTTAACAAGCAGGATCTTGAAGGTAGGTATGATTTCTCATCACAGCATTCTCCTGTTCATTAGTCTTACAGAAAGATACAGCTTCTATTTCATTTCGCCACCACCTAGCTCAAAGGTCACACTGGGCCCCGGCCTCATCATTACAGATAACCACACCCCTCCTAAAATTTCAGGTTCAGGGAACCTATTCTCTGATTTCTACTGGCTCCCTTTCCAGCTCACTCCTTCAACAAGTCCCTGACTCCAGTGGGACCCCTACACATTGACCCTAGCATCTTTTCACTGTCCATGCTCCCTCATGTCCTTACTTTCCCTCTTACCTGGCTTAGACTCCACGGTCCATCATTATAAATACTCCTTTGCATACACTTTCAAATTCCTTGTCTCTTTCTCTCCTTCCCTCTGTTACATTACCTGGAAAATTCCAACCCTGATTAAATCCAACTCTCTGCTAGTGAACACTAGTAAAAAGTACTCTGAAAGTACAGAGCTATTTGAATTCCCAAATAATTTCTGGCACCAAGTTCTGGAAGGGAAGTTTACAAATCAGTTGGAGGGACTTCTGAAACATCAAATTTCACGGAGCATCACAGCTCCGGCTCTGTAGATAGTTGCTAGCTAGTCACTAATTTCTCACTGACAAATCTTTTTCACCACACATTAGAGCCCTTTAAGATAGAGACCACATAATATACTTCATGATTACATTGCTTGGCATAAAGCAGGTGCTCACTAAATGTTGAATAAATGCATAAACAAGGGGGAAAGATGCCCTTGTGCCAGGCTCAAAGTTTCCAGTAAGAGTGCTAAAGAAATTATTTCACAGATTTTAAAATGGATAAATAAAAATGATCATTTAAAAAAAAAGATGAAGTAACCCGGTATTTACATTTAATATATTAGTTACCGTAGAAATACAAATATTTTGCTGTTCAGAGCACCTAGGATTCATATATATATCAGGAGCAATGTATATTAGGAGCCATGAAGAAAACTTTGTTACCCAGATTATTGGAGAGAATTAAAAAATCATACCAATAATTCAGTTAACTGGTGTGGTGCCAGACTAGTCTCCTTGTAACAAGTCTGTGATTGGATCACAGAAAGGATTTAGTGTGTGATCTAAAGCCACAATTACAGATGTCCTCTTAAAGGATAACATGTAAGTAAAGAGGACTATCAAAAGTAGAAGAGAAAGCAAATGAGTTAGTAAATGGGAGACCACTTGTGTGAACAAATACTGTGGCGCATTTTAACATAAATTTCTAAAATGTAAAGATTTTAAATATTCCTTAATTGCAACAGTATACTTTACAGTATGTGAGGTAACAGTCTAAAATATTTAACCAGTCTTCCCAAATATAAAAGGCATAAGCATTGTAAATCTCCAAAAATAAGCAGATACAATTTGAGTATCAGACAAATTCTTAGGTGGTTTACATACTTGATGTTTATAGAATATTTTTTCCCCAAGCCCTTAAAGGCTGAACCTATTAATTATCTACATTGCTGAGTCAAATTAGCTTCAGGACATGAGAAAACTGCTCATTTCTCAGAAGGGCAGGCAGATTTCAAAAAGAATAAAGAAAATGCCTAATTTTTATTACGATTTCATTTGAAACATCCTTAAATTAGGTTTTTTCCAGTGTCAAAAATAAAAACAGGGACAACTCTGAATATCAAAAGAGTCCTAATAATTATATACAGGATATTACCCAGTTTCTAAATACAAAGCCATTTAGAAAACTGATTTTAAATAATGAAGTACTTTAACCTCCTAGTCGACTTTAGAGACTAATTTTGTCTTTAAAACCAAGTGGCATCCCTTATGAACCAGAGAGCACAAGCTAACTAGTAAGGACAAAAACAGGATCTGGAGGCTGAACCCACAGAGTGCACAGTTTGCAGAGTAAAGTCCGTGGATTATCAAATGAGCTAGCTGACTGCCGTTACAAAGCAGGCTACACTTTGGGGGGAAGACTATGAGAGGCTAGGTAAAAGTTACAGTATAGCAAATGAAGGGTAGTAAGACCAACCAGGAGACACTGCTTAGATTTTCTTATACTAAGTATAAATGGGCATCAAATCCTACTACTTAATCTTCTGAAAATTCTCTTTAACACCCCCACTTTCTTACATAATAAACACCCTAGTTCAGGCCTTGCTGCCTCTCCTAGACTCTACTGCAACAGTCTAGACTATAATTCCTTCTTCTTAGTGTTACCAGGGCGTTTTTTCTGAAATAAAAATCTGATCATACTTATCTCTCCTTTGATGGCTCTTATGACCTATAAAGAATAATTCAAATTCCCTAGTCAGATAGGCCAAACTGTTCACAACTCAGCTTCAACCCACTTTTACAGCTTCATCTCCTACCACTCTCCCGCTCTCATGTTCACACTTTGTCCTTGCTTGCATTTGGCTGTTTGTTTGAAATATCCTTTCTCTGCACGTCCGACCTTAAGTTATCTTCCAAGGACTTGCCCGATAACCCAAATGCCTAACAGAACTAAAATGCCCCTCCACAGTGTTCTTGTATTGCTCTGAATATACCTTGAACAATTTTACTTGTATCACCAGCTCCTAGGTCTGTATGCTGACAGAGCTGAGCTCCGTCTAAGGAGAGCTTTGGCTCACTGACCTTTTCTCTTCAGTTTGGTACACAGTAGGCATGAAAAACTGTTTAGCAATAGATTAATCAGAGAAGGTACAAATAAATAGAAATAAACATAAACTTACTGTCTTGATTTTGAGCCCCCTTTTTAAAGACTGGGTTCAACTCCATTCTTACCTCCTCCAAGAAGCATTCTCCAACTGCTTTAAGACGACATGGCAGTGGCATATCGAAAAGGGAGGCATTTCTTATGACTTTAAGTTATGACTGTTATGACATAGTTCAGCATTTAAATGCTCTTTATTTCACTGGTATTAATTCCGCCCACCAAAGAGATGACATGGGTAACTAGACCAGTCCTTAGAATCTTCTTGTACTCACTACATACTGAGTAAGGTACATATCCTCCACAATAATTGGGCCAATATTTATTCAGAGTAGGTTTTGATAAATGTTTTAGATCAAGAGTGGGCAAACTTTTCCTGTAAGAGGACAGATAATAAATTAGGCGTGGCAGGTCATAAGGTCTCTGTTGCAACTACTCAACTCTGCTGCTGTAGTGCAAAAGCAGCAACAGACAATATATAAACAAATGAACATGGCTGTGTTCCAATAAAACTTTTTTTATGGATCATGAAATTGGAATATATCATTTTCATGCGTCATGAAATAAGATTCTTGTCTTTTTTTTCTGATAATTTAAAAATGAAAAATAAAATTCTTAGTGGGCAGTATAAAAACAAGAAGCACGCCAAATTTGACCTACAGGTCATAGTTTGCCAATTCCTGCATTAGAAAGATACATTAACCTATACTGCAAGAAAATTTTCCTATCAAATTCCCAAGTAAAACATTAACACGCATATCACAATACCTGCGTTCAGCACGCTCCTTCTTCTTTAAGGCCACATCTAAATCCTGCAACTGTTCTTCTAATTTCTCACACAGTAGTTTCTGGAAGAGCAAAACATAAGTGCTATTTTTTTTTAAAGTAAGCTCTATGCCCGAAGGGGGGGCGTCAACTCATGATCAAGAGCTGTATGCTCTCCCAACTTAGCCAGCCAGGAGCCCCCAGTAATGTCATTTTTAACACCTTTCCATAATCAGTTATCCGTTGCATGTTAGGTTATAGATACTGAGCTATTATGAGAGCCAATAAGGGACCACGTAGTGAGTAAACACTGAGATGTTCCTTCTGTTTAATTAAATAAAGAGGTGCCCCGGCATCCACTGAACTGAAGATGAGCACAGTTATCTCTGAAGTAACGCAGACGTTAGGGAAACTCATAGTCTCATCAAAAAATACATTCTATGCCTATCTCGCTGGTAGTGATAAAATGCTTAAAATAGCGTTTGGCTCAACGTGTTTACATGACAGTGATTAAAACATTTTAAAAATCTCGCAACATTTTTGAGGCAGAAGGTTCCATATAAAAATACAATACAATGGTGCCAATCACTATTTTTAAAAAAGAGACTGGCAAAAAGTTACAAAACCATGCCACTGGGTCAGAAGAGAGCTGAAGAATGTAACTGACGAAGCTATGTTACACCGAGGAAGTCCACCTCACTGGGAAATGCAATAATGCCCATCATTTTTAAAGAGAAACGAGACTGGACTTGCACGAGAAAGACCCCTCGGGTGCAATGCCATAAAAAGAATCTATTCTTCAGCTTTCAAAAGAAATTTACCTGAGTCAAGATAGAAGAGAAATATAATCCATGTTTCTATTCATAGTAGCATCACAGTGCTACATAATTCATAATACCATCCATAAACCTGACAAGGAGGAGGTAGGTAAAAAAGGAAAAGAGGATGAAACAAAGGGATAAAGAACAGGAAGAAACTTATTTCTTCCCTCACAAATCATTTTAATTTGGGGCTATTTGTTGCCCATAACAATTGTGAAAAAAATTAATCAGATTATAATTTTATAAAAATTAGAGGTCCTTGAGAAATGCTTTGGGAGTAAAAACAAAAGGCTTAAAAGATCTTAATAAAAGGTAGTTTTTCAATTGACTCAAATTTCACAGAGCTTTAAACAAAAGGTAAACACAATATTTACAAGTTACTTTAGAGATTAAAAATGTTTAGTGGCTGTCAAGAAGTCTTATTAACTGGAATATAACACTGAAGACTACAAACAAAGCTGTGCTGGGTCATACGTGTTGGCAAGGGGGGCAGAACCATTCTCCGTCCGGGATGATCATCAGAGGAGGGCGAAGGCAGGCAGTGTGGTATCCACTGTCACAAGAGTCACACAGAAGAATCTGAAATAAACCACAGGTTAATGTCAACCTAACTCTAACTAAAATTCAATGATTCTGAAGTTAAAGACATTTCAATATTTCTTAGAACTGTACTAAGAAATACACTATATAAAAGTATCTTCTTTATTTGCCTAAAGCTAAAAAACTCTGCTAATGAGGGATCTAACATGTCAGTTTATAAAAAAGTAAAACAAAATCATTCATAAAATGTTGAACTGCAAAATCTAGTGAAAAATTACAAATCCTTCTGAACTAGAGTTATAATCCTTTTTAGTGTACCTTGAGGGCTATAACAATATATTCCTTTTATAACAGAGTTTTATAGTTCAAGGATCATAAACCTCCCTACCATACATAGGATTTTAAAAACACACATAAATCCCACTTCAAATAGCATTTCAATTACCTGTCTGTAAGAAACATTCATGATTCTTTTTATCATGTAAATTCAAATACGGAAGGGATGAAGGTATAAATAGGAATGAAGCTATACTTAAGGGCCATCATGTTCACAAACAAAGGCTAGCAATAATTAGCCTTAAGTTGTCATGTTATGTTTTCTGAGTTTAAGACAACCAATTCTCTAAGACTTAAAACACTCAGGAATGTTTAACTTAAAAAAAACCTTAGTTTTAAATAATTTTAGATTTACGGAAGAGTTGCAAAGACATTAGAGTTTTCATAAATCTTTTATCCTGCCTGCATTAATGTTAACGTCTTACATACCATGGGACACTATCAAAATTAAGAAATTAACATCAGTACATTCCTCTTAACTAACCAACCACCATATTCAGATTTCACCCATTTTTCCACCAATGTCCTTTTTCTGATTCCAGAATGCAATCCAGGATATTATATTCCATTTAATCATGTTTTCTCAATGTCCTCTGATCCGTAATAATTTGGTCTTTCTCTGTTTTCCATGACTTTGACAATTTGAAGAGTACGAGTCAGATATTATGTAGGCTGCCCCTCGGTTTGGGTTTGTCTGAAGTCTTCTCTTGATTAGACTGAGGTTATGGGTTTTGGAGAAGAATTCAACAGAAGCGAAGTGCCCTGTTCACTGAATCCTATCTAGGGGTACGTGATACCATTGTGACTTATTACTAGCAATATTAACCTTGATCACTTATGATAGTATCTGTTGGTTTTCATCGCTGTAAAGTTACTACTTTCCACTTTCCATACCTATTCTCATTAGAAAGGATAAGTCCAGCCCACATTCAAGGGGAGGAGAATTAAGTTCTACTTTCTAGAGGGAGGAGTATCAAAGAATTTGGAGATATAAGGTAAAATCAACCACAGAAATTAATAAATTTCACCCACTAATTTTAGCACTCGTAAGTGCTACAATTATTGCTTGCAACAGCTGTTACTGTGGTGTTCTCATGATGATTCTCTATTTCCATGTCTTCTACTATTTGGAATTCTTCTGTGAAGAAAATATGCTCTTCTCCCTCTATTTATCTGTTTTTCAATCACTTCTTTATATCAGGATTAACTAATGAAGATTTATTTTCTTTGGGCTAGAATCTAAACTATTATTTAATTTATTGTTCAAATTGCCCCAGCCACAGACACATTGGGAGTTCTTTCAGGTCGGCTCCTGTGTCCTTAGGACTCATCTGCATCTTTTCCTTGAAAGCACTTTTTTTGCTCTCTGACATTCCAGAACAGAACACTCCAGGCACATTTTGTATTTTCCCTGCCCAAGCCTTTGTGCTAGCCATTTTTCCTAGAAGCCCTGGTTCCTTTATTGGAGAATGGTATTCAGAAACCACCGTCTAGGGACTGAGAGCTGTGATACTAGGTATGACCGCTTCTAAGCCCTCTCCAAGGACAAAGCTAGGAAACAGATGTAGGTATAGCAACTTATATACACACTGAGTTCACACTACTATCTCCAGCTCTAAGCCAACACCACAGGGCTCATTCTAGCCTTTGTGCTTATCTCTAACTTCTTTTCTCTGACACTGAGAAAGCTGGCTCCGATTCTCTATACTTCATTTACTTGTTCAACGGTACTATATATGTAAAGCAGTTTCTAAATTGCTAACATGAACCATGGAGGCTGGAGGAGAGTGGTGGGATGTGCACCCATGTGCAACGATTTGAAAGTGAATAACTTGTCTTCCCCTTTCTCCATACAATGCATCACCATTTGGTGCCAATTCCATACTAAGTCATGTTAGTGTTATACTTGAATTATATGACTGACTGATCACACAGGCATATGTGGACTAACCTGGGCAACTGATTTCATTTATCACATTGTTTCCAAGATAAAACATAATCTAAATTTCAAATAACAAAATTAAAAGTAAACTTTTGGAATGCAACTTATTTTAAAAAATGATGTTTGTCTCTATTCTGCAATAAAGATAAAATTCCGTCAAAATAAACTACTATGTAAGGTTTCCAAGCCTCAGGCAATAATGCACTTACTTCGACTAAAGCATCTGGAACACCCCATAGAGTTCTATACTTATCAATGAATTTATTTTCTGCTGTAAGCTCGGTGAGGACAGGGACCTCGTCTTTCTAATTCAGCATCATTTTCCTACCACTTAACATATAGTAATTGCTTGACATTTTGATTTGATGATTATTCTTAAACACTGGGCACAAGAAATCTGCCACATTTGGGATCTTCAGTTTCCAATGTCATTCCTTTTTGGCACAGTAACCAGCAACGGGCTTTTCAGAGCAGCTGTTAAAATCACTGAATATATGAAAGTCCTGTGTGTATTCCAAGAAGGGTGCAACTTCTCCATCTCCTCAGTATCATCTCTGTTCACCTCACTTTACTTCTCATTTCCGCACACCCTCTTTGTTGCTGACATCGATTGCTGCAAGTCAAAGTGCACTCTCTTATTTTAAAAAGATATCAGAAATGGCTGGGAAAGCCACTAACACATGTTAGTTTTTCATTTGGAGAGCAGAAAAAACCACTATCTCAAATCTCCTCTTGGCCTTTCTCCACACAAAAGTCTTGACCTAATTTTCACAACCTGATGATCATAAAAATTCTTGGAAGGGTCTTTTCAGCATAATTTCAACATATATTGTTCTCTGAGCTAAAGTCATTCTCTGGTTCTAAGTTTTATCTTTTACTTGAACTCTCTGAAACTGCAGGGATATGATAAACATCGATACATTTAATTTCCAGATATGGTTTTAACATTAAGGAAGAAAAGAACAAGTAAACCACAGATAACTTTAAACTAGCATACAACAGATGTGAGGAACTGTGCTAGGTCAACTTTACATAACTTATTAAAAACAGCCCTCAAAAGAAGTATGTGATATTATTTCTAGTTTATAACAAACAAATTAAGATACAAACTAGAGCACCTGGTAAGTGGTGGAAGCAGGACCTCCATCCACGTGTGTCCCACTCCAATGCTTTCCCCATCACTCCACACTGCTTTCTAGGAAAAAGTCTTGGAGAACTACCTCACATGAACTTTCCAAGCTTTAACAGATTTCAAAAAGTTTCTGCTAAACAAAATTCTACGTACGCAGAAGCATCTTTCTTTACTTTTCTTTCTACTTAGTAGTTGGAAATTGCCTCTCAAGTCAAATCTATTTAAAAATAAAAAATAAAAAAAACCAGACCAGTTCCACAGAATTGTGCATAACAAGTGTTTCTTCAACAGGCTCTCTAGAAAGCACTTATGAACTGCAAAAAATATATCAACAGGTTAGGAATTGGTTTTCCTGATTTAGGCTACCTTTGAAGAACCTTTTTCCTGGGTATGAAAGTACCATGTAAATCTCACGATTCTTCTGAACATATCTGGTCTATAATTTATCTTCTCAATTTTTTTTTTTGAACTGCCTATTTTCCAAAGCGTAGTAGGCTACTACTTGGCTTAAATGTTTCCACAGAAGGCAAAAAGGCCATTAGGCCTTCTTTAAAGTTGGCGCTTTAGAAATATCATTATAAATTAACTAAAAAGGAAAGAAGAAATATTTAAAAAGAAGAGAATAAACATATTTGACTAAATTCACTGATTTGTGAGAAGAGTGTATCCTTAAGTAGAAGAAAAGGTAATATATAAGCCAAGTAGAATGAAAGCAGAACTGGGTTATTATTTGAGAAAGAGAAATAAAGGTTATTTTGTCCACATTAAGTTGTGCAGCAATAAAAATATTTCAAATCATGATCAAGCCTAGAAGAGTTAGATTGCTTTGGGTAACCACAACATGCCAGTAAGATGAAGACTGTCCCTTCAGATCAGGTACGTACTAGTTCGGGATGGTTCGGAAGGCCACATTTTTTGCATGGTTCATCATCATCTGCTAGGATGGCTTCTTCGCTTTCTTTTTCCTCCTCTTCTTCTGAAGCTGCAGACGATTTTTCGCTGTCCGACCCTTCACTTTCATCATTGCTAGAATATTTCCACCTGCCACGTGTTCGAGAACCAGTCCATCGAACTTTGCCTTTGGGTTTTACCTTGTATAAAATTAAAAATTGGGATAATTTGGTATAATGAGAACGTTAAAAAACAAACTTCTGATTATACGTCCACGTTTAGTAAATAAATAAGAAGAAAACAAAAATTATTGTATCTTTATCACAGATCTACCTACTATTAAATTTTGGTACATATTTCCATAACTTATTCTATTTTTGTTGGAGGGGGATTATAATTAATATTCTGTCTTATAAATATTTTCCCTAGTCATAAAATATATTATTTATATCACTGTAAATGACTGTATGATATGTCATCACATAGCTCTATTTATCTAATCTCTTACTAGACAGACATTTAGGTAGTTTCCCAGTTTTTCACTTTCACAAAAAATGGCTCCTTCTAAACATAAATTTTTACAAACCTCTGTGGTTAGGATAAATTCCTTGAAGAGGATTCTGGGTCAAAGGCCATGCACATTTTAAAGGCTCTATAATAGAGCACTGACTATATTCTCACGTATTGTTAATATAAAATATTAAATTCCCATATTAGAGATGAAATTTAAAATTTTTATAGGTCAGAACTGCATATAAAATCCCTGACAAATATTGAAATATATTATTCAGAGAAGAAGTTTATAATGTTGCAAACTGCTTTTTTACTGCCTGTTTTCATAGTCTTTTAATTCATATTTCAGTTCATTCATATAGTGTAAGTCCCCATCAAAGACCAAAATAATTCTAACAACAGAAGGGGAAAGTTTTTTTAAGAATTAAAAGTTCAGTGTTTTAGGGAAGAAAGGATCACTTACAATGAAGAACAATCTGATCACTTAAATAAATTAAAAACAAAAGTAGCACTTTTAATTATAACAAACTCCTATAAACTTGCCAAAGACTTGTCAAGGTTTGGCTGAAAAGAAGAGTTATAGGAAAAAGAATTCTGGCTTCTAAGACTAATGACTAAAATGGGGGAAAATAGACGCTCTCATACATAGTAATGAGAGGGTATACGAACAGGGCCTTTTGGGGAGGGCAATGTGGCAATAGCTATCGAAAGTTAAAATACACATGCCCCTTGACCCAGCAATGCCAATTCCAGGAGTCTATTCTAAAGAAATACTCACTTATGTCCAAAAGGATCTTCAATGCAGCATTGCCTGTAATAGTGAAAAATTGGAAACAACCTAAATGTCAATCAATAAGGGAGTGGTTAAATAAACTGAGGTACATCCACACTATGGAATACTATGTAGTCATCAATAACCAAAAGGTAGACTACATCTACAGACATGGAAAGAGTTCAGAGACACGTTGATAAGTGAAAAATTCATAGAAAAACTAACATATTTGATTTAACTTATTTTTCCAGTGAATGGGGTAAATATTTATGAGCATACACACAAATGTATGGAAAAAGAACTGGAAAGAGATGTTAAAAGTGTTTCTGTTAATAGTGTTTATGGGGCATTTTCAGTTTTCAATCCTACAGGTTGGATAGCACCTACAGTTTACATAGAAAATATATTCCCATAACGCCTGTAATAAACAAAAAATTTAAAAGATGACAAGCTTGTACAGTCTGAAAATTTAATGTCTGTGGACAACTACTGAGAAAAGACATCTCAGATATAGGAAGACAGATTTTTTTTTTTCAAGTTCTCTTTGAATGACTTCTGTTTAGCCAAACCAAGAGCTACACTTAGACCCAAATATTTCTAATAAAAATTAAAACTCGAAATAGGAGGAGAAATTTTACCTTGCTTACTTTAGAATTTGTATCCTTTTCTGGCTTTTTCAAATTTTCTTTTTTGTCTGCTTTCTGCAAAGCTGCTGACTCTTCTTCCACGTCATCTTCTCCTTCCCCTCTTTTTTTATCAGCTTTCTGATCTCTGATTTCAGCCACTTTCGCTGTGGGTCTAGATATTCTTGGAGACCGCCTCAAAGTACGACCTACATTTGTTTTCTCTTCTTCCTTTTCTGTCTTCTCTTGCTTGGTTTCTGGTTCTAGAATTTGGGGAGGAGAATCTGGCTTCTTCTTCCGACTGGATATCCTAATTGTTAATTTGATGCCCTCTTTCTGCCTTTCAGAGGTTATCTCTGTGTTTTCCGAGGCAGTGGTTTCTTCCTCAGGAACCAACTTATATTTAAATTTGCTTTTTTGCATAGAACCCTTTGTCTCTGAAGGATCCTCTGTGCCAGAGGTCTGGGCATTGTCCAGATTATCCGTTTCTACCTTTGTGGATTCAGAATCCTTTTTTAGAATTTCTGGGTCTATTTTTTCCAGGGAATGACCTTCAATGGAACTTGTACTCTGACATTCTACGACTTCTTTTTCTGAGGCTAACTTCTCACAGTGGTCAGTCATGTTAGACGGGGCAGAAGTTTCAGCTGCCTCAGGGGAGACTGGCTTTACTGATTCTAGAGTATACTTTGGAACCTCCTCTGGTATTGGACTCAGTCTTTGTGTGTCCTTATCAAGAAAAGTTTTTTTGGACTTCTCTAACTTTTCAAGACATTCTAGGACTGGTGGGCGCTTATCCTTTTTACTTTTGGGAGACTTCTCATCAACGTTCAGGGTACAAGATTCAGTGGCAGATAAAGCAGTTTTCAAAGAGAGATCCTTTGCCATCTCAGAAGTCTCAAGAGAGATTTCCATTTCCGGAGGACCAGTTTCCTCTAACTCTCCTTTTTGATTCTGGGTCTCTATGACTGATACTGAATTACCTGCATCTTTCCCTACAGGAACCACTTCCTTTTCAAGATCACCTATTTTCATATTCGTTATGACAGAATTTAAGGACTCTGCTCCATTTCCCTCCATGATGACGCTCCTGTCTTTAGAGGGGCTACAGGTATCTTCCTTTGTATCATAAAACTTTGTCTCCATTTGTTCTGTCTTAAAATTTGGAGTTACCTTTTCATCACTAACTTCTCCATTTACCAGTTGTTTCCCTTCATGACCCAAAACAGTGATTGTGGAAATCCTTTTACAAGTCTCTTCCTCTTGTTTTACTTCATCTTTCAAAAACTCTTTTGTTGGAGTAACAGATTTACACAAAGGTCCTTTGATTGGACTGTCAAAATCATCACTCAGTTTAATTTCTCGTTTTTTTAGTGGTATCTTGGCCTGCTGGTCATTTTTAAGTTTCTCGGTTTCTTCAGTAGACTTCTCAGTGATTTCTTGAGAAGACCTAACATTGCCACCAAACTCTAGCCTCTCTGGTTCTAGCTTCTCCATGCTACCTTTGATATCTTTCGGATCTGCTCTAAATTCCTTTACTTCAACTTTAGTGGGTTTGACATTTTCCTTGAAGGAATCACTTTCTTCTTTAATAATCCTTTTATCCTCACTTTCTGGCAAAGGTTTTTCTAGCTTGACTATGACGGGCAATTTCACAAGTTCCTTTTCATCTTCTTTTTCTACTTTCACAGTAGCTTCTTCCAGAGCACTGGCTGTAGAGCAGGTTTCTGAATTTACTGGTTGCTCTTCACTCTTCATCTTTTCATTTTCCTTCTGGTCCTCTAAAAATCAGGAAAAGATTTACATAAATCTAAGCATGCGAGATTATAGAGTATAAAAGGCTAAATATAATATATATTCCCATTTGAAATCTCGCTCTTAAAAGAGGTGGTTTGTCCATGGACATCTGACCAAAAATTAAAACAAAAACCAAAACCTCAAATCTGACGGTGAAGGAGATTACCAAACTCTGAAGTACAACTTATAAATATTAAGAAACAGTTACTCAGGGGCATCTGGGTGGCTCAGTTGGTTGAGCATCCAGTCGATTTTGGTTCAGGTCATGATCTCACGGTTTTGTGTGTTAGAGCCCTGCACTGGGCTCTGCTCTGCCCTGGCTGCGCAGAGGCTGCTTGGGATTCTCCCTCCCTCTCTGCCCCTCCCCTGTTTGTGCTCTGTCTCTCTCAAAATAAATAACCTAAAAAAAAAGAAAAGAAAAGAAAAAATAAACGATTATTCCGAAGGCCTCAGGTTTATGCTTTATACTTTTAGTGTCAATGTTCTCAATGGAATGAAAATGTTTATACAATTCAAATAATTTATTCAAGCTCAAGTGATGGCTCAAAAATGTGAACTAAAAATACTACATAAAACATTTCCAAAAGACCATATTTGTTTTAAAAACTGACAAATGTTCTTCCTTGCAAGTCACTGAGGACTTCATTTGAGAGAGTTAGCATGAGCATGGTAGTGGGAAAATGTTTGTTTTATGCTTTACACAGATTATAAAAGTAACACAATTCTGTACAGAAAATGAAACATATGCCCACAAAAAGAATAAAATGTCCACAATACTCATCCCCAGAGGCAACAGCCTGATATTTTAGGTTACTTTATTCTAGTGTTGTGGATCTCTGACGAAGTTGGGATCATGGCGGCCCATTTTTTTCACTGAAACATTAGCACTTTACGATATTTAATGCCTTTTGCAGAAACTAAACTTACTATGTAACAATCTCAATGTGGTTATAATTTACTTCATCAAATGCCATTAGTGAACACTTTAGAAATTAATGTTATAAAACTGCATCTATTTATCAATTCATCTTTTTACCTTAATTGGCTATGTATTTCCAACTTTTATGGAGTACCTAATAGCATAAAAACCATATCTGGTAAACAGCAGAACCTCTGAACGGGATTACAGAGACGCACACACAGTGTAAGCCAGCGCTCAGGGAATCTGAGCAGCGTGTTTGCAGAGAGTTCACGAAGTACTAATTTCACCCACGCTTCCCGTTATTTCGCCCTATCACAACTAAAAAACTTCGGCTCTAAATGAAGTTTTAGCAAAGTAGTAATTTTTTTGTAATTATCTATTTACTTATTTTTTTAAAGACCTTGTTTTATTTTATTATTTTTTTTTTAATGTTTATTATTTTTGAGACAGAGACAGAGCATGAGTGGGGGAGGGGCAGAGAGAGAGGGAGACACAGAATGTGAAGCAGGCTCCAAGCTCTGAGCTGTCAGCACAGAGCCCGACGCGGGGCTCGAACTCATGGACTGTGAGATCATGACCTGAGCTGAAGTCGGACGCTCAACCGACTGAGCCACCCAGGCGCCCCTATTTACTTATTTTTGAGAGAGAGTGAGCAGGGGAGGAACAGAGAAAGAGGAAGAGAGAGAATCAGAGGCAGTCTCCACACAGTGCAGAGTCCAGTGCGGGGCTCAGGTGGGGCTTGATTTCATGAACCGCGAGATCATGACCTGAGGCGAGGCAAGAGTCATGCTTAACCAACTAAGCCGCCCAGGCACCCCAGAAAAGTAGTAATTTTTACAGATAATTTTGCGCATGTTATGCCAAACTGATAAACCAGTATTACAATGCATTTCATAGGTATAAAATGGAATAAAAAGACGTGAGATGAAGATGTTTTTTAAAAAAAGAATCTTTAAACGAGTAAATATTTTAATTATAAACCACTATTTCTTTTACTTCATTCATGTTGCAAACAAATCATCCAAGAACCACCAAGAACCATTCTGAACCTGAGAACAGAGTATCGGTATTGCTCTTTCCCCCCTTACGTTGTCAGTGGTTTAATGTATGCATGCCGCTAAGGAATTAAAGACATGATAGTAATGATCTAATTTGTGTGTCTTCTTCTTCCCACTGATGAGGTAGCCTTAGTAAATTCCTGATAGTTGAGATTGGTTAGCATATCAGGAAATCTAATTAAATGAACATCTTGGTTAACAATTAAAATACTGATTATGATTTTAAAAAATAACTTCAACTTGGGGCACCTAGGTAGCTCAATTGGTTGAGTGTCTGACTTTAGCTCAGGTCATGCTCTTGTGGTTCGTAGGGTTCAAGTCCCACATCGGGCTTGCTTCTGTCATTGCGGAGTCTGCTTCAGGTCCTTTGTCCCCTGTCTCTCTGCCCCTCCCCAGCTTGTGCTCTCTCTCTCTCTCTCTCTCAAAAAGAAACATAAACAAAAATCTTAAAAAAAATAACTTCAACTTAACACTAAGGGTTTATTAAACACCAGTTAATATTCTATATGTTTTCATTCAGAAAACGACTCTGGACTTCACTGTAGCTCTGACACAAGGTAAAAGGACATTGTATTTTTATTTGGGGATGGTGAAGGAGAAAGATCTCTTCCATTATCCGAACTGATTCCAAATTGGTAACAACATGGCAAAAGAAACTGAGGGAATAACACTGGGTTCAAGGCTCTTAGGTTCATGAATCCGAATTCACCTGGCGGTAAATTTTGTGTATGTCTCAAAACAAACTCTGATCCTCATTTCTTCACTTATAGATAAAGCAGCTAAAAAATTATACTTCACTGGCTTATATTTTTCCTAACTCCAAAATGTTAAATTCTTGGTATTTTTGTGTTTGGTTCAGTTCTTTTTAGACATGAAAACAATGATTACTCTAGCTCTCCTAGATTACATGGACATGTCCCTAAAACCACAGAGAAAACAGAACCATGACAGAAAATGAACCTTCAAGCACAATCATAACTGGTAAAAAGGTCATTCAGTTATATAAGCATTTTCCCAAAGTTTTCCCAAAAAGAATCTATAAAAGAGACGCAAATGAATTTCAGAGACATAAAATTTAAACAAACAAAACTCTGGGAAAAACTCACTTTAAAAATCACAATGCAGCAGCCACACTGCTTGGCAAATGAGGTAATTCAAGAGAAGTATTATCTACTGCAGGTTTGTAAAGTGATTCATTCATTTACTCAACAAATATGTACTGATCAGCTATTGTGTGCTTTCCCAACCACCCCAACCACAATCACTTTGGAATAGAACACTGGATGTTCTATAAAAGTTAACTATAAGGGACACTGCTACGTATTTATCCAGTATAGACATACCCTTCTATTGAGCTTCGCTTAACTGTGCTTTTGCAGATACTGCACTTTGTTCAAATCGAGGTTTGTGGCAACCTTGCACTGAGCAAGTCTATCCGTGCCATTTTTCCAAAACCATTCGCTCACTTCCTGTCTCTGTCACATTTTGGTAATTCTCACAATATTTCATTATTATTATATTTTTATAATGATCTGTGATCAGTGATCATTTGATGTTACTACTGTAATTGCTTCGGGGCTCCATTTAAGATGACAAATTCGAGTGGTGAGTGTGTGTGTTCTAACCACTCTACCAAACGGCTATTCCCTCCTCTCTCTCCTTCGCTTTGGGTCATCCCACTTCCTGAGACATACCAATGCTGAAATTAGGTCAGCTAATAACCTTACAATGGTCTTTAAGTGTTCCAGTGAAAGGAAGAGTCCATCTCTCAAATTAAATCGAAAGCTAGAAATGATTAAGCTTAGTGAGTAGGGCATGTCAAAAGCCAAGACAGGTCAACAACGAGGTCTCTTACACCAAACAGTGGGTCAACCTGTGAGACAAAAGAAAAGTCCTTGAAAGAAATTAAAAGTGCCACTCCAGAGAACATGCAAATAATAAAAAAGAAAAACAAAAGTTTTAATGGTCTGGAGAGAAGATCAAACCAGCCACAATATTCCCTTAATCCAAAGTCTAACCACAGCAAGGCCCTAACTCTCCTCAATTCTATGAAGTCTGAGAGAGGTGAAGAAGCTGCAGAGCATCTTGCAGAGGCTTGTTTTTGAGGTGTAAGGGAAGAAGCTGTGGAGACAGAACAAAAAGATGCAAGGACAAGCAGCAAGTGCTGATGTAGAAGCTACAGCAAGTTATCCAGAAGACATAGCTAAGACAATTTCATGAAGGTGGCTACACCAAACGACAGATTTTCAATGCAGATAAGTTTTAATGGAAGAAGTTGCCATGTAGGACTTCAATAGCTAGAGAGAAGTCAATGCTGGGCTTCAAAGCTTCAAAGGACAGGATGACTCTCTTGTTAGGGGCTAATGCAACTGGTGACTTTAAGTTGCTCATTTACCATTCTGAGGATCATAGGGCCCTTAAGAATTATGCTAAATCTACTCTGTCTGTGCTCCATGAATGGAACAACAAAGCCTGGAGGAGAGCACATGGCTTTGCAACATGGTTTCCTGAATACTTTAAGACCACTATTGAGACCAACTGCTCAGGAAAAAAGATTCCTTTCAAAATATTACGGCTCACTGACAATGCGCCTGATCACCCAAGAATGCTGACGGAGATGTACAAGACGGATGTTGTTTTCGTGCCTGCTAACACAACATCCATTCTGCAGCCCAGGGATTAAGGAGTCATTTCCACTTTCAAGTCTTCTTATTTAAGAAATACATTTCATAAGGCTATAGTGGTCATAGATACTGATTAAAGAAAACTGAAAACCTGCTGGAAAGGATTCACCATTCTAAATGCCACAAAAAACATCTGTGACTCATGGGAAGAGGTCAAAATATCAACATAAACAGGAGTGTGGAAGAAATTGATTCCAGCCCTCATGAGTGACTTCGAGAGGTTTAAGACTTCTGTGGAAGAAGTAACTGCATACATGGTAGAAAGAGCAAGAAAAACCAGAATGACAAGTGGAACCTGAAGATGGGACTGAATTGCTGCAATCTCATGCTAAAACTTGAAGAGATGAGGAGTGGCTTCTCATGGATGAGCAAAGAAAGTGGTTTCTCGAGATGGAATCTACTCCTGTGGAAGGTGCTGTGAAGACTGTTGAAATGACACAAAGGATTCAGATTATTTTATAAACAAAGCTGATAAAGCAGTCAAAGGGCTTGGGAAGACTGACTCCAATTATGAAAGACGTTTTACTGTGGGTAAAATGCTACCAAACAGCATCACATGCTAGAGAGAAATTGTTCATGAAAGGAAGAGTCAATTGATTTGACAAACTTTATTCCTGTCTTATCTGAGAAACTGCCACCCTGGATCAGTCAACAGCCATCAACATCAAGGCAAGACCCTTCACCAGCACAAAGATTACAACTCACTGATGGCTCAGATGGTGGTTAGCATTTCTTAGCAATAAGGTATTTTTGAACTAAGGTATGTATATTGTTTTTATAGATATAGTGCTATTGAACACTTAATAGACTATAGTAGAGTGTAAACATTGCTTTTATATGCACTGGGAAACAAAAAATTCCTTTGATTTATTTTATTATGATATTTACTTTGCTGGAGTGGTCTGGAACCAAACCTGCAATATCACCAAGGTATGCTTTATCTGTTTCCTCTTCTTTCTAACTAACAAAACTGTGTCTTCGTTCAGTAAGGTAGTTGACTCTTCAGATACCTTACAGCTAGGAGACATATGATCCAGTTCTGACCGAAGAGATGCATGAGGAAGTCTACTGGGTGAGACTTACAGGGTTCAGCTGGCTGAAGTATGCCTTCTGCCCTTTCTCCTTTCTATCCAGAATCCCAGAGAGGGAGCAATCAGAGCCGCATGCTAAGGATGGCAGACTAGGAAGGGTTTTGGGCTTAACCAGACATGGACAACTGACTACCTGACTTTATTATAAGAAGAAAAAAAACCCAACTCTGTTTGAACAAACATGTAGCCAAATACAATCATGTCTGATACATTTTCCTTTCGCTTTTGCTTTCTATTACCTTTCCTTTTCCATACTCACCAAAAATTATCCATATCCACCTAATATATATTGGGCTTGTCATCTGTTGGGTGATAAAGGGGTAACTAATCCCTGATGAGGCTTAATTTCTTTATAATCCTCCTCTTCTAAGCCAAGACTTGAGAAATGTTTAAATAGCATAGTAGTTTCAGAGTCTGCTCAAATCTTTTATACCTATGGTAAATTAACACAAACACTTTAAAGAGCAAGCTGGAAATATCCACTCTAAAGCTTCAAGAAATACACTCTATAATAGAATAATTCTGCTTATAGAAAGTATACTTACATACACTATATCAAAAAATAAACATTATTTGTTGGAGCACTGCTATAAAACTGAAAATTTTGAAATAACCTAAAAATCCTTCAAATAGGAGAATGAATAACCACTATATAGCAAATAATAGAAAAGAAACAGGGACGCCTGGATGGCACAGACAGTTAAGCATCCAACTTCAGTTCAGGTCACAATTTCGTGGTCTGTGATAGTGCAGAGTCTGTGTGGGATTTTCTCTCAACGTAAATAAACAAATAAATAAATAGAAATAGGATGATGAGTGAAAATAGCAAGCTGCAAAAGGTCAGGTAATATGATACCATTCGCAAAAGTTATAAAATGCACAAAATGATGCTATATATTGAGATGCTACACACGTATGTACCAAAATCATAAATATATATATGTATATATATGATTTACAGGACTGTGGCCATGCCTAGCCTATAAGGAGGGAGAAGGAATGGAATGGAATATGAAGGGATATATTGTTTCTATAACTTTTTTAAAACAAATTTGAGCAGATCTAAGTTTTATACTATGTTCTGTTTATCTGAACTATCTCATTAAGAATTAAGAAGATATGAGGGGCATCTGGGTGGCTCAGTAGGTTAAGCATCCAACTTCAGCTCATGATTTCATGGTTCATGAGAGCTACTGGGGCTATAGAAAGGAATAAGATGGATATTACAATAAATTCATGGTCACCACCTATCCCTGAGACACTGACACTGCCCAGTAACCTTCCTACTTCTCTAACAGTAACTATTTCAGTGTTCTTCGCTATCCTCAAACTTGCAATTTCTCTGCTATGGCTACATCTTCAGATAATTCTGTCCTTCATTTCATAGAGAAAACAGAAGCCATGAGGCAGACACTCCTTCTCATCACCAGACTTGTAAATCTATTCCTGTTAAAACAGAGACGGTATTTTAAGCTAAGGCCAATCCTTCCACCTATGTTTTGGATTTCATCTCTTCCAGTCTACTCAGGAAGGGTTTTAAACAATGTCATCATCACACTTGTTTTAATGAGATCTCAGTGGCTGTCTTATGCCGAATAGATGAAAGAAGACCAAAGACAGAAACAAGAATAGTTCCGGGATTATCTTCAAGAGAATTCATGATAAAAGTTCTTCAAGGACATCTCGTTTTATTCAGACTAACATCAACATTCTCAATAAGCCACAAGGCCCAATACAACCTCCACACCCCTCTCCTCCACTTCCCATAGCCTGACCTCCCTAACCTCACTTCCTCCTGTATTACAATACCCCTCACTCATTCTGCTTCAACTGTATTACTCATCTTGCTATAAAACAGGAGCTAGCAAATTTATTCTGTAAAGGATCAGATAGTAAATATTTTAGTCTGTGTAGCAATCATTCAACTCTACCTTTGTAGTATGAAGCAACTAAGGACAGTAGGATACTAACAGAATAAATACGTTCTAATTAACAAAAGACTAGCAGGTAAGATCTGCAGTCCCTAGTCTGTCAATCCCTGCTCCAGAATACTATGTATGTTAGACCCACCTCGGGGTCTTGCATTTGTTTCTGTCTGCTTAAAGAACCCTTTCCTTGTTCCTTGGGTATCTGTACAGCTTACTCTTCCAGACCCTTTAGTTTTTACTCAAGTGTCACATTTTCAGTGAGTACTTTTCTTGGCTCCCAATCTAAAGCTACACTCTTCCTCTTCCCGCAAATTATTTTCCTTCCATAGCTCCTTATCAATATCAACTAATACACTATGTATTTTATTAATCTTACTTATTATCTACCTCCCCATACTATGTAAGTGTCATGAAGGCTAAAAGTCAATTGATTTTGTTCATGGGTTTATTCCCAGTACCAAGAATAATGCATGACACACACCATGTACTCAATAAATATATGTTGGTTGGAATGAATGAATGATGTACTACAGGTAAAATACCAACCACGCCTATGAGAGGAATATATTTTTGCAACTGAAATATATTTCATGTTTGGCAAAGAAAGTTTTCACCATTTTTTTTTTTTTAGTTCTCACCATTTTTAAGATGTGTTAAGATTTTACGGTTTCCAAAAGGGGCCTGAAATAATGCAGTTATCATTTGAAATCATCGACATGTACCTAATGGACAAAAGCAGGAGCTGCCTGCACTAAAACATGAGTAGCACCATTTTACTACATGCTAAAGGGACATGAGTTAGTGCCAGTTTTTTTATTCTTTTTTTTTTTTCATTTTTCATATTTATTTTATTTTTTTTAATTTAAAATAGTTTATTTTCAAATTGGTTTACATAAAACACCCTGTGTTCATCCCAACATGTGCCCTTTTTTAATGCCCATCACCCCCTCCCCCCCCCATCTCCCTTACCCTCAGTTTGTTCTTAGTCTTTGAGAGTCTCTTATGTTTTATCTCCCTCCCTCTCTGTGTCTTTTTTTTCTTTCCCCTCTTCCCCTCCCCCTGGTTTTTGCTTAGTCTCACCAAGTCCACCTATTCGTGGAAACATATGGTATCTGTCTTTTCCTGACTGACTTATATGAGAAAAAATGAAATCTGGCCATGCGTAGCAACATGGATGGAACTGGAGGGTATTATGTACAGTTTTTTTATTTTTTAAAAAGTACATGGTAGATATCTGACAAAGGCTTTTTTATGATTAAGTATAACAAAATAAAGCCACACAAAAGCACAGATTAAATTATTAGAAGGCAAACAGGAAACAGAGCCTTGCCAGCTACTTTCCAAGCCCTACACATGCCTTTCCCCAAGAGTTCCCTCTCCCTACCAAGAAAAGCCATTAACCTGACTTTTATATTAATCATTTCCTTATTTTAGTTTTACCTGTCTTATTTTTTTTCATGTTTCTTTAATGTCCTCTTGTCCCCTCCATCCTTTATTTTTCTTGCAATTTATTTGTTCAAGTCACTGAATCATTTGTCCTACAATTTCTGGATTATGCTGACTGCACTCCCATGCTCGTCTGTCCCTTTTGTCCCTTAAATTGTCATTCTGATCTATAGCCTTCATCAGATTCAAGTTCAATTTCTGGGGCAAAACTACTTTGCTGATGATGTATTCTTTATCAAAAGACATTAATGTCTGATTTTTTTCTTTTTGTGAGATTAATAGATACTGATGCTCCCTAAAACCTTTATCAGGAATTGTAAAATGCGGATATTCTCCTTCTATCATTCGTCCATCAAGGACTTGTTGGAATATATTCTATAAACTTTACTAATTCACTATTTTGCAATACAGTGGTACAGTTCATATAGAAAAGGCAGGATGAATGATTCTTTTCACTTAATTAACAATTTTCAAAATAATAACTTGGTTCCCACTGACATTCTCCAAAGGTAACCAATTTTCCTTTCAGTGTCCTAATGAAAACATGGATTTAAGACATATTCAATCATGTTGTAATCCATTATAGATATTATTCTTGTTGATGCTTAAACTGGCCTTGTCTTTGGCAGTGAAAACCTCTTTAAGTTGGCTCCTGAGTCTTTTTGACAGGACTTTGATAACATCCATACCTCCTGGAATGAAAAGATGTTTCTCGGCTCAGAACTGGTGGGAAACTATTTCTCACAACCACAATCCAGGTGTTAAGGTTGCTCACTACTGTTAGGTTGGCCACTGTTTCTAAGTCTTTCCAGTGGACAGAACTACAAAAGACAAGCATATATTTTTTATAAAAATAACACATGATTTAATGAACTAGAATTTAAATAAAACTTTAAGGGGCACGTGGGTGGCTCAGCCGGTTAAGCATCCCCACTGTTGGTATCGGCTCAGGTCATGATCTCATGGTGGTGAGATTACAGCCTCAAACCTGGCTCTGTGCTGACAGTGTGGAGACAGCATGGGATTCCCTCTCTCCCCCTCTCTCAAAGTAAACAAACAAACAAACAAATAAATGTGGAAAAAAACACCTCATGAATTCATAATGCTATTTCAGTGTTTCCTTAATCTCTTCTATCTTACATTTTATTTCTCCTGCTCCACCCTCACCCCCACAGAATCTCCATTTTAAAGGAGACCATGGATGATATAATTAAAATAATACTTATTTTTTCTCATTTATATACAAAGCATTCTCAGAATAACAATATCAACATCATCAAGGTGATTTATTAAAAAGTTAAGAAGTGTTTGTACTCTTCCCTTTCTCCATTTGTTGTCTTATTATAGCTCCACCGTCAAAACACATAGCCACTAAAGACTAAACATTCCTTCTCACTTCTGCCACTTAGATTTAACTACATGTAACTACAAATTTAATTCTCACCCAACATTCTTTTTAAAATCTTTGTTCTGAAAAAATTTTAGACATACAGATATGTTACAACAATAGTTCAAGTACACTTTCATCTTGTTTTTCCTAAAGTTAAGAACTTACATATTCCATAGTATAAAGATCAAAACTAGGAAATTATCAGTAAAATACTATTAATGAAACAGATTTTATTTAAATTTTGCCAATTCTCCCCCCAATATGTTTTCTGTTTATGGTTCCAGGTCTCAATTTGTTCTTGTGTTCTTGCCTCCTCCAATCTGTGACCATTCCTCATTCTTTCCCTGTTTCTTCGGACTTTGACAGTTATTTTATAGAATACCTCTTATTTGGGGCTTTTAATTTTTAATTAAAAATTTTTTTCTTAATGTTTATTTATTTTTGAGAGAGAGACAGAGTACAAGTGAGGGAGGGTTAGAGAGAGAGAGACAGAATCAGAAGCAGGCTCCAGGCTCTGAGTTGTCAGCACAGGGCCCAATGAAGGGCCTGAACCCACAAGCCCTGAGATCATGATCTGATCCAAAGTCTGACACTCAATCAGCTGAGCCACCCAGGCACCCCAATTTGGGCTTTTAAATGTTTTCTCAAGGTTAGATTGAAATTATACATTTTTGACAAAAACTCCGATGCTGTATGCCAGAGAATACATGATGTTAATACTTCGATCATTTGGTTAAGGTTCTGTTGGCTGGTTATACTATTGTAAAATTACCATTTTTCTTTTTCTAACAGGAAAAAATCTTGGGAAGATATTTTGAAATTATGCTCATACTCCGTTTTTCCACAAACTATAACCACTGACTTTAGCATCTGTCAGAGATCTTGCCTACAATGATTACTGTAGTGTTTCCATACTGGTGACTTTTTATTTCCCTCATTCCTCCTACATTAATTAACTAATATTTGTCTGTAGGGAAAAGCTGTCTCCTCTCCTCTATTTACTTATTTATGCAATTAGGTATTTATATAAGTAGAAACTTATGGGCATTTATTTAAATCTATGGCTTAAATCTATCTATCAGTATATAAATTTGTAGCTATAACACTTTCTGCTTTCACCACTGGGTGCTCTTTCTGGTTGGCACCTCTGACCTACTGATATGCCCAATTTCCTTTTTGAGCACGTCCTTCGTTTCTGGCATTCTGAGATATCCCAGGCTCATCATGTATTTTCTCTGCCCATCACCAGAATCAGTCTGAGGAGCACTGGTTCCTTTTATTGGAGAATGATACTTTGAAATAAAAATCTAGAGGCTAAAAGGGCTCACTGCTACTGGGGCATCATTGTTCTTAGATTCCTCTTATAAACGGAAGTAGGAAATAGCCACATGAATATAAAGCCACACAAATGAACACATTTATATGTATTTTGACAGCATACAGCACTGATATTTTGCTAGTCATTCTGGCTATCTGAAGCTCATTTGCTTGAAGATTTCCGTAAAAAGATTCACTGGAAAGCAGACCTTAGATTTTGGTAAGTTTACCTGCAGTCTTTATTTGAAAGCTACTTGGGCTGGACCTGAAGTCCCTGGGTCACATTTTTGTTGCCTCACACACGTTATGCCATTTTCCTCTATCATAAAGCATTGCTTTCGAATAGAGTGATGGCAGTCTGGTTTTCTTTTCCCTATAAGTCATGTGGTCTCTTTGCTTGGATAACCAAAGACTTTCTTTCTTCAAATTCCAAAAATTTTACTGAAATATGTCTTGAGGTGGGTGTTCTGGGTTGATTTTCCAAGGTATGCAGTGTCATTTCAATATACGGCCTAACACCTTTGTTTCAGGAGGTTTTGTTAATAAGCATAGACTTTAGTTTTTGTCTGTTCCCTTGCTCTGGTTTTGGTTTTCTTGTGGATGCTTGTTGATTTTCTCTTCTATCTTCAAATCTTTATTTCTTTCTGTTGAATCTTTATCTCTTTCTTCATTTCTTTTTTCTTTTTAAAATTTTTTTATGTTTATTTTTGAGAGAGAGAGAGATAGAGTGGGAACAGGGGAGGGGCAGGGAGAGAGGGAGAGAGAAAAAGAGAGAGAGAGAGAGAGAGAGACAGAATCCGAGAGACAGGTTCCATGCTGTAAGCTGTCAGTACGGAGCCCAATGCGAGGTTAAATTCACGAACCATGAGATCACGACCTGAGCCGAAGTTGGACGCTTAACTGATTGAGCCACCCAGGGGCCCCTCTTCATTTCTTTTTGATTAAAATAAAATACAGTGTTCCATTTTCTATTTTGTAAAGGCACTAATATCCTGTCTTTGTTCACGCTGATGTTTCTTCTAGATTTTTGAAAAATCTTGACTCTTCTGAGTTCTACCACCTATGAAGTTATAGTTTTCACATTTTGTGGGAAAGTCTTTAGGATAAGCTTTTATTCTCTGCAGTGATGGTAGTCTGCTTCTTATTCCTTTTGTTCTCATAATCCTGCGGGATTTACTTTCATCCTTTTTAGTTGCTTACTAATTTCATAGCTCTAGAGCTCCCCATCTGTTATTTTTGTGAGATATTCAAAACTAAAGTGATTTACTTAATGAGATCACCATACTCTATGCCCCTCTCATACTTTTATTTGAAGCTTCCTTTTTGCATGTCTATATTGTCTCTGTCCTACTTGATTTTGATTCTATTCCTAGCAGTTTGGACAAAACTCAGTGTGGAGTTTATTCTGGAAGGGACCTTTGGTTGGAAAAGTCTGAGAATTCCTGAGGCCTACAGTACCCCAGCTCTTTGAAGAGCTTAGTTTCAGATATTGTCTATCATTTTTAATTTTTGCCATCGATATATTCCTTTAATGAAGGAATCTACAGAGACTCAAAAACCACGTCACTGCCATTTTCCAAAAAGCAAGAATGGTAACTTCCATTTTTCCTTTCTAATTCAATTCACACCATACTTAGAATAAATAATTTCAATATGATTAATCTAATCATGAGATTTTTTAAGCTATTCTCCTTTATTCCCTCTTTCCCCCCCTCCTTCCCTCTCCAATAAGCACAAATCACTCACATAAGAAGCAACATGGTCTGTGGCTATTGTTCCTGGTATAAAAAGAAAAGAAATGTGAACTTCAATGTATTTTTCTTTTGTCTTGACAATCTAAGTCAGGTCTGATGTAAAGAATGAATAATGGTGATGATAAAAATAGTACATTTTCTTTAATAAAGGGAACTATTTAAGCTATTGAAACAAGATGACAATAACACTTGTATTTATCTGGTCTCTCTGTACTTTTTTGGAGTGAAACAATTTAACATGGTAACATAAATAGTGGATTATTTTGTGCTCAGTACAGGACGTTTTGACACCCATCCATGAATCTCTAGATTAAACACCCATATTATACCAAAATATTTCTTTGTAGTTATAACAATTAGTACACACCCCTTCCGTGGAAGGGGTTACAAACTCTAACAGCCACAGGGGCCAGAAGGGTAACATAAATGAATAAAGTGGGCTGAAAGTAAGAAAAACAGAATGTTAGAAACATAAATAAATTCTATTTTTACTGAACACAATATAAATATGTGTAATGCTGGTGATTATGTTTTAAATTTTAAAAACCTACTGAATTTTTATATTTTGTTTCATAATTCATTATTTCTTTTATTTGGAATCAGAAACTGGATCATTTTTTTCAGGAAGGAGCTGGTCATTATGACAATGTAGGGATCTAGTACTTAGCACTGTTACACGCAAAACAGATTTTAGCCTGGAATCATTTAATAGGGAATTTACTACTATATACTTTATGCCAGCAAACAGCTCTTGATGAACACCAAGGACTGGCAACATTGATACAATTTTGTACACAGGGCATCTACTCTCAGGATATTCACATAATTTTTGTAATGGAATGCTGTCATTATTTAGTTTTCAGTACTATACTAGTCAGCCAGTTTATCCTATAGCTCTTCACTGTACTCTATCGATGCTACTTTAGAAAGGTAAACTCAACAGTATTAATTTTCCTTAAGTTTGAAGCTGGAGAACCTATTTCAGAATTCGGGCCATCATATCCATCTCTGGATACCAACTGCAGTATAGGAAAGTGGGACAGATTATTCCTTATCTACTACATTTCCTATTGAATCAAATTAATGAAAAACACGTGAATCGACTTATTAGTTGTATCCCAAGTGTTTCAACTGTATTGCCGACCTGAATCTTTGAGAAGATATTAGTTGATAAGGTACTGATTTTTTTAAGCTAAATGATATTAAAAAGTTATGATTCCTCCCCATTCCCCAAAAAGTTTTCTTAGCACCATGTGATGGCTAAGCCATCTATGGGCCACAGGTTAAGAAAAGCTTTCTTCTCCTGAGAATTTGACTGTTGGTTAAGTTCTGCTCCCTTGGTTAACTAAAAAAACTGGAATGTCTACCAAACCATCACTAGGCAACAGTGCGTATATTATCAATGACCTCTAACTGGTAATATACATCTAAACTAAGAAAAAAAATATAAACACATGATGGGGATGTCATACTTGGGACACTCCTGAATATAGTGACTCTTATCTATTTGGGCATGAGGGCCATAGAATATAGCCTAGAGAGTTTACTATAACAGATACTGTCCTCTATGCAACATGAAGCTTTTAAGAGAAAGCAGTTCCCACACTTATTCAATGTGAATCCCGTATACTTGGTCCTGAAGTTGTCAGCTGGAAGAAGATCGTTCCTGGATTCCTGGATGGCCATATAAACTGCAACACAGACTGCAGCAAAGCCTAAACCTGTTGCAAGTTCCTACTCCTGTCGGCAAGCCCTGTCTTACAGTGATCTTAGTAGACTGATGCCAAGTGTGATCTGTAGTAGTCTTGTGGGTCCAAATGACTAAATGAACTGAACAAGACTCCTGGTGGGCACTGCAGATTATCAAACCTCATAGTACAGAAAACTACTGTGCTGTGTACATTCATCAGGCAAAAAACTGATTTAGCTAGAAGTCAGGCTTTAAGAGCTTATTCAGTTCTAATGGTTAATTACCATGACTGTGACATGTTTCACTTTAAATATTTTATACAAAGAAACACTCAAATAATGACACAGTGAAGCACGGTTCTTTTGTCTTTAAAAATGTTATGTCTTTACAAAATGTCATCACCTCCAATTTAAGCGTTGGGTCAGACATTATGACCACAATGGCCAAATACGGATCACATCTTGGTAATTTTTTCTATCTTTATTTTTTGTAAGTAGACTCCATACTGAGGCTCTAATACAGTATTTGAACTCATGACCCTGAGATCAAGACCTGAGCAGAGAGCAAGAGTTGGATATTTAACTGCCTGAGCTACTCAGGTGCCCCTATTTTTTTTTTAAGTTTATTTATTTTGAGAGAGAGAGAGAGAGAGAGAGAGCGAGCATGGGGATGAGTGGGGCAGAGGGAAAGAGAGAGAGAGAATCCCAAGCAGGCTCCACACTGACAGCAGCAAGGAGTCTGACGCAGGGCTGGAACCCACCAACCATAAGCTCATGACCTGAGTTGAAATCAAGAGTTGGGCACTTAACCAAATGAGCCACCCAGGGACCCCAGATTTTATTTTTAAGTAATCTTCACAAGTAACATCGGGTTAAGAGATCCAAGCCGACCAAGCCAGACAGGTGCCCCTAAATCTAGTTTTAGATTTAAAACTTTTCAAAAAATAAATAAATAAAAAAAATTTTATTATACAAAAAAGCCATCTCCTAAATTTGGACTCATATCTAAATTAACTCTTGTCATTTAAAAAGACTCATCGATGCTACAAATAAATCACTATGTGTAATATTAATAGTTGTGCTTTTATCAGCTATAATATAAAATATAACATGACTTAACTTCTTGTCCCATTGTTCCTAGTAGTCTATTCACTATGAGTAAGAGTATTTGCAATTGTACTAACATATGCAAATACTCAGTCTAGTTGGACACATTTTTTGCTGGATCCAAACTCAACATTAAAAAAAAAGGTTTTGATACACATGTAATATTTTTTCTTAAAAAGATTTAACTGCTCATCAACCAATTCAGATGGAAGTGCTGAGTCATTATATTGTACATCTGAAACTAATATTAACACTGTATGGTAACTACACTGGAATTAAAAGAAAAGAAAAAAAATCTCTCTATATAATTGTCCATCATAGCATGAAGAAACAAATCGTAAAATATCGGTTCTCACTCTGCCCCTCCCAATTTCTCTACCAGGTATCTTTTCCATTACCCATTATATTACTGTGGACGGTTTCACAATACTACATGTATGGACTGAATTATATCCCTCCCTACATTCATATGTTAAAGCCCCAAACCCCAAAGTGACTGTATTGGGGGATAGGGCCCTTAGTGAGGTAACTGGTGTTAAAAGATATCAAAAAGGTATAGTCCTAATCCAAGAGCGCTGGTACCTTGTAAGAAAAGGAAAACACCAGATCACTCTCACCACACATACAAATAGAACAGGCCATGTGAGGACACGGAAAGAAGGCAGTCATTTATAAGCCAGGAAGGAAGCCCTCACCAGGAAGTGAGTCGGCTGGCACCTCAATCTGGGACTTCTTGCCTCCACAACTGTAAGAAAATCCATGTCTGCTGTTTAAGCCGCCAAGCCTGATATTTTGTTATGGCAGACAGGGCAGACTAATACATTACACTAAGTTTTATTATTTTGCCATGTTGAATTTAAGATTTATATCACATACCATGTTAGTAATGGCTACAAGAGGATCATCTGTAGTTTACCTATTACAACTGTAGGAATATTCTTCATTGTTGCAAACAAGGAGCCTTTCCCATTTTCCTTTCTCTTGTTTTTTTCATTATTTAATAGACATATGAATATAATATTTTTTCATTTTAACTATATCACAAGAAAGACAAAATATAAGTAGTAGGCTAAGCTACTGAGACTAAACCCAATTTTAGGGGACAGAAGAGAGGACTAAGGTAAACCAGAGAATGAGAATTCTAAGGAGGGTCAACCATTATTCAGGTACAGCCCATTACTGATAGGAAAAAATAATGCTCCATAGTTACCAACTCTTCTAATTTCCAATTTCAAATGTTCACAGCAAATTCAAATTAAAAAAAAAAAAAAGACACACGTAAGAACATGTTCCCACAAAATCTGTACATGAATCTTCATAGTAGCATTATTCATAACAGCCAAAAAGTGGAAACAAGTCACATGTCCATCAACTAATGAATTAACAAATGTGGTATATCTATATAAGGAAATAGTATTCATAATGAAGAATGAAGTGCTGATACATGCTACAGCAAGGGTAAGAAAGTGAAAGAAGCAGCAGCTTTGCCATGCAAAAAAAGCCAGACACAAAAGGCCCTATATCATATGATTCCATTTATATGAAATGTTCAAAATAGGCAAATCCACAGAGACAGAAAGTAGACTAGTGGCTTCCAGGGGTTAGGGGAAGATAAAAAATGGCAAGTGACTGCTTAATTAAGGCTACGGGGTTTCTTTAGGAGGTGATGGAAATGTTCTATAATTAGACAGTGGTTACGGTTGCAAAACACTGTGAATACACTAAAAACCACTGAATGGTACATTTTAAAATGGCGACTTATACATTAATTACAAACAAAGAAGCACTGGACAAACCAAAATAAACATGTTTTCAGACCAAATCAGATTTGCATGCTGCCAGTCTATAATTTCTCTCTCTTAAAGATTCTCAAATGATACCTTTACCCATTCCACACACAGGCAGAAGTGTATGACTGCAGAATTTAACAAAAGGAAGACTTTTTCCAATTAGCAGAAAGAAACTAAAATAAAGGTTAGGATTTCCTTCAACTTTGTTTTTCCCCATAAAAGTTCCTTTTTAATTTTTTCATCCCTTCTAAATTAGAATACGGTGTCTAACATGGAGTGAAAATATACACTCAACTTCATGGCATCCTGCAGGTAACTTCTAGGTAGTATACCACCTAACAAAAATATCCTGGGTCTTGGTCAGAGAAGGACTTAAGTTTGCTCTGCAATCTATCATAGTCTGAGAATAACAGTCAGCAAGTATTGAAGAGCTTCAAGCCCTTAGAGTAGTATGACTGACCCTAATGTGAGTGGGAAAAAATAGTATTTACATAAGTGCCAGCAGAACTCAGAAAAATGATCAAGATTAAGAGATTCCAGATGGCCCTGAAGAATAACCAGAATTTCCATAGTAGAGGAACAGTATCTCAGGGAGATAAAAGCATGATAAGACACAGAAGGAATGCCCAAGACACCAGGAGAAAATAAAGGAGTCTAGATAATCTGGAACCAGTGATCCTGTAAGGAAATAGCAGGAGACAACAACAGAAAATAATTTGAGGCCAGACAATGAAATTGTGAATGGCAGTTTAAGAAATCCAGACTTTTTCAAAGGCAATTCTAATTATACTTGAAATAAAAAACCAACCTAATTATTTAGTTACTGAATGTTTTATGACATACAATGCCATTTTTGGATCTTTTTTCTGCCTACTTTTATATGTAATCCATTTCTTCTTGGCACTTAAATAAAAAATAATTTTCCTAAGTTTAGATACACAGCATGGCAATTTAACTAACAAAGAAAAATCTACTTTAGTTCCAAGAGTAAGAGTAGCTGTTTTATTCTTTTTTCACTTCCTGTTTATTTTTCATCTCTGATGTCTGATCTCCAAATATTCCCACTCTCCCTCCCCTCCCTGCCCAAGGGCAATGTTTGTCTACATCTAAAAGTAATAAAAATGACAAGCCCAAAATCCCATTTCTTTGGTCCTGGTTGGAAATGGAACATAATTACACCTGAGAGGATACAGTAAGAGATTGGGCTTTGGGGGCTGAATAAAACTGTCTACTACAAATTATATGTTAGTGCAGCATCAAGAGTACAGGGACTCTGGAGAAAAACCAAAAACTGTCAAGGTGTGAATACTGGGTGTGCCACTAACAGGCTGTGTGACCCTGGGAAAGTCACTCAAACCTCTCCTCATCTCACTTCTCTCATCTGAAAACAACAACAACGAAATACTAATGTCATACCTAATAGAGTGGTTGTGAAGATTATATGACTTACCATATGTAAAGCACTGAGAACAGTACTTAGCACATGGGCAATGGTATGTGTCAGCTATTTTATCCACTTTAGTGTTAAGCTTCACAAAGACAAAGATTTCAGTCTTTGTGTACTAAAATGATGTTTGGAACATAGGTATACAGTAAGTATTTCTTGAATGAATAAGAAACATTTTGCTGTTAGAGTAAGATAAACAGAAGAGACTATTTAAAAGAGAAAGGAGAACAACAAGGAGGGTTAAATGTCTTGGCTCCTCCTCTGCTTTTTTAAGAGATGTCCTCACCCCACAGACTCTCTCTTTCATTAAGTGTTATCATTGTACTTTCTCTTTCTCTAATTGTTATTTATTTTTGAGAGAGAGAGAGAGAGAAACAGAGGGAGAGAGTGCCAGCCAGGGAAGGGCAGAGAAAGAGGGAGACACAGCATCCTCAGCAGGCTCTAGGTTCTGAGCTGTCAGCACAGAGCCCAGTGGAGCTCAAACTCACAAACCGATAGATCATGACCTGAGCCAAAGTCAGATGCTAATGAAGTGAGCCACCCAGGTGCCCTTCATTGTGCTTTCTCTTAACTATTGAATGTTATAATATTAGCATTCACTAAGAAGTTTTTCAGAAACAGTGTTTTGAAAGACTTTGTTGTATTTAGACAATACAAGGTTAGGAGGAAATTGCCTCTTATAACTTTGCTATTCCCAGTGTGGTCCTTTGACCAGCATCATCATCGTCACCTAGGTCCCTGTTAATTAACATGGCAAATCAGCAGCCTCATATAAGATCAACTGAATCAGCGTCTGCACTATAAAAAGATCGCCAGGTAAACAGCGTGTCTATTAATATTTGAGAAGTATAGCCTTAGATCGCTCTAGTTTAAGAGTATAGGTGATACAAAGATCAGGGTTCAAATCTAGACCCTGACACTTCATTATCTATAGGACTGAGGGCAAGTTTATAAACTTCCTAATACCCTCAACTTTAAAATCGAAATGATGGTAGTAGTAGTTATGTCAAGGAGCTGCTATGATGATGAAATGAAAATGCACGCACAGCATTTTGTGGGCTGCACTGACTGTAACGTGACTGATGGGAATGTAAAATGGTGCAGCACCTGTAAAAAACGGTATGGCAGATCCTCAAGCTATACCATATGATCCAGCAATTCCACTTCTAGGTATATACCCAAGAGAAGTGAAAGCAGGGACTCGAACAGATATTTGTACACCGCTGTTTGTAGCAGCACTATTCACAACAGCTGAAAGGTGGAAGAAGCCCAACTGTCCACTGACATATGAATAAACAAAACGTGACACACCTACGCAGGGGATTATTATTCAGCCTGTCTGTCGTTGTGCTCAGTGAAATTAGCCAGTGACAAATGAACAAATATTCTATGATTTCTTGAACAGAAGATTCCTAGAGTTAGGCAAACTCAGGAAGTAGAATGGTGGGTGCCAGGGGCTAGGGAGAGGAGTTAACGGGTACAGAGTTTCAGATGGAGAGGATGACTCTGGAGAGAGACGGTGTTGACAGATGCCCAACGATGTGAATGTACTTAATGCCACAGAACTGTACACTTAAAACAAGTGGTTAAAATGATAAATTCTATATTATGCTTATTTTACTCCAATAATACAAAAGAGTTCGCTAAGTATCTTTGCACTCTTAAATTAGTAAAAATGTTTTGATGATCTGAACATTTTTATTTAAATTTTTTAAATGTTCCATATAAAAGAGGATAGTACTCAATGGCTTTTTGCTTCTCATTTTTCATTAAAGAAAAGAAAAATCAACCTCCTTCTACAGGAAGACTTCAACTTTTCAAACTGAGAGAATCCTAATTAATACAGTTGGAAATAGGAGCAGAAGAAGAGAGCAGTAATTACAAAACGAAGCAAAACAAAACACACAAAAAAAACCTTGTTTAGGTGCTTCTTCCTCCTTTTTAGTCTCCTCGTCCTCTAAGCTGGGGCTTTCCCGGGAAGAGGTGTCCTGTTGGCTAGAGTTTTTCAGTAGCACAGGATCGATCTGTGCTTTCAGGAGGGCAAGTGTCTCAGCCAACTCGTTTCGATTTCTAAATAAGGGAAAAAACAAAACAGCATAAAAATCTTAAATCTGTTCTAAAGATCTTTCAGAATAATACCTATTAGAAATTAAAATTAAAAAAAAAGAAAAACACAATCAAGAACATCCAAAACACTGGTACACCTCATCTTAATTAACCTTGAACTTAAGTACTAGGAATGAATGCATATTAAAATATACTATTCTGCAAAAAGGAAGGAATCTACACTCTGGTTAAAATGGCAACGCAAATCTCTTTGGCTGAAATGAACAGTAGGAACAAAATTAAAAATCAAAATTTGGTAATTTTTAAAAGTATTATGCAATCTCTAAAGAATACAAAAGCAATGTCAGATTTCCCTGAAAAGGCTTTTTTTTTTTTTTAAAACAAAATGATTCAAGTTCTTGATTCATTTGTAAATAAGAACTCTTTTCTGTCTACAGAGAGAATAATATTTGATACTGCTATAAACATTACAATCCAGGTCTGAGTAATTATAGCAAAATCAGTTCTTACAATACAGCTCAAAAACCTAAGAACTTAGGAAACTGAATGTTGTTCTGTCAATTATAGTTTGTGATTATAAGAAGAAAATTCAATTTCAATAAAAAATACAAGAAAACCCTGGGGCACCGGGGTGGCGCAGTCAGTTGACTTCGGCTCAGATCGTAATCTCACGGTTTGTAAATTCAAGTCACACATCTGGCTCGCTATTGTCAGCGAAGAGCCCATGTCAGATCCTCTGTCCCCTCTTCTCTGGTCGTCCCCCACTTGTACTTTCTCAAAAATAAACGTTTTTTTAAAAAATACAAGAAAATCCCAAATAAATAAGATTTAACCTATCAATTCTTTATTTTTATAAAACTACCCATACCAGAACTATGTGATAGATGATGGATTTAAATGTCACTTATCAACAAGAAAACTCACTTGGGTATTTCTCCTCCTCAGATAAGCAAGGTGTAAAAGTGAAGAGAACAATGAAAACCTGGACTAAGAGTTGAAAAGTCAGTTCTAGATCTGCCACTGAGTTAATTAATCAATACCATGATTTTCCCATCTGTGTTGTCAAAGCAATGTGTATACATCTCTGATCCTATCTAGTTTGTCTTCAGATGAAATTATTTCTGTCCTTATCTGTCATGCCACACATGTCCTCTATCCCCTGTTCCCGTCCACCTCCATCCCAGCTTAACTCTGGTGTGAGCAGGGACACCGGCTTATGAAGCAGGCTGTTAAGGGAATATTTAATGAATGAATAGAATCCCTGTTCCTAACTTACATGACTACTGTGCCCATGGACAAGTAATAGGTCCTCGCTAGGCCTCAGCTTCCTTAGCTATAGAATAAAAGATAGCCTTCTATGGAAAGTAATAAAATTGCCACTGATGGGCATATTAAAATTTTGCCATTGTATATGCTATTGAACACACAAGTTTATACACATTATTGTATGTGGGAATGAATTCACAGGTTACCACACTACAAATAAAATGAAGTTCTAGAATTATAAATTATCTAATAGAAGGAGGTCAGATTAAGATGCTCTTTCAGGATGCTGGCACTGCCTCTACATTATAAAAAGTAACTTAGAGATAAGTTAGAGATAAAACTTAGAGATACTAAATAAATTTCTTTTTGGCAACGTTCACATTTCCTAACTTCATTACACCAACTTGCTTCTAACCTAAGACTATCCACTTAATGTTATTACTTCTCTTAGTACACTGAGAATTCCCCATATAAAAAGTACCTCAACCTTCTTGTTATTTTTTGAAGTCATGCTGGGAACTGAATATATTAAGTTGTTCACTGTATCCATTTTAAAAAGCTTCCAAACATAAGAAAAGAACCAATACTACCACAAAATCCAGGTCAATTATTTTACTAAACAAAATTTTACAACAAAAAAATTTAGCGGAAAAATTCATTAAAGAACTCCATAAAAAACTTTTAGCCTCACTACTGTGTTAAAATGCAAGCCTAATATAGTCATAATTAGATGAAAACAGACAACTACCCATCTTTGGAATTCTCCTATTTTGATCTAAAAATGAATTTTAGTAGGCTAAATTTTTTTTAAATCCCCAATTTTTTTTTTTAGCATTTTTATTTTATTTTTGAGAGACATAGAGACAGAGTGTGAGAAGGAGAAGGGCAGAGAGAGAGGGAGACACAGAATCCGAAGCAGGCTCTAGGCTCTGAGCTGTCAGCACAGAGCCGGATGTGGGGCTCGAACTCACGGACCGTGAGATCATGACCTGAGCTGAAGTTGGCCAATTAACCGACTGAGCCACCCAGGCGCCCCTAAATCCCAAATTTGAGGATGCCTGGGTGGCTTAGTCAGTTGAACATCTCAACTCCTGATTTTGGCTCAGGTCATGATCTCAACAATCGTGGGATGGAGTCCCACCATTGGGCTCCTCGCTGAGCATGGAGCCTGCTTGGGACTCTCTCTCTCCCTCTCTTTGGCCCTCCCCAGCTCACATGTGTGCAAGAACTCTCTCTCTCTCTCAAAATAAACAAACATCTTATAAAAATAAAAAAATCCCAAATTTTGAACTAGTCAGAGGAGATTTTTATAAATAATCATATATTCAAATTATACCCAAATGCTTACCACTATCTCCAGGACATCACAGAATAGACCATGGGTGCTAACAATAATTCAGTGGTTCGGTTCTGTTCTTCCCTCCATTGCTTGTTTGTCCCTAAAATATTTCTTCACTCAGGTGTATTAGATATAACCCTATAGGGGCACCTGGGTAGCTCGGTTGGTTGAGCGTCTGAGTTTGGCTCAGGTCATAATCTCACGGTTTGGGAGTTCGAGCCCTGCATTGGGCTCGCTGTTGTCAGAACGGAACCCGCTTGTGATCCTCTGTCCCCTAATCGCTCTGCCCCTCCCTTGCTAGCACTCACTCGCTTTCTCTCTCTTTCTCTCAAAAATAAATAAAACATGAGATTAAAAAAAAAAGATATATCCCTCCAAAATACCATGCTGTCTTAGGATGTCAGGTTTGCATTTCTGTTCTCTTGGCCTGGAATGTATCCCCCCCCCATAGCTATCCCCAATTATTCTTTCAAAGACAAGCATAGAATGAATAAACAAATGTGGTATATCCATGCAAGGCAATACTACTTAGCCATTAAAAGGAACACAATAATGATTCCAACTACATGAACCAACCCTGAAACCATTATGCTCTCTGAAAGAATCCAGATACAGTGGCCACATACTGCGTGATTCTATGTATGTGAAATGTCTGGAACAGGCAAATTATAGAAACTGAAAGTAGACTGGCAGCTGCCATGGGCTGGGTAAAGAGAGAATGGTGAATAAAACTGCTAGTGTGCAGGGTATGCAGTACACGGTTACATTGCAGGGTGGGGAAAATGTCCTGGAGTTTGAAAGTGGTGGTGGCTACACAACTTTGTGAATATACTAAAAACCACTGAAACTGTATTAAAAACAAAAATGATGGTGGTTTGGACAAGAGCATAGCAATGAAGGGGATGAGGAATGATCAAACACTGGGTACATTTTGCACAGAGAGCTGTTTAGATTTTCTGATAGAGTGTATGTGGACTGAGAGAAAAAGAGAAGTCAAGACTGTACCCCAAGTTTTAGCTCCAAGCAGCTAAAAGGATGTGGATTCTACTAACTGAGATGGGACAAAATGTTGAAGTGTAAAGGTTAGAAGCTCAGATTAACAGGCATATTGACTGATTCTGACTTAACGGATTCTAAACCCTTGTGTTTTACTATCTGTACCTTAATTGAGACTTCGGTGAAATGGAGCATATCATCTTATTATATTGTGAAAAATGATTTTTCTTGTAGTCTAAGTCTAAGGTTTGCTCAGTTAGAATTAGTGGTAGGGATTAAACCTTTAAGAAGCAATTGAGCTGGTAATACACTACAAAACTTAAAAAAACAAAACAAAACAAAACAAAAACAAAGCCAAGCATAGGCATCATCTTCTGCCATGTATGGGTTAGGTATCTGATTCCTAAATAGCACACCAGAATGATCTCCATCACAGATCACATTTATGACTCCATATTATCATTTACTATTTCCCTGTATCTTTCTCTCACAATTTGGAACTCCTTAAGACACTGTATCATGTCTTTGCATTTCCAGAGCACAGCGTACGGCACAATGTGAATATAGCAACCCTGTAAATATGTATAGTATAAGATCACAGGAATCACCAACAATATTTCATCATTTTTTTTCATTTGGTTGCAAATTAACAAGCTGACAAGATAGGGAAGATAACGGAGTATGACAGTATTTCTTATGGGGGCCAAGAAACTGAAAGACGGCATTAATGAGTAATATAAACAGCAGCAGAATTGCACTCACTTAACATCTGAGGGATTACTGTGTTCCAGGCACTACTCCAAGCACTTTACATGGATTAGTTCACACAATTCCAATATAACCTGATTATATAGGTCCTGTTGTTATTATCCCCATCTTATAGATGAAGGAAGTGAGGACGTTGCAGAGAGGTATAGTAATCTGCCCAAGATCACAGTAGTACAGATTAAAGGCGGGACTGAATTATAGTCTGACTTCAGAGACCATCTTCTCAATCACTGTGCTATACTGGCAACATATGGTTTACAAAGGTCTTTGGAAAGAGTCTATTACTTGGGGTACATGAAAACTCAACACCCTGTTTTAGAATTCAGGTTTTTGAAAATGACTGTCAAAACCCTTGCAATTCTTAAAGCATTTTTATTGTATAATTTACATAAATTGAAATGAAAAGATTTTAAATGTTCAGTTAATCGGTTTTGACATTTTGGTTGCTTTCAAGTTTTGGCAAGTATGAATAAAGCTGCTATAAACATTTGTATGCAGGTTTTTATGTGGACATAACTCTTTAACTACTCTGGGCAGATACCAAGGAGTATGGCTGCTGGATCATATGGTGTTTAATTTTTAAGAAACCATCAACTGTCTTCCAAAGTGGCCATTCTGCCAGCAATGGCCGAGACTTCCTGTTGCTCCACATCCTTGTCAGCATTTGGTGTTGTCAGTGTTCTGGATTTTGGCCATTCTAATAGGCATATGTTAGCATCTGGTCTTAGTTTACATGTCACTGATGACATATGATGCGAACCACTTTTCATGTGTCTATCTGTACAAATATATGTGTGTATTTGCCATCTGTGTATCTTTGTTGTAAAGGTGTCTGTTAAGTTCTTTGGTACATTTTTAAACCAGGTTGTTTTCTAATTGTTGAGTTTTAAGAGTTCTTTATATATTTTGGATAATAGGCCTTTATCAAATACATTTTTGGTAAATATTTTCTCCCAGTCTGTGACTTAACTTTTTATTATATTGACAATGCCTTCCCAGAACAGAAATTTTTAATTATAATGAAGTCCAGCTCTTATCAATTCTTTCTTTCACGGATTGTACCTTTGGTGTTGTACCAAAATAGTAACCACCAAACCCAAAATTGTCTAGATCTGCTTCTGTGTTATCTTCTTGGACATTTATAGTTTAGCATTTTATACAGAGACCTGTAATTCACTTTGAGTTCATTTTTCTTAAGGGTGTAAGGTCTGTGTCTAAAGTCAATGTTTTACATATGGATGTCCATTTTTTCCAGCATCATTATCTTTTTTCCACTATATTGCCTTTGCTCCTTTGTCTAAGATCATTTGACTATATTTATATGGGTTTATTTCAGAGCTCCCTATTCTGTTCCACTAGGTATTTGTCTAGTCTTTTTTTTAAAGTAATCTGTATGTACAACGTGGGGTTCGAGCTCATGACCCCGAAGAAGAGTCACACACTTCACCAACTGAAACAGCCAGGCATCCCTGTATTTGTCTGTTCTTTCACCAATACCACACTGTCTTAAATACTGTAGCTTTATAGTAGTCTCACGTGAAGTCAGATAGTGTCAGTCTTCTAATTTTGTTTTTCTTCAATACTGTGTTGCCTATTCTGGGTTTCTTGTCTCTCCATATAAATTTTTATATTTTATTATTTTATTTTAGAGGGAGAGAGAGAGAGGCAGGGGGAGGAAAAGAGGGACAGAGGGAGAGAGAATCTTAAGCAGGTTCCACGCTCAGTGCGGAACCCACTTGGGGCTCAATTCCACAACCCTAGGATCATGACCTGAGCTGAAATCAAGAGTCAGATGCACAACTGACTGTTGGGAGCCATTTTGGGCTCACAGGTTGAGACCCTTCCCTGTTTAGAAAAGTGATTAAAGCAAAGCTCCAGCTAGCCAAAATGGCGGACTTGGATTTCTTGAGCTACTCTCCTTGGCCCCAAGAAATGTAAAGGGGAAGGACCTGGAGCACAATGCCTTGATGGATTTAATAAGACCTTAAGGAAACACCCTGCTCTCTACCCCCACCCTAAATTTATCTTAAAACCAACATACAGAATTAAGGAGGTTTGCCCCGCTGCTGGTAAAAATGGATTATTGTTAAAGAGATCAAACTACCTTTTAAATAAAGACACAGTCCAGCAGGGAGAGAATCACCAGAATTGAGAAGACGCAAAATGAGGTCAGAATTGAGGACCTCAGAATTGAGAAGGCGCCAGACTGCTTGGTCATTAGACTAACACTTTTCTCCTGACTCTCTCACTTCCCTTCACCTGACCGTCGTTCTTCGTGGACCATTAGATTCATTGGAACAAGGACCCCAGCAATTGACTGAGCTGCCCAGGTGCCCCTCTCCATATAAATTTTAAAATAAGTTTGCCAATATCCACAAAATAACCTGCAGAGATTTTGATTAGGATTGCATTAAATCTATAGATTTTAGGTTGGGAAAAATTGACATTTTGACAACAGTAAGTGCTCATATCCACAAATATGGAATCTCTCTCCGTTTATTTAGTTCTTCTTTGGTTCTTTCATTAGAGTTTTATAGTTTTCTTCAGATAGATTTGTTCATATTTTGCTAGATTTATACCTAAGTATTTCAATTTGGGGGGAGATAATGTAAACGGTATTGTGTTTTTAATTTCAGATTCCACATATTCACTGATGGTATATAGGAAAGCAACTGACAGTTTGTGTATTAATCTTGTATCTTGCCACCCTGTTACAATTACTTCTAAGTTCCAGGAGAGTTTTTTGTTACCCCTTTCAGACTGCCTAGATAGATGATCATGTCATTTGTATATAAAGATGGTTTTCTTTTTTCCTTCCCAATCTCTTCAACTCTTACGTCCTTTTCTTATCTTACTACATTAGCTAGGACTTTGAGTATGATGCTGAAAAGGAATTTTTGGTGATTTTTGCACCTAAGTTCATGAGAGATACTGGTCTACAGTTTCCCTTTCCTGTAAAGTCTTTGTCTGGTTTTATTATTAGGGTAATGTTGGTCTTATAAAATGAGTTACGAATTATTCCCTCTCCTACCTTCTGAAAGAGACTGAAGAGGATATAATTCTTTTCTTAAATGTTGGTGGAATTTGCTAGTGAACCCATTTGGGCTTGTTGCTTTTTGTTTCCGAAAGTTATTAATCATTGACCCAATTTATTTAATAGAGGATTGTTCATATTGTCTATTTCTTCTTGTGAGAATTTTAGCAGATCACGTCTTTCAAGGACTTGGTCCATTTCATCTAAGTTATCAATTTGTGTGTATAGAGTTGTTCATGGTATTTTTTTATTATCCTTTTACTGTCCATGAGATTTGTAGTAATGTCCTTTCTTTCATTTCTGATATCACTAATTTGTGTCCACTCTTTTTTTCCTAGTTAGCCTGGCTAGTGGCTTATCAATCTTGTTGATCTTTTTAAGAAACCAGCCTTTGATTTATATGCAAAGTTTTTCTAAATATTGCTTTCACTGCAAATTTTCAACCACAAATTTTGTTAAGTTGTATCTGCATTTTCATTTAATTCAAAATACTTAAAAATTTGTCTTGATTTTTTCGTTGACCCACACGTTATGTCGAAGTGTATTATTTAACATCTAAGTATGTGGAGATTTTAAAGTTCTCTATTACTGATTTCTAGTTCAATTCCATTTTGTGGTCTGAAAGCAGACACTGTATGTTGCCTAGGTATTAAATTTTCAGAATATCAAATATAGAAAATTCTTTTTTTATGGATCCCTACTTTTAGAAAAAAATATTTCATTTGATTTTTAAATTGCAAAGTTCGCTTTTTTTTTAATGCTTATTTATTTTTGAAGGAGAGAGAGACAGAGCATAAGCGGAGGAGAGTGAGAGAGAGAGGGAGACACAGAATCTGAAGCAGGCTCCAGGCTCCGAGCTGTCAGCAAAGAGCCCAAAGCAGGGCTCGAACCCATGAGCTGTGAGGTCATGACTGACTGAGCCACCCAGGCGTCCCTACAAAGTTCAGTTTTAAAATTAATCAGGGGCTGACTTACAGGGGTGCTTAGATGGCTCAGTCAGTTAAGCATCCGACTCTTGTTTTCAGCTCAGGTCATGACTCACGGTTCATAAAATTGAGCCCTGTGTCAGGCTACGTGCTGACAACATGGAGCCTACTTGGGATTCTCTCTCTCCCCTCTCTCTCTGCCCCTCCCTGGCTTGCGTGTGCACTCATGCACTGTCTCGCTCTAAAAAATAAAAATTACACTTAAAAAAAAAAAAAAAAAAGGCTGACATACAGGTTAAAGAGAAAACCCTCAGAATTCTAAAGACAAGCTAACTTTTGTCACATGTCTTGTTTTAAGACTGAGACAGAAACATATTTCCAACGCCAGAAATCTCCATGAAAATTAGTTTGAAGAAATAGTTTTAAATAGTTACTTTGAAGAAATAGTTTTAAATAAGAGAAGCAGGTTTTCCATTTTACTAGTAAAAATAATATTCACCAATGAAGAAAAATATCCAAGAGCAATCGATTAAGTAAAAAAAGTCAAAATTCTGTTTCCTTTACTTGCTCTTCATTTATTACCTCAGTTTCTAAGGGTATTTCTTGCTGGAAAGATTACTGCCTCCTTAAAAACTCCACTCATACAAGTTTAGAAAACGCTTCTGAGACCATCTATTAGTCTTAAGACAACAATGTCTCTGCGATATGAAAAAAGCAAACGTTCTCACTTCTCTAAGCTCAGTTCTACTTCTCCATAATTTGTATCCACTGATCCTGGCTCAGTCCTTGAGAGAAATACTCTTACACAAATCAATCCTTTCAATGTTTAAAGATAATTATACCTCCCTACATTTCTACTAGATCAATTATTTTCAGTTCATTCAATCATCTTCTTTGTGGCCCTTCCCACAAAGCATTTATTCTACTATATTAATATCCTTCTTAGAGTTAGGCAACCAAATCTAAATACTAGACTCCAGGAAGGATGTCATCAGGGCCAAGTGGGATAATGTCCTACACATTATTTTGGGTACATAATGTATTTTAATGACAATGAAGATGATAATTTTGGTGACAGTCAAGAATAACAATGCTTTTCACATTCAACATTCACAAAAATAAGAGACCTATATGTACAAGACAGTTTACTACAGTTGTCAAAAGTAATACTACTGCATCAAGTGAAAGGTTACTGAAATGCCTTGTCACATAACATGTCAAGTATATGAAGTATAAACAGACCAAATTGAGAATGTGTGGAAAACTATGGTACTTCCCCAGAAAATACACATATTAAATCAAACTAAGAGCTATTATTTATAATACAAGGGATTTCACAGATCCCAGAGCTACACTATTCATTGGTATAATCATAATTGCTCAGCGCAGTACTTAATTACACAAGTAGATATGCAATATAAATTTATATATTCCTTATAATAACTTTACTATCGTCTTCATTTTAAAGTGCAGAAAAGTGAATATCAAAGAAATTAAGTAATCTGCCTTCGGATGGTAAGCAAAGGAACCCAGATTCAAGCACAGTTAGCTCTAAACACATCATCTAAACATTTCTCTCCATCACCCATCAGCGTATAATCTACTTAAAACGCTATACATTAGAAACTGCTTTAAGCATTATCACTGATCGATAATAATCATAATGATTTTTCTCTGACATATTTTCTTCATCTACAACATAGAGAATACTTCTTAAATAACTATGCAAGGTTGACACAGGAAATAACAAGTGGTAAAACATCATGAACAGAACCTCATTCAGTGTATCACAGGGAGAGATGGTAAATAAACTTCATTTCAGGACTATTTGCTTATTTGTAAATTAACTATATGGAGAACCAGACTATAGTATGATTAAAGAGAGCTTATAAAACAATCTCCTACAAACTGATTCAATTCACAATGATTCTTAAGGAATTAAAGTTGAGCTTCCCGGACCCAAACAAATATTCTAAATTTCCACAGATTACCTCTTCGAAACGCTAGTAAATAATCACTAAACAAAAATCTGCTAAAACTCAAATGAGCAAAATAAGAGAGGAACTAAATTCAAAGGAGTTTTTCATAAGCCTGATTATACATCCACTAGTTCTCCCTACTTTAGTCACAGATCTAGTTATAGATCCTGATAATTTTGAAATTAATATAAAATGTGGGTAGTACTGAAATAAATTCTAAATAATTAAGTTGCAAAAACAGGAAATCAGAGACTCAAGATTCTGAATAATGATCCCGGAGTCACTTATTGATCAAAAAATAAAGTTTTATTTTAAGGTTTGGAAATGTTTCCAAATATATCAATCAATACAAATCAAAAGGCACCTGGCTAGCTCAGCTGGTAGAGCATGTGACTCTTGATCTTGGGGTTGTGGGTTCTAGCCCTACATTGGGTGCGGAGATTAAAAAATAAATACAAATAAGAAACAAAGATTTTTTTAGAGGACTATGCAAAAAAATAGGCACAATATTCCTCAGATTTCTTCAGAACCTTAATGAAAAATGTATACACGGTAAAAATTAAAAATATACTAAAGTGCCAATATGAATTGGCCAAATGAAATAAGTTATGCCTAACAGAAAACTATAGCAGGTAAAAACCAAATAATACTTCTCTTGTATTTTGCCTAATGATGGGTTTTTCTGTGCATATTATTGGTACGTTATGATTTGTCAGATTCCACTTTCCTGAAGCATAAGGTACATGTGCTAATATGGACCACCATGCTAAATATAGTTATTTATTTGACAAATAATTAAGTGCCTACTATCGGGATTCTGCTGGGCACTAGGCTAGGTCCTGGCAACTCTCCAACTCCAGCCTCAGAGATAATATTCTTGTAGATAAGATTAAAGAAATACATGAGTAAATGTGAAAAGATTTCAATAAAAGATACCTGACGATGCATTTCCATGAAGAGCCATCTTGATCATCTTGTTCTTCAATGTACATTCTGACATTGTGATCTTGATCCAACTGGTACCAGTACATAAGGCCATCTTTGTCTCGGCCAATGGGCTGGAGACGCATGGTATCAGCATCCTCCTCATTGATAATGTTTTTGAATTTGAGATTGTCATCAAATTGACACTCGCAGAGGTACTGGAAAATAGTCATAACATGGTTTAAAATACTCCATAAATGTTTCTCCATCACAGTAAATGTGATGTTTAACCACAGAAGTGATTCAGGAACAAGAGCAGAAAAAACACATGTAGTTTATCCATCTTTCACTATCCTCTCCCCATTTTTGTACAACCTGTTAGGAATAACCAATTTAAAAAGGTATATTTTCAGTTAACATTTTATTTTAGTATTTTATAAATTTATAGGTTTACTGTAATCAGTGACACAAAAATCATGTCATATTTCAAAAACAGTTTGTACTAGTCTCCCAAATTTTCTTATGTATAAAATTTCCAATGATTCTTTCTGTTAAAGCTTTTATGCACATTATTCTTAAAATGGCTGTTAGTGAATTAATGAAAATAATTTTAACAGATAATAAATCCATTACCTTTAAGAGTGCTAGTTTGCATTCCACACTCATTTCAAGATAGCCCTTCTTCTCCATCTCCCATGCCCAGGTGCTATTAAACTCTTGGCATATCTGTAAGATAAAGTTAATATCTTAATACATAACATTTCCATTAATATTGGTATTTTGTTGCACAGTTAACTGTTCTTATTTATATGTATGTACAACGGAACAAGTTTATAACAAATACAATCCAAGCCAAATCCACCAGAAATGTTAACTACTGATTAATGACTGAATTAAAAAAATGTTTTAAATATTTAATAATTTTGAGAGAGAGAGAGAGAGAGAGAGAGAGAGAAACAGAGTATGAGTGGGAGAGAGGAAGAAAGAGATGGAGACACAGAATCTGAAGCAGGCTCCAGACACGGAGTTGTTGGCACAGAGCCCAGCGTGGGGATCGAACCATGAGCTGCAAGATCATGACCTGAGCTGAATTTTGATGCTTTTATGCCTAGAATAGAAGAAGTAGGTTCAAAAAGCCTGCCAAATTATAGGCATATTTTTTTAAGGTTATTTATTTTGAGAGAGAGAGAGAGAGTGCAAGTGGGGAAGGGGCAGAGAGAGAGGGAGAGAGAGAATCCCATGCAGGCCAATGCTGGCCTCGACACCACAAACTGTGAGATCATGACCTGAGCTGAAATCAAGAGTCAGACCCTTATCCGACTGAGCCACCCAGACGCCCCTGTATGCATATTTTGTAACAGAGCCACTCTCCAACTCAATGTCCTCTCTTTGGGCAAAGATTCCATTGCTTGACATTTGAGACCTTCTAAAACGTGGCATTAACTTAAATTTCTAGGCTTCTCTGCCTATACAAGTATGTCAGGCAAACCAGAGTCACTGTAACAGTCTGAGGAAAGATATGGATAACCATACTACTCAATAATAAGGACTTATCAGGAGAAATGCCATGGATTGTATGACCTCTGTGAGCCAGTTTCTTCAGCAATAAAAGAGGAGCAGTAATGATATTGATCTTAAAGGTTATAAAACAGGCGTGAAAATGATATAAAGTGTCTAGCCACTTCAGGCTCTTTGTTCTAATCCAAGGAGGAAAGAATATAGTGAAGGCAAAGGAAAAGAACCAACCGAAGGACAAGATTATTTGGGAGCTTGTGCAACTGGCCAGATAGGCAGGCAGGAGAAAAACAAGCCAGCAAATGGGATTGCTTATAACCACATCAACCTAGAAATAAGGCCAGGCTGGGCCTCGTAGCAGTGTTACCCGTTTCCTACGCAGCATGAGTGGCATCTTTTTTACCAACTGTAAAATAAAATTATAGGAGATCATTGTTAGGATAGAAAAAGAAAATAAGGGAGCCAGTATGGCCAGGAACAATCTAATGGGAGATCTTCAAAGGCACAAAGGAAGAACAAGCTTGGCATTCTCTGGAATACCGTAAGTCTCTGACTGACAATACTACCTTTTGTAGAGAGAAAAAAAAATTGAGATATACAAAGTAAAAGGAAATTTTTGGAATATTACATAGGGAGGACCCTAATGTAATTATATCAAAAGCTAAAATGTCAGAATTTGAATGGACATTTTGCCAAAGAATATATACGAATGGCCAATAAGCAGAGGAAAGTATGGTCATCATGAGTCATTAGGGAAATGTAAATCAAAACCACAATGGAATACTGCTTCATATCCATAAGGTCAGCTGTAATCAAAAATGAAAAATAATAGTAAATGCTGGCAAGGATGAGGAGAGACTGAAACGCACAGCCTGTCGACAGAAATGTAAAATGATACAGCTACTTTGTGAAAAAGCTAATCGGTTCCTCAAAATGTTAACACTGAGTTACCACGTGACTTAGCAATTCCATTTTTAGGTATTTATACAGGAAAAGTGAAAACACATGCCCATGCAAAAACTTGTACAAATGTTCATAGTAGCATTTTTTACCATAGCAAAAAGGTGGAAACAACCCAAATATATCCATCAACTTGATAAATAATATATGGAATAAACATACAACGGAATTGTATACAGGTATTAAAAGGAATGAAGTAGTGATACATTCCTACTTGGAATCATGGATGGAATCATGGAATTCATGGATGAACTTTGAAAACATTATGCTCTGTGACAGAAACCAGATACGAAAGGTTACATACTATATGGTTCTATGTATATGAGATGTATACAATAGTCAAATACATATAGACAAAATGTTTATTAGTAGTTGCAAGGGGATAGGTAGAGGGAGGAATATGGAGTGACTGCTAATGAGTAATTTCTTTTCCGAATGATAAAAATGTTCTAGAATTAAAGACAGTGGTGATGATTGCACATCCTTGTGAATATACTAAAAAACACTGAATCGTATATTTTAAAAGGGTGTATTTCATGATGTGTGAATAATATCTCAATTAAACAAAAATAGAAGGACAGTCAAGAATGTATAAACCAGTTTATGATTTGTGAGTGCTCTGCTGTATACCATGCCCCTGAAAGAAGAGGATGTTGGCTGACCATCTTCAACGGCTAGGGTTGAGTGTGGGGAAGCACATCCCCGGTATCTGAGAAGGGCTGGGAATGACCCGGCTCCAGTGCCTGCTCAACAACCCAGGTACCAAGGCTCATGCAGTCAGAGATACAAAATACAAACAAACAACTCTTAATTATCTTTCACTGTGTGAAAGGGGAGAAAAGTGAAAGAGGAGTAGACAGATAACTAAGATATAGGCCTCTATGCCTCATACTACTTACCTTTAATTTACGGAACTTATTTATATAGTTTAGGGTACAAAACTATTGTGCTGATACTTGGAGATGAATACGCTACTCGTTTCTTTAAGGGCAATGTAGACCAACTATTGTGCTATTTGAAGAAAAACAAAATACCTGAAACTAAATATCAGATATATCCAAATAGCCATCCCCTATTGTTATCACAAAGTAAAGATGATAAAAAAAAATGAATACTCTAAATGACCCTTAGTTATGCGGGACTATATAAATTTACATCAGGGGTCAGCAAACTTTTTCTGTTAAGGGCCAAACAGGAAATAATTTAGGCTCTGTAGACCATACAGTCTCTTTTCAACTATTCAACTCTGCTGTTTATAGTGCAAAAGCAACCACAGACAATACATAAATGAGTAAACTTGGCTGTGTTCCAATACCACTTTATTTATGGATAAGGAAATTTGAAATTCATAAAATTTTCATATGTGTCAACCATTCTCCCAACCACTTAAATATGTAAAAACCACTCTTAGTTTTCAAGCCATACACAAGGAGATAGCAGGACAGATTTGGCTCATGAGCCAACATTTGCCTAGAGTACCAGAAACTAGCTGTATCTATCAGAGCCTGTCTATGACAGTTATTCTTGGATCCTTGTGAGACAGGAAAACTAAAGAGACTCTATGAAAAACTCCTTTTTTTCCCTGCTTCTATTCCTCTTAGGACCTACACCCCCGCCTTTTACATGCCTTATAGAACAGATAACGTAATGTCCTCCTTGTAAAGGTCAAGGAGTTAATGATTTCTTAAGATTTCTTGGGAAATCTTCCTCCACAATAGATAACATCTAAGGAGTAACCAGGGAAGGTCATCATGAGTGTTTCCCAAGACCACTAACTCATCAAGACCCCGGGCTCCATTGCACAAGTGACTTGCAGAGAACATCTAAACACTCATCTTTGTTCCAAGATGCCTGAGAAGACTCATGCACAAGACCACAATCCTCAGTAAAAATCCAGACCCCAAGCAAAGACAAGGCTCACTCTCCTTTCCTTTCTGAGTCTCCCTGATACTCTGACTGTAATCTGCACTCTATGTCTTCAATACACTCTGCTCTCACTTCCTCTTGGTTTGCATTTGATTTCTATCCCACGCAAAGTCAAGGACCCTCTTGATTGTCCTGAGAGACCCGCTCTGGGTCTGAGGACCCAGCCAGCCTGCATCACTTGAAGCAAGGGTATCCTTACTAGGTTGGTAATTCATATTAATTCCTTATGCTCCAACTCGATTCTGACCAAACAGCCTTGTATAAATATAATTTGGTTTTGCATGCAATTCCTCTTTAGAGAAAGTTCCAGTATCCAAAACATAAACATTTTTGTATAATATTCATATTTTTCACTCTAAGTTATTGTTCTATAATACTGGTTTTATGTTTGATTCTCTCTAATCTGGTTAATGAGAGGTCATATCCAGGTGTATCCCCCTGCACAGTACCTAAGGACAGCCTTTCCGATATACACATGAAATTAATGCCATTCAGCCTGGGAGGACTCTTGGCCACCTGCCTGCTGCCACTCCAATCCCCCCAGGCTGTCTTTTCCTCCTAACTTACAGAAAACCAAGATTGAGGATGGCAAAAGACGGGGGCAAGAGCAGGGGGTGGGGAGAGGAAGGGGGCAGATTTAAAAGCCACAACATCTCAATATTTACAGAAGAAGTGGTTTCACATGCCTACACAGGAAATACATGGAATTATCTCAGTGAGATCATGAACAAACTAATCTTAGAGTCATATTTGCAATCAAGTACCAAAAATCCTGCTCTTTTTGACAACTTAGAACATAAGGAATTAAAAGGGGGGAATCATGGGGGGGGGGAGAAGTGCAAAAACGCTCAGCATGAACATCCAATACATTAAGAGGCTAAATCAAATTCTAACATAGCTTCTAGCAGCCTCAGATCATGTCCCTGGGATCACCCTGCCCCCAATGAGTTCCTGTCAGGGTTTCCAAACTCAGGGTTTCCAAACTCAGGGTTTCCAAAAGAATTTACTATGTGTGCCAGTCAACCCCTTGTTCTTTGTCTCTGAATTCCCTTTTCCATTTATTCAAAAAATAAACAAACAAAACCTTACAACTATAGATCTTTTCTCGGTCCCTTTGAGGTGTATATGTATCTCCTATAAGAGTGTCTTTCTCAAGGACCTGAAAGCCATTCCTTTGATTTGTAATCATCAGGAAGGTTACAGGACCTCCCAGACTCTGTTGGAGGATAGAAAGTTTATCTCTCATAGTTAGCAGGCACAGAAGGCCTAATCAGGTTGCCTGACCAACCCTCACACCTACTCTTTCTAACTGTTCATTTCCCTAACCCCTTTTTCATCCTTCATTTCCACCTCCTGAAGCCCTTAGTCTCCCTTTAAGACACCAGTTGCCTCTGGGCAAATTGGAATTGCGCTCAGCTCCTTCTACCACAACAATTAGTGAATGAAGTCTGCCTTTACAGACTTTTAACTAGTGTCTGGCTTTGTTTATCTTTGGGGGAAGGGTCCTCAGATATCACTCGGATGGAAATCTTTATTTTATAATTAAGATTCATGAAGTTAAAGAGATTCATTAATAGGGTGATTCCCCCAATATTCACTGTGTACCTATTCTATGGCAGGCACTAGTCAAGGATCTGGGATACCATGATGAAGACACATGACCTGCTACCATGGAGCCTATATTCTAAGAGGTAGTAAAACAGGTAAAAATAAGAAAATATCAAGTAGTGACATGCTACCTTGAAAATAAAATAGAGTTAACGTCCTGTAGAAAGTTTGAGTATTACTCTGGGTGCTCAGAAAAGGCCTCATTAAAAATGTTGACATTTGGGGCACGTGTGTGATTCAGTAAGTTGAGTGTTTGACTCTTGATTTCGGCTCAGGTCATGATCCCAGGGTTGGGGAGCCCTGTGTCAGGCTCTGCACTGAGCGTGGAGCCTACTTGAGATATTCTCTCTCTCTCTCTCTCTCTCTCTCTCTCTCTCTCTCTCTCTCTCGCTCTCTCCCCTGCTCCCCACTCATGCTCTAATTAAAAAAAAAAAAAAAAGTTGACAGTTGACACAAAAAGTTGAGACATGACTGAGAATACAGAAATCAGCCACAAGATCTGGAGTAGGAATTCAGATCCAGGCAGAAGAAGCGAGATAGCACAAGGGCCTTGATATATTAAAATAACAGAAAAGAAAGTGTAAATGAAGTAGAATAAAGGGTACAGTAGCAGAGGATAAGGTTAAAAAAGTAAACCAGAGCAAAATTATGGAGGTCAGGGTAAGGAATTAAGATTTTATTTCGAATATATGGTTGATTTTAAATGGGGGAATAACACAATCTGATTTATTTTTCAAAATTAGCTGCTGGAAAAAAACGGAAAAAATGGAAACCGAGAAACCAGTTTTAAGGCAAGAGATAATGATGCCATGGACTGTGGTGACAGTTATGGGAACAGAAAGAAGTAGCTGTAATTTAGAGGTAGAATCATCAGGACTTTTAATAGAACAGATATGGAGAGTAACTGGAAAGGAAAATCAAAGGTGAAATCTACAATCTTTGACTTGAACAAATGGAAAGGTAAAAGTGCTTTTAATGAAAGTATTAAGACAATACCCAAGAGAAGGGAGTTAACAAGAGTACTGTTTTGTACCTAGTAAGTTTATGGTTATATACATCATCTAAGAAGTATTTCACTTGAAGTTAATGGCTGAGCTGAGACTTGAACCTTATGACTCCTGGTTCAGAGTTCTTTCCAGGGGATCACACGGTCTTTCCTCAAACCTTTTCGTAACTGGGTCAAAAAGAATTTTACAGCTAAACTCTGAAAAGGCAACTCACCCTCATATCCCTAGTTTGTGACAAAGTATAAGACACACAGCAGATACAAAACAGACATCTGATTATAAATGAAAGACACAAAAAATGCTTTTAACTTTAAAAATTCTTTTAGGCTAACCAACATTAACTACCAGCCAACACTACACATCTTTAAGAACATTAAAAATTCTTACTAGAAAAATAGCAACAGATTTTTATTTTACTTCATTTTAGAGACAGGGCACGAGTGAGAGAGAGAGAGGGGCGGAGAGAGAGAGTTTTAAGCAGGCTCCACGCTCAGCATGGAGGCCAATATGGCTCAATCTCACGACCCTGGGATCATGACCGGAGCCAAAATTAAGAGTCAGACACTCAACTGACTGAGCCACCCAGGTGCCCCATAACAGCTAACATTTATTGCAGGTTTACTACGTGCCAAGTACTGTTGTTATTGCTAGAAATATTAATACAGTCAATTCTCACAAGTCTTAGATGTGTGTACTCCTATCATCAGGAAGTTATGTGCTTTTCTCAAGGAAAGAAAAAAATAGTAATTACTCAACCGACTCTTAGGTCAGTTGTCACCAACAGAGCTGTGAACAAAGGCTAGACTGATAAGTATAAACTATCTAGGTCTTTTTTTTTTTTTTTTTTTTTAGAGAGAGGGAGAGAGAAGGGGAGAGAGGGGGAAGGAAGAGAGAGAGAGAGAGAATCTTAAGCAGATTCCACACTGAGCATGGAGCCCAATGTGGTGGGGCTCAATCCCGTGACCCTGGGATCATGACCTGAGCTGCAATCAAGAGTCAGAGGCTCCACTGACTGAGCCTCCAGGTGCCCATAGTTCCATTCTTTATACTCAAATTACAACTCACCGAGTCTCCCTGACCCACTATTTAAGTGTGTCCAATGATTTTAAATGTTATTTTTGGAGGGCTAAACCAAACATTTACTGAACACAGTAAGTACTGGGAGGGTAAAGTTTCTGCTTTAAGAAGTGCAGAATTCAGAGAGAGAGAGAGATATAAACAAATAATTACTGGGGGAAAAGTAGTCAGTGAGCTAGCTACAAACTGAGTCACTAATACATCAACTACTAATACAACAAATACTATCAACTACTACAAAAATATAGAGGTGAGAAACCCTAATTCAGCTGCTGGATAAAAGGAGATCAACTGCAACAACTCGAAGGTAAGGTTTTATTTACGTGGTGACTTTTATGCTAAGATCTGAAGGATGAATAGGAGGTAAAAAGAGAATTTCGAGAAGAAAAAAAAACAATACGCAAAGCCAGGGGATGTGAGTGATGCTGGTATGTCCTGTCAATGTGAAGATGAAGAGAGGCGTTCTTTCTGCTGAGCCCTAGAGCCCTAGATCATGAGTGCTTGGGGACGGGAGGGGGCACAGACAAGGCTGTAAGCAAGGCTGCGAAAGTAGGTCATGGCTCATAAATATGGGGGCGCAACAAGCGTTTGGAAGCACCGTTTAAAAAATAGTTCTGTTGCATTGTGCAAAAGACAGGATGATAGAGTCTGAGGTCAAGGAGACCCACTAATGCCCATTTTGTAAAAGTTCAAGCAAAAAAGGATTAAGCTTGAGCTAAGCTACTCAAGAGAGGTAAATTCGGGATGTTAGTGCACATATCTTAGAAAAGCGGTTAAGTTTCATGTCTAATATGTGGTTTCACTATTTACAATACAACTTTCACATAATTCATCTGAGGTGGGTATTTGGTTAAAGTACAAGATTTTTGAAAGCAAATACAAAGTCTGATTCTTCTATTTTCTATAGTACCTACTAGGTAGCCGGGCCTTGTGATAGTGGACACTCACTAAGTATTTACTGTCAATGTTCTCTGCTATACCTATTGGGGGAATTTGCTATTAATATGGGATACTTGAGAATACTGCCTATAAGAATGTATTAAGAGTTGTATAGGATGGATGTTTAATTCCTTAAAAAAATACAGGAAACATTTCGATGGCAAGATTTCTCAAGCAACATCGTTTTCAAAATCAAAAGTAAACCAAAAACCCAACTGAAAAAGCATAGGCATATATTAATTTAGTTCATTCCACATTTTATCAGCAATGTACTCTGTCCCAGACAATGTGCTTAACACCAGGATAAATAAGATACTATAAGTCCCGCTAAAGGAGCTCAGGCTGGAGGGACAGGCAGCTGGAATTTCAGTTAACTTATATACTGGGCACATTCACACACGGCAAAAATTTGAAAAGCTACTCTCAAAAGTGCCTATTCTGAAGTCTTGGTCAAGGAAAAGGTACACTGAAAATATGTGAAATACATCTAACAGGAAAAACAAAATCTCTATCATAGCTATTCTATATTTATAGGTAAGATTAACCATATACCTAAAATGTAATAAAACTAGAAGGAGTGTGATTGTTAAGTGCTTCTTTCCAAGTTATCTGCTTTACACCAGTAATCTATGTAAAAACAGAAATAAGGCTTTAGTGTCATACTGGTTGAGATTCAAATCCTGGCTCTCCCTATCAGCAGGGTGATTTTGTTGCATCAATTACTTCTTTGAGTTTCAGGATCTTCACCTATAAGATGGAGGTGTTGCTGCTAGAAAAAGAGGTAAGAAAGATGCCAACAGATACTCACTGTGGTATAAGCTTCCTTATATAAATGCAAACCTAAAAACGGTTCTAGTGAATGACCACAAGAACCAATTGGAACCTAAGTAGAAACGGACGGAACTAAGAGCTGGTAGGAAGGAGATCAGTGTTGGGGTGCCTGGGTGGCTCGGTTGGTTGAGCGTCTGACTCTCCCTCTGCCCCCTCTCCTGCTCACACGGGCTCTCTCTCAAATAAAAAATTAATAGTAAATAAAAATTTACAACAATAGAAAGATCACTGTTCTTCCAAGTGTACATAAACATTGTTTCATGATGTTTTTGTTTCATGTATATAAAAAAAATGTCTAAGATTTAAGTAAAATTATGGATGTTTGACATGTTTTAATTTCTTACATCTACTTTCTGGGTAATTAACCTCATTTAAAATGGAGTCAGGAGGCCAGAAGGGGAAGCCCTCAGGTCCTACCACTAGTCAACTGAGGATGGAACATGTACTATTTTACTTCCCCAGCAGGAAGAAAGGTTTTCTTCTTGCCAGGAAACAGTCCAGCCAATGAGAGACTGTTACAACTCAGCCAATGAAAAGTCACTACACTACAAAACTCTCAGTTTAGGACTTCCAAAAGTTTATAAGGCGGCTCTCCCAACACCTCCTTCCCTCTATAAAAGAGGGTCCTCTCCTTTGTTCCCTGGACTTGCCCAGTTTGCTTGTCCTTAATTGCAATTCCCTGCTATTTCCTAACAAACCCATTTTGGCTGGTAAAATAACAGACAGTTTAATTTTTAAGGTTAAACCCTCTATTATACTGAATGGCTTCCCTTTTTGTGTATGCTCTGTATCCAGCATGACAGTACTCATGAACATGTTGAAGCTAAGGTTACTGCTAGATCTAAAGAAAATTTCCTGATGGTTGCACTCTTTAAAATTTTAGTTTGGGGAGTTTTTATATAAATTATATATTATATAAAGTACAATTCAAAAATAAAATTTGCGATTTTAACCATTAAGTGTACAATTCAGTGGCATTAATTACATTCACAATGTTGTATAATCATTACCACTTTTTACATCTAAAACTTCATCACCCAAACAGAAACTCTTTAACCCAAAGCAGTAACTTCCCGCTCTCCTCCCACCCTGTGGCACTTGGTAACCTACATACTTTCTGTCTCTATGAATTTGCCTGTTCTACATAGTTTGTGTAAGGAGAATCATCCGACATTTGTCTGTTTTTGCCTAGGTTCTTTCACGTAATCTTGTATTTTCAAGGTTTATACATGTTGTAGCAAGTACAAGAACTCCTTTCCTTTTTAGGAATGAAAGATATTCCATTGTATGAATATACTACATTTTGTTTAGGCATTTATGTGTTGACTGATAATGGGGTAGTATCAATCTTTTGTCTATTAGGAGTTATTCTACAACAAACACTGGCATACGAGTATCTGAGTCTCTGTTTTCAATTCTTCTGAGTATAAAGCTAGGAGTGGAATTGCTGGGTCATACAGCAATTCTATGTTTAGCTTTTTGAGGAACCGCCAAACTGTTTTCCACAGCAGCTGCCCCATTTTGCATTCCCATCAGGAGCATATAAAAGTTTCAATATCTCTACAACGTCACCAACATTTATTTTCCTTTTAAAAAAAAACCAGCCATTCTATTAGGTATAAAGTGACATCTCGTTGTGGTTTTGATTTGCATTTCCCAAACAATGACTAATGCTGTTGAATACTTTTTCATGTGCTAATTTACTAATCTTGGTATACCTTCAGGGAAATGTCTATTCGAATATTTTGCTCATTTTTAAATTGAATTATCTTTTTGTTGTTGAATTTTAGGAGTTTATTATATAGTCTGCATGTTAAATTCTAATCAGTTATATAATTTGCAAAGATTTGCCCCCATTCCGTAGGTTGTCTTTGCACTTCATTATGTCCTTTGATGCAGAAGTTCTTAATTTTGATTAAGTCCAATTCATCTTTCTCTTGTTGTTCACATGATTTTGGTTTCATATCTAAAAATCTATGCCAAATCTAAGGTCATGAAGATTCATCTCTGTATTTTATTCTAAGAGGTGTACAGCTTCACCTCTTTTATTTAGCTTGTTGATAGAATTTAACTTCTGCATATGGTATGAGGTAGATGTTATCTTGCATTCTGCCAGTAAATTTCAAAAAACACATGTATCATACTACGGATGACAAAGAAAATTTTAAAATACTACATAAATCTGACATACTCCATCCTCTCATTTTCAGCTCAGACAAGAATAACGACAACTATACATCAGTAACACAACAATATTCAATGGTAGGAACATTTTATACATAGGAAATTTTAAGAGATTTTATTTCTACTTCCTAGGTTTATCTCCTTAAGTGAAGCAATGAGAAATAACTCTAAATTATGATTTTTACATAATTTCTTTGAACACACATTGGTATTTAAGTTATAGGAATGTTTACTAAGTAAATACCTGTGCGAGGAAGCAGCAGTACTTCTAAGTATATAACTGATAGGACATGAGCAATACAAGTGTTCGCACTTGAAAAAAAAAAATATCTGGAGAAGAGAAGCAGGCTCCTGAAGTCTACTCAAGGGCAGAATTGTCAAAACAGATTTCCCAGCCATGATTAAGGTAATCCAGCTTGTTTCTGTACTCAAAGGCCTTCAGATATTACTATCACAAAACATTCATTGGACCACCTGACATCATACATGGGTTCAGCAGAAAACTAAAGAAAATAAAATCCAATATTTCTATATCCAAAAGTATAGATAATTTGACCCAAGTTGCTGTTAATCTCCAAAAGGATGTCAGCTACAGAAAAGGAAAAAGGTTCCCTAAAATGTTGAAAACTATGTTGTTTCAACCCAGCAATTACACTCTTAGGTATATACAGAGGAGAAATGAAAATACAGGGTCATACAAAAACGTGTACATTACTTAATGTTCACAGAATTATTCTTAACAGCCAAAAAGGGAAAAAATTTCAAATGATCATTAACTGATGATGGATAAACAAAATGTGGTATTACTGATATAATGGTATACTATTTGGCAATAAAAAGAAATGAAAATATTGATGCAAGCTCCAATACGGGTAAACTCTGAAATCATTACACCAAAGGAAAGAAGTCAGATATAAAAAAAACCACATATTTTTACGATTTTCATTTATAAGAAATGTCCAGAATAGGCATATCCATACAGACAGAAGTACACAAGTGATTGCCCAGAGGACTGGAGAGAGGGGTTATGATTGGGACTGTTGTTTGTTTTGGGGTAAAAGAAAAGTTCTGGAACTAGAGAGTGGTGGTAGTTGCACAATATACTAAAATCCAAGGAATATACTTTATTTTATTTTTTAATTATTTATTTATTTTTGAGAAAGAGAGAGAACACAAGTGGGGGAGGGGCAGAAAAGAGGGGAGACACAGAATCTGAGGCAGGCTCCAGGCTCTGAGCTGTCAGCACGGAGCCTGACGCAGAGCTCAAACTCATGAGCTGTTAGATCATAACCTGAGCCAAAGTTGGGCACTTAACCAAGTGAGCCACCCATGTGCCCAATCAAGGAATATATTTTAATATGGTAAATTTTATGTTACAAGAATTGTACCTCAAAAAAGAAAATACCAATTAACATATAAAAAGACAAATAAAAATTAAAGATAACAATCTTAGTTTTGAAAAATAAATACGGCAGTGTAGAAATATCTAATGCTTGTCAAAATATGACCAAAATAACACATGACAGATGACTTGCTAACAATAGACAATAATCATCCCAAGGAGTGAAAACAATGGGTCTTTCTGAAATTGCCATTTAGATTAAGGCCATTTACTGCCAAGTTTATTCACTTTCAAAAGATTTCTAAACCTGTTATTTGAGACCAAGGGACAGAGATACCCCATATTGTCCCTTTACTTTTGAAGGATAAATGAATGAGAGAACTTTCTGATGTGGGGGAAATATCCCAACAGAGACACATTAGGTTCTTTTCTACTCAATGTCATTATCCCTCACATTTTAAGCCGCAGAAAAAACTCTTTGCTTATTCTAAAAAACATTTTTTATTTTTATATTTTAGCATTTCATAAAATCAAGAGCCTTTCAAGATCAATGATTACATTCAACTAGTACCTCTTTTTTCTTTGAAAACTTGTCTCTAAATAAGTGCAGCATGCACTGAAGAAATTACAGAATCAAAGAAAAACAGCAATAATAAATTACCATGGTCTCTTAGAAACTATTCTGCGGCTAGAGCAAATCAACTGTGATCTCATTTAAAGGATAATTTATTAAAACTTGGCTTTCCCATTACTTTTCAAGGCCATTATATGGCAGTCTTTGGGCAGGGGGCAGAGCAGTACGAGGGCCAAAGCACAGGTACTGAATTTGCTGAAGGAAGATGCCGGTTTATTAACATGGTTTGATATTCATTATCCATGGCTAAAGTGTGTAAAATTGCTAATGTGGTATCTAAGGCCAATAACAACCAAAAGAAATGGGAGTTTCATGGAGACTTCACTTGCAGAGAAATTTCTTTGTGACTCACCAAGGGAAAAAGGAATGTGAACTCAATAAGGCCAAGGTGTATCCAACTAAGCAAGGACTTAATAAATCCTGGTAGAACTGGTAGTTTCAATTTCCACTCACTGGATTTCTTTATTTTTTGGAGGGTAATTCCACCTTAAATTTCCACCAGCTAGATTTTTGAGTTCCTTTACACTCTGGATAACACTGGAGAATATATGTTAGCAAGTATTGGACATTGAAACACACTGAGTGCTCTTGGTTGCCCTGTTGCTAGACACCTCTCTTCCTCTCTGTCAGTTACCAAGACTTACTGATTCCACCTTCCAAACAGCTCTCACATTCACTCTCTTCTTTCCATCCTTACTGCCAAAACCTTAATTCAGGCCTCTTCATTACTCAGTTGGATTATCACGGTAACTTTCTTTCACATGACCCCCGGGCTTCCACTCACTTCCATCCTCTCTAGGTACTTTACATTACGGTGAAGGTAAGCTACAGTAATTTCCGAACAAATTTCTGCTCTTTCTACAGGTCTTAGTTCAACTGTTTTAGGGAGATACTAACAAGAGATGACAAACAGATGCCAATGCTGACTGATTTGTAGCAGCAGTGTATTCTGCTTAGACGAGGCTTAGCAGAAAAAACTTAGATTGGTAACATCAGCTATGAACCACAGGTACCAGATATTTGCTATGGATTTAAACAGAATTTTACATTAGTTATATTCTACTGACTTCAAAAGGAAAAGAAACAGCCTTCCATTATAGATTATGCACAATGAGGTCATTAAGAGAAATATGAGAGTTTCCTAAGAGGGAAGGTAAAAATTCCATCAGAAAACTATCTAATGTAGCGAAGGAGTACAACTAAGAAATAGAGTTAAGCTTATCAGTCAATTGAAAGAAAATGGAAATTGTTTAAACGATTATTTAATTCATCTAAAATTGATGCATAAAAGATGAATAAAAGCACTCAAGATGCTTACAATCTACATAAAAGACAAATAGGAGGGGCAGTATTAGTGGTATTTTGAGGCACTAGATTCACAAAGTCCTGGGTTTGAATGCTGGCTCTGTCATTTCTAGCAATGTGAGACTGAACAAACTGTTTCATTTCTCGAAATCAATTTCCTTGTGCATAAAGAAAATATTTCAAAGGTGAACTTTGTAAGGTTAAGTATTACATACAGCGCCAGTAAACATTCAATGTAAAAAGTATATGACAGTTTCTATAATGGAGTTACATATAAATCTGTGAAAGAACATCTTCCTGGGAGAAGATCTTAAAGAGAAAGTTAATATTTGAGCTGAGATTAAAAGGATAAATTAAGTTTGCCAGGAAAACAAGTTTGTAGAAAGGTATTCCAGGCAGAAAATACAATGTATGCAAAAACTCTGGGGAATGAAAAAGACAGCATGTTCTGTGAATGGCATAGAAAATGAGCCAAACAGTAGGGTGCACAGGAGAGAACGTCATTACTCATGGGTGAAGAGAAGTGGCTAAACCATTAAGAGCACTGAATACTATGACACAGTTCAGATTTCTGAGTGAATAGGAAATGTTAAAAAATTCTGAAAGTGAATAGTCATGTTCAGATTTTTTTAAATGTTTATTTTTTGAGAGAAAGAGAAAGAGAGAGCAAGCGGGGAAAGGGCAGAGAGAGAGGGAGACAGAGAATCGCAACTAGGCCCTGCACTGTCAGCTCAGAGCCCGACTCAGGGCTCAAACTCATGAACACTTGTGATCATGACCTGAGCCTGAGCCAGAATCAAGAGTCGTTTAAAGCTCAATTGAGACTGAGCTACCCAGGCACCCCTATAATATTCACTTTTAAACCTTTGTGTTTAGGGGCACCTGAGTGGTTCAGTCAGTTAAGTGTCTGCCTTTTGCTCAGGTCATGATCTCATAGTTTGTGAGTTCAGGTCCCACATGGGGCTCTCTGCTGTCTGCGCATAGCCCACTTCGGATCCTCTGTCCTCTTGTCTCTCTGTCCCTCCCCTGTGCTCTTTCAAAAATAAATAAAAACTTAAAAATATTTTTTTAATAAACAAACCTTTGTGTTTAAAGGGCACTTGTGTGGCACTGAGAAGAAGGCAGTAGAAAGGTACAGGACTAAAAGCTGAGAGGCCAATTAGAAGGTGAAGTTTCAGGCAAAAAATGATAACGTCCTGAATTAGGTCATGGGAATAAGATGAACAGAAGACAAATCTGAAAAATAAAATGGAGAAAAAACCAACAGAACTTGGCTACTGTTTGGGTGTAGGGAAAGAAGGTTTTGGGACGAGGCCAGAACCATGGCTTGGGCTCAGAATGTTGGTGGTAACATGAATGCATCATGGATTCAGTATGTGTAAGAGGTGTGAGGATGGAAGAGAATGAATCTGACTTCTGATATGTTGGGTTTGATTTGTTAGTGTGATACCAGTTCAACAGGCCGTCAGTTGGATATAAATGGACATGTTTGTAATTTGGTATAAAGCTTAAACTAGAGCTAGAGCTACGGGAGTGAGTGTATATAAAACCTTTTCTAGTGATAAGCTGTGAAGGAAATGTACTGATGAGGCACCACTCAAATATATTCGTTCAGTCATTCAGTGTGCTTGGAGCTAGGTAAATGGCAGTCAAAAAGGTGGATTGAGGGGCGCCTGGGTGGCTCAGTTGGTTAAGCGGCCGACCTCAGCTCAGGTCATGATCTCAGTCTGTGAGTTCGAGCCCCGCGTCGGGCTCTGTGCTGATGGCTCAGAGTCTGGAGCCTGCTTCCGATTCTGTGTCTCCCTCTCTCTCTGCCCTTCCCCTGCTCACACTCTGTCTCTATGTCTCTCAAAAAGAAATAAAAATGTTAAAAAAAATTAAAAAAAAACAACAACAGTGGATTGAGTTCTTCATCTGCTATGAACCAGCAGACGACTAATAAAACAAATAATAAAAAACAGACAAAAGGAGTTCTGCAGTAGGTACAGATGTATTTCTTGCTCATTCATGTCTTTTTTATCTACCCAGCTGCTAAATACCATGTAGCTTTCCAGTATTCTAATTTCATAAAGGACAGATCTAAGAGAAACAGAGAAATAGATGGTTGATGTGCCTTCCAGACCAGATAGGAAACTTGTTCTGTGAAGGACCAATGGTAAATATTTTTAGGCTTTGCAGGCCATACATTCTCTATTAAACAAACTACTCAGCTTGGCACTGTAGCATGAAAGCAGTCACAGATCACATGTAAATGAATAGATGCGGCTGTGTTCCGCTATAACTTTATTCACAGAAACAGGCAGCGAGCTGTAGTTCGCCAGCTCCTCCTATGAACTGTCAACAGCACTCTTAATGATGTAGACAGAAGAATGGCTAAAGAAAAAATCCCTAACACAGCTTTTGGGTACAGGAGAATTTGTACTTGGATTCTTAAATTCTATTTTTAAATCCAAGAAGAAAAGCTGTAGAAAAGCTACAGAACAACTAATAACTTTACATAAATAAATGTAATGAAACTATTATCAATTATACCCAATGTCCATACTATATCTGGTATGATACTATATCTGGTATATAATAAAATGTCCATTCCTGGTGACATAAGATAAAAAAATAATTATAATGTTTTTTTTTAAAATAACTTAAGAATTTGTCATTGCCATAAACAGACCTTCCATTGTTTTTGAGGAGATAAACTCAGAGAGACCTGGGTTGGTAACTTGGCTTTGTGTCCTTTTCAAAGTTATTTAACCTCAATTCATTTATTCATTCAACAAATAATTATTAAATCCCTATGAGCCAAGCACTGTGCTAGGTATGATGTATATCAAGGGTCAGCAAACTTCTTCGGAAAACCACAAAATAATAAATATTTAGGTGTTCTAGGCCAAAAGGCTAAATCAAGGATATTACAAAGGTACTTATGTATCAAGAAAGAAAACATTTCTACAAATTTTCTGATAAAATTTTAAATATAATAGCAATGTGTTATATTAAATATGGCATACTATGTCATATCTCATGTTATATACTATTATAATAATAATTTAGTTCAATTTTTTGTAACACAGGTATATTGAGAAGAATGGAATTATTTGGGGGGAGGTAGATAACAGAGTGCTTAACTGGAATCCAAAGTACTCCCTTTCAATAAACAGATTATAAATGTTCTTTGTAAAGAGGCATTATTAGCTGATGAGCCTTACAAAAAATAGGCAGCAAGACAAAATCTGAGGACTTCTGATATATGTAACAGTATATAAAGCATGTAGTCTCTAGCTCTCATGAATTCTGATGAGGGATAGAGATTTTTAGTGACAGGCAAATACAACTCCCTCGTCTGCAAATCAGGGATACCAATACAGGAATCTACTCTGAGGCCTGGATGAGAATGCACATATACGCAAAGCTGCTACCTCTTCCCCTAATTGTAAAGGATAACAATGTAAAGCCTAAAGTGGCTTTTAAGCTTTAAGCTTTAGCAGCCCACCAATAGAATACAGCTTTGATTCCCTACAGTCATTAGGGAAAGATGCCCCATGCTAAGCATATCTTGATTTCTCTTCCTTTTTCACATAAAGTCATCTATTTTTACCTTCAGAATTTAGTAATAACCTACCATTCCAGGAAATACTTTTACAGTTTTTGTGCCATGGTAGCCTGTATTAACTAAATTACTGTAAGAGTATCTTTTATAAGCCTTAAAAATTAGGTAACAAATGTAAGTTTCAACAGTATCTTAGATCTATTATCTTCAGTACTACTTTTGCTCTTGAAGCCAATGTCAGACACTATGAGGAGTGCATTTCATACATTATTTCACTAAGTTCTCATAATTCTGCAAGATAAATGGTAGTTTCTCAATTCTCTAACATTGAGTTTTCTCAGTCCTACAGATGAATCAACTTGTGACATAAAGTTTCCTGAGACCAACAGTACTAAGAACGGAGCCCAGATTTTCTAACACAAAAACTCTCTTTCCAGCTAACCTTTCTGATTTAGTATCAATAAGTAAGTTTAATGTTCAGCATCAGGTTAGGTTTAGAGTAAATAATTAAATGCACTAAAATGAGAACTGAATGATTCTATTTATGGTTTTTACAGGAAAAGCAAATTATTTTTATAAAAATGAAAGAGGGAAAATACTTTTGCAAGGAAATTCTGGAAATGTCTAATCATTGTTTTCTCATCATATTATAAATTCCTCAATGTAATAAATCTGTACTGGTTTTCCATTACTGTATAACTAAACAGCACAAATTTAGCATCTTAAAAAACAAACAAACACCCATTTATTATCTCCTGGTTTCTGTGGGTCAAAAGTTCTGTACAGCCTAGTTGGCTGGGTCCTCTGTTTACAGTCTCATAAAGCCGATATCAAGCTTCTTTTTGGCAGTTCTGAGCAAAAACCTACTTCCAAGCTCACTCAGATTACTGGCGGAATTCATTTCCTTCTCATGCTTTCCATGCATGCAACTCTCTACTTCCTTCAAAGAAGATAAACGTGCTGAGTCCTCATGCTTTGAGTATTTCTGCATTCTGCCTGCCTCTTCTGCTTTTCTTTAAAGGTTCATGTAATTTACACTGGGCCCATTTGGATAATCCAGGATAATCATTCTAACTTAAGGTCAACTGATTAATAAATTTAATTACATTCACAGAGCCCCTTTTGCCATGCAACATATTCATGAATGTAACAGCAAAGAGTGAAGGCACAAGGGTCAAACTTTTTCCTACTACACAACTAGTATCAGCTGTTCTAACTGCCTTCTATAAAAATTACTGGGTGTCCAATTCTCTACTGTTTTCATGCTGAACATTTCCTACCTTATGATTTTGGTCTACGTGTATCTATGCCATTATTTTTCTAAGCACTATTTGTTAGAAGGAAAGAAATCAATGCTTTTTATCAGTCATTATCTTTACCACAAATACTGAAAAGACGAGAAAATTTTAAATAAATTTGCATACCCCATAACTACTTTATTTCTGATATCATCCTGCACTTAAAGCACTTCATTCTGCCTAACATTATATTTACCTATGTGCCTACTTTGCTTTTCTTCCTTTACTGAACTCCAGACTCAGAACATCATGCCACTTACATCCCCTGCAGTGCCCTACGGGGTCCCTCACGGAGCAGGCATCACAAAATCTTTACTGAACAGATAGATGAAAATGGGCTAGTGTCAGCAGCTGTGGGTTCTTAGCTAACAGCATTTATGATTATATTGCATTTAAATGAATTATTTTAAGGCATCTTTCAGCTTTTCTACTAGATTATTCTGCTCCATCTGCTAGTCATGCAGAGTTTCAGGGGTCAGAGAAAAGAGTGAGCAAAAGAGTAAGAAAGCACAACTGGAGGTAGAAAAAAAGCGAGCAAAGCTGAGAGAGATTTAAAAATATTCAACTGTGTGAAAGAATGATAAAGGATTAGTAAACTAGAACTGAAGAATGTCCACTGGATTTTACAACATGGCAAGTCTTCTTTTGACAAGGCTAGTTTTTAGTGAAACAGTGGGGGCAGAAATCTGCTGGGGAAGATTCAGTAGGAAGTAAAAAAGTGAATACAGCATAAGTGGCCAATTATGGAAAAGCCTGATTATAATAAAATGAAGTTATATTTTTAGTTAGGTGTTCCTATTTTCAAACAAAATGTTAGTCAACGGTTTTCAAATGAATCTTCTCTAAGTTTTAATGGATGTTAAAGAACAATATGCCGGTAGATGTTATCACCACAATAGTCATGAGGGAGTGGAATTTCACATTATGTTAAAATCTAAGTTATCCCCTGAACTGGAATAGTAAGGGGAAAGTTACAGCACAGTTTTTCCTTCTAACATATTTATTTTGGAGATACCAAAAACTAGACAATAAGATGAGTAAACAGGATTGTTGTTCCTACATACATTCAAAATAAACTAAATATTTTATTTGCAAATTATGCAGAAAACTGATAATTGGCATTTTCATAAATTGCGCTTTTTCAAAGTGCCTTCATAACTATCATTACTATCTGAAGAGTCCCAAAATTGGGATTTGGGGCTTTCTTTTTTTCTCAATATTCTTTTATGTCCTAATTGGAAATTAGTCACAAAAACACAAAATTCATTTACCCAAGGATCAAAAACTTAATAGCAAAGCTAAAACTCTTGATTCTAAATCCAACACTTTTTAGCCTTGGTCAAGAAGTCGCTATAATTAGAGTCTACAATAATTTACAGAAACATACTGTAATATAATCAAAGCTTTAATGACACCAGCAAACTTTGCGCAAATGGTAATATCTAACATGCTTGCATCACTTAAGATTCTACGAATCAATATTACTAACAAATTAAGAGAGATCTAGAACCCAAGGAAAGATAGTTTGTAAGGATGATTCTCATTTCACAAAATAAATGTGCTCCTGGAAAGTTACATGTGAATGCAATTTTACTAAATTCTTATGTTGAAGGAACGACATACTTTATGAAACAGTAGTTTTCAACTCCCCTTCCATTTTTATTAGCATAACCACTTCCAAGAAAATATTTCATAGGATGTTGTAAAATGAGCTACGTCTCCTCAAAATTCATATGTTGAAGCTCTAACCCCAAATGCGTCTCACCTGGAGATAAGGCCTTTAGGGAGATAATTAAGGTAAAATGAGGTTCTCCCGCAGCAAACACACAGGGGAAAAGGCAGTGAGGGCATGGCCATGACACGGACTAGCATAAAGTAAAAAGAATGCTCATCAAATTTGCCAACACCTTGATCTTGATCTTGGAATTCTAGTCTAAAGAACTGTGAGAAAATACACTTCTGTTGTTGAGGGCATACAGGCTGCAGTATTTTGTTACGGTAGTCCCAGGAGACTAATATGTGCGTTCAGAAACATTTCTGGGGAAACTTTAGGGCTTCATGAAAAACAATTTGAAAACTGCTATGCTAAAGAAATTTCTTATACTGTAAACAATCACAATCTAATTAATGTTTTATGTGCATTGAACACATAACTCTCAAAGTAAACTAAGGTTAAAAGCATCTGCATATTTATTCCATAATTACAAAGCATGACTTATTTATACACTGAAACTAAATTTTAAATGTCACATCATTGCAACTATGATAAAAATCCAAGTCAACAGATGTATATCAATGGTTAAAATAGATTAGTGTAACTGATGATCAGTAAGGTACAGATGTTCATCCTATGATCTATAAGAGCTACTTGCTCAGGGTTGCAAAGTAAAACTAATTGGCTTTTAGGCAACATGTACAAAAGCGCTTTACAAGTTAAGAGACAATCTACGTGTTCACTTTTATAATTAAAATTTGGAATATTTGGGGGCACCTGGGTGGCTCAGTCGGTTAAGCGGCCGACTTCAGCTCAGATCATGATCTCGCGGTCTGTGAGTTCGAGCTCCGCATCGGGCTCTGTGCTGACGGCTCAGAGCCTGGAGCCTGTTTCAGATTCTGTGTCTCCCACTCTCTCTGCCCTTCCCTTGCTCCTGCTCTGTCTCTATGTCTCTCAAAAATAAATAAACGTTTAAAAAAAATAAATTAAAAATTTGGAATATTTTCCAAAAAATAATGACAAAATGGGGACAGATTTTAAATTTCATGAAAACTTCTACCCAACTGAAGTTATTAGCAAATATATGAAAGGATCTAATGAACCAGAAAAGCATTAATTCTGAATGGTAGGAATATGGACATTACAATATTCTTGGTTTTTATCTATGCACTTTACATTTTTAATACTAAAAATAAAAATAGGCTGTGTGAAACCTTTTTCTTAACCTCATTTCCTTAGAAATACCACGAGATCCTCCAAATTGAGGAAATCCCAGAGCTGTGTCTGATTCTCAAGTGACTACAACTTAGTCCAAGGAGACATGTGAAACATAATAAGCAGTGTAGTATCAGTCAACCTTAGGTTTTCTAACCTAGACCTTGGGGCTACCTAAATTAGGATCAATAGGACTCCTTAGAACAAATATTTTAAAATTCTGCTGGGATCAAATAAAGCTAAAACTATCTATGCAATAAATTACCCTTAGGAGAATCTAAAATAATAGGCACTGGAAATTGATATCTGATAAAAGTGTGTACTTTTTAACATGTCTGAGCATCTCCCATCATTAGTAGGTATTCAATGGCAAAACACAGAAAAATATGCATACCTCTCTAACCTCACACCATGCATCTCAGCACCATGTGAGTGGAATGGCAGCAAAAGGGGCACATACAAGAAGATAAATGGACTATTACTTTAGCCAGGCCCACAAAGAAATGACTTATGGAGGATAACCACAAAATACTAAGAAAACATGAACTATCAGGCACACTCAGTAAGACCCTGAGACAGTCACATACACACACGGGGCTTTCTGTAAAGTAAGTGTTCATTCATTCATCCATTTACTGACTCAACAAATACTTTACTGAGCAACAGCTAAGAGTGAGGCGCTGGTCCAGATATTAAAAATGTAATATATAATGATAAAAATCTTTGCCCTTATAGAGTTTTGAATCCTCTGGAGAAGACAGACTTTAAAAAGTAAAACTGATGATTTTAGAGAGTGATAACTACTAGGAAGGAAATAAAGCACAGTGATATATTAAGAGAGCAGTACACTCAAGGGCAAGGCCTGCTTTAAACAGTCATATACAAAAGACCAAAGAGCCTGAAATGGCATGACTGCTATGGAAACCAAAAAACAGTTCCAGGGCGCCTGGGTGGCTCAGACAATTAAGCATCTGACTTGGGATTCTCTCTCCTTCTCTCTACCTGTCCCACTTGCGTGCACTCAAAAAAATAAACTTAAAAAAAAAAAAAAGGTTCTGTATGGTAGACTAAAGTACATATTGATGAGGTTAATAGAGAACAGCAAGAAAAGAACCCAGAGGAGAAAGCAGGGGCCATCACATGAACAACTCTGTTGCCATTGAGGAATTTATTTTCTATTCAGAAGACAACAAGGACTCCTATACTAAGGAATTAAAGCAAAGGAGAAAGATAACTCTGATTTTCACCTTATCATTGTAACTGTGATAACTGGACTAGACACAGGGAAACCAGTCTGGATATTCCTACAGAAATCCAAGTGAGAGACAATGGCCTCGACTAGGAGAGAGACCGTAAGGGCTGCGTGGACTGAACTGAGAGAGATTAAGGCTGAATCAATCAGGATTTGGTAATTTAATAAATATGAAGGAAAAAAAAAAAAAGTCCAGAAAAACCATCAGGTATGTTTTAATGAATGAAATGACAGTAGTACCATTACCAAGCCAAGGAACAATAAACACTAGGTTACAAAAATCCACAGTTGACCCTTGAGTAATGCAGGGATTAGAGGTGTCAATCCTGTACACGGTTAAAAAAATCTACATATAGCTTTTGACTCCCCCAGATCTCAAATAGCCCACTACTGACCAGAAGCTTTACCTATAACATGAAAAGTTGATTAACACATATTTATATTACATATATCATATACCATATTCTTCTTGTTTTTTAAGTTACTTTATTTTGAGAGAGACAACAAGTAGGGCAGGAGCAGAGACAGAGAGAATCCCAAGCAGGCTCCGCGCTGCCGGTGCAGAGCCTGACTTGGGGCTTAAAATCAAGACCGCAAGATCATGACCTGAGCCAAAACCAAGAGTCAGATACCCAACCGACTGAGTCACCCAGGCACCCCTACCATATTCTTAAAGAAAATGTTACGAAAATCATAAAAAGAACAGAAAATACACTCAAAGTATTGTACTGTATTTACTGAAATATTTCTGTATATAAGTGGACAGGTGTATATACCTGTGTTTTTCAAGGGTCAACTGTACTACAAATTTAACAGCATATCTATTCAAGTTCTAGTTCTCTATTACTAACTTGAATGCATGTCCAAGAATAAGTATTTCTTTTTGGGTCTTAGTATCTTCATCTGTTGCCATGTTTACTTCCCAACTTTGGGCTACTGCTGGCCTCTCTCTACAGTCTCTCCATGTGGTCATGTCTGATGCCGCTGCTGCTGAGGGGTCTGACAGGCCTAACCCTGGGGGGCGGGAGGGGGGGCCAGTCAGGTTCTGTATGCCTAATCTATTCCAAGCCGCCACAGAAGCAGCTCAGGACCATGGATGTCACCACTGGGCTCACCTCCTGCTTCCTGTATTTCATTCTGCCATCAGTCTGGGTCCTATCACACTGAGCTACTTGAACCAGGAGTGAAGGGGGCTGTCCTGTTGCTCATCCTGCGGCCTGACCACCCCCCAGCCTGTCTTGATCATGTATGTCTGCTACAACCCTGGTCAGTCTTCCCATATTACAGCTAGCTCTTCTGCAATCATGACTCCCGGATTTCCCCATGGTGACACCTAGGACCAAATACATTGGTTTATAATAAGGCCCTCCTCAGTACGGAGCTCCTTGTAACAATAAAGTCTATTTAAACCTTACGGGGGCAGGGAGAGGGCGGTGGGTAGTCTTCATCTGTTAAGTCAAGAGCTCTGAGAGAGAGAGGTCAGGATTTAGTTTGGGAAATGAGTCAAGGATGATACTTAAGATTTCTGATTTGGGTAAGAAGGTGGGGGTATTGTGCGATTTAACTAAAGGTGTCAGTCAGGGTAGTCTGGGTTATGCTGTAGCAACAAGTAAAACCTAAATCTCAACCATTTACAACAGTGGTTGGCAAACTATGGCCCACAAACTGAGTGCTTGTTTTTGTAAAATAAGTTTTATCAGAACACAGCCAAATCCATTCATTTAGGAATTGTCTGCAGTTGTGACAGAGACTATAAGGAACAAAAGTCTACAATATCTAGAATCTGACCCTTTAAGAAACGGTGTGTCAATCACTCAGTTACAGCAACAAAAGTTTATTTCTGGCCTACACTATACATTGATGACTGGTTAGCAGTGGCTTTGTAATCTATCATCTTTACCCAAAAATGGGCAGCACTGACTTAGAAAAGTATAAGTTATAGCAAAGGGAATAGAGAACATGGAGCAAATCCACTGCTCTTAAAAATTTTGCTCAAAAGTGTAACCTATCACGTTTCCTTGCATTTCACTGGCCAAAAACAAGTCATGTAGCCATGCCTGAATTCACTAGCAGGGGGATGGAAGCAAAGGAAATCATATCTTTTTAGCCACCACACAACTCTGCTCCTCCTGCCCCATTTTACTGAGTTTATGCCACTAAGGAAGGGTTGATATCCTCTAACTTTCTAACAAATAGGTATGATCATGGGACTATGCTCTTCCTGATAGACAATAGAAGTGAAGTACGCAAATTCTGCCTCACTTCTTAGAAGAAAATTGTTTGCCCTTTCCTGCAGCTGAAGCACATTCCACAACAAAGAAAAACAAACTACCCTGGGGTGGAGCAATAAAATGTTAAGAACCTGGGGGCACCTAGGTGGCTCAGTGGGTTAAGCATCCAACTCTTGATTTCGGTTCAGGTCATGATCTCACGGTTTGTAAGTTCAAGCCCCACATCAGGCTCTGAGCTGACAGACTGGGATTCTCTTGCTCTCTGCTCCTAACCCACTCACGCTCTCTCTCTCTCAAATTGAATAAACAAACATTAAAGAAAAAAAAAAGACTTAAAAAAATGTTAAGAACCTGAATGAATCCCTTAATAACCTCATGGAATATAGTTGTCCCAGGGTAGACAAGTCAGACTGTTATAATAGAGACAAATTTATTGCTTATTTAAACAATTATATTTTGGAGTTTCTTTCTGACAGCAGTTGAGTCTCTAGCTAATAATGTTGGCTCATCATCATTTTTTCAGTGAAGGTGTTCAATATGGAGTTGGTATACTGGCCTTCAAACTAAGATTCAGGATGAAAATATAAGTCATTAACGTAGGGGGTTTTAAAATCATGGGAATAAACAAGAACACCCGAGGAGAATATATAAAATGAGACTAGAAGAAGTTCTAGAACTTCTGTAGTAAAAAAACTTTTAAGAGCTCAGACAAAAGGAAAGATCTGGGAAAGGAGACTACTAGGAGTAAAAGGAAAAAACGGAAAGAAATGTAGGAAAAAAGCTAAAAGCAAATAGTGTTTCAAGGAAAGAACAACCAGAGAAATTGAAAAGATGTGGAATAAAAAGTAGTACTTCAACTTAGCAATTAGAACATCATTCAAGCTTTGCGCTGTAAAGAATTTTTATTAGAACAGAATGGTACAGAAAGAAAAATTTCAGGGGCACCTGGGTGGCTCAGTCGGTTGAGCGTCCGACTTCAGCTCAGGTCATGATCTCGCGGTCTGTGAGTTCGAGCCCCGCGTCGGGCTCTGTGCTGACAGCTCAGAGCCTGAGCCTGTTTCGGATTCTGTGTCTCCCTCTCTCTGCCCCTCCCCCACTCATGCTCTCTCAAAAATAAACAAACGTTAAAAAAAAAAAAGAAGAAAAAAAAAAGAAAGAAAAATTTCAAGGGGCTGGGGAGTGAATGAGAAGCAAACAGAATAGCAAATAAAGAAAATTATTTCAAAAAGTCAGTCTATAAATCTGAGATAGACAACTTCTGGGTGGCCCATAATTATCACCATCTCCTGGTTTTCATTGCCCTTGTAGAATTCAGTTCCCCTTGTTACCCTCCTCCCACAGCTCTGGATATAAGCCAAATCCTGTGACATTATGCTAAAATATGGCAAAAGTGAAAGTAGGTCATATCTAAGATTTGGTTGCAAAAATATCATGACTTTATTTGTCTTAGTCCTTCTCTCTCATTCACTGGCTCTGTTGCGATGTAGGAAGCAGTCGCATAGAGAAGCAATGCCCCTTGGAACTACAATGTTGTGAGATGCCCTGTGCACAAAACATAGCAAAGAACTGAATACTGTCAATAGCCATGTTACTGAGATTAGAAGTGGATTCTCGTCCAGTTGAGCCTTCAGATGAGACTGCATTCCTGGCTAACAGCTAGATAACAGCCTAATGAGAAACTCTGAGCCACGGGCATCCAGTTCTAGGTCACATTCAGATTCCTAAACCACAAAAATTACAAGAGAATAAATGTATGATGTTCATTTTTAAAAGTTTTTAATTCCTGCTAAACATACAGTGTTATATTAGTTTCAGGGGTACAATATAGAGATTTAGCAATTCCATATATCACCTGGTGCTCATCACCAAAAGTGCACTCCTTAATACCCAACACCCATTTAATCCAACTGTCCCCCAGTCTCCCCTCTGGTAACCATCAGTTTGTTCTCTATATATACTGAAGCGTCTGTTACTTGGTTTCTCTCTCTGTCTTTTTTCCTTTGTTCATTTGTTTCTTGAATTTCACATATAAGTGAACTCATACAGTATCTGTCTTTCTCTGACAGACTTTTCTCACTTCGCATTATGGTCTCTAGCTCCCACCATGTCACTGCAAACAGCAAGATTTCATCCTTTTTTATGGCTCTGTGTGTGTGTGTATGTATATCTCCATCCATTCACCTATCAATGAACACTTGGGTTGCTTCCATATCTTGGCTATTGTAAATAATGCTGCCATAAACATACGGGTGCATGTATCCCTTTCAATGAGTGTTTTTGTATTCTCTGGGTAAACACCCAGGGGAGCGGTTACTGAAGCATAAGGTAGTTCTATTTTTAACTTTCTGAGGACTCTACATGCTGTCTTCCACAGTGGCTGCACCAGTTTACAAGAGGGTTATTTTTTCTTTACATCCTTGCCAACACCTGTTGTTTCTCATGTTGTTGATTTTAGCCATTCTGACAGGTATAAGGTGAGATCTCATTGTAATTCTGATTTGCATTTCTCTGATAGTAAGTGATGATGAACATCTTTTCATATATCTCTTGGCCATCAGCATGTCTTCTTTGGAGAAATGTCTAATCATGTCTACTGTCCATTTTTTAATTGGATTGTTTTTTAGGTGTTGAATTATATAAGTTCTTTATATATTTTGAGACACTGACACTTTATCACACATGTCATATACAAACATCGTCACCAATTCTGTAGGCTGTTGATTGTGTCCTTCACTGTGTGTATTTTTAACACAGTCCCATTGTTTATTTTTCCTTTTGTTTCCCTTGCCTCAGGAGACATATCTAGAAAGAAAGTTGCTATGGCCCATGTCAAAGAGGTTATTGTGTCTTCTTCTAGGATTTCTATGGTTTCGGGTCTCACATTTAGGTACTTAATCCCTTTTGAATTTATTTTTGTGTATGGTGTAAGAATGTGGGCCAGTTTCATTCTCTTGCATGTTGCTGTCCAGTTTACCCAACACCATTTGTTGAAGAAGCTGTCTTTTTCCCACTGGATAGTCTTTCCTGCTTTGTCAAAGATTAACTGACCATACAGTTATGGGTTCACTTCTGGATTTTCCATTCTGTGTCACTGATCTATTTGGCACTAGTACTATACTGTTCTAGTTACTACAGCTTTGTAATACAATTTTAAGTCCAGAATTATGATTCCTCCAGCTTTGCTTTTCTTTTTCAAGGTTTCATATAAATTTCAGACTTGTTTATTCTTGTTCTGTGAAAAATGCTGTTGGTGTTTTGAAAGGGATTACATTAAAGGTGTAGATTGCTGGGGCCCATGGGTGGCTCAGGCAGCTGAATGTACAATTCGATTTCAGCTCCGGTCATGACCCCAGAGTCATAGGATCAAGCCCTATGTTGGGCTCTGTGCTAACCATGGAGACTACTTAAGACTCTCTCTCCCTCTGCCCCTCTTTCCCACTCACGTTCTCTCTCTCTCTCTAAAAACAAAACAAAGGTGTAGGTTGGGGACTATAGACATTTTAACTATATATTTGTTCTTCCAATCCCTAGCATGCAATGGCTTTCTGTTTCTTTGTGTCATCTTCAATTTCTTTCATCAGTGTTTTATAGTTTTCAGAGTACAGGTCTTTAACCTCCTTGGCTACATTTATTCCTAGACATCGGACTATTCTGGGTGCAATTGTAAATGAGACTGTTTTCTTACTTTATCTTTCTGCTGCTTCGTTATTGGTATATAGAAATGCAACAGATTTCTATACATTTTGTATCTTGAGACTTTATGGAATTCATTGATCAGTTCTAGTAGGTTTCTGGTGAAGCCTTTTAGGTTTTCTATATATAGTATCATGTCAGCTGCAAAGTTTAAAGCCTGACTTCTTCCTAGCCGAATTGGATGCCTTTTATTTCTTTTTGTTGTCTGACTGCTGTGGCTGGACTTTTAGTACTATGTAGGATAAAAGTGGTGACAGTATACATTTTTGCCTTTTTCCTGACATTAGGGGAAAAGCTCTCCGTTTTTCCCCATTGAAGATGATGGTAGCAGTGAGTTTTTCATATGGCCTTTAGATGTTCCTTCCAACCCTACTTTGTTGAAGGTTTTTATCATGAATGGATACTGTATTTCTCAAATACGTTTTCTGCTTCTATTGAAATGATCATATGGTTCTTATAGTTTCTCTTATTGATGTGATGTATCATGTTGATTGATTTGCAAATAGTGAACCAACCGGGCAACCCAGGAATAAATCCCACAAGATCATAGTGAGTAATTTTTATAATGTACTGCTGAATTCAGTTTGCTAATATTTTATTGAGGATTTTTGCATTTATGTTCATTAGGAATATTGGCCTATAGTTCTCTCTCTCTATATATGTATTTTTTTGGAAAGAGAGTGAGCATAGGAGCACCTGGGTGGCTCAGTTGGTTAAGCGACCAACTTCGGCTCAGGTTGTGATCTCATGGCTCACAAGTTCAAGCCCCACATAAGGCTGTATGCAGACAGCTCAGAGCCTGGAGCCTGCTTTGGATTCTCTCTCCCTCTCTCTGCTCCTCGCTTGAACATGTGTGCTCTCTCTCTCTCTCTCTAAAATAAACCAACATTTAAAAAAAAGAAAAAAAAGAGAGCGATCATAAGTGGGGGGGAGGGGAGAGAGAGAGAGAGAGAGAGAGAGAGAGAGAGAGAGAATCTTAAGCAGGTTCGGTGCTTAGATGCACATTTAGCTTACATGTGGGGCTTAATTCCACGACTCCGGGCTCATCGGGAGTCGGACGCTCAACTGACTGAACCACCTACGTGCTCCTATAGTTCTCTTTCTCAGTGATGTCTTTAGCTGGTTTGGTATCAGGATTATGCTGACCTTATAGAATGAATTTGGAAGTTTTCCTTCCTTTTCTGTTTTATAGAATAGTGTGAGAAGAATATGTATTAACTCTTCTTTAAATGTCTGGTAGAATTTGCCTGTGAAGCCATCTACTTGTAGATTTTGTTTGCTGGGTGTTTTTCTTTTTCTTTGTTTTTATTCATTTTTGAGAGACAGCATGGGTAGGGGGGGTAGAGAGAGAGGACGGCACAAAGGATCCAAAGAGGGCTCTGTGCTGACAGCAGTGAACCTGATATGCAGGACCTGAACTCATGAACCATGAGATCATGACCTGAGCCGAAGTTGGACACTCAACCAAATGAGCCACTCAGGTGCCCCTTGTTGATTACTGAATCAATTTCATTGCTGGTAATCAGTCTGTTCAAATTTTCTGTTTCTTCTTGTTTCCGTTTTGATAGTTTGTAAGTTTCTAGGAACATATCCATTTCTTCTAGGTTGTCCAGATGGCCGACAAATAGTTTTTCATAATGTTCTTTTATAATTATATTTCTGTCGTGTCGATTGTTATTTCTCCTCTTTTCTTAATAAATCTGGCTACAGGTTTATCAATCATCGATTTTTTCAAAGAACCAGCTCCTGGTTTCATTAATCTGTTCTATTGTTTTTTTAGCTTCTGTATCATTTATTTCTGCTCTAATCTTTATTATTTCCTTCCTTCTGTTGTTCTTAGGTTTTGTTCGTGGTTCTCTTTCTAGCTCCTTTTGGTGTAAGGTTAGGTTGTTTGAGATTTTTCTTACTTCTTGACATAGGACTGTCATGCTATAACTTTCCCTCTTAGAACCACTTTTGCTGTATCCTAAAGGTTTTGTTGGAGTTTTATGTGTTTGTTTTCATTTGTTTCATGTGAGTTTTTACTTCTATTATCTCCTGGCTGATGTATTCATCGTTTAGTAGTATGTTATTTAACCTCCATTGTATTTGTGATCTTTCCAGTGGTTGACTTCTAGTTACATAACATTGTATTCTGAAAAGATGCCTGGTATGACTTCGGTCTTCTTCTATTTGTTGAGAGTGGTTTTGTGGCCTAATACATAATCTATTCTGAAGAATGCTCCAGGCACACTTGAAAAGAATGTTTTAGGATAGAATGTTCTCAACATTTATGTTAAATCCATTTGCTCCAGTGTGTCACTCAAAGCCATTCTTTCCTTGTTGATGTTCTGTTTGGATGACCTGTCAATTGATGTAAGCAAGGTGTTAAAGTATCATTGTATTACTATCGATTAGTAATTGATTTGTAACTGTTATTAACATTTTTATACATCTGGGTGCTGCTATGTCAGGTGCATACATAAATATTTACAACTGACAGATCTTCTTGCTGACTGTCCCTTTATTATTATATATTGTCCTTCTTACAGTCTTTGTTTTAAAGTATGTTTTGTCTGGGGGCACGTGGGTGGCTCAGTCAGTTAAGTGTCTGACTCTTCACTTTGGTTTAGGTCATGACCTCATAGTTTGGTTTGTGAGATCAAGCCCCAGGTAGGACTCTGTGCTGACAGTACGGACTCTGCTTTGGATTCTCTCACTTACTCTCTCTGCCCCTTCCCCACTCACTTGCTCACTCACTCTCTCTTTCTCTCAAAATAAATAAATTAATTAAAAAAAAAAGCCTGTTCTGTCTGATACAAGTACACCTACTCTGGCTTTCTTTTGACAACCATTTGCATGATAGATGTTTCTCCATTCCCACACTTTCAATCTGTACGTGTCTTCTGGTGTAAACTGAATCTCTTGTAGGCAGCACATATGTTGGTCTTCTTTTCTGATCCATCCTGTCACTCTACATCTTTTTATTGCAGCATTTAGTTCACTTATTGCCATTTTATTACTTGTTTTGTGTGTGTTTCTCAATATTTTCTCTTATACCCTCTGGTCTTTTTTTCATGTTTTGCTAAGTTTCTTTAGTGATATATTTGGTTTTCCTTCTCTTTTTTCTTTGCAGGTTTATTAGTTTTTGATATTCAGATTCTATATAATCTCTTGTGCATATAGCAGTCTACACTGAATTTATGGTCATTTAAGTTTGAATCCATTCATTTCTCCTCACCTCCCTAGATTTTACATATATGTGATTATATTTATATCCTATTTTTGTGAGTTCTTGACACATTTTTACAGAAATCAGACCCAGCTATTGTTTCTTCAAACAAATTTTCTGCCCTCTTTTCTTCCTCTTCTTCTTTTGGGACTCCTACAATGATTTTTATTACATGTGATGAAGTCACCGAGTTCCCTAAGTCTATTATCATTTTGTGTACTTCTTTTCTCTCTCCTGTGTTCAGTTTAATTACTTTGTCTTTCAGGTCACTAATTCCTTCTGCTGCTTCTTCTGGCCTTCTATTCATGAACATCAAACATGTTTCTGATTTCATTTATTGATCCCTTTATCTCTGTGTTAAGGTTCTCACTCTTTTCTCAAATCTAGTGAGTATCTTTGTGATTGCTGCTTTAAACTGTCTATCAGGCATGTTACTTATACCTGCTTCGCTTAGATCTCGGGCCAAAGCCTTGTTCTGTTCTTTCATTTGGAATAAATTTCTCTGTCTCCTCATTTTGTTTGCCTCTCTGTGTCTATTTCTGTGTTAAGAAATTCAGCTATGTCTTCTGATCCTAAAAGCACTCACTTCATGAAGAGGAGACCCCAGAGTATCCTGCAGTGCAGTGTTTTCTGTTCATCAGAACCTGGCACTTCAGGCGTATATTTTATGTGTATTGCTTACTAACTAATATCATATTGATAACTAATAATGTTGAGCACATTTTAATATTTTAATTGGATATTATGGCATTCCATTTTGTTGAACACTTTATGAAATTTTGATTTCCAACAAAAGGAGGACCTGAGACAAGCTTACAGTTTATTTGGCAAGTATTCTAAGGAAAGCCTCAAAAAGCAGACATACAAATCCAAACAATCACAGACCATCCACAGTTAGCAATCTGAAGTAGCACTCTGCTTCTTTCTTTAGTGTCTTCTTATTACCCATGTACCAGGGCCAGTTTCAGACTTCACCTGGAAAACTCAAGGTTGCCAACCAAGAGGCATCAGGGAGAACACAGTCTGAGATGTGCTGAGCCTTAGGCACAGCTCAGAGAATGGCAGACTTGACATGCACTGTTTTCATCAGCTATATTTTGAGGTTATTTGTCATAACTAGTACAAAGGGGGAAAAGGAAGGATGGGTAAAAACTAAAGGGGAACAAAGAAGGAAGAGTTTATTGTTCTTTAAGAAAATTGTAGAGACTGTATCTTTCAAAAAGGATAAGGGAAAAAAAATATATCTGTACTTAACTGTGTGTGTGTGTGTGTGTGTTGTGTATAAACTTTATTTATAGAACTTAAAAATAAAAAAAGAAAAATATCAAAGATGACAGTAAATATGAATATGAAATTAGCAAATCTCACTAAATATTTAAGGAGAAAAATTATTTTTTAATTTGAAGGACTTTTTACACACACATACACCTCCACATACACACACATTAATATTATGTGAGACCATAAAAAGGTCTCAACAGGGGCACCTGGGTGGCTCAGTTGGTTAAGCAGCCTGACTTCGGCTCAGATCATGATCTCACGGTCTGTGAGTTTGAGCCCTGCGTCGGGCTCTGTGCTGACGGCTGAGAGCCTGGAGCCTGCTTTCAGATTCTGTATCTCCCTCTCTCTGTGCCCTTCCCCTGCTCATACTGTCTCTATGTCTCTCAAAAATAATAATAAAAATTAACATAAATAATAAATAAATAAATAAATAAAATTAAATCAAACAAAAAATCAAATCGAAAGATTAAATCAAAAAATTAAATAAAAAATCAAAATCAAATAAAAAAATTAAAAAGGTATCAACAAAATTAACTGGTCAAAATCATATAAAGTATGTTCTACATAATCTTATGAAATTAGAAACCAGTAATACAAAAAAAATTGGTGAAGTTTACAAGTATGTGGAAACTAAACAACATACAACTAAATAACCAATAGGTCAAAGAAGAAATCACAAGAGAAATGAGAAGATAGTTTGAGATGAAAGAAAACTAAATATAACATACCAATATACGGAATGAAGCTAAAGAAGATGGAATATAATAGCTGATAATGCTTATGTTTAAAAAGATCTCATTGCCACACAGTAGTCCACTGTATATATGTAACACATCTTCTTTATCCATTCTACTACATGGCAATGAGAAAAAATGAAATCTGGCCATGTGTAGCAACATGGATGGAACTGGAGGGTACTATGTTAAGTGAAATAAATCAGTCAGAAAAAGACAGATACCATATGTTTCCATGCATAGGTGGATTTTGAGAGACTAAGTAAAAACCAGGGGGGAGGGGAAGAGGGGAAAGGAAAAAAAGACACAGAGAGGGAGGGAGATAAAACATAAGAGACTCTCAAAGACTAAGAACAAACTGAGGGTGAGGGGAATAAGGGAGGGGGGAGAGGGGGTGACGGGCATTAAAGAGGGCACGCGTTGGGATGAACACTGGGTGTTATATGTAAACCAATTTGAAAATAAACTATTAAAAAAAAATATCTCAAATCAATAACCTAAATTTCCACCTTATTACTAGAAAAGAATCCAAACTAAATCCAACGCAAATAAAAGGAAAGAATAAAATAGAAAAATAGGAAAATTCTACAAAATTGTAAGTTGGTTCTTAAAAGATCAACAAAATTGATAAACCTGGGGCGCCTGGGTGGCTCAGTCGGTTAAGCAGCCGACTTCAGCTCAGGTCATGATCTCATGGTTTGTGGGTTCGAGCCCCGCGTCGGGCTCTGTGCTGACAGCTCAGAGCCTGGAGCCTGCTTCGGATTCTGTGTCTCCCTCTCTCTCTGCCCTTCCCCTGCTCACTCTCTGTCTCTCAAAAATAAATAAATGTTAAAAAAAAAAAAAATTGATAAACCTATAGCTACAATGACCAAGGGAGGGGGAAAAAAAAACAAAACCCACTCAAAATCAGTAAAATGAGGAAAGAGGGGATATTACTACTAACTCTACATAAACAAAAAAGATCCCAAGTGGATACTATGAATAATCTAATACCAAATAAGCTAGTAAAATGAACAATTTCTAGAGACACAACTACTGAAATTGACTTAAGAATACCTATGGGGTGCCTGGGTGGTTCAGTCGATTAAGTGAAGGACTCCTGATCTCAGCTCAGGTCTCAAGCTCACGGTAGTGAGTTCAAGTCCTACACTGGGCAGAAGCCTACTTAAAGAAAAAAAAAAAACAAATTTAAACTGACTTATACAAGAAATTGAGTCAACGAACAAAAACAAAACCTCCAACAAAGAAAAGCCCAAGGCCAGATGACTTCACTGCTAAATTCAAATAAATGTTTAAAGAATTATGGGGCGCCTGGGTGGTTCAGTCAACTTGAGCTTCCAACTTCAGCTCAGGTCATGATCTCAAGGTCGGTGAGTTTCAGCCCCTACTCACCCTACACTGACAGCTCAGAGTCTGTTGTCTGTTTTGGATTCTGTCTCCCTCTCTCTCTGCCCCCCTTCCCCGCTTGCACTCGGTCTCTCAAAAATAAATAAATGCTAAAAAAAATTTTTTTTTAATTAACATTTATACTTCATGAAAACTTACCAAAAAATGAGAGGAAATAACTTTTCAACTGATTCTATGATGCCACAGACATCTCGATAAACACATCATCGTCCCTTATGAATACAGAAACAAAAATCCTCAACAGTAAATTAACAAACCAAATCTAGCAACATATAAAAAGGATTATGAACCATGACCAAGTGAGACCGATTGTGGAATTGCACAGTCCCAACATAAGAAAATTAATCAATGCAACATACCATGTTAATAAAGGAAAAAAATCATATGGTTATCTCAGTAGATGCAAAAAAAAAAATCTGACAAAATCTAACAGACCTTTTGTGATAAAAATACTCAACATACTAGGAAGAGACCTTTCTCAACCTCATAAGGAAGGTCTATGAAAAACACGTATCTGGGGTGCCTGGGTGGCTCAGTTGGTTAAGTGCCTGACTCTTGTTTCGGTTCAGGTCATGATTTCACAGTTCATGAGTTCAAGCCCTGCACTGGCTTCCACACTGACAGTGTGGAGCCTGCTTGCAAATTTCTCTCTCCCCCTCTCTTTCCACCCCTCCTCTGCTTGCTCTCTCTCTTTCTCGAAAATAAACTTAAATGTTTTTAATAAAAAAAAAAAAAGAAAGAAAAACACATATCTAATATCCTATCAAATCTTAAAAGACTGAAAAATTTCCCCCAAGGATCACAAACACGACAAGGATGTCTGCTCTCACCATTTATTTATTTATTTACCATTTTACTTAATTTGTTTTTTTAATTTACATCCAAGTTAGTCAGCATATAGTGCAACAATGATTTCAGGAGTAGATTCCTTAATGCCCCTTACCCATTTAGCCCATCCCCCCTCCCACAACCCCTCCCGTAACTCTGTTTGTTCTCCATATTTAAGAGTTTCTCATGTTTTGCCCCCTCCCTGTTTTTATATTATTTTTGCTTCCCTTCCCTTATGTTCTTATGTTTTGTGTCTTAAAGTCCTCATAGGAGTGAAGTCATATGATATTGTCTGACTGACTAATTTCGCTTAGCATAATACCCTCTAGTTCCATCCACGTAGTTGTAAATGGTGTTGTCACCATTTCTATACAACAGTGTACCAGGGGTTCTGGGAGAGCAATTATGCAAGAAAAAGAAATAAAGGATCTCCAGATTGGAAAAGAGGAAGTAAAACTATCTGGATTTGGAGATGACATCATCTCATACATAGAAAGTCTTAAAAATCCACAATAAAACTATTTAAGGTAATAATGAAGTTTGGCAAGGATGCAAGACACAAGATTAATATACAAAAATTAGTATATTTCCACACATTGGCAATGAATGATCTGAAAATGAAATTAAGAAAACAATTACATTTACAACAACATCAAAACCACGAAAATACTAAGGAACTGAACAAATGAAGTATAAAACTGGACTCAGAAAACTATGAAACCTTTTTTGAAAGGAATTAAAGACCTAAATATTTTGAAAGACATCCTAGCCCATGTATCAGAAGACTTATATTTGTTAAGAACCTAATACTCCCCAAATTTATCTACAGATTATATCTAACCCTATCTAAATCATAGTTGGCATTTTTGCAGAAATAAACAAGCTGATCCTCAAACTCATTAAAAAATGCGAGGAAAGGAGACAGTCAAAACAATCTTGAAAAAGAACCATCTCAAAACTTATCACAAAGCTATAATAATCAAGACAGTATAGTATTAGCATAAATGATGACACAGAAATCAACAGAATAGCAACTTCAGAAACAGACCCTTATATTTACACTGAATTGACTTTCTACAAGGATGTCGAGGTAATCAAATATGAGAAAGAATGGTCTTTTCAACAAATGGTAACTGGATATCCACATGCAAAAGGATGTAGTTGGATCCCTATCTTACATACAAAAATTAACTTAAAAGAAATCATAGATCTAAACATAAAAGCAAAAAGTACAGAACTGTTAGAACATATTAGAGGATTACATCTTTATGGTCTTAGTTTGGGCAACAGTTTCTTAGATATGACACCAAAGCACTAGCCACAAAAGAAAAAACTATATTGGACTTCATAAAAATTTAAAATGTGCTCTTTTTTTAAAAGTATATGAAAAGAACACTCATCATTTAGTCCTAAGAAAAATGCAAATCAAAATCATGATGAATCCCCATTAAGATATTTAAAATCAATCAATCAATCAATCATGTTAGTGAGGAAGGATATGGAAAAGTTGGAACCCTCATAAATTGCTAGTGAAAATGTAAAATGGCACGGCTTTGGAAAACAGTCTGGCAGTTAAGTAGTCAAAACAGTTAAAACACGGAATTACTATGTGACCCAGCAATTTCACTCTAGATATAAGAAATGAAATTACATGCCTACTCATAGCAGTACTCTTCATAATTGCTAAAAGATGGAAACAAGCCAAATATCATAAACGGTAAGTAGATAAATAAAAAGTGGTATATCATACAATGGAACATTATTCAGGCATAGAAAGGAACAAAGCGCTGATTCGAACTTTAACAGGGATGAAACTTAAAAACATTATGCTAAGTGAAAGAAGTCAGACACAAAAGGCCACATATTGTATGACTGTATTTATGTGAAATGTCCAGAATAGGCAAATTCATAGAATCATAAAATAGATTAGTAGTTCGTAAGGACAAGGGGAAAGGGGAGTAATTGTTAATGAGTATGGGGTTCCTTTTTAAGGTGATAAAAATGTTCTGATTATACAGTGATGACAGTTGCACAACCTTGTGAATATACTAAAAAACACTGAATTGCTGAACTGCTGGAACATATTAGAGGATTACATCTTTAGGTACAAATACAAGATATTTGTACCTAAACTTTCAGAACATGTAAACAAACCCACTTTAATAACAAACCTACATTTACCTACAAACTTACAAGGGACTATACCCTTTAAGATGTTTTATAAAAATCAGTGCCCTGAAATTCCAGCATCTCTTTTTAAGCTCCAAAACTTGATTCTTAATCATCAACAAATATTTTATTAAAGGCAAAACAGTAATTTCACTGATATTTTCTTTTTTTTAAATTTATAATAGTTTATTTTCAATTGGTTTACCTAATCAGTGATATTTTCTAAAGCACTTTGTTTTAATTTTTTTTAATGTTTGTTAATTTTTGAGAGACAGAGACTAAGTAAGGGGGGGGAGGGGCAGAGAGAGAGGGAGACATGGAATCCAAAGCAGGCTCAGGGCTCCGAGCTGTCAGCATAGAGCCTGACATGGAGCTGGAACCCATAAACTGTGAGATCATGACCTGAGCTCAAGTTGGACACTTAACCGACTGAGCCACCCAAGCGTCCCTAAAGCACTTTGAGCAGTTAAAAATTTGCTCAGATACCATTCACAGTTTAAATATATTTTCAAGATTTCATTCAATATTAGTTTGAGGTCTGTATCTCCTCTCTTGAAATGTGGCAAGAATTGTGGCTGCTTTCAATCAACAGAAAACGGTGAAAGAGATCTTTTTAAATTCTTGACCCAGAGAATCAGTGAACTGAATAAAATTATTATTTTAAGTCACTTAATTTGGAATAATGTTATACAACAAAGATAACTGGAAAAGCACATGTGATTTTTATCATATAACAAGCAACTCTTGTTCCCTGACGATTCCTCTTTTCATAGTGCTCTAAAGTCATATATATATATACTTCCCCCCAAAAGAAAGCAGGTATGAAAATACATGGGTATATAAACATGTATTTTTTTTAAAAGATAAGAAAATCATGTAGTTTTCAAAATACCAAAAAATATAACCTAGTATTCTGGTATGTTATAGAATTCAAACTACTCCCAAAAGATAGCATGGAGGGAGGTACATTTAACAGCTTGGGCTTCCAAAAATTGTGCAGGTCTCAAAGTTTGGATACAATTTCAAACCATTCTTCCTGAATGGTTTATCATAAAGCATTCTGATATCCCAGGTTGTTTTCACTAAGGATAGGTTTGGCCTTACTGCTAACTTGGTAGTCTCCTATACTGACTTAAAGGTATTATGACATTTTACCATTTAAGTTAATAGACAAATTTTGGCTCCATCTATGCATACTGTGTGATCTCAAGGAAAAATGATGACTTTCTTTGCCTTACCTATGTCTAACTTGATTTCTCAGGATGGTTTTAAGGATCAAATGAGAGAAGAAGACATGAAAAGTCCTAGGCACAGTGTTAGGCACAAAAAGGACATAATATCTCTGAAACCTAATTTTAGGACTAAACACTATGGCTTAGTAGTTGCAGAAGAGAATCACATACTGATAGTAATTGTATGGATTTCTGAGTCATATTTTGCAACTATTAGTAGACCATTTTAAAAGTTCAACATATTATGAAACACATCGATTTATGCTAAAGTAATATTTCAGTAACAGAGAAGGTAATTTTTCTGAGAGGAGGAAGAGAGGAGCAGAGAGGGAGGGAGAGAATCTTAAGCAGGTTCCAAGCCAACATGCCAGCGAGATCACGACCCGAATTGGAATCAAGGGTCAGATGCTTAACCGACTGAGCCACCCAGGTGTCCCAGAGAAGGTAATTTTCAATATTTACCTTGATCAAATATTTTTCCCATCTGTCTGCTGTAACAGATTTGCCAATCTTCCTCATCAACTTCAAATGGAGCTCCACCAATTCTTTTGGTACTTAAAAGAAAGAAAAAATACTGTTAGCCCACAAAACAGAACATTTATAAACATTTAAGATAAAAAAAGAACTTTCCCCATCCCTGAATACTTTTTCAAAACAGAGGATGTTGACTTTAACTATCGTTTAGATTTCTGAATCAGAAAAGACTAAACTAGGGCAAGAAATAACTGAAAACCACTCTCCTAAAAGATGAGCAAGAATATTCACATTTTCTTTCAAAGCATTATCAAGTAAGAATGAACTCGAATGTAAACTGTAGATTTTTGAGTGATAATGATATGTTAATGTAGGTTCATTAATTGTAACAAATGTACTTCTGTGGTGCCAGGATATGGATAGTAGGGGAGGTTGTGTGTTGAGAAAGAGGGTCTATGTGAACTTCCTGTACTTTGTGCTCTATTTATCTGTGAATCTAAAACTGCTCTAAAAACTAAAGCACATAAAAAAAATACATCATCAAGTAAAAGTCTTTAACCATACAACTAAAATATCTAGTAGTATTTGTTTCTCATAACATGTATTTGGGTAATTTACTAGATTACAGACCAAGACACAGATTCAAGAATTAGAAAAGAATCAAGGAATATAAATTCCAAGCTGGATATGTATATGGATATCTCAGAAAACAGTCCAATGGTTTTCAAACTATTTCACAAAACTATAGCATCCTCTATGGATCCTCTATAGCATCCCCATGGATCTTCACTTGACAACCTTCAGGGACAGAAAACTGACTTATCTTCCCAAGTTCTAGTTATTAGAAAGTCAGCCTTACACAAAGTCAAAATCTGCCTTCCTACACCTTCCTTCCCTGGTTCTTACTCTTATCTTCTAGTGTCAAAGACAATACTTTCAATTCCTCTTCTGCTAGAACCTTCAGATATTTGAAGACTGTTTTACCTTCCCTCAGGTTTTCTCTTCTAACTGTAAATAACCAGAGTTCCTCCATATATCCCTTGGCATGATGTGATTATGTTGTTTAATTATATCAGTTAGACTCGAGGGAAATAAAAGTCACACATACACAGCTATCGAATTTAGCATTTTCCAAATATCACTAGTAACCTAAGAGAAACAGAGGAGGAATACGCTCTAAAAAGTTTCCATAATCAAATACATTAGAAAAATACTGGATTGGGGTGCCTAGCTGGTTAAGCGTCCAACTCTCAATTTCAGCTCAGGTCATAATCTCACGGTTCATGGGTTCTAGCCCCGCGCTGGGCTCTGTGCTGACAGTGTGGAGCCTCCTTTGGATTACCTTCCTCCCTCTCTCTCTCTCAAAATAAATAAATAAACCTAAAAAAAATTTTTTTTAAAGAAAAGAAAAATACTGTATCAAAAAAAGGTGTTTTTTGCGTGTTTTTTTTTTAGTGCAGGACTCTTTGATATCTTTATTGATGGATCTTATGTGTATGGTGAATATCTAAGATAAGGATATAATCTTCAACATTTACCCAATATATTTGACCATGGAATTTTGGGTGAAACATACATATATTATCTTAGAATACAAGCGCTCTTAAGAACAGGATGGGAAATGATAGACTAATTTTCAGTCATTCTTAGGGACTCTCCATTCTCCACTAAGCTAATTTAAAATTTTTTTTTTAATGTTTATTTATTTTTGAGACAGAGAGAGACAGAGCATGAGTGGGGGAGGGGCAGAGAGAGAGGGAGACACAGAATCCGAAACAGGCTCCAGGCTCTGAGCCATCAGCACAGAGTCCGACGCGGGGCTTGAACTCACAGACTGCGAGATCATGACCTCAGCCGAAGTCAGACGCTCAATCGACTGGGCCACCCAGGCGCCCCTCCACTAAGCTAATTTTAACTTGAAAGGACTCTAAAATATAAAAACATTGACCCATTCAACAAATCTCTGTGGGACCACTATTACTAAACAAGGAAAAGTATCCTTAGTGGGCCTACTCAAGTTAGTCTTTTTAGGGGGTAAGACAGTGGTTGGTGGGTTGGAGGTGGGAAGGTGGTGGTGGAGAGAAGCATAGGAGGGATGGTAATAGACAAGAAGATAGACTATTATTCTAAGTCCAAACCTGAACTTGGGATTGAGGGTGAAGCATAGAAAAGGGGCAAAAGGGCCTTTAACAGCAGATGCAAAAGACTGAAAAAGAAAGTGATCACGTGGAACTGGAGGCATGGACACAGAAAAAGGACATGATCATCAAGAGCTTTGTAAGTCCAGGCTAAGAAGTTTACATTTTATTTAAAAGTTTAGGCAAGAGAGTGCTCTCTGTGCATTTTAGAAAGCAACTGAATTGTAGGAAAACAGATTGCTTTTATTTGTTTCCTTGTTTTGGGAAGTGGATGCAAGGCAGAAATTAGATGTAAATTCTGGAAAATATCAACCCAGAAAGACGGGAGTAATGTGAACATAGGTAGAGGTAGTATAGACAGAAGTGGGCAGATCTGATAAATATTTAGGAAACAAATAATACAACTTAGTGATTGACTGGTTGTGCAAAGTTATAGAGAGAGTCCAGAAAACCTGAGGCACTGACTTGGGCAAGTGAGTAGACTCCAATGACAACACAGTAGGAAGAAAAAGACCAGGGCTCAACTGTCCGCTCCACCACTTAATACAAGATGATCATGGTTCTTCTGGTGAAGTTCTTTAAACACTGGATCTCACATTCCTCATCTGTAAAGGGCTACATTAGCTATTTTACAGTTTTAAAGCTGTAAAATACATAAAGTTAAAACATCTTTATTTTTATTTCTGTTATGACACTCGTGGAACCAAAGTCTGTTTCAATTTCTCCTTTTCCGCTTTCCCAAACACAATAGTCTTGATGATTCAGCCTTTAGAACTCTCAACCCTGCACCCTCTTTTCCCCAATTTCTCTAGGATAGTACTGTACCTTCTCCCTTCAGAAAAATAACTATGATAATCTCTTACAACCAAACCAGCCTTTAAAAAATACTGTTTTCATAACACTTCGCATTCATCAACACCTTTTCTGGCTCCTAAAAACCTAAATTAAACTCCTCCAGATTTCTTACTCTAGCCTCAGAATCTTAAACTCAGTCTCGACCTAACTCTCCAATCACTCTCTCTCACTTTTACTCTGAAATCCTTGATTCAAATCATTCTGGCCTGTCCACTAAGCATATCCAGTCTACTACCTATCTGGGTTCTATTCAAGTCCTCTAGTTTACTATTTTTTCTCACTTGAATTGTATTTATCTTTCTATGTCTTATCAATGAAAGGCCCAAAGTCTCTGTGACAGCCTTTTAATGATTCCAGCAATGTTTATCCTTGGAATGCCCAAAGTATTCATTCTGCCTGTATCACTCCCTTAGCAGCTGGCTAAAAATTTTACATCAGTGTTTTATACATGTCTTCTATTATCATATAGATCTATGAAATCACACCCAAAAAAACTGATACAACTGGTACTACTATATTTCTAAAAATCTAAAAGGACAAAAATAAATATATACAAAAAAAAAAAAAGGATTTCGTTCCACTTGGCAACTGTAGTCATTACTGATTTAGGCATATAGAAATAAACTATATACCTAAAAAAAGAAATAAATTATCTATTACTTGATTTGCTTATTAGGGCATTGGCTCTTGCACAGCACTGTCCAACAGAAATATGAGTCACATAATTTCAAATTTTCTAGTAGTTCGTTCATAAAAATAAATAAGTCAAAATTAATTTTAATAATATACTTTAGGGGCGCCTGGGTGGCTCAGTTGGTTAAGCAGCCGACTTCGGCTCAGGTCATGATCTCACAGTCTGTGAGTTCGAGCCCCGCGTCGGGCTCTGTGCTGACGGCTCAGAGCCTGGAGCCTGCTTCAGATTCTGTGTTTCCCTCTCTCTCTGCCCTTCCCCTGCTCATGCTCTGTCTCTATGTCTCTCAAAAATAAATAAACGTTAATAATATACTTTATTTAACACTACATATCCCAATGTTATTTCAATATATACTCAGGGTGTAAAATACCAAATATTTTACTTTTTTTTTTCACTTGATATTTTTATTTCTTTTTTTAAATTGTGAAGGGGTGCCTACATGGCTCAGTTGGTTCAGTGCCTGGCTTTGGCTCAGATCATGACCTCAGGGTTCATGAATTAGAGCCCCACATCAGGCTTGTTGCTGTAATGCAAACCTCACTACCTATCCTCCATCCTACTCTCTCTGCCCCTCTCCCACTCCTGCTCTCTCATTGTCAAAAATAAATAAATACTAAAATAAATATATAGTGGTATAATTGACACATCACATTATGTTAGGTTTTTTAATTTTTTAATGTTTATTTATTTTTGAGGGAGAGATAGAGCGTGAGTGGGGGAGGAGCAGAGAGAGAAAGGGAGACACAGAATCTGAAGCAGGCTCCAGGCTCTGAGCTGTCAGCACAGAGTCCGAGATGGGGCTCAAACCCAGGAATCGTGAGATCATGACCTGAGCTGAAGTTGGACACTCAACCAACTGAGCCACCCAGGCGCTCCCTATTAGTTTCATTTGTACAACATAGTGGTTCAGTATTTGTATAGCTTGTAAAAAGATCACAATAAGTCTAGTTAACATCTATCAATTTACACGGCTACAAAAAATTTTTGTGAGAATGTTTAAGATTTACTCTCTTAGCAACTTTCAAACATGCAATACAGTATTACTAACTGTAGTCACCATGCTCTACATTATATTCCCATGACTTATTTATTTTATAGTTGGAAGCCTATACCTTTAGACCCCTTCACTCAACTTACATCTTATTTTTTGTACTAAGTATTAACAACATATTGTGCATTTTACACTCACAGCACATCTCAGTTTGCACTGGCCAAATGCAAGTGCTCAAGACTCACGTATGTCCAGTGGCTACTGTAGGGGATCATACAAAGCCAGCTAGCATATTTACAACTAAAATGTGTAACCCACAATTTGCTATTAACTTACTTATATTTGAGATAAAACTGACATATTAATATCAAATACATAACTTAGTAATTCAATATTTTTATGTATTACAAAATGATCACCACAGTAAGTCTAGTTAACAACTGCTTTGTTTCAAATAGAACTGACAAACTGGTGACCTTTATGGACATAAGTGGCTCTTAATATTTTGTCCACTGATAAGAAACAAGCAAAAACTTCAACAGAAAACTTATAATCGACATGATAGTTAAATTGAAAATATTAGAATTCTCAGATTCTGTATTCTCTAAACATGCTGTCTATTCAATAGACCATTCTATGATGACAGAAATAGTCTATATCTGTCCTTTCCAATACAGAGCCATCTATATGTGACTACTGCACACTTGATATGTGGCTAATAAAACTGAGACACTAAACTTTTTAATTTTTTAAATTAAATTTAAATATCCACATGTACCAAGTGGCTATGATTCTGTACAGTGCAGCTATAAATTATCAATCATATTTTTAAAACACATGATCGTTTTCTAAAACACACAGTGACAATATGGAAATTCACTTATCATCTGGAACATTTCCCAAATAGTCTCATTTCCCAAGAATTAGGTAATTATTAACTTCCTTCTATAAATGTATCTGTTAACCGACTTCATGTCTTTCTGAAAAATATAGGTTTTGACATCGCCAAACCTTTCACTAGATAGATATGATATATAACCTTTAACTGTCCCACTTCTTTCACAAGGCCTCAGGAGGTGAAAGACGGTGAAGCAGAAGGAAAGGTCAGGGCTGTGTGAATTCATGAAGGCCCTGCCAAGATGATACAGGCATGAAGCAGAAGTAAGTGGGAGAATCCCAGACTGCATTACTGATCCAATCACCCTAAGAGGTTCTATATTTGGACATTTTTCTAATCATCTTTCCAGCACCAAGCCTTACAAATGTTACTGCTTCTGCAATTCTAGCCTTACTACTTATAATTCTGCTTTCTAAATGGCCAAAATTCACAGCAACTCATAATAACTAATGAGAAGAATGATAGAATTCTTCTCATTTCTCAATAAAGTTTTACTTAAATTTCTTCAATGCTTTTTTTTTTTTTTAAAGTTTAGAGAGAGCGTGCACATGCACAAACAGGGAAGGGGTAGAGAGGGAATCCCAAGCAGGCTCCACACCGTCAGCGCAGGGCCTGATGCAGAACTCGATTCCATGAACCGTGAGATCACGACCTGAGCAGAAATCAAGAGTTGGATGCTGACTGACTGAGAACCCAGATGATCCTAAACTTCATCTACACTTGTAAGCAAAGATACACTTGAAGTCGCAAAAATAGTTGATTGCATGTAAGTCATCAATCGAAGAACACTGATTTCAGATATAATGATTAGAAGATAACCTTACAATACATTTTTACTTATTGCCCAGTTTTTCCCAAACTCTGTTGAGGGAGCACAGATCAGCAAATTCATTTGCAATAATGAGACTCTTCCCACAGACCACTTGATCCTTGAAATAACTGTTATGTATTTATTTATATATCTTCAAATAATTCATTTAATTGATCATCTTAAAATTTTCTGAAAAGCAGAGAAATAGTTGAGACAATGAACTGTAATTTAGGCCACTCTCTGAAGAGCCACAGTTCAGAGATGCCAAGTTAAGTATAATTTAAATCACTAAGCTCAGCTTGTTACCACAGTGGAAAAAAATAAACCCAAGAAGGCCTGTTATGCAGGCAGATAAACCGAGCGGTATCTGCTGCTCCACTTTAGGTTTGTGAGTTTCATTGAGAATCGTATGGCTGTTGCCTTACAGGTAGAGAAACCAAACATGGCTCAGATTATTTAAGAACCAAAACCGAATATGCCTCTGCTACAAAGAAAGTAATCAGTGCACTGCAAATACCAGCATGGCTGGAGGTTGTGATGACCAGCAATTCAGCGCTCCTTCCCAAAGGAGAAGGCAGCTATTTCTTACGGAGAGGAAAGACCTCTCTCTGGGTAAGATGATGTGAGCTACACTCACATCAGTCGGTCTTTAAGGGGGTTCCTTTTCTTACACGTAAGGAACAGCGTCCTGGCAGAGGGAACCTGAGATAGTGGAGACAATGGCTTCCAGTACCATATGCCTTCAACTCTAATCAGATGAGTTTATTTCCCTTCTCTCTTGTCTCTCTACTCAACTGAATAATCACAGAGGACCTGAGGGGTGGAGAGAAGAGGAGAGAAAGACCCAAGACATATTTGAAGAGAAATAGTAATGTGACAGTATTTAAGGAAGAGGAGGACTTTTTCCCCAACAAATTCAAACAGTGAAAGGTTGAAAGACCAGTACACCCTTCACCTAGATTCATCGACTGATAACATTTTAAAGGAAACATTTTACAAAGGGTAAAACCACTAATAAAGATGAGACCTTACAGCAGCAGCCAACCAAGCCAAAGAAGAGAAGAGCATGCTGGCCACAAGGAAATGCCTATGCAGAAGTCCTGAGGCAGCCAAAAGCTTCCAGTGTGGCTGGTGAAGTAAGCAAGGGTCAAATCCTATAAAACCTTGGGGGCTATGTAAACGTTTGAGATTTTACTGTAAGTATAATGAGAACTTGAGGGAGAAATTTAGGAAAGTTTCATGATTCAAGTTTTTAAAAGATCATTCTGTGTTGAGGATCTGCTTCAAAATAATCTAGGCAGCTGTGGCGTGGGGTGTAGATGGGAAATAAAATAATAAAATTGTACCGGAGGGGGGCGATATATGGGTTTATCGAAGTTCATTATACCACTTTTTACTTTTGTATCTTTCACATTTTCCATAATTTACAAAGGCAAAGGAGATGTGGAGGTCACTTTGGTTGCTCTGTGAGGAATGAATGACAGGGAAGCAAATACTACTAATTAGGAAGCTACTGCCACACTTCGTCAAGAGATAATGATGGCCCAGGCTAAGGCTGCAGCAGAGGAGATGCAGAGAAGTGCCCTCAAGGAAAACTACAAAATGTAGAAAGTTTCTAACAAGACCTTCACCAATCTTGATCTCAGAAGTGCCTACTATATCTTTGTCTTCAATGTGATCCCAAATAATCCATTCATTTTTAAATGCAGAAACTACTTTTTGTTTAATCATACTAAATCAGAAAGGAACACATACACACAGACATTTAATAGTAAAGTCAAATAAATGTATTTGTATCATGTCTTATTTCTGATATTCTTCATTTCAAATGTTCACATTTCACTTAAAAGCCTATTATATTTAATATTTTAACTAATACTTTAAAACTCTATTATATATGTAGTATGAAAAGCATTAGACAAAGTCAGGAGAAAGAGGTGCAAACTTTGATTTTCTTCTCCATAAACAGAGTTGACCTAAAGTCTTCCAGCTCTATTGTTTAATGTCTATGTCTAGGTATTGAGGCAGGTATTTATTTGCCTAATAATAACACAACAGTCAGTCACAGGATCTTAGAGAATTTTTGAACTGAAAGCAAAAATGATCCAATTCACACTCTCTAACAGACTAGAAAATTTAGTTAACTAAGATGTGATGTGAATTGCCTACCACAAAGCAGAGGCCAAGAAAGAGCCCAAACCTTCCAAGCCCAGCGTTCTTTCTAATGTTTCTTGAAAGTTTCAAATGAACAGAGGAACAGTTCAGAAGACCTAACCTATGAATCAAGTCATCCTTTCTGCACAACTCCATTTAAATCCGTCCATTTAAAGTATACAAATCAATGGGTTTTCTTATATTACATAATTAACTTTTTAAATTGTGGTAAAATACAAATAACATAAAATTAATGGTTTAACCATTTTTTAAGTGTATATCTCAGTGGCATTAATCAGACTCACAACACAGTGCAACCATCACCACTATTTTCCAATCCATTCTTACAGTTAAAATTTTAAAATAGTCACTCCACTTCCAAATTGCTTTCTGGAAAACGTACAAAATCCACAATAGTATATAATCTCAGTGAGGGTAATATTAACATCATATAGTCTTAATTATCTTTAAGTCTAACTTTGTAATTATCTACCATCTATCACTTCTTCCTCCTGTCTCCCATCCTCAGATGTAAGCTCCATGAAGACAAGGGCCAGATCCAACTGCCTTTTTCATCACTGTATTCTCAGTACCAAGTACAGTCCTGATTCGCTCAATGTTTTGATGAACTGGAACAGAGACAAGAAAATAAAGGAAAAGGAAAGCAACAGGGAGAGAGGGAAGAAAGTAAAAACAGTTCTGCAACTGCTAGAGGAAAAGAGAGTTGCTACAGGTGTTAAAGAGAAATTACGTGAACTAACAGTATGGAGGAAAGTGATGAGGAAAAAGAGATAAAAACGATGGCAAAAGTGGCTTTGGGTTTCAGTTCACTGTGCGAGCCATCAGGCAATATCACCAATTCAAGACAACTTATTTGCAGTTTATGTTTTTCCCTTTCTCTCCCTTTTGAGGGGAGAAATCACAGAGGTGGGATTCCCATGGGAATCTGTATACAGGCGCAAATAATGAAGTCTATGTGTTTAAATAAATACCTATATAAGGGCATCTGACTGGCTCATCGGCAGATTGATCCCTGGAGTTGGGAGTTTGAGCACCACATAGGGTGCAGAGATTACTTAAGAAAAGAACAGAACTCCATTTCTTTGTGAAATTATTGTCTTCATTCCTTGCTAACAAGTGACCACAGTTTATATTTTTCCTTCAATCAACATTCATTTAACAAGCACAGGTAACTAGATGAGTAACATACTTGTCATCTTAGTGTTTCCTGAAATCCTGGAAGAAATGGGTTCACTAGGGGCATCTGGGTGGCTCAGTCGGTTAGGCGTCCGACTTCAGCTGAGGTCACGATCTCACGGTCTGTGAGTTCGAGCCCCGCGTCAGGCTCTTTGCTGGCGGCTCAGAGCCTGGAGCCTGCTTCAGATTCTGTATCTCCCTCTCTCTCTGCCCTTCCTCTGCTCATGCTCTGTCTCTATGTCTCTCAAAAATAAATAAACGTTAAAAATTTTTTTTTAAAAATTAAAAAAAAAAGAAATGGGTTCACTGTAATTTCTGTAGTTATTTTAATAAATAAGAAAATGCATATCAAAATGCTATTATAAACCCTTAAGCAATACAAACCAAATTTACTGTTATTCACCACCAGATGGTGATCATGTCTTATTAAAAGCAAAACTCTGACACCTTATTTGGGGGCCAGCCAGCAGACTGCTAAAAATTATTGAGTAAACCAGGGTATCTGAATAAAATGTTGGTGATTTTTAAGTAAATGTAATTGAAACATCAGCAAAACAAGACTAATAAAAAATTAGGTTCTGCCCAAAGACTTCTAAAGGAACTGTTTGCTCATGTGCACATTTGATAACTCTACAATTTAAGGGAAAAAAAAACAGTGCATGTGTTTCTTGTTATCTTCCACTAGTTATTTAACTATTTACATGACCTGGAACTTCTTTAACTTCAGAAAGAGATATTTCCATGTAGCAAAATGGTACCATTGAACATTTTAGAAGAAAACAAAACCAAATCAAGGTGTTCAACATCATTAATTGTCAGGGAAATGGAAATCGAAACCACAATGAGGTATCACCTCACACCTGTCAGAATAACCAAAATCAAAAACACAAAAATAACAAGTGTTGGTGAGGGTGTGGAGAAAAAAAAAAAAGGAACCCTCCTCATACACTGTTGGTGGGAATGCAAACTCGTGTAGCCACTGTGGAAGACAGGATGAGGTGTCTCAAAAACATTAAAAATAGCATTACCATATGATCCAGTACTGGGTATTTACACACAGAAAACAAAAACACTAATATGAAAAGATATATGTGCCCTTATGTTTACTGCAGCATTATTTACAATAGCCAGAAGTGGGAGAAGGCCCAAGTATCCATCCATAGATGAATGGATAAGATGTGGTACATACACAATGGAATATTAGCCATAAAAGGATCAAATCCTGCCGTTTGCAAGAAAATGGATGGACCTGGAGGGTATTATGCCAAGTAAATTAAGTCCATCAAAGAAAAATACCATATGATTTCATTCACATGTGGAATTTAAGAAACAAAACAAACAAAAAAAGACAAACAGGAAACAGACTCTTTAATATAGAGAACACGGGGCACCTGGGTAGCTCAGTTGGTTAAGGGTCCAACTTTGGTTCAGGTCATGATCTCAAGGTTCGTAGGTTCGGGCTCCATATTAGGCTCTGTGCTGACAGCAGGGAGCCTGGAGCCTGCTTTGGATTCTGTGCCTCCTTCTCTCTGAACCCCACTCTCGTGCTCCCTCTCTCTCTCTCAAAGAAATATTAAAAATTTGAGATATATAGAGAGAGAACAAACTGGTTGTTGTTGCCAGAGGGGAGGTGGGGGGATGGGTCAAAAAGGTGAAGAGGATCAAGGGTATGTTTATTGTGAAGAGGATCAGGTAACACAGTGATTGCTGAATCACTATATCGTATGTCTGAAACTAATACAATACTGTAGATTATTTTAGTTGAATTAAAAAAAAAACCAACACTTCAGTAAGAAATGTTGAAACAAATCCCAAAATAGAGAAGAGTATAATAAAACTATGAACTCATCATACAACTTCAGCAATAATCAACATATGACCAAGAGACTTTTCCCTTTTAAATCAAATTCCAGGTTTAAATCATTCATCCATAAATACTGTACTATGTATCTCTAAGGGATACAAACTCTTTAAAAATAACTATAATACCATCATTACTACCTAAATATTAATAGTTCCTTAATGTCACAGAATTTCCATCAAACAATTTTTAAATATTTTGGGGTGCCTGGCCGGCTCAGTCAGTAGAGGCATGTGACTCTTGATCTCAGAGTCATATGTTCGAGTCCCACGCAGGGTATAGAATTACTTTTTAAAAAATCTTTAAAAAATCACAATTTTTAAATATTTCAAATTAACCAAGAAATGAATGACACTGTACTGTTACCTCTGTAGCAGATGCTGGCGGCACCTCACCTTTACCCTCAAAGCACTTATGATTCCAGCACAGGCTAACCTGCAACCATGTACAAGTCTTTTCTGACTACAGGGCAAGGGAGTTAACCTTTCCTGAGAGCAGCCCTGAACCAGGGGTGTGATAAATCTGACATATGATCTACACTACTTGTTTCCTGGGATTGCTTTCCAAATAAACTACGTGCACTCACATTTTTGTCTCAGAGTTTGCTTGTTGGGAAATCCAACATAAAACAACCTCTTAGTTTGGAATGAAAGCTATGGACATCTTAGGAAAAATGTAAACATAAATATTTCTGCAAATATATTCAACAAGTTTACAGACAACCCAAAAGGCATAGACATATACCAGCTTAAAGAATCCTTCCTCCTGTAAGTTCAGAATAGCTGAGATCTTAATTATGTTTTTGCAAGTGTTGAATGGAGATTATTCAGTTATGCTGAAAAACTAACATCCCCACCCCTTATTCTACACTGTTGGCAAGGAAGCATCATTATCTCAATACTTCGTTCTTATGTACAGAAAATCGATTCTAAATGAAAATAAAACAACTGTTGGCTTCAGGTTCTCCACACTTTAAAGAAAAACAAATGTTCATAGGAGTGGTTTGCTAAAACTAGGTCCCTTGAAAAAGCCAAAAAGTTTACAAGTATATTCATAAGAATTTCAATGGATTTTTTTAAACTACTGCTGGTCTCGAAGAACAAGATTAAGAGTGAGGAACGTGTAGAGATTTCTTTTGAAAAAGTCCCCTCTGGCTAACACACATTCCTCCTACCATTCTGGAAAAAAAGGTTCTATGAACTTAGTTTCCATTTTCTTACCTGTCCTATTTGCTCCAAACTCACCATAATCTGACTTCTATTAGTTAAACTAAATGGATGCTTTGGATTTTGTCTTAATTTGGCAACATGTGACACTGGTGACCAGATCTTCCTTCTTGAAACCTGGTCATCTTGTGACACTACTTTTCTGATTTCTCTTATTTCTTTGCCTCCTTTTAAATTCCTTTGCAGACCTACACTTCTGCCCTCTCCTTGAAAGTTGATTCTGTCTTAGGACTTCATTTCTTTTGTCCCTAAGTCATCTCATCCATCCCTTCACTTCAGTTTAAATATGCTGTCTCACTGTGCTGGTTACGGGTATGTTCAAGTAACAAAAAAAACCTTACCATTGTGGCTTCTGGGTATTACTTTTTCTCATATAACAAAAAGTCCAGCGTAATGAGCTGATAGTTTTGGTTTAATGGCTCAACAAGGCCTCTATACTACTCAGAATTCCCAAGCATTCCATACTGTTTCTAGACTCCAGATCTTAACATGTACCGTTTGCTCTATCTTCACCCCACCTCTATTCATCCTCAGAGTTGTCTGGTTATTGCTCCCTCAGGAAATCACTCTTTTACCCTATCAGTATTAAATGGCCTTGATGGGGATTTCAAAATGATACTACTTATGCATTACATTGTATCATAAATGCCTATGTGATCAACTCTATCCCGCATCAAACAAGACTGAATCCTCAGCACCTGGGACAGTGCCTACCACATACCACACCTTTAATAGAGTTGTTAAATGAATGGATTGATTTGGACTTAAAAAATAAATAAATAAATAAATAACTTTGGGGTGCCCGGGTGGCTCAGTCGGTTATGCATCCGACTTCAGCTCAGGTCATGATCTTGTGGTTCAGGAGTTCAAGCCCCCCGTAGGGCTCTGTGCTGACAGCAAGGAGTCTGGAGCCTGCTTCAGATCTGTGTCTCCCTTCTTTTCTGCCCCTCCCCCACTTGTGCTTGGTCTGTCTCTTTCTCAAAAATATATAAACATTAAAAAATTAAAAAAAAAACCTTTTTCATAAACATGAAGCTCTCCTAACCCTACTACCTGATTGACTAGCAAATGAATAAATAATACATGTTTCTTAATGAACCAGATATAAAACAGACCACAAATTTCTAAAACTGCAAAGGGACACGTGTAAAACAGAATATACATTTTGGCAATGTGCATTTATGCCACCCAATCAATATTACCCATGCTACCAGTTTACAAGTGGCCAACCATGAACTGATTCTTATGAGTAAGCTTCCTAACATGACAAGAGAACAGACTAAGATAAGCAGAATACAAAACAGAAGAGAATGACTAACTGGTTCCTTTGTGACCCCATTCCAGTCAGTCACCCCACTCCCAAACACAGGCAACCATTGGTCTGCCTTCTGTCACTACAGCTTTCCTAGAGTTTCATATAAATGGAATTATACTGTATGCACTTATTTTACCTGACTCTTTTTGCTCAGCATGTTTTTGAGATTCAGCCATGTTTTCCATGTATTAACAGTTGACTCTTCTTTTTTAATGTGAGCAATATTCCACTATATGAATATATCTATTCATCCAATCATCTGATGAATGTTGTGGTTATTTCTAGTTTTTAGTGATTTTAAGTAGAGCTGCTATGAACATTTGCACAAGTCTTTGTGTAGATATACATTTTTATTTCTCAGGCAGACAGTAATGGAAACTGGTGGGTTGAGATACAGGTTTAACTTAAGAAGAAGCTCCCAAACATTTTGCTAAAGTAGTTGCACTATTTAATCTTCTCACAATTTCTATAGAACAGTTCCAGTTGATTCACATCCTCACCAACATCTGAGGCACTGTCAGTCATTTTAATAGAATGCATTTTCTACTTTGTTCGTTGTGGTGTTCTAGAAATGTAACACCCAGTTTGTGATAACATCACTCATGGCTTCTATATTCTGAGTTATTTTGTCTAGTTGTACTATCAATTACTGAAAGAAGTGCTGACATTTCCAATTTTACTTTTAGATTATATATGTATTTTTCGGCTCTGTTATTGGGTGAAAACACTGTCAGAATTATTATATCTTCCTGAGAAATTAGCCCTGTTAGCATTAGAAAACATCCATTTCTATTTCTGCTCATGTTCCTTGTTCTGATGTCTCCATTTTCTGATATTAGGATAGCTATTTCAGTTTTCTGATGATTAGCTTTGCACAGTATATCATTTTCTATCCTTTCACTTCAAACTATATATTTAAGTGGATTTTTGTAGCATATAGTTGGGCTTGCTTTTTTATCCACTCGGACAATCTCTTTTATTTAATTTTAATTAATTTTAACTCAAATACCACAGGTGGCTAGTGGTGAACAGATCAGAGATTGAAGGTTTAGGCCAAGGTGCAGCAAGCGAAGGCTTACGAGGCAAATGCACCTTGTCACCTGTTTTTGCACAGCCCACAAACTAAAAATGATTTTAACTTTTTAAAGAGTTGGTTGGGAAAAAAAAAGGAAAAACAGAATTTTGTGGGGTACCTGGCTACCTGGCTGGCTCAGTTGGCTAGAGCACACAACCCTTGATCTCGGGGTTGGGAGTTAGAACCCCAGGTTGGGTGTAGAGATTACTTAAAAACCTTTTTTTAGGGGTGCCTGGGTGGCTCAGTCAGTTAGGTGTCTGACTTCAGCTCAGGTCATGATCTCTTGGTTCATGAGTTCGAGCTCCAAGTCAGGCTCTGTGCTGACACATCGGAGCCTGGACCCTGCTTCGGATTCTGTGTCTCCCTCTCTCTCTCTGTCTCTCTGCCGCTTGCACTCGCTCGCTCTCTCTCTCAAATATAAATAAATGTTAAAAAAATCTTTTTTAAAAAAACAGTATTTTAAGCACACGACAATTACATGAAATTCAAATTTCAGTATATACTGTTTTATTGGAACGCAGCCACACTTATTTATGTAATGTCTATAACTACCTTCAGGTTATACTGGCAGAAATGAACAGTTTCAAAAGATACTATATTGATCACAAAACCTAATATTTTTAAATATCTAGCTCTTTACAGAAAAAGTTTGCCAAACACTGATTAAAACCACTTATATATATTTTTAATTTTTAAAAAATATTTCTCTTTGGGAGACAGAGCGAGAGAGAGCATAAACAGGGGAGGGGCAGAGAGAGAGAGAAAGAGACACAGAATCTGAAGCAGACTTTAGGTTCTGAGCTGTCAGCACAGAGCCCAACAGGGGTTCAAACTCATGAACCACGAGATGATGACCAAAGCTGAAGTCTGACCCTTAACTAACTGAGCCACCCAGGCACCCCAAAACCACTTATATTAATACAATTACTGATATAATTGGAATTAATCTACAATCTTGCCATTTGTTACTATATATCTTAACATTTCTTTGCTCCTTCCATCTTTTACTGTCTTCTTTTGTATAAACATACCTTAAATATGTTAAATAAAGTGAACATAATTTAGCATTTTATTCAATATCCACTATTGGCTACTTAGGTATACTTCTTCATTTTAATATTTCGTGTTTGCTCTAGGTTTCATACTATGCATCTTTAACCCAGTGTAACATCAAACGATGTTCTCTCACTTCATGTAAAATATGAACACTTTTTATGCCTCCAACAACTGTACACTTCAATTTCCCTACATTTACCTTCTATATATGTTGTAAAACTTACATTATGATTTTTGTTTTAAGCAGTCAATTTTCTTTTTTAAAGACTTAACATTCGGAAAAATGGCTTTTTTGTTTTGTTTCTTAAGCTTTACACCCAGCACAGAGCCAGCATGGGGCTTGAACTCATAATTCTGAGACCAAGACCTGAAGTGAGATCAAGAGTGGGATGCTCAACTGACTGAGCCACGCAGGCGCCCCACGAAAATGTATTCTATATTTACTCACACATTTCTCATTTCTTGCAGTCATCATCTCTTTACCTAGATCTAACCTCTCATCCGATCTGTTTTCTTCCCATCTGCAGATATTTCTGAAGTGTATGTCAGGTAACTAGTAACAAATTCTCTTTGTCTGAAAAGGTTTTTATAATACCCCCATTTTCAAAGGATATTTTCCTGGCTATGTAAATGTTGATAGTTTTATCCATTGAGTGCTTTAAAAATATTTCAGTATCTCCTGGTTTGCACAGTTTCTGATAAAAAGACTTCATTGTTTCTCTCCACATGTCTTTGGCTGCCTTCAAAATTCTTTATCGATGGATTTCAGGAATTTGTTATGCCTTGGTATTTGTGTGTCTGTACTGCTTTTGATTTTTTAAGACTAATGGATCTGTGAATTGACACTTTTCATCAAATTTGGAAACTTTTGAGCCATTATTTCTTAAAATATTTTTGGCTCCCATCCTCCTTCTAGGATGTAAAATATACTTTGTTGTATCCTTCTTGGTATTGTCCCACACATAAAAGAGTTATTTGATTGTTTTCAGTTCTCTTTCTCTGCTTCACTTGAAGTCTATTGCTAGGCCTTCAAGTTTTGCTATTCTGTTCTGCACCGTCCAATCTGCTAATTTTTTATTTCAGATAGTATTAGTTTTCATCCCTACGCATCCCATTTGGTTGTTTTTTATATATCTTTCATTTCTCTACTTGTTACATTCTTATTTTCCTCTAAACATATTCATTAGTTACAACAGCTATTTTAACATTCTTGTCTGCTGAACTCCATCACTTCCGTCATTTCTAAAACTATTTCTTTGGGCTGATTTTTCTCCTGGTCATGGGTTACAAAGGACCTACACTTTGTGGCATGTCTACCAATTTCTGCTTGGATGCTGGAGAATACCAATGTTATGCTACCATTGTTGAGTATTTGTGATAGTTCTGTAAAGAGAGTTGGGCTTTGTTTTGGCAAGCAGTTATCTATTTGTAGATCTATTTGATCCATCTGAGGATTTTTCTGTCTTTCTTATATGACAAACCCACTGGGTTCTCCACTGAATGCCCAGAGTGCTTCAAAGGATCATCTGCTATGTTCAGTCAGAGTGAAACATCTCTTGTGTAAACTCAGGAATTGTTCTGCTAATAAGCCCCTAGCTGTTCACGGCTTGGCCTTATGGAGTTTCACTTTACACATTTATGATCCTAGTGTTAAGCAGCAAGGCGGCCCTTGTACAGATTTTTGGAGTTCTTTAGTCTGCATAGCTCTTTTCCTTTCAGAACCTGGCTGTGCAACTTCTAGTTGCCTAAGTCTGTCCAACAGTCAACTGTTGCCTTTTCAACTGAGTGAGGCTTCCGTGTTCTCATTAGGCTCCCTCCTCCTGTTTCTGCAGCTCCAAGCAGGAAGCCATAGTAATGGTGGACCTTACCTCCTTTATTTCCTCTCTCTCAGAGATCACAATCCTACTCTGCCCTATTGTATAATATCGAAAACAAGGTAATTCATATATTTTGGCCCAGTTTACTGTTTATGACAAGGGACTTATTACTTTAACATGGCCAGAGATGGAATTCCTAATTCTTTTTTTTTCCTTTTTCTCTTTATTTTTTAATAGTTTATTTTCAAATTGGTTTACATATAACACCCAGTGTTCATCCCAACATGTGCCCTTTTTAATGCCCATCACCCCCTCTCCCCCCGCACTCCCTCACCCTCAGTTTGTTCTTAGTCTTTGAGAGTCTCTTATGTTTTATCTCCCTCCCTCTCTGTGTCTTTTTTTCCTTTCTCCTCTTCCCCTCCCCATGGTTTTTGCTTAGTCTCTCAAAATCCACCTATGCATGGAAACATATGGTATCTGTCTTTTCTGACTGACTTATTTCACTTAACATAATACCCTCCAGTTCCATCCATGTTGCTACACATGGCCAGATTTCATTTTTTCTCATTGCCACGTTGTATTCCATTGTATATATATACCACATCTTCTTTATCCATTCGTCAGTTGATGGGCACTTGGTCTCTTTCCATGATTTGGCTATTGTCGAAAGTGCTGCTATGAACATGGGGGTACACGTGCCCCTATGCATCAGCATTCCTGTGTCTCTTGGGTAGATTCCTAGCAGGGCTATCACTGGGTCATAGGGTAGCTCTATTTTCATGTTTTTGAGGAACCTCCACACCGTTTTCCAGAGTGGCTGCACCAGTTTGCATTCCCACCAACAGTGTAGGAGGGTGCCTGCTTCTCCACATCCCCACCAGCATCTATAGTTTCCTGAATTATTCATTTTAGCCACTCGAACCGGTATAAGGTGGTATCTCAGTGTGGTTTTGATTTGTGTTTCCCTGATGATGAGTGACTTTGAGCATCGTTTCATGTGTCTGTTGGCCATCTGAATGTCCTCTTTGGAGAAGTGTCTATTCATATCATCTGCCCATTTCTTCACTGGATTATTTGTTTTTCGGGTGTGGAGTTTGGGAAGTTCTTTATAGACTTTAGATACTAGTCCTTTATCCGATATGTCATTTGCAATTATCCTTTCCCATTCCGTCGATTGTTTATTAGTTTTTTGCTTGTTTCCTTTGCCGTGCAGAAGCTTTTTATCTTCATGAGGTCACAATAGTTCATTTTTGCTTTAAATTCCCTTGTCTTTGGAGATGTGTCGCATAGGAAATTGCTGCGGCTCAGGTCAAAGAGGTTTTTTCCTGCTTTCTCCTCTAGGATTTTGATGGTTTCCTGTCTCACATTCAGATCCTTCATCCATTTAGAGTTTATTTTTGTGAGTGGTGTAAGGAAGTGGTCTAGTTTCATTCTTCTGCATGTTGCTGTCCAGTTCTCCCAGCACCATTTGATAAAGAGGCTGTCTTCTTTCCATTGGATACTCTTTCCTGCTTTGTCAAAGATGAGTTGGCCATATGCTTGTGGGTCCATTTCTGGGTTCTCTATTCTTTTCCATTGGTCTATGTGTCTGTTCTTGTGACAATACCATGCTGTCTTGATGACCACCGCTTTGTAGTAGAGGTTAAAATCTGGGATTGTGATGCCTCCCGCTTTGGTTTTATTCTTCAGTAATACTTTTGCTATCCGGGGTCTTTTGTGGTTCCATACAAATTTTAGGATTGTTTGCTCTAGCTTTGAGAAGAATGCTGGTGCAATTTTGATTGGGATTGCATTGACTGTATAGATTGCTTTAGGTAGTATTGCCATTTTAACAATATTTATTCTTCCAGTCCATGAGCATGGGATGTTTTTCCATTTCCTTGTGTCTTCCTCAATTTCCTTCATAAGTTTTTTATAGTTTTCAGTGTAGAGGTCTTTCATGTCTTTGGTTAGGTTTATTCCTAGGTATTTGATGGTTTTTGGTGCAATTGTGAATGGGATTCACTTCTTTATTTCTCTTTCTATTGCTTCATTGTTGGTGTAAAGGAATGCAACTGGATTTCTGTATGCTGATTTTGTATCCTGCAACTTTGCCAAGTTCATGGATCAGTTCTAGTTGGGTTTTCCATGTAAAGTATCATGTTGTCTGCAAAAAGTGAAAGTTTGACTTCATCCTTGCCTATCCTGATGCCTTTTATTTTGCTTTCTTGTCTGATTGCTGATGCTAGGACCTCCAACACTATGTTAAATAGCAGTTGTGAGAGTGGACATCCCAGAATTCCTAATTCTTATAAACGATAGCATAAACAGTATTAAACACTTATGTATTTGAGCAGATCATGTGAATTAAGAGAATAAGGAATTTAAAAAAAAGAGAGAATAAGGCATTTATAAACAGATCTATGTTTTTATATGTGAACTACCTAAAATGAAGCAATACATATATCATATATTGGTTCTTAACATTTCCAAAAAATGCAAAAGGAATTGATAGTATATCCTTAAAACAGCTTTAGAGGTATTATTGCCTCCATTATGAAGAGCCTCAGAATTTAATAACTTGCCCAGATCATACATATATCAAGTGGCAAAACTGAGATTCTAGCTCACCTAAGAGTGAAGGCCGTGTTTTACTCTATATCACACTGCTTCACATTATTTCTCACCACAGATACTACATTTTAAAAGATTTGGTTTACCAAACTAAATGTATTAAAAATCTGTGTTTTACTTAGTTAGCAAGGTTATTATTAACTACCAATCAAAATATCTGACCTGCAAGGGGAAAAGAAATTACCACAGTGAGTTAAGAGTTATTTCATATAGAGGCACCTGGGTGGCTCAGTTGGTTAAGCGTCCAACTTTGGCTCTGGTCATCTCACAGTACATGGGTTCAAGCCCCGCGTCTGGCTCTGTGGTGACAGCAAAGAGCCTGGAGCCTGCTTCAAATTCTGTGTCCCCTTCTTTCTCTGCCCCTCCCCCACTCACACATAATCTCTTAAAAATAAATATTAAAAAAATTTTAAGAGTATTTCATATAAATGCAACAATATACTGTCATTATTAGCCTGTGTGAACTTTTAACAAATATACATATATACTTAAATTTAAAATTGGCAACTTAAAGTCTTTGAAATGATCCGTGGACCCTTGGTTATGATTCATGCAATCAAGTAAATCCTTAAGGAACACCTATATTTTCTATTTCGTTTGAGTAGACATTATGTTCACGATCTGACATTAGAAACCACTAAAATGTAAGTTCCACTGAAATTTTATTCGTAATACCTTGAGAAGGGTTTAGCATACAAAAGGTACTCAATGCACATTTGGGGAACAAAGGATCCCCATTTTAATTCTCTAAAAGTACAATGATGAAGGTTACATTACATCAAGACGGTGGACTGACCTTCCTACCCAAATCCCTTTAAATGACAGTTTTAAAAGAAAAAGGAAAAAAAAGAAAAAGAAAACGGAAAAAGAAAAAGAAAAAGAAAAAGACGAAGAAAAAAAAGTAATGTGCTTGTATTTGCAGTAAATCTGGAGTAACAGGAACGGTATTGATCTTACTCCCTAAAACAACACTAAGCAATGAAACAGAATACATGAAACAATGGCACTTAAGACATTATACAAGAAGCAACAAAAGAAAGGGAACACTAGAGATGAGAAACGAAGGAGATAAGCCCTATAACCGCCCCAGTGAACTACCTGGGTAAAGAGGCAAAAGCTGACCAGTCAAAACCTGGCAATTTTCCTATGTCAAAGATAGGAAGCTGGGAGTCAAGAAGGCAAACTAGAGACATGAACTAGAGTTCACTGAGTACAGTGACACAGAGGAGAAAGCTGTAGAGAACACTCTAGAAATCTGAAAACAGTTCCCTCTGCATCTTTATATCAAAGTACTGATTAATGAATATATGTAAGGAAACTACCCAAGGTCACAGAAAGAATCACGCAAAAAGAACGCAGGGAACAATGCCCATTGACCACAGAGGTCTATGAGCAAGTCCTGTCTCTAACAGCCAGAATGGAAAAGTTCATACATCGAATAGCAATGGTTAAAGCAGACAAATTACATCCCACACCTACTCCTGTATAGTCCAAGAACTAAGAACAGTTTCTGCATTGGGGCATCTGGCTCGGCTGATTCCCAGGGTCATGGAATCAGGCCCCACATCAAGTTCCATGCTGAGCATAGTACCTGCTCGAGATTCTCTCTCTCCCTCTGTCCCTCCCCTGCTCATGCTCACTAGCTCCCGCTGTCAATAAAATAAAATAAAAAATAAAATAAAGTAAGTTTCTGTATTATTAACCAGCCAAAAATAGTCAAAAGGTAATATTTCATAATAACTGAAAACTATATGAAATTCAAATGACAGTATCCAAGAATAAGTTCACAACCATGCTCATTCATTTAAATACTCTCTATGGTTGCTTCCACACTGCAACAGAATAGATAAGTAGTGATACAGAGATTATAGTTTACAAGGCCTAAAATAGTTAGTATCTGACTCTTAACAGAAAAATGAATCTTGTGTCAGTAGGAAAAATATTAACCCTAGAATACACACACATCCAGCCTCACTTAACAAAGCTTAAAAGAAAGATACCAAAAGGCGCCTGGGTGGCTCAGTTGGTTAAATGTCCGATTTTGGGTTTCCAAGTAAATGAATCATGTCCCAGAGCCCAAGAATATAAGTGTACAAAAAATAGTATGTTATTATGGCATTATTTACGATAGCCAACATATGGAAAAAACCCATCTTTATCTGATAAGCAGATAAAGAACATGTGGTGTGTATATATATATATATATATATATACACACACACAAAGGAATACTACATAGCCAAAAAAAAAAAAAGAATGAAATCTCCACATTTGTGACAACATGGACCTAGAGGTGTTACACTAAGTAAGTTAGAGAAAGGTAAAAACCATACGATTTCACTTACTTGTGGAATCTAAAAGACAAAATAAATGAACAAACAAAAAACAAAGAGAACAAACTGGTGGCGGCCAAAACGGAAGTGGGTCAGGGATGGGCAAAACAGGTGAGGGGGATTAAGTAATACAAACTTTCAGTTCTAAAATAAATAAGTCCTGGAGGGAAAAAGTACAGCATATTCAACATATGTTGACTAAACTTACCTTGGTGACCACTGAGTGACCTACAGAATTGTTGAATCACTATGTCATATATCTGAAACTAATATAACATTATATGGCAACTATAGTTAATTTTTTAAAAATCCATCATCTAGTACAGTAAAATTATAATGTCTATTATCTAATCAAAAATTACCAGACAAGCAAAGCAGAAAAATTCAACCCATATTATGATGAAAAAAAATAAATCTAACTATTACGTGACTTATAAGGTTATATTAATCTACAATAATAAAATTAAGGGACATGAAAAGGTATAGGATTATAAATGACTATAAACTATATGGTCGAGAAACTAGAGGAAAGACTGAAAATGTGGAATGAAGACATGGATTATATAAAAAAGACCTAATAAAAAATCTTCAGAGGAAAACCAGTTTCTGATATTAAAAAATCCTGAATAAGATATAAGCTATATTAAGCACTGCCAAAAAAAAAAAAATTAGTGAACTGATAAAAACAACAATAAAAACTAAACAAAATGACAGAGAGAAAAGACTGAAAGTGCACAGATCAACAAACTGCGACAACTTTAAGTGGTCAAATATACAGCTAATTTGGAGCCTCAAAAGGAAAAAAAGGACAGGTAAAATTGTTTAAAGAAATGACAGTGAAAAACTTATCAACCAAGATAAAAACACAGTATGTGTAAGTTTTGTGGCATGCACCTAAAAGAAGTACATAGAGAAATTTATAGAATTAACACTCTATATTTAAAAAGTTCTCAGATCAATGACCAAAACTCTTACCATAAGAAACTACATTAAGAGCAAATGAAACACAGTGTAAATAGAAGAAAGGAAATAATGAGTAGCAGAAATCAATGAAACCAAAAGCTGGTTCTTTGAGGGGAAAAAAAATGATAAGCCACTAGCCAGTCTAAGAAGGTGGGGGGGAAAAGGAGACATGAATTAACAATGTCAGAAATAAAATGGATTAGATACTATAGACATGAAAAAGATAAGAACACTGTGAGCAATGTATAATATATTCTCTCTCTCTTTTTTATACTTTTTATTTTTTTTTCCTGATAAATTCTGTAACTTCAATGAACTGGGATAATTCTTTGAAAGAAACATACTACCAAAGCTCACCCAAAAGGAAACAGACAAAATAAATAGTCTTATACCTATTAAAGAAATTGAATCTTCAATACCTCCACATAAAGAGAACTCCAGGCCCAGGTGGCTTCAATGGTGAATTAAGCCAAAGAGTTAAAGAATACCAATTCTATATAAATTATTCCAGGAAAATGAAAAGAAGGAAACGCTTTGCAATTCCTTCCACGAGGTCAACATTATACCCTGATAACAAAGCAGAAAAACACATCAAAACAAAGAAAACTACAGAGTAATAGCCCTTGTGAACACTGATGGAAAGTTTCTTAACATAATTTTAGCAAATACATAAAAAAGGTAATTCATAAGACTGTCTTAGGGGCGCCTGGGTGGCTCAGTTGGTTAAGCGGCCGACTTCGGCTCAGGTCATGATCTCACGGTCTGTGAGTTCAAGCCCCACGTCGGGCTCTGTGCTGATGGCTCGGAGCTTGGAGCCTGCTTCGGATTCTGTATCTCCCTCTCTCTGCCCTTTCCCTGCTCATACTCTGTCTCCATGTCTCTCAAAAATAAATAAACGTTAAAAAAAAAAAAAAAAAAGACTGTCTTAGTCTGCTCAGACTGCCATAATAAAATACCAAAGACTAGTGGCTTAAACAACAGAAATTCGTTTTCTCACAGTTCTTGAGGCTGGAAGTCCAAGACGAGGGTACCAGCATGGTCAAGTTCTGGTGAGAGCTCTCTTCTGGCTTGCGGACAACCACCTTCTCACTGTGTTCTCACATGGTAGAGAAAGAGAAAGAGATCTCTCCTCCTGTTATTATAAGAGATCACAGTCCTATCATGTTAGGGCCCTAGTCTTATGACTTCATTTACTCTTGATTATCTCCTAAGACCCTACCTCCAAATAGAGTCGCTCTGGGTGTTAGGGCTTCAAAATGTAAATGTGGATATATTACAATTCAGCCCACAGCAATGACTTAAATCCTCCCAGAAATGCCAGACTGGTTTTTAAAAATCCTCCCAGAAATGCAACACTGGTTTTTAAAAATCCATCAATGTGATCTACCACATGAGCAAACTTAAAATGAAAAATCATTATCATCTCAATATATTTCAAAAAATTTGACAAAATCCAATACACATTCCTGATAAATTTCTCAGCAAACTAGGAATAGAAGGGAACTTTCTCAACCTGAAAAACGGCATAGTGAAAAATCTCGTTATCACCAGACTTAATGGTGAAAACCTGAATGCTTTCCCCCTAAGGTCAGGAAGGCAAAAATGTCCATGATCACCATTTATATTTACCACTGTGTGTATAGGTCTAACAAGAAAAAGAAAAAACAAACAAACAAAGGCATCCAGATAAGAAACAAAAAAGTAAAACTGTCTTTATTTACAGATGACATAATCATTTATGAAGAATCATTTTTTTACAGCTATTTAAAATGACTGGGTTTAGTAAGACTGCAGAATACAAGATCAATATAGAAAACAATCATGTTTTTATATATATCAGCAATACGTTTAGATTATTATAAAAAAACAAAATATTTATGGATAAGTATGACAAGAGATGTAGAAGACCTATACAGTGAAAAGTACAAACACTGCTAAGAAAAATAAAACCTAAAGAAATAGAGTGACAGTGTTCATGTATCGGAAGACTCAATGTCATTTTGGTGTCATTCTGCCCAAATTCATCTGCACATAATCCCAAAACGTCAGGAAATACTTTAAAGAAACTGATAAACTTATTCGGAAATTCATATAGAAATGCAAAACACCTAAAATAGCTAAACCACCTTTTAAAAAGAAAAAGAAAGATGGAGGACTTTGACTACCTGACCTCAAGACTTGCTACAAAGCTAGAGCTAAGCAAGGCATAGTGATACTGGCCTCAAGACAGACAGACAGACTGGGGTGCCTGGGTGGCTCAGTTGGTTAGGCGTCCAAATTTGGCTGAGCTCATGATCTCATGGTTTATGAGTTCGAGCCCCACATCAGGCTCTGTGCTGACACCTCAGAGCCTGGAACTTGCTTCAGATCCTGTGTCCCCCTCTCTCTACTCTTCCCCCACTCGTGAGCACATGCTCTCTCTCCTCTCTCTCAAAAATAAACATTAAAAAAAAGATACACAAATATATCACTGAAAACAGAATACAGGGTAGAGAAATTGCCCCAGACATACGCACTAAACAGGAAAAAAATTTTTTATTGAAGTAAAATTTACGTAGCATAAAATCCACCATTTTAGTCATTTTAAAGTATATAATCCCATGGCTTTTAGCATATTTGCAATATTGTACAATCATCATCACTACCTAATTACAGAATATTTCCATCAACCCTGACAGGAACCTCATCTCTTCCAATTCCCCCAACCTCAACTCCCACCAAGCACTAATTTATTTTCTGCCTCCATAGATCTGCCTAATTTGGAAATTTAATATAAATGGAATCATACTCAATGAAAACAAAAGTTGCTTGATTGAAAAGATGAACAAAATGAACAAACCTTTTAGCTTGGCTGATGAAGACATATAGAAGATTCACATCACTAAAGTCAGGAATGAAGGCAGGCATATGACTACTGACCACTGAATGTCAATATATTAAACAACCTAGATGAAATGGACAATTCCTAGAAACAAACTACCAAAACATACTCGAGAACAGAAGATCTGAATACTCACATGGTATTCAAGTAAAGAGATAATAAAAAAACTTCACACAAATTCACTGGTGAATTTTACAAACATTTACAGAAGAATTAACACCCATCCTTCTCACACTCCTCCAAAACCCAGAAAAGGAAGAATACTTTTCAACTCATTCTATAAGGCCAGTATCACCCTGATACCAAAACCTGACAAAGAAAGCACAAGAGAGGCACCTGGGTGGCTCAGTTGGTTAAGTTTAAGACTTGATTTTGGCTCAGATCATGATCTCACAGTTTGTGAGATCAAGTCCCACGTGGGGCTCTGCACTGACAGCACCAGAGCCTGCTTTGGATTCTCTCGCCCTCTTTCTGCCCCTCCCCCGCTTGTGTGTACGTGTGTGTGCATGTTCCCTCTCAAAAATAAACTTTAAAAAAATTTTTTAATAAAAAATAAAATAAAAAAAAGCTAGTGAGAGCAGGGAGAAACCTTCACAGATTATACAAAAGTAACTTTTTAAAAAATATTTATTTTTGAGAGAGAGAGAGAGAGTACAGCAGGGGAGGGGCAGAGAGAGAGGGAGACACAGAATTCGAAGCAGGCTCCAGGCTCTGAGCTGTCAGCACAGAGCCCGACGCCGGGCTCGAACCCATGAACCGTGAGATCATGACCTGAGCTGAAGTCGGACGCTCAACTGACTGAGCCACCCAGGTGCCCCTATATAAGTAATAACTTCTTAGGGGCCTAATTAAGATAACAATTAGAAAATTTTTAAAAGGAAATAGAGATGAGTATCTTATGGCCTCAGAATCATAAAGAGAAAGGTTTCTTAAACAAAATATGTAAGTATAAACACTAAAAAAGACTGACAATGATACCACCCTGAAATTTTGAAGTTTAGATTAACAAGAGAAAGTATAAAAAATAGTATAAGAAATAAGTAGTATTGAGATGTTTACATTGCAAAAAAAAGGACAAAGAACTGACATCTGAAATATAGTAAGAATTGTGACACATCAATAAAAACAATCACAAAGAAAACGGGGGAAAGAGTATAAAAAGGCAATTCACAAAAACACAACCTGAATGGCCAAAAAATATGAAAAAATGTTCAACCTTATCATAGCAACAATATGAAACAAATTCACAATCACATTATCAAAAACATAAAACTATGACAATACCAAGTATTGAATATCTGGATGAAAGGGAACCCTCATACACTGATGGCAGTACGTAAATTAATAAAGCCACTTCAGAAAAACAATCAGGCTACACTAAAGCTAAAATAAAGATTAAAATAAAGCTAAAATAAAGTTGGCCCAGCAATTCCAACTTTAGGCAAAGCCACTGGAATGTTTATTACAACATGACTCTTAACAGCATAAAGTAAATCTAAATATCCACCAATTAAACACACACACACACACACACACACACACACAGTATCCTATTATATACTTTTATGTAAAAGTATCAAAGATTATACTTTATGTAAAAGTATATAATAGGATACTATACAGCAGTTAAAGTAAAAACAACATGTAGCAACATGAATATATTCAAAAACAGTGTTGAGAGGAAAAAAGGAAGCTGCAGAGGAATGAGTACAGTACTATACTGCCCAATGTAAAGTTTCAAAGCATGTAAATCCATACTATGTATTGTTTATGGATACATAAATATATACTCTTTGTATAAATGTGTTCATAAGAATAATAAACTCCAAATTTCAGGACAGTGGTTGCCTAGGGAATGTAGGAAAGAGAATTAGAACAGGAATAATACACAGAGGGCTTCAAATAAATCTGTAATTTAAATGTCTTAAAAAGTAAAAGCAAAGCAACTAAAAGAAAAAGGCACATCCTAGAAAATGTCAGGACTCCAGGGATTTAAAATAAAATGATAAAATCTTTCAGGAAGGAAAAGAAGCTCGCTTGCAAAGGAAAAAGAATCAGAATGACAGATTTCTCATTAGCAAGAGTGGGTGCTAGAATATAAAAGAGCAATCTTCTTTGGGGGAGAAGAGTTATTTGAACACTGGAATACTATATTTTTTAATATTAAAAAAAATTTTTTTAACATTTATTTATTTTAGAGAGAGAGAGAGAGAGAGAGAGAGAGAGAGTCTGAGTGAGGGAGGGGCAGAGGGAGAGGGAGACACAGAATCCAAAGCAGGCTCCATCCAGGCTGGGAGCTGCAGCAGAGCCCGAAGTGGGGCTCAAACTCATGACATCATGACCTGCACCAAAGTTGGCGCCCAACCAACTAAGCCACCTGGGTACTCCATTTTTTAAAAGTATTTTTGAGAGGGAAAGCAAGAAAGCACGCACACACAAGTGGGGGAGGGGCAGAGAGAGAAAGAGAGAGGGAGACAGGATCCAAAGTGGGGTCTGCACTGACAGCAGAGAACCCAATGCAGGACTCAAACTTACCAATCCTGAAATCTTAACTCGAGCCAAAGTCAGATCTTAACTGAGTGAGCCACTCAGGTGCCCCGGAATACTGTACTTTAAATGGATAGTCAGAACAGAAGGCAAAATAAGTATATTTTTGGACATGCAAGGACTCAAAGTTCCCTCTTAGAAACGCTGTTGGAACGCTGTTCTTTTGTACTATAGCAAAAGAATGAACCTAAAAAGAAAAATGTGGTAACCAAAAAAAGTGGCGAGCAAATAAACTTGCTAAAACATATGCTTTAGTTTAAATAATTGCTGAGAGGGGTGCTGGGTGGCTCAATGGTTTGAGTGACCAACCCTTCATTTGACCTCAGATTACGATCCTAGGGCTGTGGGATGGAGACTGCATCTTAGCAGGGCAGTGAGGAGTGGGCATGGATCGTGCTTAGGATTTTCTCTCCCTCTTACCCTCCCCTCTCCCCCTCTTTCTAAAATGAAAACTAATAATTGCAGAGAAGCATAAAAATAAATGATTGACAATATGGAACTAAATCCCAGGTAATTAAAAACACGGCAGGTCAGGTGTGGAACTCAGAGGGTCAGGGAGGGAGCCTGTTAAGATTCTCACATTGTTTGACAATGCTATAGTTAGTAAAGTAACTTACTATGCTCTAGTGTCAAGCTTAGAGGAAATGGAGAAAAATTTCCCAGTATTAACTTCCTTGTAGATACAAACTGTTTACACTAGTGATGATTCTAGCTTAAGAAGTGTATGTCATTTCTTTAAGTGATAACATTTTGTCTTTCAAGATGGTGGAGCTATCCCTCACTAATTAAATACATTAAGATCAGAATTTAATTATAACTCAAGAAACATTAAGTCTGAGTTACCACATAGTATCTAATAGCATGTGTAAGTAGAGAAAGAGTCACTCTGAAAGCAGAATTCAACTCAAACATTTCGGCTAGAGAATCTTTCAAGATTCATGAGTTACTTATCAACTATCAACCCACACAAACACCACACATCTCCTTACGTATTTCTCATCTATGTAACAGATTCAATCCACACTATCTGACATTCTCTCTTCTCTATTTAGACTGTGATTTCAGTTTATATGAGGTTCCGTTTGTCTGTTTGTTTGTGGGTAAGGGGGAACAGAAAGATGTCCAACAACTATCAAATCTTTTTCAAGCAGAACACAGCAATCTCTACAATTACAAGTGGCTTTTTTTTATAAATGCAAATGACAGAGTTACTCAATTACAGAAAGCTTCACCTATAAGAGAATACAACTGGACACCAATGCCAAGATAGTTTAATAAAGTTAATTTTAATTATCTTAAGTCATAAATAACACACTCTAAAAAACCACCTTAACAAAATGTAAGATATATATTTAACCTAGGTAAAGCATATACACATATAGCAACTTAAATAATTTACAAAAACCAAAAGAGCTGTAAAATAAGACAGACTGCCATAATCTATTAAAACATAATCTGTTTATTCAGAATAAGCTTTTAGTAAGCCATAAAAGTAACATGGCTAGTTTTTCAAATAGTGCTCATATATGTTATTAGAATTCTGATTTTTTAGGTTTTTTTCTTTAAGTTTATCCACTCATTCTGAGAGTGACAAGGAGGGGGGGGGAGAGAGAGAGAGAGAGAGAGGGGAAGGAGTAGATAGAGAGAGAGAATCCCAAGCAACCTTCACACTGTCAGCACAGAGCTCGATGTGAGGCTCAATCTCATGAACCATGAGCTCATAACCTGGTCTCTCTTGAGCTGAAACCAAGAGTCGGATGCTTAACTGACTGAGACACCCAGGCGCCCCTGAATTTTTTTTAAATAGGGAGTCACACCTTTCCCCCATAAGCCCTAGAGCTTTTTGGCTATTTCCTTCTTCAATAAATGTAACTATTAACTATCTACTCTCTACACCAGAAACCTGGGAACTTCTCTAGTTTTTCTTCTCACTCCCCACAAGCCACCGCCCCAGTTCGTATCTCACCAATAATATAATAACGACCTATAGATGAATTCTCCACCCTCAAGCTGCCCAGTCCCTTTCCAACAAAAAAATTTTAGTTTTAGAAATAAGAATTTCAGGTCACCCCTGGTGAAGATATGATCAAAAGTTCAGAAAAATTGGGCTGGGTATTTTTTTTAATGTTTATTTATTTTTGAGAAGGAGGGAGAGAGAGAGACAGAGAGAGAGAGTGGGGGAGGGGCAGAGAGAGAGAGAGGGAGACATAGAATCAGAAGAGGGCTCCAGGCTCTGAGCACAGCACAGAGCCCGACATCGGCTCGAACTCATGGACCTCGAGATCATGACCTGAGCTGAAGTCAGACGCTTAACCCAGGCGCCCCTTAACTTGAAAAGGCAAATAGCAGAAAAGTAATCATGACTTTTCCCTGAGCTATCTTGAGAAAAATAAAAGAAAAGCTGGATTTTAAAACTATATTCTGAGATTCCTATAAAAAGTAGTAAGCTTAGAAGATAGAGGTTAACACATATGTTTTGACATGCAGTAAAGTCATGGTACAACCATCTAATTCAAGAAAGAAACTGAGAGATTACACAAAGATTGCCACCTTAGGCTTCCAAGGTACTATTATAAACCGAGATGAAGAGGGCCTGGGAGGAAACAACAGAGGAAGGAAGGGAGGAAAAAAGGAAGAAGAGAAAGAAAAGGAAGGAAGGAAAGAATAGTGTATGGAGGGGTATTCAGTAGTAACTACCTTTACAAGCAATCTCCAGAAGGAAACAGAGTTACACCTCGACAAATCTCTAGTAAGCAAAGGATGAAAAGAACAACTAAAACTACATCAAAATATCCATTATTACTAATTTGAAACGTGACATTTATTCATTCAACTAACATTTGAGCATCTCCTATATGCTAAGTTCTATGATATAAACAAACTATGTTCATTTGCCCTATAGGGTGAAACGAACTCTTTACAGAATTTATAGTCAGTCAATGACAGGTTGCCTTTATTTAATGTTTCTTCCTTTAAACAAAGAAAAATATTGCTAAGGCATTTATAATTCAGTGTCCAAATCCGATTTTATCACATGGTCTGAAGTCCCTGAACCACAAATCTTTCAGAAACATAATGCCTGAAGTTAAGTTGCAACTTCCTGTACACACATTATTTCAGGATTCTATGGCTTTTCTCATGCTCTTCTCTACCTGGAATGCTTATCCATCTCCTATTCAACCATTTAAATTTCTGTAATGACTGCAGTGATGCTATGTAGCTCATGGGCAAAGGTAGGTACTCGCTCAGTTATATTCCCAAAGTACCTCCTCTATTACAGCAGATATACTTCTATGTAATTGTTCGCAGAACTAGATTCATACAAATGTGACCATATGTAAACATATGCTGTCTACAAGACACATGCTTTGGAATCAAAGACACAAGAGGTTAAAAGCATGAAAAAGAGGGGCGCCGGGGTGCCTCAGTTAGTTATAAGCATCTGACTTTGGCTCAGGTCATGATCTCATGGTTCATGAGTTTGAGCCCAACATCAGGCTCTCTGCTCTCAGTGCAAAAAGCATGCTTCAGATCCTCTATCTTATTCTCGCTCTGCCCCTCACCCCCCCCTTAAAAAGAAGTAAACATTTTTTTTTAAAGGGGAGCACCTGGGTGGCTCAGTAGGTTAAGGATCTGACTTCAGCTCAGAGCATGATCTCACAGTTTATGGGTTCGAGCCCACATCGGATTCTGTGCTGACAGCTCAGAGCCTGGAACCTCTTTGGATTCTGTGTGTCTCTCTCTCTATCTCTGCCTCTCCCCTGCTTGCACTGTTTCTCTCTCTTAAAAATACACATAAAAAAAAAGAGTTGTTCTTAGAAACTTTAAAAAAAAAGATGAAGAAGATACATCATGCAAAGTGATAACCAAAAGACAGCCCAAGTGGCTCTACTAATACCAGAAAAACCAGACTTATAGACAGAATTTGAAGAAAAGTACCAGGATAAATAAATGAAAACAGACATTCTGAGCTACACATTAAAATCACTGATGGCCCCAACCCCCAAGGACCCTGAATTTACTGGAGTGTGGTTTCGGCCCGGGGAATCAGTATTTTTCAAAAAGATTCCCCAGATGACTCTAATGTGCAACCAGAAATAGTTAATTAAATCACCTGATTATAATAAAGGTTGAAAACCACTGAGCTAAAAGGAAAAAAATAAGACCACTTCTTTAATTAGGGTAAATGGACGCCTTAACAGTAGGAGAACAAACCCTGGAGTCTTCTGATGACGTACTGCACAAAACATTACAGCTACAGGAGACAGAGTCTTAACTCAGAAAGATTCAAGAAGAGAATTATTTCCAAATCAGAGAAAGCCTAGTTGTCCTCAGCAATGACAAACAGGTGTTTGTGTCTGAGGCATTCAATTGTACCTATGAATTTGTATTTCTTTACTTTTAATATATTTCAGTATCCCATTAAAATATTATGTCTTTTATAATAATGCTTATACTAATAAAATTGGTACTTTTAAAAGTAAAAAGGCATGAATGAGTAGAAAAGCATGCTATGACTCATGGTACTGAAGATCACATTACAATTCTAAGGTTGTACCTGAGGGGACAGACAGACAGTACAGTGGTTAAAAACCAGGGCTCTGAGGCCAGATTTACCCAGTTTTAAACTCCCACAACACTATGAACCACCTTTATATCAAGCGTTCCTCCATTTTAATGATGTGTGACTTGAGGCAAGTTACTTTACCTCTCTAATATTCAGTTATGTGACCTGTAAAGAGTAAATACCAACTATACAACAGAGTGGTTGTGAGAATTAAATAATCTTGGTAGAAGACTTCGCTATAGAGCCTGGCTCAATGGTAAGCTCTAGTAACTGTAAAATTATTATGAAAGGCATTTATTGAACCTAGAAAATTATGGTAGAGCATGTACACTCCAAAGACCCTCACTTTTGCAATTTATTTTTGTTTATAAAAGATGGAAATGGAGAAGATAATTTAGGTTGAAAAGGGAGGTCAAAAATATGGGAAAATAGCGAAGAAAGAGGATGAGACATAGTTATTATGATGAATCAAACCAGATAAGCATAGAAGATAGAGGGCTATAAAATGATAAGGCCATGAAAGCAAAAAGAAAGACAAGGACAAAACAGTAGATCACAGTAAAAATTTAAAGGACAAAAAAAATCTCTAAAATGAGGAATGTTATAGAATGTCTGTGTTCAGAGCTGGCCCATGTTAGCAGTACTGGAGATGGCTCCTTCATGGTTCTAATAAAGTAATGCTTGACAGGACTTTAATGAGAATATAAATTAAACGCCACTGTTATGTCTTATTAGGCAAAGTTCTCCAATGTGTTACAATCTTGCTATACTCCAAAACTCCAAACACCAAAAACAAGCTACAATATGGAATAACTCATTCTTTTTCCTTGAAAGATTGTTAACGTGTAAACATTGAGGAAACAGCAATTATACTTATTTGCAGTCAACTGTGAGAATGCTCAGGACAAAAGGACCAGGAGAAGTATCAAAATAAATTCCTGGATATAACCAGCATTCTAAGTGCTAAAGCTTTGTAAACCAACATTCTGCGCTTTCCCTGTAAACTGACTGATGAGCAAGCATCTAACTCCACCTACTAATAAATCGGGGATTCTTTAGTATGTTCTCCCCAACCCTCTATCCCCTGAGTAGCTTAATATTTTTAAGTTGTACCTTCAATAAATATATCCTTTCTAATCTAAGTAGATGGCGTCACCATTTTCCCAACCTTATCCTCACCAAGACCTGGGGATTTTGCCTCCAAATGAGATCTTAAACAGTCCACCTGGATCAGACTTTGAGGCCAGTCTAAAGCAATATTACAATTCTTACCATTACAGCCAATTTCTATGTCACTGGGCCCCCATCCCAGCCTTGCCATATGACAATTAAAAGAGGAAGCCATGGCTATCCTTGGAAAAAATTAGTTCAATACAGTATCATTGCTCTGTTAACAGAAAAAATTAAAAAGATTCACCAAACCTAAAAAGAATAATAGTTAAAAGTTGTGTGTAAAATTAGATAAATAATGAGAAAACTGGTGCTCTATTATTTTCATTCCCAGGACACTCCAGGTTCTAAATTTGTATTATTTTGGTTCTAAAAGAGTCCTCAAACCCACAATCATCTATCTTTCTTCACTAGAATAGGGATCAACATTTTTTTTTTTTCTGTGAAGGGCCAGATAACACTTTAGGTCATGCAGACTTTATGTTCTTTGTCACAATCACTTGCCTCCACCGCTTCAGTGTGAAATTTGTTTACATATAAGTAAACAAATAAGCATGGATGTACACCAATAAAACTTTATTTACAAAAACAGCCACTGGGCCAGATTTGGCCTATAAGCTATACTTTGCTTTTGCATTAGACTATCAGACTAGGTTGAGTAGGTTTTAACTTCTACTTACATGCATTGATTTTATTCTTTTAAATATATTTAAATTTTATTTATTTATTTATGTTTTAATGTTTATTTTTGAGACAGAGACAGAGCATGGGCAGGGAAGGGACAGAGAGAGGAGACGTAGAATCTGAAGCAGGCCGGAGGCTGAGCTGTCAGCACCGAGCTCGATGCAGGGCTCAAACTCACAGACAGCAAGATCAAGACCCGAGCCGAAGTCGGATGCTCAACCGACTGAACCACCCAGGCACCCCCAAAATTTGGACTTTTTAAAAGTTTATTTATTTATTATGAGAGAGAGGCTCAGAGGGCACAAGTTGGGGAGGGGCAGAGAGAAAGGCGGAGAGAGAAAATCCCAAGTAGGTTCTGCAATGTTAGTCCAGAGCCCTATGTAGGGCTCAACTCACGAACTGAATCGTGAGATCATGACCTGAGCTGAAATAAAGAGTTGTACACTTAACCGACTGAGCCACCCAGGCACCCCCGTGCATTCATTTTAAATACGATATTACATCTAATGAAATAGAACATGAAATCTGGTTACTTTGAGTGCTTGTGCTAACCAATATGTCAATTACTTCCGACCAGCAATAGAATCTCATTCTCATTATATTGGGCAAATGTTTATTTAAGAGTTTACATAAGATTTACTTCTTTAAAAGTTTTAGAACAGAACATGGTTCTATAATGAATTGGGAAATAATTATTCATTTCATAAATATTAATTCCTGCCCTTAAGGAGCTTGCAGTCTTATAGGCAAGACTGTAAGTACATAGAAGTTTTACAAGTATCGTTCTATAAAATCTACAAAGAGCTCACATGGGGTGAGGAGGCTTAAGTGGTTAATTTGAGAGAGGAAGCAGGAAAAATTTCATGGCGCACCTGGTGATTAATGATTGCTAGGAGTACGGTGAGCAGGCAAGGGAAGATGGAGAGACAATATTCAACTCATGTAGAACACTTATTAAAAACTTTTTTAAAAAGATATAATTGACATATAACATTATATTAACTTTAGGTGTACAATATGATTCACTATTTGTATATAATGCAAATGATCATTACAACAAACCTAGTTAATATTCGTCACTACATTTACAAATTTTTTTCTTCTGATGAAAAATTTTATGATCTACTCTCTTAGCAACTTACAATATACCATACAGTATTATTAAATATAGTCACCATACTGTACATTACATTCCCATGACTTATTTATTTTATAATTGGAAGTTGTACCTTTTGACTACCTTCACTCATTTCACTTCCTGATAAATGACTACTTTTAAATAATGTTTTTGTTATTACCAAAGAAGTACATAATCAGAATATGAAATGTGAAAAGAAAAAAAAGCAAAGAAAAAATAAAAACCTATAATTCTATTTAGAAAATGATTAAGATAAACAAGTACAAATATAGGGGAAAAGGCATAGTATAAACACAGAGCTAAACAAATTGTAAAACAAAGTCCTAAAATATACATCATTACCACGTGCACACATTACTTGGCCATATAGTTTTAAAAAAAACCAACTTATTAGGGGGCACCTGGTGGCTCAGCCAGTTAAGCCTCAGATTCTGGATTTTGGTTCAGGTTATGATCTCACAGTTCATGAAATTGTTCTCTCCCTCACTCTCTGCCCCTCCCCCACTCACAAGCGTGGGTGCGCACACTGTCTCTCTCTCAAAATAAATAAATAAACTTAAAAAAAGAATTAAAAAAAAACCCAACTTGTTTCATGATCTATCTTTGCGGGTAAACTGTAACCCCCATGAAAGCAAGGATCTTATCTATCTTTCTCATTAAGGTATCCCCAGAACATAAGTGTGTCTGGCACATAGCAGGTAACCAATTAACGTTTGTTGAAAGAACAAAGCCTTTTTAAAATGAAGCCCCAGATTACTCTTCCACGCAATATTTGATACTATAAAAACTCGAACACAAAAAGAAAATAGAAAACACCCTGATACCCTTTATAATGCAATCTACCACAGAGAAAAACAAAACAAAAAGTACCAAGGCATAATATTTTAAGACTATATCCATCAGAAGAGAGCCAATGAAAATTTTCTTAAATCCAGGAACGCACATAAATACCTCCCTTATTAAATATATGACTCAGGTTAAAATGTACTTTAGGTTTGAATTGTTCTTTTCCACACTGCATAAAACTGTCGCAGAGGTATTTTTAGTCTATTAATTTACAGACTAGGATTCATAGACTGTTACTCCACTTGCTAAAAACTCAGAGAAAAAATTTGGCTTCTGAATGGTAATTCTAAATCCAACTCAACTTAGTTACTTCTTACTAGATTAGAAAATCCTTAAAAGAAAGCCCATGTTTAATTAGTTTTTTAAAAATAATCCACAACATGTTTACTGTACTTAGCATACAGCAGATATTCAATACATATATTAAGTAACCGAAGTAGCTAAATGCTTACCTTTCAAACAGAGATTTTTTTAAACTTTTTTTTTTAATGTTTATTCATTTTTGAGAGAGAGAGAGACAGAGCAGAGCGTTAGCAGGGAAAGGGCAGAGAGAGAGGGAGACACAGAATCCGAAGCAGGCTCCAGGCTCTGAGCTGCCAGCACAAAGCCTGACTCGGGGCTTGAACCCACGAACTGCGAGATCATGACCTGAGCCGAAGTCGGACGCTCAACCGACAGAGCCACCCAGGCGCCCCCAGAGATTTTTTAAAACACTGATAAATTTCAAAAGAAATTTCTTAGCAATTAAAATACAAGCAAGTCAGTCTGCACTAATGAGCCCAACTTAGCCAGAAAAATCCTCTGCCACTATCATCTCCAGTCCTGGGCCAAGCCAGCAATTTCCCTCCAAACCTCCACAACTTTTGGATACCTCAACTCTGTGACATACCAAAAATGATGGAGAATATACTTCCCTTTCCTTCCAATAAATGTCTAAAGACTATTTCTTTATTCAAAAGTGGAAGAGCCAAATCAGAGCCATTTTCAACCAAAACAGGCTCTTCAACGAGGCTACCACTGCTGATCATGTAACTTTTGGCACGTGCATCTGATCTTTTGCTTAAAGGAATAGATGGTGGCTCCAGTTATGGGTAAGTCATCTTTCTACTTTGTAAAATTCACCTAAAAACAATTGTCACACAATTCAATTAGCAGTATTATGAGTTACAGTCACAAGTCCAGTTGTATATATAAGATATATTTTTTTGTACTTGACATTTGACTGTAAAAGCTGTATGTCGAATCATTTAAAAATGCAAAGAACAAATTGTATCTAAAATTGCCCTAGTGGGGTGCCTGGCTGGCAGAGTCCTTTAAGCGTCTGACTTTGGCTCAGGTCATGATCTCATGATTCATGAGGTCGAGCCCCACATGGGGCTCTCTGCTGTCAGTGCAGAGTGCACTTCAAATCTTCTGTCTCCCTCTCCCTCTCTGCCCCTCCCCCCACTCAAAAATAAACATTAAAAATAAAATAAAATGGCTCTTGAAACATAAAATCGCAAAAAAAAAATCAAACCAAAAACAAATGATCCAACTTAATATCATACAAATAACTTAGTCAACCACAGAACTATGGGGATCATAACACATTATCCAAACATACCTTAATAGACTGTTATTAGATATATACAACTTTCCAATCTATATATATATATATATATATATATATATATATATATAAACTATCTTTAAAGAATGAAAAAGTACATTTTCCTCTTGAAAAAGAACGTCCTCTGAAGGAGAGGAAAGACACTTGGGAGTCTTGGGTGTTGGTAATCCCACAAAGTCAATGTCCACTTTTACTTCTATCCATACCTCCTGATCACCCACTTTCACCCAGGAGGAAGCTGGGGACATCAGTACAGAGCACAGACTCAGGAGGGCAAAAGTAGATTATAACGGTGTGGGGATAAAACAACAACTTCAGGGATGCCTGTCTGGCTGATATGGTCAGTGGAGCAAGCAATAATACCTGGTCCTGGGGTTATGAGTTCAAGCCCCATGTTGAGTATAGAGATCACTTAAAAAAAAATAATAAATTAAACAAAAAAAAAATAAAGAAACAATGGCACCTGGGTGGTGCTCAGCTGGTTAAGTGTCCGACTTTGGCTCAGGTCATGATTTCACCTTTCGTTGAGTTCAAGCCCCACACTGGGCTAACACACAGCATGGAGTCGGCCTGGGGTTCTCTCTCTCTCCTTCTCTCTCTCTCTCTCTCTCTCTGGTCCTACCCCACTTGCACTCTCTCCCTCTTTCTCAAAAATAAATAAATAAACTTTAAAAATACACATGAGGTGGGGTACCTGGAGGCTCAGACAGTTAGCATCCAACTTCAGCTCAGGTCATGATCTCACAGTTTGTGAGTTCAAGCCCCACATCGGGCTCACTGCCGTCCGCCTGTCAGTGCAAAGCCCTCTTTGGATCCTCTGTCCTCCTCTCTCTGCCCCTCTCCCACTTGCGCTCTCCCTAAAATAAATAAATATTAAATACACACACACACACACACACACACACACACACGGTACCTAGATAGCTCAGTCAATTAAGCCTCTGACTTCGGCTCAGGTCATGATCTCATGGTTCACGAGTTTGAGCCTCATGTCAGGCTCTGGGGCTGACAGCCAGGAGCCTGGAGCCTGCTTCTGATTCTCTCTCTCTCTCTCTCTCTCTCTCTCTGTCTCTCTCTCTCACTGACCCTGCCCCACTTGCATGCACACCCATTCTCTCTTTCAAAAATAAACTCAAAAATAAGCATTTAAACACACACACACCTTCAGTTAGTACACCCTTTTCCTATTCTAACATCAACAAGAAATCTAAATTTTTCTCCCTATAGTTTCAACATACAGGTGGACTTTTAAAACAATACTGTGAAGAGCACCGATGGTTGGCTATATACACCTGAAATCAATCTCAGCTCCTTGGTTTTCTTCCCTATAAAATAAAGTCAAAATGGACACAGTACTCCTTCCTAGCCCCCAAACTCAATTAAAGTCTCTAGAGCACAGGTTCCCAAGCTTTCCAGGTTCATGACACCCTCAGTATTTCACTAATTTTTTTGCAGCAGCACTAGACCAAGAAACACTAACAGTTCAACTTACCAAGTTGTTAGTAGCAATTTGAGAAACTAATCTGCGTTAGCTGAGGGGAAAAAAAAATGTTTTTACTTCATTCTTAAATAATCACACTTACTTACAGGATACATTACGGTTGGGCACTGAGCAACTTCTTAAAGCTTGGAATTAAATCAGACACTGCTATCCTGATTCCCTATTCCTCACTGATTTTTATGCACTATTTACATTTTGTCACAGCAACCCCCCAAAACTCAGCTTCACAAAGATCCACCATCGAAAGGAACATAGCACAATCTAATGTCCAAGTCAGGAGTTATGTCAAGTAGCAGTTTACCTGAAAACCAACAGACGTCAAGTGCTGCTGTTATCTTCCTTGAAAACTGAAACTACCACATGGCGCCTCCGTAAGTTGGTGGCAACACCCTGGGGTACTTTCGTGCAGTCTGGGAAACATGGCACTATGGCATGGTATTACATAATTTTCTGGCTTTGGCCTCAGAAAGACCTAGATTCTACCAATAACTATATAATCTTGGGCACTGAGCAGCTGTACCTTAGTTCTACGCCTGCCCAACAGGAATACTAGTACCAACCTCAGAGAATAGTTGTGAGGAATGAGATGATGTCTGCACATAGTAAATGCTCAATAAATGCTACTTATTATTATCATTCAAATATAAGTTTAATCATAAACTCTCTGGAGGATAAAAGGAGCATTCTAAACTAAAGCCACAATGTCAAATAAAGAATTATGCACAAGTTTTTAGGGAAAAGACAATAAAGCGCTTAAACAAGGACAATACAGAGAACTACAAACTCTTCCGAAGGGTATCATCACATTGCTATACCTATCACAAAAAATGACTATGTAACAAGTCTTAAACTGGCAACTCAAAACATATTTTCAAAAGCACCTTTTAAAGGATAAGCACTAGAAAAAACAATGAATTTCTAAACCAGAATTCTTTATGTAGCACTAAGAACAGCCTTTTAAAAATAGCTAAATTTATATAGAGCAAAACTCATTTGATTATAACAAAGACTTTTCCCCAAGAGCATAATAGCTCAATATTGTGCTCACACCCCTATTCTTACAACAGGCTAAAATTCAACATTTTAATTCTAAATACACTTGTAGATCTTCTCTCTCACAAACATCTTTAATAAAATTTGTAACACAAGAATACTTCAAGCGCTTAGTTTATAAAAGGATTTTTGAAAATATTTCATTTGATCCTCAGATAAGTATCTCTATTTACTGAAGAGACGAGGTCCATCGAAATTAAGTAATTTGCCCTACAACTTATATATTACTGTTCAGTGCTAAAACCCATGTCTTTTAACTCTTTCTAGTACGCCACAACTCCTTCCTAAAAAGACCTAGTTCAATTGTTGTTACTTTGGCCAGTATTGTTTTATCCAACTGTTACAAGTAGGTTAACCATCATCAAAGGCCTGAAAATCTACCCCCCCCACTCAGTAATGGCATTTCACCTGCAAGACTTTTCATTTGCCAAGTATCGTGAACTGTGTAACATCAATAATTATTCTTAGATTGCATTGTGACAAGATCTATTACTACAGGTGTAACTATACCAATGGTAATGCAGCGGCTGAGCCCGCTGGTACAATCTCTCGGCCCAGAATATTTCTCATTTGTCATTTAGTTCGTGGCCCATTGTTCAATTCTAGATAGAAAGGCAACATAAACTAATAAACTGCCCCTGATATTTTTTCCTTCTGTAACTATCAAGCCACATGTAGTGGCCAAAATACTTAAAAGGAACGGAAGGCAAGCAAACTTGTACGCCACACAGACTACAATGCCATCACAGGTCTATGCCTGCCTTTCCACTTGGTTCAAGCAAATTCCCAAAACAATCTGCCAGCAATTCTTTCCCCAAATTCCCAAATTTCTCCCAGATACATATGTAACTATCATTTCCAAAGGCATCCTAAAACCAACTTACTAAGGCATTCTACTTCACGGTGACTACTTCTCTAAAACTTGAATGTAAATACAATTTCAAAATAAAATACTTATATTGGAGAGCTTAACTTCTAAAGAAATGCTGCAAGAAGTCTTTATGTAATGTAACTCTTCACACTCTTATTTTATACTACATAAAAAAACTACCTTTTCATATGCCAGAGTTTAAGGGTAAATTTGGGCAGGTAAGAAGAGATGTGTGCCTGTACCATAAACGCTGTATTAATTTGAGTCTTTGGTACTTGTAACATCATTTCTCTATAGCTAATGTTTCGAAAAACTTCACCCCCAGACTCTTCCTGTCAATGTAAATACATTCTGTTAACAGAAACTTCTTCATTTCCATGGAGAATTGAAGAGCAACCTTGCTTTCTTAGAAAGGAAACAGCTATCTGTATTATACAATACCCCGTCCACTTTAGCCACCTAATACGGATCAAAAAAAAAAAAAAGACCTGGAAAACGTCTCTTCTCCAGCCAAGGGCTGTTTCCAGATAAAGGCAATGCTTAGAATACAGAGAAGAAAAAAAAAAAACAAAATAAAACCTTCTTTGAGGGAAGAAATATGCCAGGAAAGGAGAGACATGGATCAGGAATAAATAAGGGGTGAGTGTACGCGCTCAGGTGTAAGGGCCGGAGGCAGCAGGCACAGAGCTGAGATGCTCCAGCGAAAAGAACCAGCAGCAGCAGCAGCAGCAGCAGCAGGAAGTTTCAATGGGGCCGGGCAGAGCATGCGCCCTGCACCCGCGCGGTGGCCTTATGTGGAAGGAGCACCACTTGCGAACACCAATAATAGACCAGCAGCACCAGAGAGAGAAACATGAGCAACAAGCACCTTCTTCAACTGTTTCCCCCTCCGTCTGAGCCCCTCCTCCAGCCTACATACTAACCACCCCACCCCACCCTGCAAATGGGAGGGCGACTTCTTCCCCTAAGCCCTGCTGCCAAGATGAAGGGGGAAGGGATTAGAAAAGTGGGGAGATGCTTTTCTATTATTGGGGGGGGGGAGGTGGGGAGGAGGAGGAGGAAAACTATGGGGGAGGAAAAATTAACCCTCTACCCTCCGAAGTGAAGAGAAGCTGAACGACTTCGACCCCCGAAGCGAGAATGGAGAAGGACCCTCTCCCATGGGGGAGGAGCAAACCTCCCTACTCCGAAGAAGGAGTTTTGGGGGTTAAACCGGCCCTCGAGGGGAAAGGAAGAGAGACGCGAGTCGACTCTCTCGGGGGAGTTCCCACTAGAGGGAGGGAGAGCTGAAGTGTCCGCTGGCCCCCGCCCACCCAGGTGGAGGGAGAGAAAGGGGCGCCCCGAGAAGATGAGCCCAGCCTCCCCCGAGATGGTCGGGAGGATGGTGGGAGGAGGGGAAGGAGCAAGGAAAGGGAGGAGGAGAAAAGCGCAAAGCTGGCCGGAACCTGCGTTCCCCTTCCCCCGCCACCCAGGGGGAGAAGGGGTGGAGGACTGGCCCCTGCCGCCGGGGAGCAGTCCCAGGGGCCGCCGACCAGCACAATGACCCCTTCACGCCCCCAGCCCACACCTAGCCCGCGACGCCCCCACCTCCGCTCGGCGCCGGGCCCGGTGGCCCTGGGGGGTCTCTGCCCCGCCTCCCCACTGCCCAAGACCCTGGGGGCTGGGCGGATAGGCCAGGCCGGGCGGAGCTGCGCCCCAGGGGAAGGACAGAGCCACGAAGGCCCGGGATAACCGTGAACAGCAGAGAGAAGGAGCGTGCCAGGGCCGCTTCCCGCCGGGCGTTCGGGCCCCTCGCTTACCTTCTCCACTGCCGACGTCCGGCGGCGGCGCCTGCAGCACCCGTTCCAGCTCAGGGAACGGCAACTCAGGCAGGTCGAGCAGCGGCCCATAGCGCTCCAAGAAGGAGCAGACTACGGCGAAGTTGGGGCACGAACCCGGGCAGCCCGGAGGAGCCATCGCGGCCGCCGCTGCTGCCGCCGCCGCCATTTTGAACTGGAGGATGGAGGAGGAGGCGATGGGGGGGTGGACGGAGTTAGGTGCCGAGGAATGGCAGGGCAGCTTTCCGGACAACAGGAGGCGCTAGTGAGTGGACTCCCCTGCGGATCCGAGCGTCTCAGGCACGGCGCCGCGATCCCACAATACAACGGCTGCTCGGAGCAGTCGAGAACCTAACCAGACGAGGGAAAGAGAGGCGCTCTATGCCTTTCACTTTCCGCCCTCTTTCTGCCCCTCTTCCCTCCCTCTACTTCGCCCCTCCCACTTTGGGTTTGCCACAGCCTCGTGTGACAGGGGGAATGAAAACAAGGGAAGCGGGGCTGGGAGGAGGACTGGAAGCTTGAGGAGGCGGGACTTCTTAGGAGCGATGACCAATAGGCTTGGAGGGGCGGGGCTTATGGCGACCACTGGCTGAAAGGCTTTTTCGGGGCGGGGCGAGTGGGGGGAACTCTTAGCCGACAGGCCCGAAACAACCAAGGTGAGAGGTAAAGCGCGGAGCTGTTTGGGATCACAACTCTCGTGAAGAGAGGGCGTTGGGTGAGTTTTGTGGGGGCTCCGGGATCTGAAACCCGGCCATCAGATGGTGGGGGAAGTTGAGGAGACTGAATAAGAAGCAGAAAAAGAGGAGAATCGAAAAGCACGATTCTGGGAAAAGGTTGGAAAGGGGAAAGGCAGAGAAGTGCCCTTCATTAGGGATTGGGCTGGGACCTTTGTAAGGAGAAGTGCCTGCGAAGCTTTCCTGAGGGTTATTGCTGTCTGCTGGGGTACAAGAAGGCGTAGCTATACTGGAAAGCAGGGTTTGAGGGGGACGAGGGCCTGAGGGAACGGGGCTCTGCGGGGATCACCTAGCTGAGGAATTGGGGCCCTGCTAGGAGATCAAGGGCTGAAGGGACCAGGCTCTTCAGACGGCCAAGGTGTGGGGGACAGGGCCCAGCTGTGGTTGCCAGGGTGTGAGGGGAAGGGACTCTTGAGGCACGAGGATCTTTAAAGGGGACCAGGGTCAGAGGGTGGACTAGGACTCCACTAAGAGGACAGACAGGATAGCGACTTGGTGCAAGAGCAAAAAATTTGTTAGAAGACAGGGTTCAGCTTCATTGGGGGCAGCAGTGATCATTCTCCCACGAAGGATCTGAGAAAACCATCAATCTTGCAAAGTAGAATGTGCAGCTTGGAATGCAACGTGCATTATGGTTAGGAGCCTGAGCTTTGGCAGTCAGCCAGTCTTGGGTCCTAACAGAACTGCTTCAGAACATTACAGAAGATTTTTCATTTCTTTGAACTTCTGGGAAGTAGGGGTAATAATAGCTTACATCGTAGGATTTAACTAGGTATTCACAGTAAATTGATTAGCACAACCCCTGGCACATTCATTGAAACTATTAAATGAGCCAGAATTTTCAGTGCGCATTTAAAACTTATATAGTACCTTCTTAAAAAGAATTTGAAACAAGGGATAATTTAAACTATGTAAAACAGGACAATTTATGATGAAAGGAAGATAAAGATATATAGTATAGGCAAATAATTATATTGGGAACAGAAAATGCTTACAATAATTGAATTTCTGTGTTTCTAGGAAAAAAAGCTTATATCTTATTATCTAAAGAAAAATATTCATTTTCATTGAGGGAGAAAAAAATCTAGATTGTAAGTGGAATTTATAACCTAGAATACTGACTCCTAATCCTGACTAATACACAAGCTCTTTTTAAAGGGAAAAATGTTTTTTTGAAATGTCTCAAATACTCTTGAAAATTGCATTTTAAGAATACTGCTGTGAGAAATTAAAGTCGACACAACACTGTGGCTATACTTCATGCCACGGAACTGTACACTTAAAAATGGTTGCAAAGTGGGGTGCCTGGGTAGCTCAGTTTGTTGAACATCTGACTTGATCTCAGCCAACTCCTTTTTTTTAATTTAAAGTTGTTTTTTTTTTTTAGTTTGTTTATTTATTTTGAGAGAGAGAGAGCCCACGCTTGCCTGCAAACGGGGGAGGGGGAAGGAGAGGGGGAGAAAGAGAATCCCAAGCAGGCACTGCACCATCGGTGTGGAGCCTGATGCAGGGCTCAAATTCACCAACCATGAAATCATGACCTGAGCTGAAACCAAGAGTCAGTTGTTCAACCTACTGAGCCACCCAGTCCCTTTTTATTTTTTTTTTTAACATTTATTTTTGAGAGACATAGAGTGAGCAGGGGAGGGGCAGAGAGAGAGGGAGACACAGAATCTGAAGCAGGCTCCAGGCTCTGAGACATCAGCACAGAGCCTGATGCGGGGTTCGAACTCACAGACCGCGACATCATGACCTGAGCTGAAGTCGGCCGCCCAACCGACTGAGCCACCCAGGCACCCCACACCCAGTCCCTTTTTAATTTTTTTATAAGTTTATTTATTTAGCTGGAGGTGGGGGAAGAAGAGCGTTTGTGAGGGAGAGGCAGAGAGAGAGGGAGAGAAGAAGAGAATCCCAAGCAGGTTCCACGCTGAGAGCCCAGAGCTGGACACAGCGCTAGATCCCACAAACCACGAGATCACGGCCTGAGCCAAAATAGAGAGCCGGAAGCTCAACCTATTGAGCTACTGGCACCTCTCTCAGCTGACTCTTAATCTCAGCTTGGGTCTTGATCTCAGGGCATGAGGTCAGGCCCCAAGTTAGACTCCACACTGGGCATGAAGCCTACTTAAGAAAAAAATATGTTTAAAGGAATAAGTTTTATGTATATTTTGCCACAATAAAAAAATAAAAGAAAGTAAAGTCTTATTTTAGGAAAATATCTATAGTTGTGACTTAGAGCAAAAGAGAAGTTTTCATTTAATGTATAGTAAAACATTTTTTTTAAGTAATACTGGGTAAACACAAATTGAAATTAAAGTGTATTGGTAGAACTTTCAGACTGCTAGCATGTATCTCTAGACCCTGGGATCTGAAGACCCCATGGTAAGAAAAATCTGACCTAGAACACATCTTTAACAACAGTTTTGCAGAAAGAGACAAAAATTTTGATAAGGTCATTACTTAATTGACTTTAAGTGAAAGGCAGATATACAACATTAAATAAAATTATATCTTTGTGAAGCAGAGAAAAGAACGTGCAAAGGAACTTTCAAAGCAAATGAAGTTTTAATTATATGGTTTTGTATCCCTTAACCCCACCCCTTCCTTTCTATGTCTTCACTTTCAGCTCTTCCCAGCACCTCCCCTCTTACTCTTCCATGGGTTGTAAAACGACATGCTAAAAGAAAGCCTTGGGGCGCCTGGGTGGCTCAGTCGGTTGAGCGACCGACTTCTGCTCAGGTCATGATCTCGCGGTCCGTGAGTTCGAGCCCCACATCGGGCTCTGTGCTGACAGCTCAGATCCTGGAGCCTACTTCAGATTCTGTGTCTCCCTCTCTCTCTGCCCCTCCCCCACTCATGCTCTGTCTCTCTGTCTCAAAAATAAATAAACATTAAAAAAAATTTTAAAAAAAGATAAAATAAAAGAAAGCCTTGTACTAGTTTTCTTCTCTCAGCTTTTCTCAGTTTTCTCTGCTATTCAAAGGGGGACTGATAAAATATGGTTAGAGTTTCTGCCTTTTCTAATCCAGATTGGCATGGGAACAAAGTCCTCTTGGGCATCAGAGAGTTACATCCACCCACAGGATAAGAAATGTTTTACTACAAGATTTAGATCATACCTTCACTAAGTCCGTTCTTGAAAAGAAAATAAATAACAAACACCCGTAATACCACCATCCCTTCTTGCCTTTCTGGATCAAGAGAAATTGTGGGTTACAAGTGGCTAATCCCAATGTATATAGTGAAGTAACTGAGTTGTATACATCAGACTAGAATGTAAAGATAGAGTAGCTTTTTTAGAAAAAAAAAATCTGTAATTTATTGCCACTGCCATGAAGAAGCCTTCAAATAAGTTTAAATAACCTACGCTCAGTCTAACTTTGTTTATGAATAAGAAATTTCTTAAGATGGTTCATATTTCGCATCCAATTAGGGGGAAAAAAACTTTTTCATTCAGAATTAATGGCTAGTTTATTCAAAATACCAAAAAGTCAGAAACAAGTCAACTGTTCATTAACAGAAGAATGGGTGAATAAATCGTGATAGAGTCTTGCAACAGACTAGTACTCATACTAATAATATACACTTCATACTACAACATGAGCGAATCTCAAAGCCTGTTGAGTGCAAGGAAACACACAAAAGAGTAGGTACTGTGCAAATCCAGCAATATGATGGTCTAACTAATCTAGGGAAATAGAAATCAAAATAGTGGTTTCTTTTGAGCTTCAAAAGGGATTGACTAGAAAGGTATACAAGGCAACTCTGATTTCTGTATCTCGATTGGCAAGTTTATATATTTGTCAAAACTCTTGAATTCTAAACAGTACCTGTGCACTTAACTGAATGTAATTATGCTTCCATTTTAAAATTTAATGGCTTTTCCCTCAATTATCCCAAATTGCATTATAAGTCTGCCTTATAACAGAATAATTAATACATATTTCTGTCTCCATGACATATTATCTTTGCATTTGTTACACATATTTTTAGACAGATATTGTAAGCCTGATAAATGTGAATTGAGGTGAATTGGGTTCAGTTGTGGACTCAATCTGGGGAGTTCCTAATCAGTCATGAGCAAATTTACTTAGGTTTATTTAAAGTTTACTTTTTAGGTGGCTCAGTTGGTTAAGCATCCGACTTCAGTTCAGGTCATGATCTCACAGTTCGTAGGTTTAAGCCCCGCGTGAGACTCTGTGCTAACAGCTCAGAGCCTGGAACCTGCTTCACATTCTGTGTCTCCCTCTCTCTCTCTCTGCCCCTCCCGTATTTGCACTCTGTCTCTCTCTCTTTAAAAAAAAAACAAAAAGCAAAAAAACCTGAAAATTTAAAAAATAATAAAGTTTACTCTTTAAAGAGTGAATACATCTATAAGTTTGTGTATATATGTTATATGTAGAGAAAAAGCTATTAAGGGTCAACAAATAGGCATCTATGTTCTTCAAGATAGTTTAATAAGAAAATATACAAAAAGAGAAGTTGTAATTTAAACAAGATTTAAACCAGCCATTTTTTGTTCTTTTCCTAATGATAATCGAATACTATGTTGTAGCATAATTCTACTCATTGAAGAAAGCACTTTTAGAAATGTCTTATCATTTTTTTTTTTAGAGAGAATAAGCGAGCAGAAAGGGGGAGGGGCGAGCAGAACGGGGGAGGGGAGCAGAGGGAGAGATTGAGAGAGAGAGAAAGAGAGGTGGGGTGGGAGAGAGAATCCTAAGCAGGCTCAGCAGGGAGTCCATCACGGGATCCCCTTCTGGGATCATGATCTGAGCTGAAATCAAGAGTCAGACGCTCAACTGACTTGAGCCACCAAGACCATTTTTTCGCCCCTTACCATTGTTTCCTTAAGAATTATTCATTAACCTATTCTTTTCTCTTAAAAGCATGGCTGAGTCTAGTTTCTCTGATGTAATAACGATTTTTACTAAAAAAAGAAAGTGTGTAGGACCGCCGATATACCTCATGTTGTTGCTATGTGTTTACATATTTTAACTTTGCTATCAGACAATCGAGGGCGGGCATCGCATTATGCAGTTTGGTATCTTGTACAGCAAAGACTAATATTCACTGGTGTTGACTAGTAAGGCTATACTGGCTGTTAAGATATTAAGATACTGTACTACAAGCTAATTGCAGAGGAGCCTCTGCCCTCGGCCTCCTAAGTAACCCCGGCACACTGGCTACCCCATTTTCTTTCCCACAACTCCCAGCAACTGTACCTTCAATACAGACACAGCAAACCCCATTGCAGCACTCCACTCCCGTCTCCATGGAGCCAGTGCACGTGCTGCCTGCTGCCCTCATCATTTATTTTGAATACAGCCCTAGCCTTTAGCAGTATTTTTAAAACTATGGGTCATGACCCATCGGTTGGTTTTTAAATCAATGTGGTGGATCAAGACCAGAATTACATTAAAAATGAAAAAGCATAAAAATAGAACACAAAATAGCATATCACCTATAGTAAGGATAAGTATGATAAGCATATTGCAAGAAATATTTATGAAATAGGTATGTTTGCAGATGTGTGTGCTGTGACATAAAATGTATTTGTTGCTCTGGTTTGGACAAAGTTTGAAACACATTCACTTAGCTTCACATGTGGAGGAAAATGAATGAATGAATGAATGAATGAATGAACAAATGGGATCTTTACCACTTGATTATGACAGAGGAAACAGATACCATTGGGTAAAATTTCTGCTTTAATATCACACTCCTAGATGACATCTAAGCATGAATACAGTATGTATTGTATATTTTTCAATCAGTAAAATTGTATGATATGTCAGGCACATCAGTTTTCCAAGTAACAAGCAGAACTAGGTTGGAAAAATATTTCTTTAGTACTATTAAGATGGTATTTGGTTGAATATTATCTGGTGAATCATTAAAATAAATGGTGTCAGAATACTTTAATTTGCAAGTAAAAGACAAACACACTTAACATAAAGGAAATTTATTACCTTACATAATTGAAAAGACCAGTGGTAGGTCATGCTTGAGATATAGTCTAATAAGGTGGTAACTGTTTCTCAGTACTCTCTCTCTGTTGTCTTCCTATTCATGGGCTGAACTTTCAGACCGATTTCCCTCATAGTACTAGCAGTTTCAAGGTACTTTTCTATATTCTATACATCTCAGCCTCAATATCTCAGAATCTCCCCCAAAAGTCCCCAAACTGACACTGATTGGCCCATCTCAGCTCTTGTATTCAACCATGAGCCAGTGTGACCAGTGTAGAAAGTGAAAGTAGAATGTACTGAATGCATTAGCCTAGGTCAATGCTTCATCCCTACAGCAAGATGTACAAAGGTCAGTGCTTCATTCCTAAAGCTAGAGGTTTATCAAAACCACAAGGCGTCAAGACATCAAGAGCCCTAATACACAAGATGCAGAACCGAAAGGAGAAATAGAGAATTCAACAATACTACTTGGAATTTCAATACTACACTTTCTTTCTTTTTTTTTTTTTTTCAAGTTTATTTTTGAGAGAGAGACAGAACATGAGTGGGGAAGGGAAGAGAGAGAGGGAGATACAATCTGAAACAGGCTCCAGGCTCCAAGCTTGATCAGCACAGAGCCCAACATGGGGCTCGAACTCACGAACTGCGAGATCATGACCTGATCTGAAGTCGGACACTTAACCCACTGAGCCACCTAAGCACCCCGATTCTCCACTTTCAATAGCAATAATCATGCCTCAGGTAAACCTCATTGGCTATGATATTCACTGCGCAAAGCTGTCTCCACTTTCGATAATGGTCATCCAGGACCACTGAACAGAATGTCAACAAAGAAATATGCTTGAAAAACACAACAAAATAACTAGACTTAACAAACATGTATGGACACTGCACAAGAAGAGCTGAACATACATTTTTCTCAAGTACACATGGAAAATTCTCCAAGATATACCATGTTCTAGGGCATAAAAAAAAGTCTACACAAATTTAAACATGTTGAAATTATGCCAAACATGTTCTCCAGACATGGAATTTAGCCAGAATCAAAAACAGAAGAAAATTTGGAAAATAATTTATATATGGATGTTAAGTGACACCCACCCAAATAACCAATTGTTCAAAGAGAAATCATAAAATTAAAAAATACTTTGAGCTAAATAAAAATGAAAACATACAAAACCAAAACTTAGGGGATACACCTAAAGCACTACTTAAAGAGAAATACCCATATGTAAATGCCTATACTTAAAACGATGATTTCAGGGCACCTGGGTGGCTCAGTCGGTTAAGCCTCCGACTTCAGCTCAGGTCATGATCTCAGGGTTCTTGCATTCAAGCCCTGCATCGGGCCCTGTGCTGACAGCTCAGAGCCTGGAGCCTGCTTCTGATTCTGTTTCTCTGTCTCTCTCTGCCTCTCCCTTGCTCATGCTCTGTCTCTCAAAAAACTAAACATTTACATCTTTATAACACTGGAAAACAGCAAACTAAGCACAAAATAAATAGGAGGAAGGAAATAATAAAGATTAGCATAGATCTTAATGAAACAGAGAATAGAAAAATAGAGAAAAGTAACAAATACAAAAATTGATCCTTTGAAAATAACTACAAAATTGATAGATCTTTAGCTAGACTGGTGAAGATAAGAAAACACAAAAGTCAAGTGACTAAAATCTGAAATGAACAAGGAGACATAACTACAGGAATTTAAAAAAAAGGATTATAGGGGCGCCTGGGTGGCTCAGTCGGTTAAGCGTCTGACTTCGGCTCAGGTCATGATCTGGCAGTTTGTGGGTTCAAGCCCCGCATCGGGCTCTATGCTGACAGCTCAGAGCCTGGAGCCTGCTTCGGATTCTGTGTCTCCCTCTCTCTCTCCCCCTCCCCTGCTCACACTCTGTCTCTCTCTGTCTCAAAAATAAATAAACATTAAAAAGAATTTTTAAAAAAGGATTATAAAGGAATATTATAAATAACTGTTCGCCGGCAAATTAGATAATCTAAGTGAAATGAATAGAACACAAACTATCGAAACTCAAAAAAACATTAGAAAATCTGAATGGATTTATAACTAGTAAAAAGATTGAATTAGGAATTTGAATCCCACTACACCCCCCGAAAAAGACCAAGAAAGACACCAAGAGTTCTAATGCACGAAGAAAAGGCCACGTGAAGACAATCTGCAAGCCAAAGACAGGTGTCTCCAGAAATCGACCATGTTGGCCCTCTAATCTTGGACTTCCAGCCTCCAGACTGAGAAAATTCATTTCTGTTTTTTAAGCCACTCCGTGGTATTTGGTTATGAAGGCTCTAGTCAACTAACACAGAAGTCTTTTTCAACCCTCATAACAATTCATTATACTTCCCTTATACCAATTTTCATGTTCTTAAAAAAAAGTACCTTAAAAATTACATTTATTTGTATATATATTCTCTCTAGGGTAATATTAGTTTCTAAGAACAGGAATGATGTCTTATAAATATGTATCTTCCTCCCGCAGCATCTAAAACAGTATGTTTATGTATTTTGCTATATATTTTAAAAATGGATATTCAGTATTTGAAGCTGCAAAAATGGATTCGTAATTATTAACGTTAGGCAGAAGTATCATTTTGTTAATGTGTTTACTTGGAGATTAAATATGGTTTAAGGACATGTATATAGGTGCCAGACTGACAAGGGGTGGACTGTGATGGTTAGTTTTATATATCCACTTGGCTGTAGTACCCAGTTATTCGATCAAATGCTAATCTAAGTGTTGCTGTGATGCAGTTAATATCTACAGTCTGTTGACTTTTAAATAAAGGGGATTGTCCTTGTTATTGGTAGGTGTCATCCAATCAATTAAAAGGAAAACTGAGGTCTCCTTGAGGAGGAAGAAATAATACATTGTTACTGCAATGACAACTTTTGCCCAAGAGTTAGCAGCCTGCCAGCCTGCTTACACATTTTGGACTGGCCACCCCCCACAACTGCATGAGACACTTCCTTGAAATAAATCTTGTAATATGTATAATCTACCGGTTCTGTTTCTCTGTAGAACACTGTTACAATAATTTTTTTAGTTATTTTACTTGTAAATACTAGAATTTCTATTTGATTCTTGGAAATGTCTTTCTCTTTATTGTGATTCTGTATTGATTGAATTATTGTCATAATTTTGTTTAATTCTGTAGATACTGTTTCTTTAGTTCTTTGAATTTATTTATAATAATTTCTTTGAAATCTTTGCTAAATCAAACATGGGAACACTCAGATACAGTTTCAGTTACTGAATGTGGATCACATTTTTTGTTTCTTTGCATGTCTTGTAATTTTTTGTGCAAAACTGAATATTTTATTTTTTAAAAATTTTTAACGTTTCTTTCTTTTTGAGAGAGACAGAGAGACAGTGTAAGTGGGGGAGGGGTAGAAAGAGAGGGAGACACAGAATCCGAAACAAGCTCCAGGCTCTGAGCTGTCAGCACAGAGCCTGACGCAGGGCTCGAACCCACAAACTGTGAGATCGTGACCTGAACTGAAGTCGGACAGCCAACCAACTGAGCCACCCCGGCACTCCAAAACTGAATACTTTAGATAATATATTGTAGGAAGCCCAGGTTCTGACGTTCCCCGTGCATCATTGTTCTTCGTTCGTACTTAGTCACTTGCTTAGACTAAATCTCTAAATTCTATTGCTCATGCAATGTGTGGCCACTGAAATCTGTTTTTAATTTTTATTCATTTATTTTATTTTTTTAGTTGATTTATTTATTTTGAGAGAGAGAGAGAGAAAGCAGGGGAGGGGCAGAGAGAGAAAGAGAGAGACAGTCCCAAGCAGGTTCTGTGCTGCCAGTGCAGAGCCTGATGCGGGCTTGAACTCATGAACCGTGAGATCATGACCTGAGTGGAAACCAAGAGTCAGACATTTAAACGACTGAGCCACCCAGACGCCTCTATTAATTTTTTTAAATTAATTTATTTTTGTAGTAATCTCTACACCGTACACGGGGCTTGAACTCACGATCTCAAGATCGAGAATCGCATGCTCTTTCACTTGAACCAGCCAGGCGCTCCTTTAATTTCCCTTCTTGTTTTTATTTTTAAGCTTGGCGTCCCAGGGGTCTCCTCTGCTTCTGCATAGCTTAGGTACTCAGTCAAAGAAAAGACTGTGTTCAAACACCTCAGGCCAGTAAGACTCTCACTCTGCTGGTGGGTCAGTGTGTGCACTAGGGAGTACACTCAGTGTGCACGTTGTTTTCATGGCTTGCCTGGCTTTTACGTTATTCTAAGTCCTCTTGAGCTTTCTTGCTTCTCTATTTTGCATGTGCTGTTGGTTCCACTGGCCCAGAATGTTTGCATGATTTAGGCCTCCTCAGTTTGTGTCTTTAGTACACAGACAGCAGTGGGTCTACTCCGGATATGTGAGAGCCCGAGCCCCCTATGGCTATGTCAGCTCTGAGAAATTCCTGTTAAGTCCCTGCCTGCTCTGCAAATCCACTGCTTGCCCCAAACTCCTCGCAACAGCAAGGAGGCAGAGCCACCTGCCATCCATATTTGCTTGCTTGCCACTGAGATCAGCAGTTTAACTTCGAAGCTCCAAATCAGTCAAGCCTCCTCTGGCCAAGGCAGCAAGACTGTTGTTGGTTTTCATATTCTGCCTCAACCAAGTTGAACCTCTGTGCCAACAGAACTGATGCGGGGTCATGACAGTGACCCCAGGCAGGAACAAGCCGTGTTACTGATCTCTGAAATTCGGCGGCTTCCATAAATAAGCACTTCGCAGCTTGTAGTGTGCCTTTATTATTATTTCTAGAGTGCCAAATTATTATTTTGAAAGATTTGTACAGCTTTATACTTATTTTTTGGGGAAAGGATGCGTCAACCTCTTTACTCCATCATGCTGAAGTAAATCTTTTAATTTTACCTCTCAAAAAATATCGAGAATTCCACCCAGAGTCTGAGAAGTAATGTAGTATCTGGTTTCCATGGTTAAATGATTCAGGATCCCAAGAATGACATTTTACTTTTTAGACCTCTATAGAGAAGAAATGACAACCACATAAATGACAAAGTTAACTCACAGGGGGTTTATTGTATTTTGTATATAGTATTATATTTTAAAATACATTTTTGGGGGCACCCGGGTGGTTCAGTCAGTTAAGCATCTGACTTCGGCTCAGGTCGTGATATGGTTTGTGGGTTCAAATCCCACGTCGGGCTCTGTGCTGATAGCTCAGAGCTTGGAGCCTGCTGCAGATTCGTGTCTCCCTCTCTCTGCCTCTTCCCCACTTGCACTCTGTTATTCTCAAAAATAAATAAACACTAAAAAAACTTTTAAAAATACATTTTTGTATATAGAAAAGCTCCTGTATTTTGGAGTTGTTTCAACCTTCCTTCATAACTCATTTAACATATTTTTCTTTTAATTTCAGAGTTCAGTTAAGTTCCTTATGTCCTCCCCTGAAATTGCTTCCCTGTCATGGGGGCAAATGAAAGTACAAGGCTCTACTAAAACCTATAAGGACTGCAAAGTGTGGCCAGGGGGAAGTCGGGCTTGGGATTGGAGAGAAACAGGAACTGAGGTAAGCTATTAATGTATGGTTGACACTGCATGCGACTGGCCAAGTGATTTTCAACCTCCTAAGCCATAGTGACCAAGTGAAAAGTATTCCTCTCTCTCTTTTCCTCTCCCTTACCTTCTCCCTCCCACTCTCACCTCCCTACCGAGATATAATGTAGGTACCATTAACTCACCCTTTTAAATTAGCAATTCAGTGGACTTTTTATTGTCATAAACTTGTGCTGTACTTACCACTACTAATTCTAGAATATACTTACCACCCCATAAGGAAACCTCATAACCATTAGCAGTCTCTCCTCTTTCTTCCTTCCCCCAGACTGCTACAACTACTAATCTACTTTTTTTTTTTTAAGGTTTTATTTTCTTAAGTAATCTCTACACCCAACCTGGGGCTCAGACTCACAACCCCAAGATCAAGAGTCACATGCTCTACTGACCAAGCCAGCCTGGAGCCCCTAATTTACTTTCTGTTGCTATAGATGTGCTTCTTCTAGACTTTCATGTGAACAGAATCATTCAGTTCTCTTAGGTATATACCTAGGATTGGAAACGCTGGGTCATGTGACAACTCTCTGTTTAATCTTTTGAGGAACTGCCAGATTGTTTTACAAAGATTTCAGGAATTATGAAGGGTCTATTTTTTCCAAATCTCTCCTCATCGACACATAGTATTGTTTTGTTTTGATTGTGTCATCTGGATGGATGTGAAACATTATCTCATTGTGGTCTGAACTTGCATTTCCCTTGTATTGTACTTCCTCCAGGATTCCCACTGTGCCGTACGTACCCAGGTAGAGTCTCCCAAGGTAGAGGTTGGGTGAAAGAAGTGAGCCCCCACCTCCACCACATTCACTTAGGACTTAGTCTCAGCAACAAACCGCCGGGAGCAGGATGAGAAACACTTGAGTCCTGTCTCTGCTCCGAACAAAGCCTTCCGGCTAGCTGGTAGCTGAAAGGGGAAACAGCTCTGTGTTCCTGGCTGCAGCAATCCAGCGGAGTCTCCAGCTCACTGGCCGGGAGCGGGGAAGCAGGCAGCAGGCTTCCTGAAAAACCACAGATACTCACCTTGCCTACCAAATATGTATAGAATTTCCTGAAGAGATGTTTTCTTTTTTTTTTTTTTTTAGTTTATTTATTTATTTAGAGAGACAGAGCAAGTAGGGGAGGGGCAGAGAGAGAAAGGGAGACAGGATCCCAAGCAGGCTCTGTGCTGACAGTAAAGAGCCCAATATGGGACACGAACCCACAAACTGGGAGGTCACGACCTGAGCCGAAGTCGGACGCTTAACTGACTGAGCCACCCAGGCACCTCAGGAGATGTTTCTTCATTTGCTGTTTGCTCTTATAATCATTTCCAAAGGCTTTGAATGGTTTTCTTTTTTCCAATTTTTTAAAGGGGGGAGGTTTAGATTTGTTTTTTGTGGGTTTTTGTGGAGTTTTTTTGTGTGTGGGGTTTTTTTTTTTTTTCTTAGTTTTTGTTTCATTTAATAATTTTCGTTTGGGAGCAGGTTATGGAGCTCCTCATGCTATAATGATGGAAGTTGATCCTTCAGTTTGAAGGATAATTTTGCTTGATACATAATTCTTGATTAAAAGTCTTTTTCTTGGGACACCTGGGTCGCTCAGTCAGTTAGGTGTCCGACTTTGACTCAGGTCATGATCTCACGATTCATGGGTTTGAGCCCTGCATCAGGTTCTGTGCTGACAGCTCAGAGCCTGGAGCCTGCTTGGATTCCGTGTCTCCCTCTCTCTCTCTCTCTGGCCCCTTCCCGCTCATGCTCTGTCTCTCTCTCTCTCTCTCTCAAAAATAAATAAACATTAAAAGAAAATTTTTTTAACTCTTTTTTCTTTTAGCCCTTTGAATATGTCATCCCGCTTTTTTGGCTTCATTGTTTTCTGATGGGAAACCCAACTGTTACAGTTCTTCCGTGGACCTGACAGGTCATTTCTCTTACTGCTTTCAAAATTCTTTGTCTTTTGTTTTTGACAGTTTCACTGTGATGTGTCTACATGTGGATCACTTTGAATTTATCTTACTTGGAATATATTGAGCTTTTTGGATATGTGCATCGTTGTTTTTGTCAAATTGGGGGGATTTTCAGTCATTCTTCAAACACCCTTTCTGCCCATCTGTCTCTCCTCTCCTTTGATACCCATTATGAGTATATTGGTATTTTAGACGGTAGTCCCTCAGGTGTCTGAGACTTTATTCATTTTCTTCATTCTTTTTCTCTTTTTTCTCATATTGGGTGATCTCAGTTCATGTATTTTTCACTTTTGCTGATTCTTACCTGCTATTGAGCCTTTTAGTGAAATTTTCACTTCAGTTATACTTTTCAACTCCAGCCTTTCTATTTTGTCCTTGAGAAATAATTTCTAACTCTTCATTGACATTCTCTATTTTTTAAGGTATTGTCCTTATACTTGTATTCAGTTCTTTGAATATAGTTTTCTGAGATAATGATTGGACAGAGGCTTCCTTATATGCCTGGAACCAGCAGGTGTCCAGGGTCTGCTGAGGGGCTCTGTTTGCGGTTCGCGGTTTGCGGTGTCTGGTCAACACTCAGCCAGGCCGTTTAAAATTCTGCCTATTTCTTGCTTATGCTGAGTCTCACGATTAGCCAGAGTGGTGAGCTTCAGGCCTTCTCGGGTCATTCCCGAGCATGTGCACAACTCTGGACATGTGTATCCGCATTTCAGTAACAAGGTTCATATCAGAGCTTTTCAAAACCTCTATGGAGCTCTCATTTCCCCATTTCCCTTGTGAGTTTTTTGGTTAACCTGTTGTTTGCCCTGCCGTCTACTGCATCAGGCAGCTGCATTGTTAAACATTTGTGTCTGACAGTTTTGGACAAACTTCTTTGTGGGGAGGAAGAGGTTTATACTGGCAAACTTCAAGTCAGCTCAAATAAGACAGCCCATGACTTGGGTTTTCCAGAGAACCATCAGACAGGTCACATAATGACAGTTCTTTGGGAGAGAGATTTGAAGGAGTTTAAAAATTTTTTTTAATGTTTATTTTTGAGAGAGCGAGAGCGAGAGAGAGAGAGAGAGAGAGAGAGAGCGTGAACAGGGGAGGGGCAGAAAGAGAGGGAGACACAGAATCCAAAGCAGGCTCCAAGCTCTGAGCTGTCAGCACAGAGCACCATGCGGGGCTCGAACTCACAAGCCTTCAAGCTGTGAGATCATGACCTGAGCTGAAGTCGGCCAGCCTAACTGACTGAGCCACCCACGCGCCCCTGAAGGAGTTTTATTTCAATTGTTCCATCTTGCGTGTTTCCAGGCTGGTAGTTTTCACTGTGATTGTGGGTTGTTGCTTTTCAAGGCTACCACAGAACTAGGGAAGGAGTAGATTGGAACAGGGCAAGTTAAAATTGCACAAAGCTCACTGTTCAACTGTGTTTTTTTAAATAAACACTTCCTGAATTGTTGGAGACCTTTGTTAAATTCCAGAGAACAGAATAAGTTTATTTTTTACACTTTTGCCAGTAGTCTCATTGCATTTATGAAATAGAGGATTTTCAGAGGTTCTTCACAACACTTTCACTGATGTCACTCAGAAGTAACTACTCTGGATTCATACTTGTGCTGGACATGACTTTCACTGGCTTGTGAGAATTGATTGTTAACTTTTCAGGAATTTTGTAAGCCAGATATATATATATATATATTAGTTTATTTATTTTGAGAGAGAGAGAACAGAAGGGGCAGAGAGAGAGGAGGAGAGAAGATCCCAAGCAGGCTCCACTCTGTCAGCACAGAGCCCAGTGTGGGGCTCGATCTCAAACTGAGATCATGACCTGTGAGCCAAAACCAAGAGTTGGACGCTTAACCAACCGAGCCACGCAGGTGCCCATGTAAGCCAGTTTTTAGACACAGCCAATATTAAAAACTAAATTATATAAACTCAAATAAGTTTAAAACATAGGTAATACATATTTAAAATTCATTAATTCCTAATTATTTTATTACATTCTATGCTCTTGACGTCATTCACATCTATCGTTATCTGTATGGTGAAAATACTGTGTTAAATGTGCTACTGTGTATCTCTTATTAACTCTGCATTCCGTGATGTCACTTGGTATCTTAAAATCCAACATGGTGGGAGTGTTTATACCACAGAATTTGGAAAACACTACATATTAGGGCTTTTTTTTTTTCCTTTGGAACTTTATGGCTTTTAAAAAATTTTTATGAGGGCACCTGGATGGTTCCGTATGTTAAGCATCTGACTCTTGGTTTTGGCTCAGGTCATGATCTCACAACTTGTGAGACTGAGCCCCATGTCGGGCTCTGTGCTGATGGTGCAGAGTCTGCTTGGGATTCTCTCTCTCCCCCTCTCGGCTCCCCCCCTGCTTGCGTTCTCTCTCTCTCTCTCAAAATAAACTTAAAAAACATAATAAAAAAATAATGGCTTTAAAAATTGTATTATTAAACATAATAAGTTTAATTCATTGCAAATTATTACCCATATTCCAATTTAAAAAAACTTAGAAATACAGTTTGATCCCTTTCCCTCCACCTTATCAGTATCCTGAATTTATTTATACTCTTCAAATATCTATCTGTATCCACAACCCGTATTTTGTATTGTTCTTCATGTTCAAATTTTTATATTAATGGTATCATCTATTGTCCACTTTTTTTCTTTTTTTTTTTCGTATTGAGGTTTTACTCTGCCTTTGTCTCTCCCTTTTTTAGTAGCTGTACATTTTATTTCTATGTGCTTAGTGGTTAGCTTTAAAATTGTAATATATTAGGTCGAACCATATGAGATTGATAATTTTATATATAACGAGTTGAATATTAGGAATTTCATGTAGTTCATCCTAATAAAATCTAAACGATTCTAAAATTAATTTTTATCTTTACTTCAGTAAAGTATCTTTAGATACTTTAGATACTTCCCTTTCTTCTTACACATTATTGTTATCCAATAATTTAGTTCCTTTAAAAGTGGGCATTTTCTTGTTATATTATTTATTGTATTAAGTTATTTTGTTTTTTAATCATTACAATCAATGTTTGCTTATATTTACCCACGTGTACACCAGTTTCCTTGCCTATCATTCCTTCTTACAGTTTGGATCTTTGTGGATCGATTAATTTCTTTCTTTCCTTTTTTTTTTTCTTTCTTTCTTCCATTCTTTCTTTCTTTCTTTCATTCTTTCGTCCTTCCTCTTTCATTCTTTTCTTTCTTTCTTTTCTTTCCTTTCGTTCTTCGATATTCTTGGCAAGTTCCTTTAGTGAGCATCTGTTGATAAACTCTCAGTTTTTGTTTGTCTGAAAAGGTCCTCATTATTAATCCTTATTTTTCTTGGTGTTCTAGGTTGACAGTAACTCTTTATCTGTGGGACCCCTTGAATGGTCTGACATGTCCTTCTTGACATTTGTCCTCTTAAAGGTTTATATTTGTTTCTTCCCGGCATCCTCCATTACTCTCAGCCTGGGACTACTTGTAGTCAATTTCCTGCCTGAGGTCTCCCCAGACCAGGCTGATATTGTACATTTGAACCCCAAAGTGATATGTAGGTAAGTGTGTGATTATAAATTCTCGAGGGACACATTTTTTCCCACACACGGAGCTTTTCCCTATTCCAGTGGGTAGCTTTTTGTGGTCAATCCTTTTACTGAAGATGGGTTTAAGAAGGGCACTGAGGGGTGCCCGGGTGGCTCAGTCGGTTAGGCAGCCGACTTCAGCTCAGGTCATGATCTCGTGGTCTGTGGGTTCGAGCCCCATGTCGGGCTCTGTGCTGACAGCTCATCAGAGCCTGGAGGCTGCTTCAGATTCTGTGTCTCCCTCTCTGTCTGCCCTTTCCCCTGCTCACACTCTGTCTCTATGTCTCTCAAAAATAAATAAATGTTAAAAAAAAATTTAAGAAGAGCACTGAGCACATTTAGCAGGGTGTCACAGTCCAGTCCCGCCTTGCTCAACTCTTGTCTCCTAGTCTCAGAGTATCTCATAAAAGACTGTAAGAATGGCAAATGCCCCAGCGTTACTTCAGTATCAGTTCACCATTCTGGTTTTCAACTGTTTCTTCACTTTTGCCCTTTGGGAATTTCCCTTTCGTCTGCAAGCTCCGCTAAGCATTTCAAGGGATGTTTATTTTTATCTAGCACTCGTAGGCATTTTGTTTAAGGAAACTTTTCAAGTTTTATAGTCTGTCACATTGTAAACAATCACACCTACATAATCTGTAGAGTGAATACTCACACCTACATCATTGGGCTCCACAGAAAGAGAACCCCAACACATGCTCCCTGTTCATGTTGGTTTTGAACCACATTCACTCATTTTTTTGATCCAGACACCTAGTTGCTTGTTAGCTGCCAATCTTGATCTTTTTCTTTTTTTTTTTAATGTTTTTATTTTTGAGACAGAGACAGAGCATGAGTGGGGGAGGGGCAGAGAGAGAGGGAGACACAGAATGTGAAGCAGGCTCCAGGCTCTGAGCTGTCAGCACAGAGCCCAACGCGGGGCTCGAACTCACAGACTGAGATCATGACCTGAGCTGAAGTCGGACGCTCAACCGACTGAGCCACCTAGGCGCCCCCCAACCTTGATCTTAAAGAAAGGAATATATCTGGATTGGCTAAAGGAATGGGAGGGCATTAAGATATAGAAGGGGCAGAATGAGAGAAGGCTGAAGAATAAGAACACCTAATACTTGTGAACCAAAAGACTCCACTGGATTGTTTCATGGAGAGGTGTAGGAGCAGGCAGTGGTATGGTGGACAGAAGGTCTGCGGACCTGGGTTTACATTTTATTTCACAGACAAGGCATAGCCACCTGAGATATTTGTGCAGGAGATTGATGCGTCTGACAAAGATCGTCCAGATTATGGGCATAAGATATACCGGAGTACTAATTTATGAGTGTACCACTTTGGAAAGGATTTTTTTCGCCCCTCAAAAATAGACTTAACACATAGATTGTACCTTTCTCATAGAAGACTGTATGAATTAATATTAGTATGAATGTCATCCTTTGTTTAAGGAAACTTAAGGACAGGGAAATTATATATCTCACATATATAAAATGAGCAAAAAAAAAAAATGTGAAATCAAATAGTAAACCCAGGTCACATTCTAACTTTATTTCCCATTCCTTCCTAATACATCATGATTCCTCTAAAACTTCAAGAGTAAAAACTACAGAACTGAAAAAACAAACTGCAAAACCAAGGAGGTGCCATTGATGATAATGGGAAAATAGAGAAGGGTTGCTGTAAGTTTCGTTTCTATCTCTTAAGTTTCATTTGTCGGTAGGATAAGCAAGAGGAGGCCTCCTAGAATTACTTGGAGGGATAAGAACTGGGAAAGGCAAGAGGAAAAGCTGCGGAGCTCATCCGTTTAGAGGTAAAAGGACAGAATCAAAGCCATGGAGTCCTCATCGATGCGATGGAGACAGTGACGTTACCCACCTCACAGAGTTGGTCTAAGGATTAATGTCCCCTGCTAGATGTGGTCTCGGCACTCAGTAAATGAGGCCGTTACTGTTAAATCAGTAGTAGCGTGGGTGGAAAGGAGACTGTTGAAAACTATCAAGAAGGTGAAATTGACAGGATAAGTAAATTTATTCGAATTAGCAGGCGGGGGAATTCTAGCATGGATAAATGGGTACATGGTGGTGCCGCTCATTGAGATTGGGTGGACCAGAGTAGGAACAGATCTGTTTGTGTTGGGGCAATGGCTGGGTAGAGGAAATGATTAGTTCTTTTGGAGTATGTCGAACCTGAACTTTTTTTTTTTCAACAATCTTCTGCATGGTTTAAGTCCACAAGTCTTACTTTTTTAAATGTTTATTTATTTCTGAGAGAGTGAGAGAGACAGAGTGCAAGTGGGGGAGGGGCAGAGAGAGAGAGAGAGGGACACAGAACCCGAAGCAGGCTCCAGGCTGTCAGCACAGAGCCCGACGTGGGGCTCAAACCCATGAACCACAAGATCATGACCTGAGCTGAAGTCGGACGCTTAACGGTCGGAGCCACCCCGGCGCCCCTGACCGGAGCTTTTGCCACCTATCTAGATAGAGATATGTAGTAGACATTTAGATTTGTAGGTCCAGGCACTGTCACATTTTAGCTGGGTAACTTTAAACAAGTGATTTAGCCTCTTCGGGCCTCAATTTAATCACCTATAAAAGGAGAATGATGTCTGTCTGTCTTAGGTTGATGTAAGAGTCTGGCATGGGTTGGGAAGAATACATTTTTAAAACGTGCGCAACGTGTCTTCATGCAAATTCCTTCTTTTCTCTCATCAGCGTTTCTCAGTGTCATTCAGGGATGTCTTCCACCACAGTCACCGGGAGTGCGTGTTTAAAGGGCACGTTCTTTACCTCCCTCATTCTCCCCACCTACTGAATCAGAATCTCTTGCAGGCTGGGACCTGGAAAATAACACACTTCGTGGAGTGGCTCTGAATACTAATATGTCCATCTTTGTAAAGCCTCTACCACAGCGACTTTCACAGGGTAGACACTTGATTTTTTTTTTTTTAATGATACAGTTCCAAATTTCCTTTCAGCTGCATCTCCTCTATTTCATAACAGACATCCGAAGTATGGTTATTCCAAACCAAATGCTTACTCCCGTACAAATTTACCACACTCTTTCGCACCTCAGTACCTTTGCTAGAACCATTTCCGATACTGGGAATGACCTGCTTCCCTTTCTCCCTGTTGAAATTTTATATATCCTTTCATTCTTAGCCTTTCTATTATCTCCTCTGTGATAATCCTTGTGAGAATAAGCTGCTAACTCTCTTCTCAGTATTTCTGTAATACTTTGTGCCTCTATTATAGCACTCAGTGCAGTCCACCTGTAGCATAATGAGTGCGTGTTTATCTGTTTCCCTCATTAACTGGTGAACTCTCAAATGGCAAGAACTATGCATTTTAGCAGAGTGCCTGTGAAGTGGGATCTCCATAAATATTTGCTGCATTGAATTTGTCATTATGGATATCATTAAGCAGTTTGTGGGGCGGGGCAGGGGTGGGGCGCCTAGGTGACTCGGTTGGTTAAGCATCTGACTTCAGCTCAGGTCGTCGAGGGTTCGAGCCCCATATCAGGCTCTGCGCTGGCAGCACAGAGCCTGCTTGGGATTCTCCCTCTCTGCCCCTCCCCTGCCTGTGCTCTCTCTGTCTCTCTCAAAATAAATAAATAAACTGAAAAAAGAAAGCCACGCCAATTAGCAGCCACCCAGGCAGAACTACAGTGAATGAGGAAACTACTCCAACTTTTAATTTTGAAAAATGTTTAACCTACCCAACAGCTGTATGAATGGCATAATAATTCCCCTACACCCTTCATCTAAATCCTCAACTTATTAACATTTACCATGTATTTTCTTCTCTCTAAACACACACTTCCCTTCCCTGCACCCCTGAATCACTTGAGAATAAATGTCAGATGTTGTATTTCAGCATTTCCTTCCTAAGAACACAAACATTCTCCTACGTAGCTACAATATCATTATCACAAATAAGATTGTTATCTTTGGTACAGTAATATTATCTAATATGCATTCTATCTTCAGATTTCCCTAAGGTCCCCAAAATATCCTTTTTTTTTTAATGTTTATTTATTTTTGAGAGACACAGAGACAGTATGAGCAGGGGAAGGGCAGAGAGAGAAGGAGACACAGAATGTGAAGCAGGCTCCAGGCTCTGAGCCATCAGCACAGAGCCCGATGTGGGGCTCAAACTCACAGACCGTGAGATCATGACCTGAGCCGAAGTCGGCCGCTCAACCAACTGAGCCACCCAGGCGCCCCCCAAAATATCCTTTTCTAATCTTTGTTGGTTTTGTGGTTTTATTTTTGTCTATACTACCGGCCATCGGTATAAAGTAGAACATAGTTCTCGGAGAATTGACCAGACTGGAGATTCTTGTGCTCAGGACAGTGCCGCCCAGGGAAAGGTGGATGAGCTGAGCTCCCCTAACCCTTCCTGCTGTTGCGTTTGTTTGCTTTTGCTTTTGTCTTCCCTTCCCCTTCCAAACCTGGTTGACAACATAAAGCCTATGTTGAGCTTCTTCTGTGTTGAACCTCTTCCCATTTTTTTTTAATTTCAAAAAATTGCAAACCTACAAAACAAATTTGAGAAAAAGAATGAGCATTTGTACACCATCACTCTACACTCACCAGTTGTTAACACTCTGCCACGTTGACTTTGTCTTTTATGGCACACATACTACCCCTCTCCTTTTCTCTCTCCCTCTTTCACTAATTCCTTTAAGTTTATTTATTTATTTTGGGAGAGAGAGAGCACGAACAGGGGAGGGATAAAGAGAGAATCCCCAGCAGGCTCTGCCCTCCATGCTGAGCCAACACAGTGCTTGATTTCATGACTGTGAGATCCTGACCCGTGCCAAAATCAAGAGTAGGATGCTTAACCGACTGAGTCACCCAGGAGCCACCCCCTTCAATAATTATTTTTGCTGAATTATTTGAAACTGAGTTACTGACACTGTGACGCTTGATAGTTTGCACGAGCCCTAAATACTGCAGAGTGTATCTACTAAAACGAAGCCATTCTGCCATACAGAATCACAGGAGTATACTCAAAAACCTCAGCACTGATATAATATTGCAGAATATCAACTCCACAAACTGTAACAATGGTTCCAATTAAATAATGTCTTTTTTAGTTGGCTTTCCTCGCCAATCCAAGGTCCGATCAAGGGTCGGCCATGCATCCATTATGTTGTCCTATTTCTTTTTCGTTGTTGTTGTCGTCCTGTTTCTTTAGTCTACTAATTGAAAATCAGTTCCTCCCCGTTTTTTCACTTTTACGACACATATTTTTGAAGTGTCCAGGCCAGTTGTTTTGTAGAATAGTCTACAATTTCAATTTATCTGATTTTTTTCTATCGTGATTAGATCCAAGTTAATCATTTTTGGTATGAATGCTTCTGATACGTGGTTATGTCTTACGTGCATCATGTCTGGAGGCACATAAAGTCAGTTTGCTCAGTTATTGGTGAGGTTATGTTTGATCGGTAGGGCGCCTCGCTGGCTCAGTCGTTAAGCATCTGACTTCAGCTAAGGTCATGATCTCGTGGTTCATGAGATCAAGTCCCACATCAGGTTAGCCTGAGCCCTGCTTTGGGTGAGCACAAGCCCTGCTTCAGGTGAGCCCCACTTCTCTCTCTCTCTCTCTCTCTCTCTCTCTCTACCCCTCATTCACTTGCATTCTCTCTCTCAAAAAAAAAAAAAGGCATTAAAAAAGCTGGTGGTAAAGGTACATTTTTCCGTTTGTAATCAGTAAGTAATCTGTAAAGTAATAATTTGAAACTTTGTAATGTCTTGTTCACACACCCAGCAACCTTTTCATCGAGTGGTTTTAGCATTAACTGCTGATCCTTGCCTCAATTTATTACTAAATTAGTGGTTGCAAAATGATGGGGTTTCTGTCATTCCTTCTACATTCATTGGCTGGATTCTTCTGTAATGTCGCTTTTCTTCTGCCACTCTCGCCATTTTTAGTATCACTATGAGCTCATGATTTCTTTTTATATTTATTGTGTGCTATGTTCTAAACGTGTGTGCTCCCCAAAAATTCATATGTCAAAATCCTAATACCTAAAGATGATGGTGTTAGGAGTTGGGGTCTCTGGGTGCTCGAAGGTGTAGCTGTCATGAATTGCATTAGTGCCTGAGAAAAGAGGCACTACTACAGAAATATCCTTTCCACCACATGAGAATAAAGACGGCATTGACTACAAACCAGGAAGAGGGCCTTCACCAAAACTCAACCAACCGTTCTGGTGCCGCAATCTTAGATTTCTAGCCTCCAGAACTGTGAGAAATGCTTTCCTATTGTTTACAAGCTACCCACTTTGTGGCTTTTTGTTATAGCAGCTTGAACAGAATGATGTTTTAATCCACTGCCATTGGTAATATTTTTGAGGTTTAAATTGTCCCAAATTTGGCCAGTGTTTTGACATGTTCCCATCAGTTTTTTTCCATTGCCTTGTGTTCTGGCATAGCAAGATATATTACCCCTTGATTCAGCCATTTCTTCAAAGAGCCATGGTTCCTTTTAGTGAAGAATGGGATCTAGAAATCAAGAGCTGAATGTTAGGTGTGCTCATTGTTACTGAGATGTCACTACATCTGTGCCTTTCAGTATATAGAGCCAGAAAATGTGTGTGTGTGTGTGTGTGTGTGTGTGCGTGTGTGTGTGTAATGAATTCATAATAATACCTCCATTTAATCCAATACCTCAATATTCTTTCTCTTATTCTCCCATTCTATATCTGTGCCTTCCTTCTCCTGTAGAGAAACCTAATTCCCCAAACCATCAATATAATTACATATTTGCTGTATTTTTCTATACACACAAAACAGTTTTGAAATCACTACACCAATACTACAACCAACATCAAAATCACAAAATAAAATTCTAGATCTTTATAGGTATTTTTGTACTTGGAACACATCCCATTAGGTGTACAATCAGAACACTGTTAAAAACTTCATTTATCTTTTCTTTTTTGTTGTATCATCAATTTCATACAATTGAGTTCATTTGTTTCTGTTGGCATACTATTTTAAGCGTCTCCCTACTTCTTATCTTTGCTGACTTATTTTTTTTGAATATATAAAACATTTACATGGCTTAGAAGTCAAAACAATTTAACAAGGTACACTTAGAAAAGTCTCACTTCTTTCCCTATCTTTTCCTTCCCATACCTACTTCACTCCAATAGGTCAGTGACTATTTTTATTAGTTTATAGTTCATCTTTTCTGTATTTTTTTTAAATAAGCAAATATACATATACATCCCCCACATACATACATACATCTTTCTTCTCATAACTCTCTTCTTACACAAAAGGTAGTATACTTTGCTCTTTTTTTCTTTTTCATTTAACAATATATACTGAAAATCCAGATATCAGTTCATAGAGATATTCTTTTTTCTTTTATACAGCTATACAGTAATCCACTATGTGAATGTGATACTGTTTATTCAATTTATCCTATGGATGGGCACTTAGATTGCTTTCAATATTTTGCTATTATATATGGTGCTACAATGAAAACCTTGTATGTGGATATAGTTTTTTGTATCATTAGAGGTATGTCTTCAGGGTAAAGGCTTAGAACTAGGATTGCTGGTTAAAGTATAAATGTATATGTAGACTTGTTAGATATTGCCAAATTCCCCTTTATAGAGTTTGTACTATATATTAGTATTACCAACAATTTATGAGAAGGCCACTTTTGAGATGTAGAAATGATTAAAATTGTTAGTAAAAATGAGAAGCATGTCCTATTGCTTTCTTTATTCAAGTCAAAGTTAAAAAAACAGAAGATAGAATCTACCAAGAATGAAAGAAAGGACTCTGGTGATTTTTTGGAGTCTTTCAGAACCCTCTTTTGAAGCTCAAACAAATTAATCTAGCGTCCAAAAATGAATTTAGCATGTACTATAATAATTCAACATTTTAAAATATATAGGGATTGCTTACAGGGTGCTAAGTATTGTCTCAAAGCCTGACTGACAGATAAATCACCTGTCTCCTCCTTCAAGGAGATGGTGGCATTAGGCAAAGAAGACATTGTAATAAGTGTTATAGTATATGAACCAAAAGAGTTACAATGGGACAGAAAGGAAGGAGCAGGTAAAACTGCCTGAGTATTCACAGGTGTGACCTTTGACCTGATTTTTGAAGGGGATGTTTCCCAGGTAAACGAGGGAACTACCAGGAAAAGTATGTGCACAGGCATAGAAGGGTGGGGAAATGCTAGAGTAGAATCATGGGGGGCCGCCTGGGTGGCTCAGTTGGTTTAGTGACCGACTTCTGCTCAGGTCATGATCTCATGGTTCATGGGTTCGAGCTCTACGTTAGGCTCTGTGCTGACAGCTTGGGGCCTTGCGCCTGCTTCGGATTCTTTGTCTCCCTCTCCCTCTCTGCCCCTCCCCTGCTCGTGCTCTGTCTCTCTCTCAAAATAAATAAACATTGGGGCACCTGGGTGGCTCAGTTGGTTAAGCGGCCGACTTCAGCTCAGGTCATGATCTCAGTCTGTGAGTTCGAGCCCTGCATCGGGCTCTGTGCTGATGGCTCAGAGCCTGGAGCCTGCTTCAGATTCTGTGTCTCCCTCTCTCTCTGCCCTTACCCGGCTCATACTCTGTCTCTATGTCTCTCAAAAATAAATAAACATTAAAAAATTTTTTAAATAAAAAAAATATAATAAAATAAATAAACATTAAAAAAAATGAAAAAAAATTATGGGAAGAGCTCCTCAATTGGTCACCAGTGTCTATAAATATTTATTTTCATAGCAGACTCTATTATGTGATAGTTGGGGCTAGATGGACACGTAAGGCCCTCCAAGCCATAGACGCTATCACTTTGAGACTAATATGGTACATATTAAAAATAATATGAATCTTATTTGTGGATTAAATTTTAAAGTCAGCACCTGAGATGAAAACTGCTTAGAGTCAAATCCCTTCTAGAAGATCCCCTTACTGTTAGAACATACAAGTTATCTTCCATACGGGACTCAAGAAAGCAGTTCCTTTGCATTTAGGGTCCATGTTGGATGAAAAATGCATATTGTAGGTTTAAACACTAGAAACACTCAGTGAGACCAAAGGTTCACACTGGAAGTGGCAACTGTGAAATTGAGATGGAAGGAGTAACAGATGCATGACTGCTATCTCCTGTTAAATCCATGGCATATGCCATTTGACTACAATGGCTGAATTACCATCACCGTTTAAATAGTTCTTTCTCCCTTTTTCTAAAAACAAATAGTTGAGGGGTGCCTGGGGTGGTTCATTTGGTTAAGCGTCTGACTCTGGATTTTAGTTCATAATTTCATGGTTTTTGAGATCGAGCCCCATGCTAGGCTCTGCACTGAAAGTGTGGAGCCTGCTTGGGATTCTCTCTCTCTCTCTCTCTCTCTCTCTCTCTCTCTCTCTCTGCCCCTCCCCCGCTCATGCTCTTTCTCTCTCTCTCTAAATAAGTAAACATCTAAAAATTAAACAAACAATCTATTTGAATTTCCATAAGGTAAACGTCTCTATGGTTCCCTTGTGTATATTCTACATATAAGACATAGTCTCCTGGAGTCTAGGGTAGTTAACTCCCTAATACCTATTCTACCAAATGATTCATCTAACTGGTCATGGTTTAGTTTAGGAATGGGTCTGTGGGTCAGTTAGGTTAAAGACAAAGCTGCTGTGTATATTAGAAATCCCAGAATCCAGTGACTTAAAAAAGACAGAAATATATTTTTCGCTCTCATATTAGTATGGCCCACCTAAGTTGGGGGTCAGGGAGGACAGCTCTGGGGGTACTGCCAGGGGCCCATGTTTTTTTTTCTCTGTGTTGCTCTACCATCTTCTAGAGCATTTGAATGTTGGAGTTCTAACTTGAAAGGAAGGTGAAAGAAAAGCTCACACCTAATGTTTAAGGCCTAAACCTAGATGTTAGTAGCAATGCTGTTCTCTCAGTATCATTTCTTCTGCTCATATTCCATTGAATTTTATATTGGTGACGGCACAGTCACATCACCATACCTAGCTGTAAGGGAAACCAGGAAATGGAGTCTCTAGCCGGGCAGCCCTGTGTCCCAGAAAAGAGGTGGCAGGATTTTGAAAAAACCCGCAGTCTGCCAGGAAGAGATGTGCGGGCAAGTCTGCTAAGGGGCTTTGGGAAGATATTTCCACTCTTCTAAATTAACAAAGAAGCATAGTACTAGGCCACCTATCTGTTTTTAATATTCTGATAATTTTATTTGTATAAAATCTGTTGCCTTTGCAATTCCATGTATTTTATATTGTGCATTTAAACCTTTTCTTTTGAGGGGTGCCTGGGTGGCTCCGTTGGTTGAGCGGCCGACTTCGGCTCAGGTCATGATCTTGCGGTCTGTGAGTTCGAGCCCCGCATTGGGCTCTATGCTGACAGCTCAGAGCCTGGAGCCTGCTTCAGATTCGGTGTCTCCCTCTCTCTCTGCCCCTCCCCCACTCATGCTCTGTCTCTCTCTGTCTCAAAAATAAAGAAACATTAAAAAATTTTTTTAAACCTTTTCTTTTGAGAGCGGGGCTCTAGGCTCTGCCGTATTGCCAGATACATATTGCCAGATATTTGTATTGTCACCAAAACCAAAAACAAAACACAAATACACCTCTGCCCTGTCGAGACAGGAAGACCATTTAAGAGGCTCTTAATTCAGGCAAATGAGAAGAAGAATGTGAGTCAGGCAGTGTCGGCAGGGGACGGACTGCAGAGATCCTTTAACCCTCACTCGCAGAATCTGCTTTTATCAGCAGCGCAGCCAGATAATGGCATTGCTACTCACCATTTCTTTCAGCAGAAGGAAATGCTTCCTTGAAAGCGTAATTTAGGAATGTTTTCTTTTAACTTTATCATAAAGTAAGAGGAAATGTCCCAGCCATATAAGATGCCGCTCTGTTGTTCAGCCAGTAGCATGGATATTATTATTAGCTGGACATTTTCCCACAATTAATAGGTTTCCCCCAAGAAAAAACAATAAGCTTTACAACCTCATGTGGGGTGACGGAAAGCCTCTTGAAGAGGAACAGAATCAGACACTCACGCAGGAAGAGAGCCTTGTGGTTTGCCCCAAGGGATTGGCAGAAGCGGAGGAGCCGCTGGTGGCAGGTGGAGGACACCTCAATAACAGACTGGTGCTCCAATCACCGGCCTCTGCACAGGGCTGTGAGTAACCCCCCGCCAGTGCCGGGGTCCACGGGCTGTTGCAGAGTTCTCTCTCACTGCTCGTACGTGACACCCTGGGCCTGCAGTATCGCACACAGCAGCCACATTTGTCACGTGAGTTCCATTGATCCGGCAGCTCTGATGGGTTGCGGCTGTCTTCTGTCTCTGAATCTCCCAAGGATTACGGTTTTGCACTCTTACTGACCTTTCACTGGATTTTGAGCAGTGGCCTTGTTTCTAGAATGTGAGCTCTTAGAGTCTGGGGATCATGATGCTCCCCAAAGTAGATGCAGTTCTTTGTTAGCTGAAGCCATCTTTCAATAGCTCAGTTAAGTGCGCTTGCTTAAGGAAGGTGAAGCCCCCCCAACCCCGATTTGTAATTCTATTAAATATTCACCTTGGTCATAGCCCCAGAAAATTATTTTAAGCCCTGTATGGCATAACTACAGTGCGGGGTGGTTCTAGGATTGATCAGAGCCATGCGACTAAAAAGACATATAATCTAATCCTCTTACATTTCTGTAAGAACTGATTATTGCGGGGCGCCCGGGTGGCTCAGTCGGTTGAGCGGCCGACTTCAGCTCAGGTCGTGATCTCTTAGTTCATGAGTTTGAGCCCCGCATCGGGCTCTCTGCTGACGGCTCAGAGCCTGTAGCCTGCTTCGATTCTGTGTCTCCCTCTTTCTCTCTCTGCCCTTCCCCTGCTCATGCTCTGTCTCTATGTCTCTCAAAAATAAATAAACATTAAAAAATATTTAAAAAAATAACTATTATAATCAAGTGGGAAAAAAAATCCCCTTTTTTATTTTGCCTTTTAAAAATTTATGAATCTAAATAACTTTTATAGAAAAAGAATCTACTCTCCCCCAATCTCCTCTGATCTTTGTGGAGAAGCAGTAAAGCTGGAGGCAGAGGGACTGTTTGGAGCTACCCGGGCCCTGGGTCTGCATCCTCGCCCCAGATGAGGAGTGGACCCTCACTGCCGATCAGTTTGGCTCCCTCTTTGACATGCAGGTGTTTCAACTCAGAACACTTGTCATAGTCCCTTAAATATAAACTCGTACAGTCTTGAGTGTCAGCTCCTTAGGAAGATGCTGATGATGTAAGTCTGGATATAAAAGTGCATTAGTGAGAGAGACTGGCGTTGTTATCAGCTCTGGCACATTCACTGACTGGGCGAAGATTGTCAGCAGCACTTGCACACCCCATAAGGAATCAAGAGCCATGGAGAAAACCAGCAAAGATAATACTGCATCCGGTTCCACTTGGTGTGGCCACCTGGCATCTGTTGAGTTGGGTTTCCTTGGCTACCTAAATGAGGAAGCAGTGAGGTGTATGTGTGCCTGTATGTGGTCTCTTCCTGCTAATCGATAACCTGCCTAGACTACTACACTTAAAAAAAAAAATTATGGGGCACCTGGGTGGCTCAGTCGGTTAAGTGGCTGGCTTCGGCTCAGGTCACGAGCTCATGGCTCCTGGGTTCCAGCCCCACATCGGGCTCTGTGCTGATGGCTCGGAGCCTGGAGCCTGCTTCGGATTCTGTGTCTTCCTCTCATTCTGCCCCTCTCCTTCTCACTCTCTGTGTCTCCTTCACACAAATAAACAATTAAAAAAAATTTTTTTAAGAAAAGAAAATATACATATTCTGCAGTTGTTACATGAAGTAGCCTATAAATGCCTAATAGGACAGGTTGATAGTGTTGTCTAAATCTTCCACTTCCTTCATGACTTTTTGTCTATCTGTTCTATAATTACTGAGAGAGAGTTGTTAAATTTTCAAACTATGGTGGTGGTGTCTGTTTCTCCTCTTAGTTCTGTTATTTTTGTCTTCTATTGTGTAGCTCTTTTACTAAGTATACAGATTTGGAGCTGTTATATTTTTGTTGATGAATTGGCCTTTTAGGCATCATAACAGGACACGGTTTATCTGTCGTAATGCTTCTTGATATTAATATAACCACACCACCTTTCTTACTGTGTGTTTTATGTGTTTTTTCATCCTTCTACTTTCAACCTGTATTCTTTTATTTCAAGTGCATACTTTGTAAGTAGTGTAGAGTTGGATATTGCTTTTTAATCTAGACAATCTTTGCCTTAAACTCTTTTAGTCCACTTAATGTTATTATTGATATAGCCATGTGGTTTTTTTTTATTTTTTTATTTTCTACTTTTTATGTTTGTTTATTTTTGAGAGAGACAGAGCACGAGCAGGGGAGAGGCAGAGAGAGAGAAAGAGGCACAGAATCCGAAGCAGGCTCCAGGCTCTGAGCTGTCAACACAGAGCCCGACGTGGGGCAGCCACCCAGGCGCCCCAGTATAGCTATGTTTAAGTGTTCCAGTTGTCATTTGTTTTCTGTTTGACCTCATGTTTTCCGTTCCTTCCCTTTTGGGGCGTTAATCAACTATTTTTTAAATATTCCATTCTGGGCGTGCATGGGTGGCAAAGTTGGCTAAGCATCCAACTTTGGCTCAGGTCATGATCTCATGATTCATGGGTTCAAGCCCCGCATCGGGCTCTGTGCTGACAGCTTAGAGCCTGGAGCCTGCTTCGGATTCTGTGTCTCCCTCTCTCTCTGCCCCTCCTGCGCTTGCACTCTTTCTCTCTCAAAATGAATAAACGTTAAAAAAATTTAAATATTCCATTTGTCTCTTCTGTGATCTTTTAGCTGCTGTGTGTGTGAGAGAGAGACAGCAACAGAAAGAGAGAGATTGGTCTGGAGAAGATGCAGGTTCACACTTAAACTAATAAATATTCTACCTGCAATGAGCTAGGCACTGGGCTAACCACAACTCTGTGTGGTCATTAGGTTTATCTCTTTCAAACTTCAAGACAGTTGCTCCTCGGGTTATGGTATTCCAACAAAGTGCATTCAACTGAAAGTTAAACATGTTTCAGTTCAAATCCCAGCTCCACCACCTAACACTCGTGTCATCTTGGCCAATGTGTATGTATTTTGTGAGCTTCAGTTTCCTTATCTATAAAATGAGAATGGATGTTTCAGTGCTACTTTATAGGATGACTACATAGGTCACGTGAAATAATTTCTCTAGATGTGTTATGAAAACTGGGACTACAAACATCTAGGACATTATTTCAGGATTTAATGAAAAGACTGATTTGCTCTCTTCCGACCTTTAACAAATATATGTCAATTTCAATCCTATCTCCTCTGTCATCTTTCTAAACTGAAAAACCTGTCTTTCTTTGCTACATCTGTTGTCTTGATATTTTTGGCAGGTCTTTCCTTATGCCATCTCTAACTATGATCAGGTGCCCCTTCCACAGCCACTGCATCAAGGCACACTTCCTTCTGCTCTTACTTCAAGACCCAGTTGACACAGGATGTCATTTATGACAGCTTCCACTCATATTTATTCCTTCTGATATCCTCTCAGCTCCGTGGATCTCATCCTGTTGTAACTGTTTCCACACATTCGCCAACTTGGCCTGACTCAAACTCCTCCAGTGACTCTTCGGTTCATCTCGGTATCTCCAATGTCAAGTATAGAGCCCGGTGCAGAGTGAAGTGCTCAGTACATACCTGTTGGCTGAATTAAAGGACAGAGATAGACAGCTCAGGGAAGGACGGCTTTTGTCTCTGGTCTTCAGTGCTGAGAGCGTCATCCCTGTGAAGATACAGAATATGTGAAGCCCATTAATCATGCTGGTATTTATCAAACTCCCAGCGTCCCGTTCGCTGAAGTGGAAGCAGTCCAAGAGCCACCATCCTTTAATGTTGGACTGACGTCATCAAACATCTTACCCTAAATATCCCTGGGGAAATCTGGGAAGACTTTATGCGGTGACAGGCTTTAAAGCATCAATAGGAGTTTTCCTTAAATGGGAAAGGAGCTCAGAAAAAGGTAACTTCTCTTGAAATCTTCCCACATCCCAATTCAGCAAGTGTGCAAGTGCTTTCTTCTCCTACCCCATCTCTTTCCTCTTTCTCTTCTGTTTCACTCCAGTTATATTGAAGGACCTTTAGTTCTCCAGGTTTTTCTTTCCTCCGGGCCTTTGAACATGCTACTCCCGCTACTTGGAATGCGTTGGTCCACCAATTTCCTTTAACCTGGCGAATTCTCGTGTGTCCTGTAGGTCTCAGCTTACATGTTACCTCCTCTGGGATACCTTCACTGGCCACTTGTCCTGACTCCCCAAGTCTGAATTAGGTGCTCTCTCTGTTCTCACAACGCCCTGAACTAACTTCCTTTAGCGCTGGTCAAAGTATTGAAATTTCTTTTTAGTCTTCTATATTTTTCACTAGACTTAGCATTCCTTACGGCATTGAATCTTCTGTTATCCCAGGGCCCTGAACGATGCTTGGCACAGAATAAACCTCAGTAAACATTTTCTCAATGAATAAATGGGTGAATGAATGAATCCCACAAGAATGCTAGTTGCAAAGAAAGCTTAAAAGAACAGGCAGCTGGTATACTCTCTCTTTCCATACCCAGCATTCTCCTGGTGTGCAGCCTGCAGATGTGGAAGAAGTTGTCAAGAAGGGTGTGCAGACTCTCGTGATTGGCCGAGGAATGAGTGAGGCCTTGAAGGTAGGTATCGGTGAGCACGGCATTCCTGAGGACAACTGATGACCTCTTGGACCATTACCGTAGAGATTTGTCCTTCTTGGGGGGCCTGGGTGGCTCAGTCAGTTGAGTGTCCCACTTCAGCTCAGGTCATGATCTCAGTCCATGGGTTCGAGCCCTGCATCGGGCTCTGTGCTGATAGCTCAGAGCCTAGAGCCTGCTTCAGGTTCTGTGTCTCCCTCTCTCTCTGCCCTTGCCCAGCTTGTGCTCTTTCTCTCTCTCTCTAAAATAAACGTTAAAAAAAAATTTTTTTTTTTTTAAGAAGGAAGTATGTCCTTCTTGGGAGCTCATCTCAATATATCATGCACCCTCATTTTGCTGAGTCAGGGGTGGCCCAGGGTAAAACAACGGATGCTAGTACTCTTCCTCAGTTAGGACTCTCCGGTCTCTACCTAAGCCTAGGCCTGTGCTGTTTCAACTACTTCTCAGAAGTTCTTCACTCCTGGAATCCTCAAGTTCTACGGCTATCAATATTTGGGTTTTAGCTTGTCATAGTGCTTCACTTTTTTTTATTACATAACATTTTTATACTTTCTATTCTTTCCTTGAACACAATCAAGTTATGCGTTTTTCCCCTTTCAGAAAAAAAAATACTTATTTTTATCGTACTTACAGAAATAATACGTGCTTATTGCAAAACAGTAGATGCAGAAATACTGAAGCAGAAAAGTGAGAGCTCCCAGCCCCGTGTGCACGAGACGTGCACTGCTCCGGTTCTCTAGGAAGCTGCAAATACATACTCTTGCCCATACAGACGTACGTGGACACACTTAGTCATTTTTACATACACAGTGATTTTACATAAATCACATGGTACATTGTTTTCTGTAACTTCCTGCTGACATGGTTACCAAGCGAACAGCCTTTCACAGAAGGATATGGAGATCCACCCCGTTCTTTATACACATGTCCTAAACTCCAGTTCCCTACAGATAAAGCTGCCCGGTACTTATTTGCATTTTTTTCTTAACCTAGTTTTTTTCCCCGTGAAAATAATTCCTTTCTATAAGGTTACTGTTATTATAAAGTTGTTCGAACATAGAAAAAATATCGGGTGCTTAAAAAATATTTCAGAACTCTTTCTGAGGCAGAATCTAATTAAAATCTACTTAAAATAATACTCAGCACAAGCCAGTTAAGAAAATATCCAATAAATAGTTGCCACTATTGAGAATCTTGTATATAAATTAATTTACAAACATTTATTCGGTGCCTTCTATGGGTCAGACACTATCCTAGGCACCGGAGACATGAAGAAAAAGAGACAAACAAGGTTCATGTCTCTCTTGGAAAATGAAAGGGTAGACGATTTCAGATCGTAACAAATGTTGTGAAGAAAATGGTGATTTCTGAGGAGGCAGGAGAGGCCTTTCTGAGGAGACATTTGAGCTGCAGTGTCCATACATTAGTTAACTTCATTGTCACACCACCCCGTGATGTTAGTGTTATTATCCCGATTTTATAAGGGAGGAAACTGGGGTTGAGAAACATTAAATAGCTGGCCTACAGCCTCTTGGTGGGTACATGGCGAAGTTAGACTTAGACTCCGGCTGGACTGACCCAGACATTCAACGTTGACGTGCTAGACATTTTACATACCGTAGCTGTTTTCATGCCAGCCCTGTGAACTAGGTATTATTATCCTCTTTACGGACATGGAAACCAAAGGTCAGAGGACCGAATTCATTCCCCAAGGTCACACTGCTAGTAACACTTAAATCCAGACTCTTTCCATTTTCACTTCACCTGAGCTTTGTGCATGCATGCTACCTCTGTCCACTTCTTAGAAGCCTTACTGACTCCTTGGGGGCTCCCTGGTAAATGCTGGGTGACAGTTGCCATTGTCCAATTCTGTAGAGAGCACTTGCCTCATGGCAGGAAAGGAAACCCTCGAGGGCCTTTCCCTGGACTCACTCCTGTTTCTCTCTCTTCCCAGGTGCCTCCATCAACTGTGGAGTACCTCGAGAAGCAAGGCATCGATGTGCGGGTCCTCCAGACAGAGCAGGCAGTGAAGGAGTATAATGCCTTGGCTGCCCGAGGAATCAGGGTGGGAGGGGTCTTCCATTCCACGTGCTGATGGAGTCTTAAGGAGAATAAATCACTAAGCCACGATGCCTGTGACTATCACTCTTAGCGCTCTCGCCGACCTCCCCACGCATTTTTCAACAGCTGTTTGTGCCAGGTGCTGGGCTAGGGTTTGGGATGCATGGATGACTAAGGCAAGGTCCCATTCTGGGGGGGAACTGAAAATCAGGAAGAAGACAGATCTTTACCAAAGTTTAATAATGAACAGTAAATCCAAGGCCAGAAATATGAGAAAATAAAGGCAAAAATAAAGCCTTCTGCATTGGAGGCCAAAGAAAAGTTTCAGTGCATTAAAATTACATTACAGTGTGTACTTTGGAATGTTTAACCATTAATTCAACCGGTTTTTATTGAGTACTTTATATGTCAGGCACTGCTATAGGCTCTAGAGCAATAAAAGTCTTATCCTCACAAAGCTTATATTCTAGTGGGGAAAATAAACAATAAATTCTGATAAAGAAGATGTGGCACATATATACAATGGAATACTACGTGGCAATGAGGAAGAATGAAGTTTGGCCATGTGTAGCAACACGGATGGACCTGGAAGGTATTATGCTAAATGAAATAAGTCAGTCAGAGAAAGACAGACACCATATGTTTCCACGCATAGGTGGATTTTGAGAGACTTAGCAGAACACCATGGGGGAGGGGAAGAGGGGAAAGAAAAAAAGACACAGTGAGAGACGGAGACAAAACATAAGAGACTCGCAAAGACTAAGAACAAACTGAGGGGTGAGGGAGGTGTGGGAGCGGGGGAGAGTGGGTGACGGGCACAGAGGAGGGCACTTGTTGGGATGAGCACTGGGTGTTGTATGGAAACCAAGTTGACAATAAATTATTAAAAAAATAAATTCCATAATGTAAGTAGAACCTGTTATGAAGAAAAATAAAGCAGGATAAGAAGATGAAGAGTAGTGAAGGCTATTTCAGATATGTGGTCAGGAAAAGTCTCCTTATGCAGATGAGGTAGGAGCAGAACCCTAAATGAAGCAAAACAACGTTTCCGTAACAGTAAGAGGGGTGATGGCCTGACACTAGGGGTCTAGGCAAGCTGAAATGATGGGGCTGGACTAGACCACCGTGGATCATCTTTGTTCTGTTAAATACCACGTGTCCTTTGTGAAGCCTTAGAAGAGACTGATGAACTATAATAATCACCATCACATTAGTTTTCGTTCCTCCCCCTCTTTAAAGAGTTAGGCTTGACTTTCGACTGTGGCTTTCTGCCACTCACTGGTTGGGCATTTATTTAAACTCTTAGAGTTTCACTGTTCTCATCTGTCAGGTAGGGGTAATAATTAGTACCTGGGGTGATTTTGTAGGTATTAAATGGGGTGACACATACCATGTCTTAGCATGCTGCTTGGCATGTAGTAAAGACTCAATAAATTGAAGCCATTGTTGTTATTGCATTTTGATTAATAGGTCTGCTATGTGAAGTCGACTAGTTTCTTTTTATGGTTCGTAACATAGCAGCTTATTTAATAGATCTGTACAATGTTGAAGCCCAAAGAAACTACCTACTCTCTCATTTATTTATTCTCTTTCCTGCCCATTTACTAAGTCTCTTACTGTCTTTCATATGACCAGTTATTGCTGGAGCCTGGGGGTAGAGGAATGGAGATTTTCTAATTCTTGCCCTCAGGAGTTATGTGGGAGAGACAAATCTACCCACAATAATGTTACAGTGTGATAATGTTATAATAGTTACAAGGTCTAATGATGGCGTAAAGGATGGCCCAATCCTACCAGGACTGAAGGGAATGTAGGGAAGACCTCACTAAGAACAGGACACAAGCTGAGTCTTAAAGAGCAAGGTGTTCATTTATTCACCAAACACACCATTTGGCAAATTTTAATTAAACATTTACTAGGTCAAGTATCTATCACAGCCATAATTAAATAAAATGTGATCTCGTCACCTTCTTGGCCCAGTTGGGTATCTGTCTAGGCAGCCAATCCATAGACTGAAGAGCAACTTAAGATGGGGCTTGGCAAGAAAAGGTTAGCGAAGACTACTGGAGTGGAAAGTGAAGAGATCTCTCAAGTTTACCCAGCAAGGAAGTGGCCGAGCAAGGATTAGACCCCAATGCTGTGCCTTGATCTCTACCATACCCCACCTTAAAAGGCCCATGGGAGTGGGGCGCCGCACTGGCTCAGTCAGTAGAGCATGAAGCTCTTGATCTCAGGGCCACGAGTTGCCCCACGCTGTGTTAGAGCTTACTTAAAGAGGTGGGGAGGGGTGTGGGAATGAGATCCTCACAGACCTGACTTAGCCTGGAGGTCCGAGAAAGTCCGCTCAGTGCCCTTTCTGCAACCAGCAATTTGACAGATACAGGATCTTTCTTAGGTCTCAGTTCACTCAGCTCAAAAAGTCAGGCACCTATTTAGCCAGACGGTGTTTGATAAAGTTCAGACTGTTTCTCTATTGATGCAATCTTTTTTTTTTTTTTTAATGAAATGTAAAGTGAGACATCTCTAGTGGGTGTTGAATTAGGTGTGGGTGTAATCAGTGTTTCTGAGTTGTCTCCACATTACAGAGAACTTAGTATAAACTTCTTGGAGACAGAAGTATCTGGCAGTGACATTATTAAGCTTTGTATAGCACCTGCTAATAAACAGCTCCTATTTCTGAATCTGTTCTCCATGGTCATTGCTGGAAATGTGCAGAACCTGGAGAGAAGCTATTTTTCCACATGACACTACACTTGGTCCCATGTCTTAATCATTAAGCCCTTTGGATTTGATTTGTAAGCAGCACAGCCCTCCCTCTGCCCACACGTAATTTCTTCTAGCTTGAGTGGTTCCTAAGACGAGAAGTCTGCCAAGTGCTTTCTGTGTACCCTATAATTCTGTTTGCAGAAGTCAATCATGCCAAAGCCGAATATAAAGTCCTTTCCGAAACATGAATCCCAGGGCTGGCTTTTGCAGGCATGCCATGGTACTGTACTGCTAAGTTTGCTGTGGAATCATATTCATTCTTCCCCTGCCTGGTACGTGCCAGTAGCTGTGCTGGGGATGCAAGACATTCTCACTGTGCAGCGACGCACAGAGTAGCTGGAAGAAACAGACATGTAAATACAGAGGGATGGTTCTAACGTTGCAAATTGGCATAAAATCTACCTAGACACCTGTTTTGTCGCAGAGTCATTTTAACATTTATCATTTTTAAGTGGTATTTTTTTTTACACGAAAATGCAGATTTCTGGCTTTTCTGGAAGAACTGGAAGATCTTATGCCACCAGACCCACACTTATAAACCACTGAGAACTGAATGACAACAGTCTTTTGACAGAAGCTATGCTCTCTCTGACTGAAGAGAACTGAAGTCTATTATCTTCCTCCAGGCTGAATGACTCCTTTTCCCCTGCCTACCTTCTTCAGAGGTTTCCATTTGTGAACCGGCGATACTTAATACGCTTAAGGAACGTATAGAAGGTTGTCGGAACACAGAAGCAATGCACCAAGCCCACAGAAGACGCAAGATAGGTTCCAGAATGAGGCTCAGTTCTGGAGAATGAGAAGGAACCATAAGAGACAATTTAAGGAATATATCCGGGGCTCAGCAGGTCCAAAGGTCTGAGACGAGAGAGCATGACGAATGTTGGCAACAACTACTGGCATTCTCTACAGCCAGAGAAGCACAAGAATGTGTGGCACAGGCAGTATGAGGCTGGAGGGCAGGGGAGGGGCATGGAGAGCCTTCCGGGGTAGGACTTCAGACTTTATCCTGGGACCAGAAGTGGGCCACTTCAGAGGAACTTAAGCAGGGGGATGGCATGAGCGGATCTGGGTTTCAGGAAGATCACTCTGGTAGCTGTGTGAAGAATACACTAAAGGGGCAAGGTTGGGGCAAGATCTTTACGAAGCTAATGCCCCATTTTAGGCGAGATGATGGTGGCCTGCTCTAGGATACAAACTGAGTATGAGAGGAGGACTGAGTCAAGAAACATTTAAGCAGAATCTAAAGGACTCGATGGCTGTGTTTAGATGAGGGGTGAGGAGGAAGGCCAGTGTGACACCCAGGGTTCTGGCTTTCACTGCTGGGGGCGAGGGAGACCACTTACAAAGCACAACGCACCCATTGTGGAAACCATATTCACTAAGAATCAGGAGGCCTGGGCTCCAGCCGTGGCTTCACCGTGAATTCAGTCTCTCTGGGCTCCTACACTCCCTTCTAAAAGGAAGGCGCCACACCAGAGTGATCTTTATACTCCCTTTTAGGTTTTTGTAATGTAAGGACATTTTTTCACTTCAGTCAGCGTGGAAACAGATGCAGAAAAATCAAGATTCTCATATTCCACAGAACCTGATAATTCAGGGTAAAAGGAATTTAAAAGTTGGGCCCAATCTCTCGTACGATACTTGAATTCCTTTGCAATAAACTTGTTAGGAGCTTGTTCAGTCTCTGCTTGAACACATCCAACATGGCAAATCTCTTATCTCCTAATGTAGACATTTAATTCTTACCCAGCTTTTAAAAACTTACCTTGATACTACTAAGCCAAATTTGCCGCTTAGTGTCATCTCCACCTTTCGTGGAAAATGTACTATATTTTGGGTATTCAGACCTAGGATAAAATCCTAGCTTTGCCCCTTAAGAGAAAAACATTACCTCAAAGCCTCGGTTTCTACACCTGTAAAATGGGAGAAAACCTGAAAGGACTTTTGCAGCAGGGTACTACTATATCTGAAAAGGATGCAGCACGGCCTTCCCCCAGAAGGCTTTCTCTAGCTATAGCATGAAGGGCTCGGTTGGCAGCAGCCATGGGTCTCATTGTTTTCATCTATGCTCCGACCTAGCGATCATCACAAGGTCCCTGGGTGAGGACTGGCTACGATTCAGCTTTGCTCCCAGCTTCATTATCACCAGGGCCGGCACTTTTGTCAGGGTATCTTGCTGACACAGGAGAGCCCAATGATGGCACATCCCTGAGATACACAAAACAAGCAAGCACACTAGAAGAGTAAGCCAGCTCCGTGAAGATCTTTCTTCCATTAGTCCCACTCTAGCAAGTACGATGTTCTGGAGCCAGGGTGCCTGGTTCAAACCCCAGCTCTATCATTTATTAGTTGTTTGACCGAGGCCAAGTTACTCAATTCTCTGAACTCCAACTGCCTTGCTTGTAAAACAAAGATAATAGTAACTATTCAGAGGGTGGTTGTGCAGATTACAGGAGTTAATTCATGCAAAGCACTTACAAGGCTGATGGGCACAAGTCAAGTGCATTAAGCCAAAAGCCAAACATGCTTGAATTCGAATTCCATCTCCACCTGAGCAATCCTATTATCTTCCTATTATTTTTCTAAGTTTTCCAAGAACCAAATATGATTAAGATTGGCTGCAGATTCAGATTCTACAGGCATTATTTGACTGAACCCATTCAACAACATTTAAGGTATAATTATTTTATAGAGGAGGAAACAGAGGCATAGAAAGCTGAAGATCTGAAGCCTTTTTCCATATACTTTCCCTGAGCTGGTACGGCCCGAGCCTTTGGAACCATCTTGGATTTGAATGAATACAGGCTTTACTGCTCATTGTATAGGTTTCCTCCCAGACTTCTCACTCTGAAGTTTCTGGAAGACTCAGTTGGCTGTAGCAAGGCTTAAGTGACGGCCCTCACAGTTAACACTTCTGGAGCATTGACTGTTCTCACACCCCAGCTCCACCCTTCACACACTCAGCTCCAACCGCGGTCCTCAAAGAGGGAGTGGGAGAGGACTTTATTTCTTACTCTGGATCCTTCTTTTCCATAATCCTTGCTGCTCCTAAAATATGGCCCTGATGCATTATTTTGGTTCTTAGGGTAATGACAGGCGAGATGAAGAATCTCCTCAGGGATGAAAATGATTCACTCCCTAGCCGTTCATTCAGTCCTTGGCGCGGCGACTGCCTGAGTTAGGAAAAGAGCTTCTCAGCAAGACAGCGGTGTCTGAGGCCGTTCGGGAACTGTTGACGGTGAAAAAGCACAGCTGTGGAAGGAGTGGGCCCTGGCAAACAGACCGTTGGTGTACGAAACGAGATTATGCTCTGATAAGCCTGTCTTCGGAGGTGGCTGGAAAACCGGATCTTGGTTCCACACTTGAGGAATGTAACCATGTGATATAAATGCTGAACCTCCAGCCACAGATTTTTTTTAAGGACCAGGAACTGAAACACCTAGGTGTTTTCTCAATTTTATTGGAGAAATGGGGGGACAGGGAAGGAGGAGGTGTAGGTGTGAAGGGGTTTGGATTTGTAATGCAAAATAATTTATCCTGTATTTGACACCGGTCAAGACTGAAAGGGTCATGTCCTCCTTGTGCCTTTACGCCATTTCCCAGTGAAGTGCTCTAGGCTCCTGGCTCACTCTGACAGCCAAGGAGGGCCTTCCAGCCCCGCCTCTAAAAACTGCTTGTGCCTCAGCGCCTTGCGGGTTTGGGCATTATGTAAACCTTCACAGACTTGCTGAAGGGGATGGTGCCCTCGATGCTGGTCTCCACCTGGGGTGACACCTCACCACCCTCAATCCAGGGGGACTTTGGAATGCGGGAACTGGAGTTGTAGGCCAGCAGCAGCCTGACTTCCACCTGGCAGGGTTCTGGAAAAAAAGACAAAAGAAATCCTCTATGAGGGCAACTGCTAGGAACTGGGATGAAATGTCAAGTGAAAGCAACATCAAAGATGGAAGCAACAGGGTTTCTGAATATTTCTTCATCTGCCCTCATCCCTTCCCCCTCGCCAAACAAAGACACTTTCCCAGCTTGAATCCTGTGCGGCGGAGCCTGAGGCTGCAGATGTGCGGCTTCTCCCCCACATCTCTGCAGGCGCCCTGCAGCTCAGATCCATGGCGGACCAGAAGGGAGCTAAAAACAGGGCTTCTAGCCTTAAGAGAGGGCCAAACGGGCCTGCGCATGGCTGGTTCTCGTGCCCAGATACCCGTGCTCTTCCTGCGTGGTGGAGCTCGGGCATGAGGGCCGCAGGTACCACAGACTCTACCGTCTTAGTGGAGAGGCGGCCCTGAGTAGGACAGTTCTGGCAGAAACGTCTCACCAGTGAACAAGAACGTGTTTCAGGAACCTGAAATCATGCCACTAAAACTTTCGTTCTTTAAATGACATGACATTATGACCCTGATCTGGCGTCTGCATGTGGCAGGCCCTGGTAAGAGTGAATAATCCCTCCCTCAAGCTGCTGACTGTTGGGGACAGAGACAGTTACAGTGGAGCACAGCACTCTAATCAAGTGTAAGAACACTGAGGAGGGAGTCCAGGAAGGCCTTGGAAGAGAACACCTGCTCTGTGCAAGCACATCACCTGCAGAGTTCCTACCCTGCCACCCCGTGAAAGACTGTCACTACCCCCAAAAGTCTCAAGGCTCTGAGAGTTCTAAGTGACTGCACAAATCCACACCAACGACAGAATTCGAGCCCAGTTCAGAGACTTAAGCAATTAATCTGTTAACCATGTGGCTTCTATAAAGGAGGGGAGAGAATTTCAGAAAAAACCTGAGGACGTTTGCAAAGGGCCAGGAAATACAGTAAGCTTGGGATCAAAATGTGCAAGTGTTGAAGACGAGCCCAATGCCTAGACGCACGGGGGACGAGAATGAGGGCTGGAGGGACCTAAGTGAACAAGGGCAGAGGTCCCAGGAATTCTCGATGCCTCCCCAGGCCTCCTCCCAGTCACTTCCGGACTTCTGTCTAAGGATGAGGGCAGAGACCGAATTGCTGTTCTCCAGCCAGAACTACCTAGCCAGCCCCAGAGAGAAGCCTCAGCGTCACCACGTAGCAGCCACATGGCACGGACTCCATCATGCAATGAGGGGCCTGACGGCAGCCTCGGCGTAGCTGTAAAGAAGCCAGTGCTGCCCTCCAGCATCAGGCTCGAGCATCGGCTCTCCCACTGGGGATGCTCCCCTCTTTCGGTCCCAGATGGCTGTTGCCAACCGCCAACCACAACCCGGCCCGGACTCTCACGGCGCTCTCAGCCAAATCCGGGTGAGGTCAGAGGACTCGACCCCACCTGTTCGTTATGCCTTCCATCACCTACATGTGGTAAGAATGGCAATTCCAGCCACTGCCATCAGAGGAAAGGAGAGGGCAGTGGGAAAGAGGAATAAAAGATCACGGGCAAACCGTGTAATCACTCATCATGCCTGGAAGAAGATCTCTCTTATGAGGTACATATGCTTGCTTCTGTCTTACAGATGAAGGAAAAAAGACAGAGAGGTAAAACAGCTTTCTCAGGATCACACAGCAAGGGAGGCAGAATCTGGACTGTTGGTGTGACTCAAAGCTTCTGACATGGCAGCATCCTTCCTCTCAGAGGAGAGGCCCCTGGTACAGAGCTCCCTGGAACAGCCACCAGCACCAGGCCCCATCCCCTGGATTAGGAGAAAGAAGGCACAGGTACATTCAGAAGGAGACCATGTTACACTTTAGTGTCCCAGGTCAGAAGGGAGCGTGGTAGAAAGAAAACACAAGGGACCTGGTAGTCAGGAAATCTGAGTGCCAGCCCCAGTGCCACCGCTGGTCAGCTATGTGGGCCTCCACTTATGCATCTATAAAATGAAAAACAGAATACTAAATTCCTCACCACCAACTTGGTCTAAGGATTAAATGAATTTTAATGGCACATTTAAAATTCTGTATTTAATTTTCATTATTTGTTGAGCACTCACTACCTTTCAGGCTTGAAGGACACATGATACAGAGGCATCGGAGACACAGAGGGAGAGATGATGAACAAGTTCCCTGCTCTTGTGGTGCCTCCATTCTAACGGGAAAGTCAGTAACGAATTAAATGAGAGAACCCCCGACACTAATAAGTGCTACGCTGAGAATTAAAAAAGATACTTGTAATAGCAGTCTCTCGGAGGAGGTGATCCTAAAGGAATTATAATTCTTCGGGCTCAGGACAGCCTGGATGGTAGCCCTAGTTCGGGCAATGACTTGCTGTGTGACCAGGGCAAGTTGGTAGGCCCTTCCAAGACCTTCAAGGCTCTTCCGAGATCTAGCATGCTGTGATTTGCCTCTCTGAGCTGTGAGCCTTCCAAAACAATGCTGTCCCACAGCCTAGCTTTCTAGCATATCAAGTCTAGGATCCCTTTATCAGAAGAGATTAGAGTAAGAAATTCTACCTTCCTGTGGTAGCTAATAGTGCAGAACATTCCAGGCAGCAAGGATATGAAGTGAGGGACACTCGGGGAGGAAGGTCCTGGGCAAAGCATTGCTGGATGCCCGTTCGATCACGCCAGGCCCAGGGTCACTGACTAGACCCCCAAAGGGGCTGCCCTGATATTTAAGAGCACTACTTCCTCTTTGTGAAAACTTTATCATGTCATTTATACCCACCTAACAGAGGGAAACCATTAATAATGGCGTTAAGTCCTCATGGAACTAATACAGTGAAAGAAAAGTCTAGAAAGCATCCACTTATTTTCTAAAATAAACCAAACTCGGTGTCATGAAACACCTTCCCCAGTAACAACCATGCTTCTGAATCATCTTCAATGATTGAGAAAACAACAGTGAGGCCAATTCTCCCCCACATTTTGGGTTCTGTAGATGGAGTCTCTTTTTAAAGTTTCTAAAGCAGCCTTACAGGCTTGAAATGTAATGTCTCACGCACTTGTATTCTCTTGTTTTATTCTTAAGAATTTCCAAAGCTATTTATGTAACCTCCCTGTCTTTTCACAAATTATTAAATTATTACAGTAAACCAGCCCATGTGGGAGAGGAGGGCAGTAATAGTTGTCATTTTGCTTGTTTGGGGGGAATGAACGAAATGTTTCAAATACAAAGACAGAAGGATTTTAATTTGGGGTAAGAAACATGAAACTATTTAATTTCCAGACAGAGCAATCCTCAGAACAAACTCCTAGGTTGAGAATTATCATTTTCAGTTGAAAGGTGAGGAAATGGGATTCAGAAGGGAGAGTGGCTTGTCCAGGGCTATGCAGCTCGTCAGTGGCAGAGTCAGGACAAGAAAATAGTGTGCTGGCATCCAGCCAAGGGCTCTTTCCATGAGATTCCATTCTATTGTAAGCTCTTTCTGACAAAATCTTGCGCCGCAAGCAATCAAAGCAATGCAGCAAATTAGTCTAACTGCAGCCGGTTTAAGCTTTCAAACTCCTTCAGAAATCAAGGACGGTCCTCAGCAGGCCTGACTGAACCATGTATTTTTCAAAGGGCAAAAAACAAATGCCTCAGGCTGAGTGTCATCCGCAGGAGCGTATTTTCCTGTCCAGCCTGGCCCACTGACCCCTTACCTGTCCAGGCAGTGTGGGAGAGGTACACCTGAGTGATAAGCCGGTGGCGCCCTGGGCCAGGGTTCCGGAAGTCTGCCGGCTTAGGATGAATCATCTGAGCCTGGCCGTCTGGATATAAGACCTAAGAGGTGAGAGAAGTGAGAAAAAGGGACAGAAGAGCCATGAATTTTCAACAAAACTGTGGTGTCTGTTGTGAACCCCAAAACAGGAGGAAAAGAAGACATGAGCCTTCATTAAAAACGGTTCCAGGAGTGGGAGGCAACGCTGTCGAGATCCTTGTATTCTCTGCCCCAGCACAAAGCAGTGTTTGATAAATGTTTCCTGAATTCGTGGTGAAGAAGGGACAGGAATAAAGTGCCTCTATTCAGTACAAGAATAAGCAAAAATACTAATCCTAAGGGGAAAAGCCTTCCCAGGCACCCCCATCAGGATGACTTGCTCTCTCCCCGGCTCTGAATCATATCACAGGCCAGCATCCACCACCAACCACCAAGTATTTAGAATAATTTTGTAACTGCATTCTCTCCACTAGGTTATAAGCAGCTAGGAAGCTCTTTCTATAGCTCTTTCTGTCAACAAAGGGTCTGCTCTGTTAAAAAACAAAATTCAACCATGTAAATCTGAAGATCTAATTGGCTTTATTGAATATCTAGCAAGTAGAGAAATGCTCCCAGGAGCTGTACAAAATGAAAAGGACACATTCCTGGAATGGCTGAAACTGTAATTAAGTCTTGGTTTCCAGTTGTGGGGGGCAAATGACTCCAATTTGGGCTGTATTTTTTTTTCTTTTTTAGCAGCTCAAATCACTGGCTAGTTCTCAAATCTCACACACGGCCAGAGTCTTGTCCTCACCACCGCAGGGGAGCCTCACAGCTATCTGTGCAGAGGGTCCCTTACACTGCGTGGTGTACAAATGAACTAAATGAACAAACACAGCTTATTCTAGAACCACAGGGCCTGGACTACGGAACTATACTGATAAGGACAAAGTAGGGAACTACACAGGCCTTTCAACTGTGAAACTCTGGAGAGGCAGGTCTCAGCCCATCTGCCCCTTAATGAAAGCAGACTTCAAGTACCTCCATTTTGACCCCACATTCTAATCAACTACGTTCTTCTTTCCAACATCCCTCTTAACTCAGACAAGAGACCCAGAAGGCAAAGCATCTCCTGATAGGAACCAAAACTACCTCCTCAAGCAGTAATGACTGCACTGAGCCAGCAAGACCCCACATGACTGAACCAAGGACAACCAGTGACTTGACCTTCACTGCCCACCTGCTGTACCCACCCACCTTTGTCCCACATTTTCCTTCTATAAACCTGAAGTATTTTCAGCACTATGGAGACGGTCTTTGAGACACTAGTCTGCTGTGTTCCTGGTGTTGGCATCACTGACATAAATTCCTGTCTTGTTTCACCACCACCTGTCTGTCTGTCTTTGGATTTTGCCAGCAGTAAGTGAATGAGCTGTGGTCTGTTTGGGACCCCCCAAACCAGGTGCTCTTGCAATAATCTCCTTTCGTTTGCCCAGAACGGAAAAAGTGCTGGTCTGGACAGCACGTTCCGACCATCAGAGCCGTCCTGCAGGTAGACAGTGAGTTCTCCATCTATAAAGGCTTCTGAACAGTTTGGCCATGCATGCGGTGGGGCGGCTCTGGACATTTTTCAGTGAAGTCTAGCAGATGACCTTTAAATAATCTGCCCGCAACTTCATTCATGCTTAGTTGATCACTGAACTTTTTTCAGGGATAAATGTGAAACAGTAGTTCTCAACCCTAGTTCCACATTAGAATCATATAAGAGTTCTCAAGAAAAAAAAAAATATATGGGTACAGTCATGGGGCCTACCTTTCGGATTCTAATTTAACTGGTGTAGGCTGAGGCCTGTGCATCATTACTTTTTAATGCTTTCTGAGTAATTCTAAAGTGGAGGTAGGGCAGAGAACCACTAATGTGGAAAAAAAAAAAAAAAACCAACCAAAAATGTGCAGCACCAACTCGGAATTAGTTCTCTGTAGGTCTTAAGATTTATAATAAAGAATTCCTTTAAAAAAAAAAATCCCTGCTGGGAAGCCAGAGGTTTTCTTCCCTCTACTGTCACCACAGGCAAATCTTCAGGGCCTGACTCATTCTTACCTCTTCCAGGAAGCTTTCCCTGCCGGCTCCAGGCTATTCTGTCCTCAGATTGTACTGTATACTTACGGTCAGTGCTTGTGTCCCTACTTTTATTCATATCCTTTATGCCTAGAATACCTCCTTCAACCCCATTCTTTGCTCTTTACTCACCATTTCAGACCTCGTCCATGCACCAGTGTCTCCACAAAGCCTTTCTTTCCCTCAGCCTTCAACCACATTGTCCAAATTAAATAGTCTCACTGTGTGTGTATGTGTGTCTGTGTGTGTGTGTTTGTGTGTGTTGTAAATATATTACAGAATTTTTTATAGTAGCTAAAAATTGGAAATAACCCTGTAGGGGAGGAAAAACAATTTTCCCTCTACCCTTCTAGGTTCTTGGCTGAGACCACACCTATAATAAAAGACAGATAAACAGGAGAAAAACCAAAATTTAATAACATGTAAACATCCTGTATACATGGGAAATACCCAGGAAAACTAATTAACTCCCTGAAATGGCCCAAGCCACCGCCGTAGATACCACCTTCCACCAAAGACCAAAGAAAGGTGCTGTGGTGGGAGGGTGCCAGTTATGGGAGATGACTAGGTAAGCACAACAAACAAAGGTAAGATTGCTATACAAAAAAAAAAAAAAAAAAATTTAAAGTAATCTTTATGCCCAACCTGGGGTTCATGCTCTACCAACCAAGCCAGACAGGTGCCCCTGTTGTGCAAATTTAAATTGGTGTCTGCTTCACTGATAAGAATTTCTAGAGATTTAGTAATCTTTCTCTTCCTGGTACAAAGTAGGAGACACCTTTACAAATGGTGATTTCCCTTATAAATATAAATTTCCCACCCAAAAGGGCAACTTCTCTGTTTTCAGAGATTCTCCAGTATCTGCAGCCTCTCAAAAGCAATCATCCGCAAATAATCTTTATGCCAAAGAGGCATATTTAGAGTGGCATATTGTGCTCCCCTCCATTCTGGTCTTTGAAACTTCCTAGTTTCGCAGTCAGAAGCTGAGTCAGTGCATTACTCCATTACTTCACGAACCAGTCAGTCTCTTATTCTTCAGAATAAGTCAGCTCATTTAAACACCTGGGTCTTTTTTCAGAAGAGAGCGTTGTAGATGGGTTTCCAAAGTTAGGCCTCTAGTATGCGAGCAATCAGCTATTTAATAAGAGGCCACAGTATTCTTCTGTGCATGTGAATGACGACTGAACTTCTGTTTTATAATCGCATGTCCATTTGTCTTTCACTGAAACTGAGCATCCTGAGGGCAGGAATTTAACACATTCACCTCTGCACCCTTAGTGCTCATCGTGTACAACAGAGTAAGCATTACTACACGGATGGGCGGATGGGCAAGTGGGTAGTACTCTGTGGGGCTTAAGTGCAGACTGTCCAAACCGAATGGCGTCTCTACTGCATCTGGCATGTGTCTCTAATGTGTCTACCTCAGGAAAAAATACTCCCTAGTGATTTTTTCAACCCATAAATTTTGCTCACCAAGTGGACCCATCCACAGCCTGAAAAGGATTTGTTTATTACAGTTTGCTTGCAGCCCTGAAAACACCACGTTTTAACCTCACATTACAAGACTAGAAAGGCCCCTGTCATTCAGTGACCCCTTGCCGGGTAGCAGGGCCTTTATATACTTCATCTCCTTTCAGTGTCAATTGTTCCCTGTTGTTACTTGTAGAACCCGAGGTTCAGAGTTTAAAGTAACTTGCTCTAAACCACCATCAGCAGAAGAGATGGGATTCACACCAAGACCCTTTACCATTAAGAATCTTTTCTTCTCTCTCCCACTTTCTGTCCCTCAGGTAGAAATTACAGGGCTGCTGAAGTTAAACGCTTCAACTCATGGTCTAGAAGCTCCATGAGGACCAAAACCTGACAGACCTGGACCTTCACGGTGCTCTGAGGGTCCTGCACGTGTTCCAGGGTTGCATCGACGTCCAGGGCCACAACCAACCCAGAGGTAAACCGCAAAGGGTTGTCCGACTCGCCTGCTGGCTCAATGATGGTGGCTGAAGCTTTGTGGATCTGCGAGCAAGAAGAAAACACAATGATTCTGAAGCCAGACATCCCCAGCGACAAAACATGATCCATGCATCTTTCTGTCTCCTTATTAACAGGTGGACATGTGAGAGCCAATTAGAGGAAAGGCTCTAGCCCAGCTATTCAACTGGTCGAAGAAGGGCACCAAAGTGGACAGTTCTGGCTGTCTGAACAGACTTGACAGGACCTGCTCTGGAAGGGGGAGGTGCAGGAAGGTACTCTGCCGCAGCATGGTCTGTACAATTTTGACCACTTCTGCAGGTTTGGATGTCATGAGTCGGGGCATCAGGTCAAGAAGTTTGTCCACAAAGCTGTCCTGCAGGTGGGGCAAGTCAGCAATAAAACACCTGCAGGAACAAAAAGAAGCCAAGTGACTAAGCATTCATCTACCACAGGATGATCACCAAACATATGCCAAATCCTAAGGTTGGAGAAGTGATGAACTGAAGAGAAAGCCAGGCACCTAGATAATTATGCCTTGGTGATATGAGCATCCTAACAGCCTTGTTCACTGAATATCCCTACGTGCCAGGTATACTCTTCAAGTGTTTGACATGATCTTATTGAATCCTCCCAGCAATCCTGTGCATTGTTACAATTATTATTTTCATATTATAGATTCAATAATTTAGTTAACGAATACGTCTTTTTTTTTTTTTAATATTTTTGTTTTATTTTTTGAGAGACATAGAGACAGAGCATGAGCAAGGGAAGGGCAGAGAGAGAGAGAGATACAGAATCCGAAGCAGGCTCCAGGCTCTGAGCTGTCAGCACAGAGCCCGACACGGGGCTGGAACTCACAGACCGTGAGATCATGAATTGATCTGAAGTCGGCCGCTCAACCGACTGAGCCACCCAGGCGCCCCAATGAATATGTCTTTAAGACTTTGCAAGTGCCAATTACTATCATAGGCACCAGGGACATAACAGTGAGCAAAAAGGAAGAAAATGCTTGTCTTAATGGGGCGTATATTTGTTGATAGGAACATGGAGATTCAGAGAAAATGATGTTGCATTAAGGCTTTAAAAAGTAAACTCATTCCCAGCTCTAATTCCACAGTACTCCTGCCTTCTAGAAGGGGACAGCCAAAAACTATTTCACTGAGGTGATAGCAGTGCAGGGACTCAGGGACTGAATTAAGAAGGTACAACTCGATGCAACAGATAAGGAACTATGGCATACCAGAGCTATCACCTTCCTAAAAGTCTCTTCAACCCAACTGTGCAAAAACAGACTCTCCACTTACTTAAAGAATCTAAAACCAGGGGCACCTGGGTGGCTCAGTTGGTTGAGTATCCAACTCTTGATTTTAGCTCAGGTCATGATCCCAGGGTCATGGGATTAAGCCCCGCATTGGGCTTCACACCGAGCTTGGGGCCTCCTTAAGATTCTCATTCTCTTTCTCTCTCTCTCCCTCTCTTTCTCTCTCTCTCTCCCCTTCTCTCTCTCTCCCTCTCTCCCTCTCTCTCCCCTGCTTGCCCACACTCTCTTGGAAAGAAAGAAAAAAAGAAAAGAAAAAAAAAGAGAAGAAAAGAAAAGAAGGAATGAAGGTAGGAGACAGGAAGGAAGGGAGGGAGGAAGGGAGGGAGGAAGGGAGGGAGGAGGGAGGGAGGGAAGGAGGGAGGAAGGAAAGAGAATCTAAAACCAAAGTAAGGCATGAACTCAGTTGAGATTTGAAGCTAGGATCTTAAAGAGCCAAACTAGAGTGTATCGTTTGCTAGAGAGCAGCACCTACTGGTGAAGCTTGGTATTGCAACTCAGCCCTACAGGAAGCTACCTCACCCAGGTGAAGACTTAAAAGTATAGTCACATAAGCTTCAGGTTTGATGAAGTTTATGAGGGTAGGATAAGGGGTGGAAGAATGAAATATATGACTGAATAAATATTAGACTATAAAATCCTATAAATTCCTTCTTCCTAGTATTATACTGCCAGTACATCACATAGGTCTGGTCACCAATTCAACTACCACTTCTTCGCTAAGCCTTCCACTCATCTACTATATCTGATTTCACCAACTGACTCCATACAGAACTCTAGGAAAACATAGCTGTACTACAAAATAAAGGCTACCTACAGAATTATGGAACATTTTTTTGTAGACTAACTGTTGTTGAATTTCTACATTTCACTATAAAGAACAGTGGTAAAAAGAACTTTTTGTTGAGATTTTTCAACAAAAAAGTCTGTTTTACCATCTAGATACTTGTCTTTTTGTGGCCCAGCTGAAGGTTGAATCCAAATGATTCCTGATATTTTTATTGTACCACTGTTGTACATTTAGCTAAGTTTAAAGAAGTTAACATACCCCTAAAGAAAACACACAAGGAGGGTCCACTGCCACGGATAACAGGTTGGATGCATTAAGCCAAGGATTCTGGCTTCTAATTGTTCTTGTTGCCCTCTAAGTGCTATTCTCTGCATAACCAAGATTTAATAAGCTAGATGGTAATGAAATACTTGCCTCTGAAAAAAGTCCACTTCCTGTAAAAACTTTTCACACATCCCAAATAAGGGGTCAACTCTGCGGAAAAAGAGAAAAACAAAGATACACATATTTTGCTTATATAATCTTCGAACTGAGGAATGAGGACCAAATTCCCAGAAACCTGAGCCTACATGAAAAGAGATGAGAGTATTACACTATCAAAATTATCTCTAAAAGGAAGTGCAGATTCCTAATGGACCTAGGGGGAAAATATCTGCCAGAATGCCAAGACCCAATTTAAACAGTGCAGTGGCTGTTAGGCTCAATGAACACTCAAAATCAAGGGCTATCAAAGGCCGTGCCTGGCATCAGACTCACTAAGGATACAGGGCAGAAGCACAGCTTGCAGGCAGTGTGGCGTCATGTTTCCCCTCTCGGGAGTCCTCAGCCATCCACAGAGCTATCTGGGAGCTTTGATCTTGCAGCTCAGACAGCTCGGACAGACAGCTCAGGTGCAAGGAGGTTACATCTACATCAGGTGAGTTTGGAGACCAGCCTGGATTAGAAGCCTCATGCTCCATAGGTGGTAACATCTCTTGAAACAAATCCACAGGCATACCTTCCGGGGTCCCCACAAGGGACAGGCCCAGTTATAAGAATCACTGCACTCAGTGGAACCCAAAGCTATGGTGTCTGCATCAGGCAATTACAGTTCACGGATAGTCCCTTCTGGTCTACATGCAAGTTTCTCAGTGATCATTTTTACGATCGCAGTGTTACCTAGTAAATACAGTTGATCCTACTAGGTTTCCAGGGAATATACCTAGAAAATTAACCAAAGGTCAAGTTCTCATGCAGAAGGGGAAAAGTTTTGTTACTACTTTGCCCATAGACACAGACTATGTTCTTTCCTTAGTTGGCTTCTCTGGCTTCACAGCCACACATTTTCTTTTTGTGTCTTGTAATTTCCTAATGAAACTTTCTATTTATTTTCATTAATATAGTATTCATTAGAGGAGGAACATTCCAGTGAAGAAAAATAAATATTCTTTCCTTATAATATAAAAACATGCAGGAAAATGGTGTCAAGTTCTTAATAACCTAGTTTAGTCTTTCTATTAAATGTAGGCTCCATGAGAGCAGGAACTTTATATTAATCATTTTGATGTATATTTTCTGGCACAAGCAACTATTCAATAAATATCTGTTGAATGAACAAATAAATGAGAAAAGACAAATGGAAACTTACCCTACAAGCAACAGGCATTTGAATTCTTTTCCTAAAAAACAGGTAGCCCTCGAAACTTTCTCAACTCTGATAAACTACCAGAAATGGAACTGAAATCTGATAGTGAGGTTCACCCCCTAAAGATCTCCAGGAATGAGAGGGCTGGAAGGGAGACCTCCAGCTAAGCAGGTGTAAAAGGAAAGCAATTCGACCAAGCAGTGTCGATGGGGGGCCTGCCTATATAGAGTCATCTTGTAGAACTTCCTAATAGTAAAACATAACAAGAATGGGGCAGTCTCTCCAAACCCCCAAAAAAGCACACGCTGTATGAAGTAGGCCTTTATCACTAAGAACCTTCACTTTTTTCTTGGTGTGAGGAAGGAAGGTAGGGGAAAAGTAAAGTCCACTGGGAAACCAAACACTCATCTATAACTGACGTCCAATTATAATGCAAAGACCATGGAAAATTATTAGATGCTATGATCAGGGCTGTAACAGAGACCAAGAAGACTTCAGTGAGAGAAAATCAAGGCAAGAAAGCTCAGAAAAAAGTTTTAAAATTCTAATAAATGACCTCAGTGAGATTAAAGAAGAGATCTGAAAGGAGAATGCATGGATAAAGCAAGAGAGACTGCTATGAAACGGGCACAATGAAGAAAAGCATACTTGTAAATAAACAGTAATAATGAAATTAACTCAAAAGTAAGGACTACTACATTGAAAAATGATGAAAACTGCAGTCATAACTTAAAAGAGCATATTGAGGGGCGCCTGGGTGGCCCAGTCAGTTAAGCATCGGATTTCGGCTCAGGTCATGGTCTTGCGGTTCGTGAGTTTGAGCCCCACATCTGTGCTGATAGCTCAGAGCCTGGAGCCTGCTTCGGATTCTGTGTCTCCCTCTCTGTTCCTCCCCCGGCTTGCATTCTGCCTCTCCCCTTCTTTCTCTCAAAAATAAATAAAGATTAAAAAAAATGTTTTTAAAGAGCATATTGAGGAATTTACTCAGAATATAGAATAGAAAAACTAAGAAACTGAAATTATGACAAAAAGGTATGATACAGGGAAAATAGATCCAAAAGACACAACATACAGTATGACAGACTGGAATGAATGGAAGCAGTAGTGAATGGAAGCAGTAGTAATTAAAGAAATAATGGAGGGGGAAAGATTCCTGGACTAAAAGCAGAGTTTATACTTCAAAGTTCCACGGAAGGTCAGTAAGAGCAATGAAAGAAAACATATATCTACGCATATCCTGGTAGAATTTCTGAATGAGAGAGAGAGAGAGAGAGAGAGAGAGGGAGGGAGGGAGGAAGGGAGGGAGAAAAGAACCAAGAAAAATAAGGAAACAAAGGAAAATGAACCGGACTGACATCGGACATCCTAACTGTAACATTAAATACTAAACGGTACCTCAGCAATATTTACAGAATTCTGAAAGAATTCCAATTATGCATAAGAGCAAAAGAGAGGCAGTTTCAGACATGCAGCGTCTCAGTGAGTGTACCACTTATTTACTTATTCAGAAAAACAATTACTAGAGAATGTGCTCCTGTCAAATAGTGAATTAGAACAAGGAATTTTAGGGGCGCCTGGGTGGCTCAGTCGGTTAAGCATCTGACCAGCTCAGGTCATGATCTCGAAGTTCCTGAGTTTGAGCCCTACAATGGGCTCTGTGCTGACAGCTCAGAGCCTGGAGTCTGCTTCTGATTCTGTGTCTCCTCTCTGTCTGCCCCTACTCCGTTTGCTCATGCACGTGTATGCTCTCTCTCTCTCACAAAAATTAAAAAACATTAGAAAAAATTAAAAAAAAAAGAACAAGGAATTTTAAAAAGCAACTGTGGGACAAAAAACAAACAAAACAAACAAAAAACAGGTGAGCAGGATAGAGCTAACTCATTTTGAAAAAATACTTATAAAGATTAACGCATACTTTAAGAAAGGATTCTTAAAATAAGAGATGCATTATAGAAACATAATAAGCTGAAACTAAATTCCAAACTATTTAGCAGTATGAGACAATCAAATAAAAACACCTTAGAACTTTCATCTTGATCTGAGGTGATTTTGATAAGGGTGATTATTTACAAAGTCTATTTAATTTTTTGTGCTGATAAATAAATTGAGTCTGTTTATTAAAAATATAAGTAAAAATACTATTTATACAACTAATATAAGCTAACATTTATCAAGTGCTTAGTCTGAATGAGTCAGGCAGTATTTGAAATTTACATATAATAATTTGATAATCCTTACAATAAACCTTTGAGGGTGAGGCAGATACTATTATTATCCCACTTTAACTTACAGGGATCGAACTGAGCCACAAAAAACTTAAGTAACTTGTCCAAGGTTACTAAGTTTGCAAATGGCGAGGGTCAAGATCTGAGTCTAAGCAACAAGGAACCACAGCCCTGTTAACCACTATCTTCTACTCCCTCTGACTTGAAAAGGTTAGAAGTAGGATCAGAACCCATGCTTGCTTTGGCGCACATATACTAGAAGTAGGATCAGAACATTCAAACCCTTGGAAGAAACAAAGAAAACAACGAATCCAGCAAAAGCCAAGAAAGAAAGAAGAAGCAGGAATGCACACAAATGGAAAATATAAAATACAACAGCACAAGTAAAAACCAAATATATTAGAGTCTTTGTATAAGGATGTTGAAAAATGAAATACTGTTCAGGCAAAAATAGTTTCAGAGAGTGAGGCAAACCATAAGAGACTCTTAAGTACAGAGAACAAACTGAGGGTTGATGGTGGGGGTGTGGGTAGGAAACGGGTGACGGCATCAAGTAAGGCACTTGCTGGGATGAGCACTGGGTATTGTATGTAAGCAAGGAATCATGGGAGTCTACCCCCAAAACAAGAGCACGCTGTATATATACACCATATGTCAGCTAACTCAACAACAAATTATATATTAAAAAAAAAAAAGAAATACTGTTGGATGAAATTAAAAGAAGGTAGAACGCAAAGTATATTTGCATTCCATTTATAGTAATACACACACATTTATAATGTAGATGTGTTTATCTGGCTTGGGAAGAGTCTGCTGACAGTTGTTTTAGAAGGGGTAGATTACCAGGGAACCTTCACTTAATCTGCAGTTTTTAAATTAAAAAAATTATTTTTAGTAATTATACATAAATTGAAGAATATATCTATTTTCTTGAAATAAAAAAGTGTAGAAGCCAACACAAGCACCTGTCTTTGCTCAGCTGTGACTGGCAAACAGTAGGGATTAAGCATTTGTTAAATGGATGCATGGCTATCTCTAAGATTAAATCACTACCTGATTTTATCAGGTCACTAGATCGAAATAAACGGAGAAATAAAAAAACATTCAGAATGTTCTTTCTGACCCGTATTTCCAGTGCTTACTTAAACACTCCAATTTCCCTCTCTAACGCCACGCTGAGACTGACACAACTGCTTGGCGGAGCATCACATGTGTCCTCCACCTGGGAACACGCTACTGTATTGTGTCAAACCTACAATGCCATCATTCTTAAGATGCACCTTTGTTTAGTGAAACAACAAGAAATGAACAACAAAAAAACGCTTTCAATCAAAATATGGCAAAATCAAAATTAAAATTTGAAACCACAATTTCAGAGAAGTTAAAATTCTAACTGTGCATTTTAGAACCAATGAAATATGGCAATTCTATTAGAAAGTCTGATAGTGAGCTCTTATTATGTACCAAGCATCATGTTAAGTGCTCCTACATATGTTATCCCATTTATTCTTCATCGAAACCCCATGAGACAGATGCTGTCATCATTTTCTTTTTACAGACAGGGAAACAAGGCACAGAGAGGCTTAAAAAACCCACCCATAATCAAACGACTAGAAGTGGAGAGGTCTAGGTTTGAACAAGATAGTCTCACTGTACTGCACATTCTCTTAATTTGTCTTTACTGCCCAGGAGAGCTTACTAGTCCCATTAGAAGACAAAAAATGGGGGCGCCTGGGTGGCTCAGTCAGTTAGGCGGTCGACTTCAGCTCAGGTCATGATCTCGCAGTTCGTGAGTTTGAGCCCCAAGTTGGACTCTGTGCCGACAGTTCAGAGCTTGGAGCCTGCTTCGGATTCTGTGTCTCCCTCGCTCTCTGCCCCTCCCCCACTCACACTCTGTCTCTCTGCCTCTCAAAAATAAACATTAAAAAAAAATTTTTTTTAATGGTTCCTGGAACTAAATTTAAAAAAAAATTTTTTTTTTTTAACATTTATTCATTTTTGAGAGCACGAGCTGGGGAGGGGCAGAGAGAGAGGGAGACACAGAATCCGAAGAAGGCTCCAGGCTCTGATGAGCCATCGGCACAGAGCCGGATGCAGGGCTCGAACTCACAGACCATGAGATCATGACCTGAGCCGAAGTAGGCTTCTCAACCAACTGAGCCGCCCAGGCGCCCCTAAATTCTTTAAGAAATCTAGCAAGGACCATAAAGAATGTCCTTGTTGCCTGATGAAGTCTTACGTTGTGCTATAGGCAACGGAGAGTCACTGGAGAGGTTTTCCAGAGACCTAGTTTGATCCAAAGATAGAACTTGGAATGTCTGAGAAAATGAAGAGTTTTCATACCCTTGGCTAATTTTGCCTAAATATCTTTTCACTTCTCATTAACCTTCAAGAGATCTCTGAATGCATTTGGAAGTGTCTTTGAAAGGACCATGCCCCGCTTTTGGCCACCACACAGCTTACCCCCGAGTAGTCCGTGCTGTTACTATAAGTTGCAAGGCCTTGGCCTGCAGCCTCATGTGATGGATAATCACCACCTGTTTGTTCTCCACACCACTGTACATGAACTCCATTTTGTAGGTCTCTTCCATGATCTATAAGGAAAGGTAATTAGCAATCAGTAAAAGTATCATAATGGTCTTGAGAGCAGCAAAGAATTCTGGGTGAAATTCTGAGCTGAGTATTTTGGCTGTTTATTTTTAAGTAGGCTCCATGCCTAACATGGAGACCAGTGCAGGGCTCGAACTCATGACCCTAAGATCAAGACCCAACCTGAGATCAAGAATCAGATGCTTAACTGACTAAGCTATCCAGGCACCCCTGAACTGACTTTTAATACAGACCTGAGATATTTAAGTGCCTATGGTGAGAGAAATTAGGATAATTTTATAAAAATTAACACGTGTTGTGAGAAATTACTACAGTATGTCTTATGAAAAGAAGGTAAGTTGTTCTGTCAGTTAAAAAAAGACTTTCGTGGGGAGGACGCCTGGTGGCTCAGTCGGTTAAGCATCTGACTCTTGACTTTGGCTCGGGTCATGATCTCACGGTTTGTGAGTTTGAGACCCACATGGGGCTCTGTGCTGGCAGTGTGGAGCCTGCTTGGATTTGGTCTCCCTCTCTCTGTGTCCCTCCCCTTCTTGCTTTCTCTCTCTCTCTCTCTCTCAAGTAATGATAAAACTTAAAAAAAAGAAGACTTTTGGGGTGCCTAGGAGGCTCAGTCGCTTAAGTGTCTGACTTTGGCTCAGGTCATGATCTCATGTCCCGTGAGTTCAAGCTCTGTGTCAGGCTCTGTGCTGACAGCTCAGAGCCTAGAGCCTGATTTAGATTCTGTATCTCCTCCTCTCTCTGCCCCTCCCCCGCTCTCACTCTCTCTCTCAAAAATAAATGAACATTTAAAAAACTTAAAGAAAAAGACTTTCATCTGGTAACAAAGTCATCTTAGTTGATGATGTGAAGATATTAAAAGTTTAATCACTGATAAAAGTGTAAAGCACTGTTTGTTACCCCTAAACTGTGGGTATAAATGAATAAACTGTGAGAACAAATTAATAAACACGGTGTATAGACACCCAACTCCAAGATGGAAAATCCTCAAGGATTTAGCATCAGGAACCATTAACCACATATTAGTCATCCAGACAGACTGTTCTATGGGCCTGGTCTGTGGAAGGGAGTCTGGAGAGTGCAGAAAGCAAGGTCTATGACATCAGCTCAAGCCAAGTGCATTAAGCTCTTGCTCTGTTCTATCCAAATCAGCTACTCCCATCCAATGATACTTCTCTCCCAAATCTGTGCTTGCCTTCCTTGGAGGGTTATGGGGTCAGAGAAGGGACTCCAGACTCTCCCACAACTGACAGTAAGACAAGTTAATTACACACTGCCTCAGTTTCACTATCCATAAAAGGGAAGAAACAGCCCCAAAGTCATAAAATTTAAAGGCTAAAATGGAGCATGGAAAGCACTTAGTAGAGTATCTGGCACCTAGCAATGGGATTTTCTATCCCCTCTTTCTCCCAGATTACTGCTCCCTGGTCCCATTCTGGAGTTCTAGTCATTAGGTTCTACTCCCCTAAAAAAAGGCACACAGCAGGTCTCAGAGGGAGTCTGGGTCAGACAAGAGATCAAGTAGAACAGTGGAAAGAAAACACTGTGGGTCAGAAGATATGGGCTCAATTCCCTAACTCTACTACCTAGAGCGCTGTGAATTGAACCCTGCTGATCCTTAACTGTTTCATCTATAAAATGGACTTAATATTTACTCTTACCTAATGGGATTACTGTGAGTGTTAATTAATTAAAATAGACTTGAAATCACTTGGTGAACTGTACTTTAACAATCACAGTCACCACCTTTATCTTGCTACTGGGTCATAATGACTCCCTACCTGGAAGACCTGACCCAGAAGGGTTCACTAAATCCCAGTACCTAAGAATGAAGGGAAACTGCTCAAAGCTACAAAGAAATAAACCCAAGGCAAATATAACTACAAGTCACTTAACGAACAGAGGAGAACATAAGGACCTTTTAACATTCAAGAGATGGTACAGGCTAAAAATACAAACGACCTCAAAATGAGTTGAGATGTACATTTCAGATGAATGAGTCATAACAGTATTTATTGGACTTTATCTAAAATACAAACTGATAATAACATATTTTTAGAATGCTAAATCATCTTAGAAATCATCCAGTTAAAAGGTACCTGGACGCCTCAGTCTGTTAAGCATCTGGTTTTTGATCTTGGCTCAAGTCACGATTTCACAGTTCGTGAGATGGAGCCCTGAGTCAGGCTCTGTGCTGACAGTGCGGTTTCTGTCTCCCTTTCTCCCCTGCCCTGGGACAGAGGGACGGAACAAAGGGAGCAAGGGAGGAAGGGAGGGAGGAAGGGAGGAAGGGAGGAAGGGAGGAAGGGAGGAAGGGAGGAAGGGAGGAAGAAGGGAGGGAGGAAGGGAGGAGGAAGGGAGGAGGAAGGGAGGGAGGGAGGAAGGGAGGGAGGAAGGGAGGGAGGGAGGGAGGGAGGGAGGGAGGGAGGGAGAAAAGAAAGAAGCAAGGAAGCAGTGCTGTGTCCCCTAATTATGCTGCTTCTCATATCACTAACTCTGTCACAGGCTGGAACTGGGGAGGCCATGTGAAAGGCTCCGACTCCAACTTAGACGAGACAATTCCTGGATAGAGATCCATCTAAGAAGAAGGTCCCAATACGTTCACCTGTTTTGCTGCTGCTGAAGCCAAATCACTTTGCTTCAAATACAAAGGGGCAGCCACATTCCAAAGCTTTTCTTGCAAGGCCTACACAGACAAATCAGGAGAGAAATGAACAAAGAGATCAAAAAGACTGGCTTGTCATTTGAGCTTATGTGTTTGTTTTGCTTTGGGTATCTACCGCATTAGGACTTCCTCTCTATCTTATTCTTTTAAGCTATTAAGCCCTGCCTGCCATAAAGAAAGAGGAAATCAAAGGTTTGAGCTCCTCCCCATTCAATCCAATTCCTGGCCCAAAGGCCCTACATCATCCAGATCAGATCAGTGCTTGCAAGCAGAGGGCAGGAGCCATCCAGGTCTCACCGAAATGTGCGAGCAAGTCGGCTGCCACGGTCCTCATCCTTCCTTGTTCCCAGAGTCACCAGACTACCTTGGTGCCTCCACCCTTCTTCCTTGACTGTGGCTCTTTTATTTTGCCCCATGTTCACTATTCTTTTGAACAGCCCTATCACCTTACTGACATACTCAAACTAGAAATCAAGAAGCCTTCCTAGATTCCTCCCTCTCTCTCCATCTGCGTTCAGAACTAGCACTAAGAGCCACAATTTTACCTTCCACCTCTCTCCTCTCATCTGAACAGCCCCATCTCTCAACTCTCCTATAAACTTCTGCTGTAGTCCCTTATTTTCACAGGCATTCTTCATTACAGACACAATTTAATGACTTTACAGAAAACCTAAACAATTTCCAATAGAAGTATAATACAAACCATACATATAATTTAATGTTTTCTAGTAGCCTCATTTTTAAAAGTAAAAAGAAACAGGTAAAATTAACTTTAACAATATAGTTTATTTATAAACTAGTATATTATAATTTCACTATAAAAGGCAGTATTTAAAAAAATTATTAAAAGTTTACATTCTTTTTTCATTCCGAGTCTAAGAAGTCAGTGTGTACTTTGCGTTTATAGCACATCTCAATTTGCACTAACATTTCAAGTAATCAGTAGTCACACGGACCTGGTGCGTATCCAGTTAGACAGCAGCAGGTCTAAATTATAGATACGGAAATTTTTAAATCACCCAAATCATACTACCCTTAATTGTTTTTGAAAATTCATTTCCAGTCATTTCTTAGACATATGCTTTTTATATAGCTGTAGTCTAAAAGCAAAATTAATTTTTTTTTGTATATAACATTACACTGTACTTTGTCATGGTGTATAATTCTTCATAAATATCATTACTGGCTACAGAATATACTGTTGAGTAGATGTGCCATAAATTACTTAGCTTTTACCCTGTTATCAAACACTTGCCTGCCTTTGATTCTAAGCCTTTACCCCTTACCCACCCTGCCACTCCTTGACACTGAGTGAACGACATAGTTCTATGTTCTTTGTAGGAATATTCTCTTTTCTTTTTCTACTGTAGAAAACTGGATTCTTTTTAAAGACATGCTTGTTTTCCTTATAGTGAACATAAGAAGCCAAGAAAGAAGGAAGACCAACAAGGACACGGCATTCACTATGTATCGAACACTAGGCACAGGGCTCTTATACACCTTGCTTGTTACCGGTCCTTATCTAAGCAGAATTATTATTAGCCTAATATATTATTATTATTATTTTGGCTTGGAAAAGACAAAAAACTTTGCCAAGTGGCACAGAGGAACTTTTGGGGATAATGGAAACGCTCTATATCTTGACTGTGGTGGTGGTTACACAGGTATACACATTATACACATTTGAAAGAATCTATCTAGCCAAACAAGAGGTGTTTAAATCCCAACCCATTTCAGTGCAGGTATATATACAAATCTGCAAAGCCCTAAGCTCACATATCTTATAGTGAGAAATAATTTCTAACTACTCCATTTATTCTGACTTTAGTCAAATATCATAATCACTAGTTAAGTCTCCAACTCTTAATTTCCATTCAGATCATGATCTCACATTCGTGAGTTTGAGCCCCGCATTGGGCTCTTGCTTCCAGTGCGAAGCCTGCTTGGGATTCTCTCTGCCCCTCCCACACTCATGCTCCCTAACTCTCTCAAAATAAACTTAAAAAAAAATTTTTTTAATATATTAGTCACTTTAAAAACTAACTAAAGATACTCGGAACTAAAGCCAAGATAAAGGCTTATCAAGTGAGAAGGGGTCCCCTAAAGCCTAAACTTAAACTTAGAGCAGAACTCTGCTGTAGAAGCTGAAAGCTACTGGACTAATTGAACACATTTTCAACCCAGTAAACTAAAACAGCTTCTTGGTTACCAACTCTGTGTGTGTGTATATATAAACTCTGACTATGTAATAAGGAATGCCAGCAAGGTGGCCATTTTAAAAGCAATGAAATCAACCTCAGACTTATAATAAGACTTGGACAAAGTAAAACTGGCATTTTTAAGAATATAAAAGTTCTATGCTAATCAAATTATAAAAAACAATTTAAAATCCATATGATTCTCATGAAAATGATTATCTAATCTACCCTAATTATATAACGATAAAAGAATACTTCCAAATTAAAAAAAATTTAAATTCCCACATGAGTTAACAATTCTTTAGTTAGAGACAAATATAATTACACTGCTAAGTGGCTGCACAAGACTGAACATTTGTCCATTAATGGCCTCAAAGAACAGCTGAATCCATTAAAGTGCATTCTTGTGCACTTTATGCACATTATAAGCACAATCACAAACATAATGGACCCAAACCCACCTTGATGAGAAGAAGCTGACACCGAAGATAGGTAGCAGAGAAGTCAGCGACTCCTGCTAATTCAGACTGAAGTTCTCCAAGTCTTTGCAGATCCCTGTAATAATCAAAACCCCAAGCCACACATTGGACAGGGATAATGACATTGATATAAAGATCACATCGAAAGCATTTTATACCTAGTAAATAAATTGGTCACAAATTGTTTTTAAAGACTTTATTTTTTCAAGTAATCTTTATACCCATTGTGAGCCTCGAACTCACAACCCCGAAATCAAGAATCGTGCCCTCTACTGACTGAGCCAGCCAGGTGCCCCACAATGAGAGAACCCACTGCTGGAGTGGTTATAATGAAACTGGTTCATTCATGCATTGATAGTAGTTTAAGCGAATACGATTCTCTTGGAAAGGCGCATGGGTGGTTCAGTGGTAGAATTCTCACTTGCCACGATTCTCTTGGAAAGTAACACAGTACTATGTTATAAAAGTCATACATACGGTCAAATATTTTGATCAGTAGCTTTATGCTGAGAAATAATTCTACAGGGAATATCCAATAGAAATAAGCACTGGGTGTTTGTTGTATGTAAGTGATGAATCATAGAATTCTACTTCTGAAACCAACATTGCACAGTATATTAACTAAAATTTAAATTTTCAAAAAAATCCTTAAAAAAAAAAAGAAATGAAATGCTTTATACCCCACAACATTCACTCTTGTACAGACTATTATAGTGAAATATTCTATAACCATTAAAATATAAAATGGTAGTAAGATGTATATGATCTCAACTACGTAAAAACTATGTGCAGAAGAAAAGCACAGCGAAGTGGTTTTCTGGATAGAGGTATTAGGTTGCTTTTTAGTGCCTTCTCCCAACTGTGCCTTATTTTCTATACAATAGACAAGTATTTTTTGTATCATCAGGAAAAAAATTTTTTTAAAGAGATTGTAGTAGAGTTTGTTGGCTCCCTACCCATTTAGCCATTCTGTACTTCTTCCTCACTAACTGAACTCTGATTTTGTTCAAGAGAAAGTATCCTCAAACCAGTTCCAGGTAGATTCTGATTGAACTAAGCCAATTAGTATATGTCATCTTCCTGGTTATGTGACCCAAGTTGGCCTCATCAGTCCTAATGGAAGGACGTATATTCTATGCTTGGAGAAGGTCCAACAGTGTCTCCATCTGTCTTTCTGTCTCTACCTTTAACATGCAGTAGACTGGATAAGAGCACTTATAGTCCTGACTGCCCCTGGCAGCGATACTGTAACTCTAAAAGAAAAAAATAGGTGCCTCCTTAGCGCTGTAGGCAGCACGTCAGTCTCATAAAAGAAAAAAGTCTTGGGAAAAAGCAAATGCTGAGGACAAGAAAAATCCGAAGAGACAAAAGAACTGGGTCTTCAAAGACATAAATGAACTACTTGACCATACCATACTTAGAACTGCCTCCAATTTTCTACTCATATGAGGAAATAAAAAGCCACTGTAAGCTAGTTTGAGATGAGGTTGTCAGATACCTGAAACTAAAAGTGACCTAGCTGGATATAGGTACAGACAAAATGATTGCAAAAATATAAAACAGAGCTGTCTGTGGACAAGAGAACAGGCAGTGGCACACACAGATAAAATCGTGTGCAAGCTGGAATTATGGATTTCAAATTTTTAATCTTTTGAATAGACAATACATACCAGGCTATGGAATTAAGCCAATAAAGTATAGAATTCAAAGGATACAAGATATGCATTTAAGTTCATCCACCTTCCTATCCCAACGCACTGCTAACCAGTACACCCTTCTCAGAGGCAACCACCACTGACAGTTTCTTTTAATTCTTCTGGGGATACACTATACATCTACAAAGAAAATATTGGTTTTTTTTCTTTCTTTTTGGTGGTGGGGAGGTGCATACGTAGGTGTGTGCATGTGTTTGTATGACCTAATAATCCATCTCACAAAGCATTCATGGAAAGCTGTCTTGTTTTTTAATGGCAACATCAAAATTTTATATAGAAATGATAGCTGTGGAAAACCTGAAGGTTTGGGTCACAAGGAAAGTGGAGCGGCAGGGCTGGCATAAAGTTTCATAATATAAAGTTCATATGAAGTTTCACAACAGCCTGTACAAAACTGTCCATTGGAATAAGCCCCTCCCTCTAATCTCATGCAACTTAAAAAAAATTGTTTACTTATCTTAATGTTTACTTATTTTTGAGAAAGAGAGAACAGAGGAGGGGCAAAGAGAAAGGGAGACAGAGGGTCAGAAATGGGCTCTGCACTGACAGCAGAGAGCCTGATGCGGGTCTGAACTCATGAACTGCGAGATCATGACCTGAGCAGAAGACGGACGCTTAACTGACTGAGCCACCCAGGTGCCCCTCATGCAACTTTTTAATAGCTACTGCTGCCTCAAACGGACTGGGACATCAGGAGGGAGATGCCCCAGAAAAGGACACAGAATGAATTCTTCCCAAAGTGATTGAAGAAATTAGGGTCGGTGGCTTACAGGTCATCTCTTGTGAGCTCTGGTGGCTGGAGTGGGTCCTGGAGTCTGCTCAGGTGTCGGAATCCAGCACAATAAAAGGGAAGACCCTGTACTAGCTAACCACACCTGTGAAATGCTACTCTGGCGGCCAGCTGGTCCCTCTCTTTCACATCTCTGATGTCTCTCTTGCGAAGGCAGCCCTGAATCGCTGTATTTCTGAAACCTTTCCTCTCCAGGAGGATTCTGCCTTCTGTTCACAATTATAAAGAACACTGACCAGCTGACGATACATTAGCTGGCGGCTGCCAGGTGTTAAGCTCTTCTACAGCCCCTGCACTGCCGCGATTGTTCTGCTGCACACAACGAGATGTAACCCAACCAGCCATGGGAAATCCAAACCACTGTACAAGCAAAAAAAAAAAAAAAAAAGCAAGAAAGAAACATGCTAGCCCTCGACAAAATGACCTTATCCTACTGTTTCCTCTCCGTACCTGTCTATGCCCACAATCCTTAGGAAGCCTAAGTTTAAACATCCATCAGAGAACTATGAACTCTTTAATGAGACAGGTACAATGAGCACCTTCTATGTGCAGTACACTAGGTGTGCTAGGTGTTTCCTTACTTGAGCACATCTAATCCTAACAATGCAAACTGCAATTAATCTTATTTCACTGAGAATGAAAGGAAGATCAGAGTTCAAGTGGTTTGCCCAAGGTTACAAGGCTATTAAGTAGCAAAAACAGGCCTTGAACTCAGGTCTGTCTGAACTCCACAAATCTTTTTTTTTAATAAATCATATTTCATTTATTTATTTAATAATAAAGTATTTTTTCATGTTTATTTCTTTTTAAGAGGGGGAGGGGCAGAGAGAGAGGGGGACAGAGTATCTGAAGGGGGCTCTGTGCTGACAGCAGACAGCTCACCGTGGGGCTTGAACTCACAAACTGCAAGATCATGACCTAAGCCTAAGTCGGATATTTAACCAACTAAGCCACCCAGGCACACTAAAGTCTTTTCATTTATTTATGAACTACATCAAATGCAGATGACACCAAAATGGATTTAAAACCAGATGCATGTTTGTGTCATTTCTACGAATGTGATTTGGGAGGGTAAAAGTGCCCCTCCCCGGACACACACTTTAGCAATCCTTAGTCCACATGCTGGCACTAAGTAGCACTTATCAAGTTTGGACTGGATTTACTTATAAAATATCAAGAGCTTGTCTACTGTGTCAGAAGAGCCACAATTTAAATTTTAAAATACTTCATAAATGACTATTATCTATGTAACTGCTATTCTCAAAATACTTTGCACAGATCATGATGATAATCTTCACAACAATCCTACGAGCAGGTACACAGTACCCTCAAATTACAGATGAGGGTGTTGAGGACCAAGATCACGAACCTAGGAAATGATAAAAACTAAGGCTTCAACCAAGTCCTTTGGATTTTAAATCTCATCATCCCAGGTGCTCTTGAGTCCTACAAACTGTTAACCAGAAACAGAGCAGTGTGACCAGATGGAAGGGCAAAAGACCCATTTGCTAGTCCAAGACTTTGCTATTGTCTGTCCTGGAGAGTCGTCTTCCTCCTTCCCTGGATGAACTTCTATTCATTCTTCAGTAACTCCTTAGCCATCCAGGGGAGGGTTAGGTGCTTGCTTCCTTCCGTTATCCGAGAAAACCCTGTACTCCCCACAATGCAGCATGGAAAACACAATATTGCATTTCCTATTTACCTATTTCCCCAACCAGGCTGTAAGACCTCTTGCAGCAGAGACTATTTTGTTTACTACTGTGCCTCTTCTGCCTAGCATATGATGGACACTCAAAAACAATGCAACACATGAATGAACCCCAGCTCCCTCACTCATTTCCAAAAAGGGGTACTTCCCACAAGATTGTTTTCAAATTCAATTCACAAGGCACTTAAAAGAGTGGGTACATAGCAGGCACTTGACAGACAGTAGCTCTTGTTACGATCAAGGACAGCAGAGCCTTGCCAAACATCAAATCCATAAATCTGGAGATGAGATATGGCCAGAAGGAAATGCCATCTATAACTTAGAAGTCTTCATTCCTGGGGCACCTGGGTAGCTCAGCTGGTTTAGCCTCCAACTCTTGGTTTCGGCTCAGGTCACGACCTCACAGTTTGTGAGTTTGACCCTGTGTCGGGTTCAGTGCTGGTGGTGCGAAGCCTGCTTGGGATTTTCTGTCTCACTCTCTCTCTATCTCAAAAATAAATGAGCTTCAAAAAAAAAAAGTCTTCATTCCTTGTTAAGCGATCACAACTACAGTTTTCAACAAATATTTACTGAGTTCCTATACAATACCCAAGGTACAATGGTGAAGACAAAGTAGTTATGTCAAATTCTAGAAACAAACAAACAAATCATTTCCCAGGGCCCTAAATGAACTACAGCACATGCTCTATCCATGATATTCAGTTAGATTAAATGGGTGCTTGGATTACAACAAAGCGGATGGGGTGCGTACAATGGTGAAGTTTGTTAAAACTAACACTAACAAGTAAGTGATTAGAGTCCTAATCAGAGAAACTTCTGTATGAAACTCTAACATTTCACTTTGCAACAACTACCAAAATTGTGAGTTCTGCAGAACCCCAGGGGTCATCTGATCTAACAGGAATCACTTCACTGCTGCAGATCACAAAGCATCAATTTGTCTGTGTGTGTGTTTTTGTTCTTTAATTTTTTTAATGTTTAAAAAATATTTTTTAATGCTTATTTTTGAAAGCAAGAGAGGCAGAGCACAAGTGGGGTGGGAGAAGAGAGAAGGAGACACAGAATCCAAAGCAGGCTCCAAGCTCTGAGCTGTCAGCGCAGAGCTTCACGTGGGGCTCAAATCCACGAACCACAAGATCATGATCTGAGTTGAAGTTGGACACTTAACCCAATGAGCCACTCAGGTGCCCCTTAATGTTTGTTTTTGAGAGAGAGAGAGAGAGAGAGAGAGAGAGAGAAAACGTGTGAGTGGGGGAGGGGCAGGGGAGGGGAGAGACACAGAATCGGAAGCAGGCTCCAGGTTCTGAGCTGTCAGTACAGAGCCTGATGCGGGGCTTGAACACCTAGATGGCAGGATCATGACCTGAGGCGAAGTTGGACGCTTAACCAAATGAGCCACCCAGGCATTCCACGAAGCATCAATTTTCAAGTCAAACAAAACTAGATTCAAATCTCAGTTTTGCTACTTCCTAGCAAATTGCTTCTCTTCCCCAAATTTCCATTTCTTCTCTGTGAAATGGTAACAGTATCTAACTGCAGTAATGTTTGGAAAACAGAGTAGGTCATCAATAACTACTATCCCATCTGCTTTCCTTTCCAGATATTTCACCATCCTGGCCACCTCCTCAGAATGCACTCAAGTTAGAAACCGTGCCCAGGACCAACCACAGCACTAGAACAGTGGTCCCACCAGCCTGAAGCCCAGCAGGACTCGGACCAGAACATGCAGGCAGCTCAGATCAACAAGTGTTTACTGAGTACCTAACAGCCAGCACCACAGCTGATGGACAAATTAGCTTCATTTTATGCATTCTGCACTTGCTTTAGTGCCAACAGGATAAAAACTGTCAAGAACAAACCTAAATGTTTATTTAGGTGGGGCTGAGTCAGAAAGTAGAGCTTATTTTCCTGGGCTCAGGGCCAACAACTTCAGATAGTGGCCTTTAAAACTAATCACTCTGTTAAGGGAGAAGAAGAGAAAAACAAAACGTGATAGAGGCATCACTTCGGGGCCAGCAAACGTTTTCTGTAAAGGGTCAAATAGTAAATATTTGAGGTTTTGTAAGCCATACAGTGTCTATGGTGCTACTCACCTCTGCCACAAACCTTATTTACAAAAGCAGATGGATATTGCTTTTGCTAAAAGCAAATGGATTTCAATTCTTCTCATATCATTCAAGACAACCTAAAAAGGTCTGGCAGAGTCTGCTGGTCGTTCCCCATCATCTTCCCCTTCTTCCCAAGTATCAGAGCCACCAAATGTTAACAAAGCACTGGTTCGCCAGAATAAAGACTATATCTCCTAGCTCCTAGCAGCTACATATGGCCATGTGACTTAACTTCTGGTCAGTGGGATGCACGTAAAATTAGAACATGCAATTTTGGGGAAGTGTCTTTAAAAAGAGGTAGGGAGGGGTGTCTGGGTGGCTCAGTCAGTTGAGTGTCTGACTCTTGATTTCAGCTCAGGTCATGATCTCAGGGTTGTGGGGTCGAGCTCCGCGTCAGGCTCTGCACTGAGCATGGAGCCTGCTTGAGATTCTCTCTCTCTCCCCCACCTCTAGCCCTCTCCCGTGCTCGTGTGCTCTCTCTCTAAAATAAATAAATACATAATAAATAAACAAACAAATACATAAATAAATTAAAGGGGGTGGGGTTAGAAATGATGTCCTTCTCCTGCTCTTTCCTTTTTTCTGCAGCCTGGAATACAGAGGGAATAGTTCAGAGTTTGAATCTTTACACAGAGACCACCTGATCCAGAAGATGGAGAAAAAATGCACCTAGGACCTTGATAACCATCTCAACTCTGTCTTGCCTACAAAAAAAATTAACCTTTCCTCTTGTTTAAGTCACTGCTACTTTACATTTTGTCACCTATCCTAACTAATACACAAGGAAAGAAAAATTAAAAACACCTTCTTTTTATCGCTTTCGAGTTTTGCGCCTATCATCAATCTAGTCATGAATACAAAGAGCTTTTCTCTGAAATATGCTCAAACTCCAGTCTAATGCAAATATAAACAGATATAAAACCATGTGTGAGTGCAGGCCGACACTGGACATCACAAGAGCTAAGCTAAGCAGACCAACAGTATTAACTCTGTCAAAGGATCATCTCACCTGATGGTGAGCTCCAGCAGCTCCTGGGCTCCCTGGGGGTCCAGGTGCTGAAGACTGTACACCCTCTCGAGGCTCTGCTGCAGGAACTGATGGGAAGGGTCCTCATGAGGTGTGATATTGGCGGAAACAGCTGATGACACTAGTTTTCTACCTGGTAACTAAGCAAACATAGTGGTGTTATAGTGCTGCCAAATTCTGTGGCGCAGCTTCTGATAACATACAGAAACGAGGAAAAAAATGTGAGTCAAATACAGGAAAGGAAAAACAGGTGAGATAATTCTGTAAACAACCTTTCTCTCATTCCTTAGCTTTGGTGGGAGAAAGGGAAAGAGAGAGAGAAGTGAATATGTTCTATACAATAGAACCACAAGCACCAAGGAGAAAAAGAAAAGAGAATGGTATGATATTATTTTCTATTGCTAACTGAAATAAATGGGCTAACTACAGAAATGGGACTAAAAATAGTCTGTTTTCACATTTATTTTTAAACTTCATTTGATCTTTCACTTCACAGAGAAATGATGGTTTCTTTCCAAATAAATTTATACAGCATTTTAAAAATGTTTTATATGATGGTAATTATAATTCTTGTTCTTACTGCTAGTTACCTTTCAAGAAAGAGATGGTGAGAGCAAAAAGGATTTCGCTTTAATTTTGTAACTGACAGTTTACATTTTCTAACCACGTACATGTATTACTCTAAATAAAGTCATTTAGAGTCACCTAAACAGGGATGAGTTAACACAAATCAAGAGCTCAGAAAAGTGCCTGCACACGGTTAGCATTCAATAATTATTTGCCATTATTATTATGGTTAATTAAAATTTTTTTCCTTTCTGTATCCCTAGGTTTTGAAAAAAAAAAACAAAGGTTTTATTATTAAAAAATAAATTTGTTGAGAATTACGGCTTTATGTAATTGTTAAAATGTTACAAAATTTAATCCTCGGTTCCAGATGCCTAACATAATCAATAGTTAAAAATAAATCAATTTAGAATATAAATCTTCTTAAAAAGTAAAGGGTACAGAAGCAAAAGTACAAAACAGTGGGAGAGAGCCCAAGAGAGAAAGAGAATGAATGAACGAATGTGTTTTCAGAGAAAACATAGTGTGCTTTCAGCTATTTGACAACCACAAAGGACCAAAAATCAAAAACCAAAAATAATGACAAAAGCTATTTTCAACATACCCTTAAGGCAGGAACGAGATGAGAGAGACTGTCTCGGAGGTAGGCATAGTGCCTGAAGGTATGATCTGAGAACAATGCTGGCATTGTTGGACACGTTTTAGCAGCATTAAAAATAAGAACCAAAACTGCAATGTCTAATGCGTGAGCGGGTTAAGGAAACCTGGAGGTATAAAAGGTTGAGCTCGGCCAAAATCCGGTGTCCCCACTTCCCACTCCCAAAAGTCCAATTAAATGACAATTTTGTAACAAATAAATGCAAATTCAAACAAAGAGATACGTTACCCCACTCCAAAGTACTCCAATTACCACCCCAATTACCAAAGGTTTTTGAAAATAATGCCTGACGCTGCTGAGACTACTAACAAATAGAAACTCCTACTAAAGTACATTCTGGCACAATCCCTTCGGATAATAATTTGGCACTAAACAGTAAAAGTCTTTTGAATGTTGAGTAATTCTACATCTCAAATTTTATTCTAAGTAAATAATCATATAGTACTGAATCATTTATAATAGGAAATAATCAGAAACAACCTAAGTATTCCAAACCAGGAGAAGGACTATGCACCTTGTGTTTCATCTACTTGATGGAGTATTACACAATCATTAAAAATTATATTTATGGAGGCACCTGGGTGGCTGAGTCGGTTAAGCATTCAACTCTTGATTTCAACTCAGGTCATGATCTCACAGTTCATGAGTTTGAGCTCTATGTCGGGCTCCCGCTAACAGCCCGGAACCTGCTTGGGATTCTCCCTCTCTCTCTCTCTTTCTCTCTCTCTCTCTCTCTCTCTCTCTGCCCTTCCCCAAATTGCACTCTTTCAAAAATACATAAGCTAAAAAAAAGAATGTATAAATTTTTCTGTATCACAAGCATTTTGTCATAAGTGAAAAAAACAGGCTCTAACATAGACATAGGATATGGCACAGCTATTATCAGATATTTAATGATGAGACATCTATGTTAAAAAATAACAGCAAAATCCCAAACCCAAGCCTTAAAAAAGGAAAAAAGAAATACATCCAAATACTACTGGTCGATTACTTTGACTAGCAGGTCTTTGGTTGTTAAGTATGAAGTTTCTTCTTTCAACTTTTTGGATTTTTTTCCTCTGCATATTAATTTTATAACAAAGGGAAAATCAGAAATTAAAAGATAAACATAGTTTCCAATCTTCTGTATGTATCCCTACAGAAATGGCTGCTATTTGCCTACGCAATATCCATTCTTCCTTGCTAATAGAACACTCATTTTACTCCAAATACCTCTAGCTTTCTGCTCAGAACCTGGGCCTGATGACTGGGGCTCTGGTGGCAACGTTGGACAACTGAAAATGGCAGAAGAGAAAGACAGAAGCAGCTAGGATCATAAGAATAACGCAGAGCTGCTATTCCGGCACTAGCCTGTGTGCCTCCAGATTTCTTTTACCTTGAAGAAAACTATCATAACTTGTTTAAGCCACATTTGCGGGCAATCTCTTTTACTTACAGCCAAACATATTTCCTAAATAACACAATCTTCCAACTATGCAGAAAAGTATCTTAACCTAACAGATTTCCAAAAATGTTTCATTTTTTTTTTTCCAATGTAAAAGGGCCTCTAGATTTCAGAGCACTTCAATACATCACGTGCAATTTGTAATAACACATAGCCCATAAGCCCCTCTGGTGAGCTGAGGTCCAAACAGCTATAGTATTGTACCTTCAGAGCGAAGGTCTGGGATGGGCCTTTCTCAGTGGTAACACAGAGTTGGGCATTGGTTAGGACATCAATTAAACAGATTGTTAAAAATGTATCCAAACACATTGAGAAAACAGAATTAAGAAAGAGTACAACGGTCAACTTACAAAAACACTTATTTGGCCGATGTCTGTCTCCACAAATACCCCCAAACCTCACCAAGAATCTGCTATCGAGGGAAAAGCACCCTAGAGAGTGTGGATGCGTGTATGTATTCCCATTACTGGAAAACAAGTGCGTGACATGCTGCCTCTGGCTACCACAAACCCATTGAACTTGTAACAGAGGCAAAGTAATCCTGCAGCCCAGCTCAACCCATGCCCTCCTCAGGCTGCAGATTAAGTTAAACACAGTAATACAAGAGGAAAGTTCATAGGTTTTAAAACCAAAAACATCTCGCTTTGAATCCCACATTGGCTGCTTGGAGAGTTATTTAGACTCTCTAACCCTCAGTCTCCTCATCTGTAAACCGAGAATGATACCTTCTCCCAGAGGTGTTTGGAAGATCAGTAGAAAATATATAAGGCATGAAATGGTGTGTGGAGTATAGTAGGGGCTCAAGAAATGGTAAAAAAATAAATAACAATAATAACAATAATAATAATTATAATAGTAGTAGTAGTAAATAGCAAATGTGAATTACTATGAAAACATGAATGAAAGCTAGGAATAATAACTACCAGACTCCCTTAGGATACACTCTTCACTGAAAGAAATTTAAAAAATTAAACTTGGACCCCACCCCAAGCTACATTGCAGAAAAAGATGCCGAAACGCCCCCCACTAAGTGAGCAGAGTCTGTCCCAAGCACAGAGGATACAAGCTGGATCATCCATGTCGGGTTCAGCTGTGTCAAAAAACGGATGGGTGCTCAGGAGCTCTGGCACCAAGGGAAGCACCAGGGTCGGATGCCGGCTTCCCAGAAACTTCAAGCATCTGAAACAAACAAAATGAGAGCCCACCTTAATAACTTAATAACTGCTTTAAAAAGTACTGGGGAATAGAATCGGAAAACCTGATTCAGAATTGCAAATTCCCAACCATCTACTTTTGCTGCCTCTATGACCTCAGATAAGTCATTCAATTATTCTGGAACTCGGTTAATTCATCTAAAAAAATTGCTATTATGAAAATTAAAGGGCTAGCATGGCATAAATTACTGCTGGTTATTTAACCAACAGCCATTGCTCCCATCTTCCTTGCCAAGAAAACCCTGACTTTCCTCCGGTATCAGATAGGTGCTCAGAGAAGGGAGGCCCGGCCCAAGGGCTCAACCACAATTGGTCTAAACTCATCATGGCAATTCCACTCCCATTTTCCAGTGACTGCTTTGCAGGTAGTAAAGTAACCCGTTTCTGGTCAAAGGAACAAAATGGGAAGTCTGATGGGGAGCTTCTCAGGAATGCTCTCCCAATCAAATAAAAAGAGAACTGCCTGAGAAACCATATCTTTTCCTTTCTGCCTTAAGATGCTATCTTATGAGGTAGCCATCTTGCAACTAATGAGAAGAAAGCCAAGGGAACGGCGGAGAAGTCAACCAGAGTACTAACCCTGGTAAGCTGCTCAATGACCAATCCTGAAACCAACTTTCTGACTTGTCAGGCCAAAAAATTAGACCTTGTTGTTTAAGCCACTTTTAATCAGATTTTCTATTACAAAAATGCAAAAGCATTTTAACTGATATCCTGGGTGAAGTTCTGAAATCAGAAGAGAACTGATCTGAAACATGAAAATTAGTAACTGTACAGCCTTAGGTGGATAAGTTTCTTACTACAAAACAGGATTAAAAATCATTACCTCATACAATTGCTGTAAGGATTAAATGAGATAATGAATAACAAGTACTTAGTAAAGTGTCATATAGTAAGAACTTAATTAGCTATTATTAAGCAGCTATTAGTTAACTATTAGGACTACAAGAAAACCCTTTATAAGCTATAAAGAACTACATGTGCACTGGCAATTAGGCATTTTTATTATTTTTTTGTAAGTTCTGTTTTAGAAGATGTGTTGAACTGAAAAGAAATATAAATCCTTATTTCTATTCTTGTGGAGTTTAGGATCCAGCTAGGGCAAAGATGACAAATGCTACAAGTTAACGAACTACCAAATGAATGATACTCTGGTTTCCACCTGTCAAAGGTAGAAGAGATCACCATGATAGACGAGGTTTCACAAAGGAGATGGGACTTCACCAGGGACTGGAGAGCAGGCAGAACGGCAAGAGAAAACAAACACCATGAACCAGTTCATGGATATATGGAGTATGACAGGTATCCCATTTCAAATACTTGATATTTTTAGAAAAGCACACTTTTCCCCAGTTCTGCTTTTCCTCCTATGTGAAAAGAACTTTTCAAAAAAGTTTTCCCCAGTTCTGCTTTTCCTCCTATGTGAAAAGAACTTGATGCACTAATTTTCTGAACTCTCTCAACCCTTTTCTCACTGTGTTTTAGGGGACATTGTAATTTTTATAGTTTGGCCTCTAGGTACCTCCTTTATTTGATTTCCTATTCTATTCGGATCTCCCAAGCACCCGGGCCTCTCTAATCCTGGATTTCAATTCTGACTTGTAACATTTTTTCTGTCTCATCCATCTCCCCGTCTACATATTTCCTACTTCTCGCCCTTCCTGGTATTTGAAGGCTAGGTCTCTGAGTTGAATCTGTTCATAACTCTCCACAGCACCTAACACAGTGACTGGATTATATAAACAGAATAAACTACCTTCTTCAAAACTTTCATTTATCTACCTTTAAAAATGTCTTAAAAACATGCCACTGTGACTATTTCTTTACTCTTTTATCACCTTGTTTTTTGATATCCCTAAGTAAAGCCACCATTCATGGAAAGAGATGAAAATTCAAATGATAATGAACAGGTAACTTAACATTCTTTCGGAGCACTGTAAGGTGAAAGAGTTCTCTTGTCTACAATCACCCAATAAAAACAGTCTTATGTAAATATTCTGGTGAGTAACCCCATATCTTATGTTACGGCAAGTTCTGTGTCACCACAGAACTATTATACTGATACAGGTGGTTTTTCCCACTACGACCCCTCACACCCCAAATGACTGAGTGTTTCTTGAAGACTCTCCTGGTATTTTCAGTTTTTAATATATCTTACAAGTCCTTGATCTAACCCAGTTTCTCTATTTTTAGTAACAAATTTTTCTGAAAAATCAATAAATTACACTATTAGAGTGACCTCATCACATAAGCTCACTTAAATATGTGGGGCACAATAACATACATTTTATAATAAACACATGCGAATAGTTCTTCAAACAGCAATTTATGAACAATGTTAAATTTGACTCTAGTCAGTAAAGATTGAGGTAACCAGGGAAAAAAAGATAGTGATCTTCCATATGTAGACAAAGTGCCAAGTCCTGCATCTAATCTTTATAATGATGGCTGTGATCCTGCACAAAATGCAAAATAGACAAAGTGGTTAATACTATATAGAAGAAAGAGGAATCTAATCAACTTATCTCTGTCCCTCTAAACACTTACCACGGGGCTTGGCACATAGTAAGTGTATGGCAGCCGGCACATATTATCTGCTAGGTAGATGGATGGACAAATAAATAAGTAATCTAAAATGTGATATTCGATTTAGGAATCAGACTCCTGAGTGTTCAGTTAAGTTGAACCACGTTTCCAAATTGAAGGCAAAATTGAGAGCCACACCCTCGATCTATGAGGAGCCACTGAATAATGTCAATACTGCACATTTACCGTGTTACTGGACTCACTGAACAAACGAGCAACACGTCCTTACTTCCATATGGAGTCCCTATCAGTGGGGTACTTGGTTAGATTTTTCAGCAGCTCCACCAGTGCCAGATGAATCCCCTCTTTGGTTGAAACGTTAGTACAGCACAAAAGTTCATGAAGAGCCTCTCGAATATCTCTGGACGAATCCTTTAAAAAAAAGATCATAATAAAAGCAGTTGCTGTGGATTAGCTATTATGGGAGAGAGTACAAGTTACAATGGGACTACATGGTGAAGAGTCTCTCAATTTTCTGGGAGGGGAGGGGCTAGCAGTTGAGAAGACTTCACAGAAGAGGTAATGAACTGAGATCTGAAGAATTCATTCACTGGTTCATTCATTCATGTAAATTCAACATCTACTGAACACTTATAAGTCAAACATTTATGAAGCACCTACTATGTACACCAAGTGCTAGGGATATAACATCAACTGAAATCAAATCTCTGCTTTCAGGAGCTTCATTCTAGTGAAAAGACAAAAACAAGTAACTATATAGGTCAGATAGTGATAAGTACTCTGGAGAAACTATAAAGCAAGTTCAAGGTAAGAATACTCAAATAAGTGGGATGTTTTACATAGGATAATGAAAGGGAGCAACAAAAATAAAGACCATGAAGTGGAAGCATGTTTGAAAAATAGTAAGGAAGCTCATATGGCTAGAGCAGAGTAAATAAAAAGAGAGTACTACCAGAACACCTGCTCTAAAATGACTGGAAAAGGTCACCAACAACTTCCTAATGCTAAAAGAAATGTACACATATCAGTTCTATTCTTCTCTGCTACCTCCATACCATTTGCTGTCAGTTCTTCAAAGCTTTTTAGTGTAGACAATTTGAAATGTATACAAAAGTAGAGATAATAAATCTCTCAGTTTCAACAATTAACACATAGCCAATCTGTTTCATCTAAACCTTTATCCACTCCTCCCAATTAGATTGTTTTGAAGCCAGTCAGAGAAATCATATCATTTCATTTGTACACATTTCCACAAATATTTTTTAAATGATTCCTTATTTTATTATTTTTTTTATTTTAGAGAGAGAGAGTACATGCACACGTGCGTGAGCTGGGGACAAGAGCAGAGGGAGAGAGAGAAAATCTTAAGCAGGCTCCACACTCAGTGCAGAGCCTGATGTGGGGGTCGATTCCACAACCCTAGGATCATGACCTGAGCTAAAATCAAGAGTAGGATAAAAACAGAGAGGGAGGCAAACTATAAGAGACACTCAAATACAGAGAACAAACTGAGGGTTGCTGAAAGGGAGGTCAGTGGGGGATGGGCAAAATTTGTGATAGGCATTAATGAGGGCACTTGTTGGGATGAGCACTGAGTGTTAGAGGTAAGTGATGAATCAATGGGTATACTCCTAAAACCAATACTGAACTGTATGTTAACTAACCTGAATTAAAAAAAAAAAAAGAAAAAAGAGTTCATTGACTCAAGTGACTGCACCACCCAAGTGCCTCGATTCCTTACCTTAAAAAAAACCCCAAAACTAATTATCATGCCTAAAAATTTCGTAATTCTTTATTATCAAATATCCAGCCAATCCTCAAATTTCTCTGACTTAAAAAGTTTGTTTATTCTACTCAGGATCCAACTAAGGTCCACACATTACTATTGGGTAATACATTCCTTAAGCATTTTTTTTTTAATATTTTCAAATTTTATATTTGAGAGAAAGAGAGAGAGAGAGAGAGAGAGAGAGAGAACACAAGCAGGGGAGGGACACAGAGATGGAGAAAGAATCTGAAGCAGGCTCCAGGTTCTGAGCTGTCAGCACAGAGCCCAATGCAGGGCTTGAACTCAGGAGCAGGGAGGTCATGACCTGAGCCAAAGGACTGAGTCACCGAGGTGCCCCATTAAGGATCTCTTAACATGTGAAATACCTCACATTCCCCCCTGTAATGTCTTCCCTGTATATCCTGTGATGGCGGGTTATTTGGAGGCTTGATCAGACTCACATTGTTTTTCCTAGGAGACCGCTTAATAGGTGGTACGCTGTGCTTCCCTCGGGAACTGTATGACGTCTGTTTTTCTCTTGTGATGTTCGTAACCACTGGTAATCACTGCCTCGATTACTAATTCACTAAAGTTGTAAAGCAATGACGTACAAATCCTACCATTCTTCTTTATTAACTGGAAAACTTCTATGAAGAGAAACTTCCCTTATCAACTAGCTGGTTATCATGAAGTGCAGTTTGTATAGGAAAAGGAAGGATTAATGCTTGATTCCTTAACTTACCAGTTTCCAAAATAGTAAGTTGATTACTTATTATTATTACTTATTAGTATATTAAGAATCTTCCAAAGGTAACTAATGCAGTGCTTATTTGCCACTGTTTATTTTCTTTGCTTAAGTATTGTTCAAATCTTCTGATTTTGTAATTGGATGGTTTGCTTTCTTATTATTGAATTTTGAGAATTCTTTCTATATTCTTTATCAGATATGTGTTTTGCAAATATTTTCTCTCAGTTTTTGGTATGTTTTGTCAAAAACGGGTTTTTCCTTTGGCTTAGGAAAACAGAAATTTATTGTCTCAGTTCTGGAGGCCTGAAGTTCAGAATCAAGGTATGAGCAGGGCTGGTTCCTTCTGAGGCTGTGAAGGAGACTGTGCCAGGCCTCTCCCGCTTCTGGTAGCCTTGGCTTTCCTTGGCTTACAGACAGCATTCTCTCTGCCTTTATATCGCCTTCCTTCTATGCACGTTTCTTTTTCTAAGCCCACCCTCCTTTTTTGTACTGTTTATTTAAAGGCATTATATATGTTTGATCTGATCCTATTATCTCTACTGTAGTAAAATAAACACAACATAAAATTTACCATTTTTTTTTAATGTTCATTTATTTTTCAGAGAGAAGAGAGAGAGGGACAGACAGAGTGCAAGCGAGAGAGAGGCAGAGAGACAGGGAGACACAGAATCTGAAGCAGGTTCCAGGCTCTGAGCTGTCAGCACAGAGCCGGATGTGGGGCTTGAACTCACAAACTATGAGATCATGACTGAGCTGAAGTCAGATGCATAACCGTCTGAGTCACCCAGGTGCCCCTAAAATTTACCATTTAAGTCAACATACATTTTAAGTGTACAGTTCTACAGCATTAAATACATTTATGTTGTTGTGCTGTCTTTATAATTACTTAGAAGTGTCTTTTTGAAGAGCTTTTAAATTTTGATAAAGTCCAATTTATCTAGTTACTTCTCTTATGGAATAAGTTTTTGGTGTCATATCTAAGAAATCTTTGTCTAATCCAAGGTCACAAATATTTTCTCCTAAAAATTTTGGGAAAATTAAGTTTTACTCAATATGTGAAAGAAATCAAACTAAAAAATGTAAAAGATGTATCTGCATCCAAATAGCAAAATCTAAGAATCAGAGGACTCTTCTCCAAAGCTAGGTTGGAAACATGCGTTCTTTATTCTCCAAGAACCCTCTTTCGGCCTGCGGGTCTCTCCATTCTTCACTCTATAGAGTTACCGGGACCAACTTCTTAATAAGCACATCTGACCATGTCGTTGCTCTACTTAGGAACCTCATTTGGCTTCCTCACACCTCCTGGGCAAAGCTCAGGCTCCCCAGCACTGCATACAGAGTCCTTCACAGTCGGTTCTCTGCTCATTTCTCCCCCAGAGCCACAGGGACTTCTCAACATCCCTGTCCATGCTGTGCATTGCAGCCTTCCCAGCCTTCATCTGCGGCCAAGGGCTATCGCTCTGGCACGAATGTCATTCCTTAGCTTACTTTCGATACTATCTTGTAATTACTGATTTATACTGCTGCCTTCTCTATAAACTGTGAGCAACTCAGAGGCAAAAACTCGTACTGTCTACTTTCACATCCTCAGAACCTAGCACAGAACCCGGCTCCATAAAAAATATATCAGGAAATGTTTCCTGAATGACTTTATCAATATTATGAACTACTAACATGCCAAGCATTTTACATGAATTCTCTTTCAATTCTCATAAGAAACAAATGAACATACAGAATTATCCTCACTTTATACATGAGAAAACCAAGGACCACAGAGAATAAATAATTTGTCCAAAGTTACAAAGCTGGTAGGACACCCTGAATAACTTTAGGTGTCCTTCCCTTAATAGGATTTTCTTTTTTAAGTTTATTTTATTTATTTATTTTGAAGAAAGAAAGAAAGAGAGAGTGCAAGTGGGGAAGGGGCAGAGAAAGGGAGAGACAGAATCCCCAGCAGGCTCTAGTGGACAGCGATGTGGGGCTTGAACTCAGGAATTTGTGAGATCATGACCTGAGCAGAGATCTTCAAGAGTGGGAGATTGCAAGAGAGACACCCAGGCACCCAGACTGTTCTCTGCAAGAGCTGGTCCCACCCACCCCTCCAGGCCTAATCTCATACCACACACGAAGTGCTCTTTGTTACAGCCAGGCTCTCTTTTGGTCCCTCCACTGCCCATGCTTCTGCCTACCACAGCTTCTAGACTTGCCGCTCCTCTGCCTGGAATACCCTTATACCCCACACTCCCAATTGTTCCTGCCACATGAGAGCCTAATTCCTTCTTCAGAGATCAGCTTCAGAAGCCTTCCCTGATTGCTGCACCCCCTAAGCCCCTACAGACCAAGTGCTTCTATGACATACTCCCATGGGACCTCACTCCTTTCTGTCATGAGCTCCTCACTCAGCTTATTACTATACCTTCATTGTTTCATATGTGTCTATCTCCCTCATACCTAAATTATAAGGTCCATAAGAGCAGCACCATAGTTCCTGCTCACTATTATATCCTCCTTAACATAGTGCCTGGCACATAACAGGTGGTTAATAAATACAAAACAACAACAACAAAAACAAACAAAAAAACCTAGGTGAAAAGGAAAGACCAAAGATAGGGACTGAGGTTGATTCCAATCTGTTTGGTTCTACATGCTGTGAACTTAATCATTGGACACAATGCTTCCCATATAAACAAATCACCACCACCAACAGGAGGCAGCTATATTGCTATACTGGAAAAACTATATTCAAAGTAATAGAGAAATAATTTTGTCTATGTTTCTTAAGAAATTCCTAGTTATGCAGCTGAGCTGTGCAGATTTATTCTAGGGCATGTTTACTAATCACTCACCATATGTAAGTTACTGCACTGAACCCTGAAAGGAGTACGGTAAAGGTGCAACATGGTCTCTCTCCTTACGCAGCTCATAATCTCATGGAACGCCTGGGTGGCTCAATCGTTTGAGCATCGGACTTCAGCTCAGGTCATGGTCTCACGGACTGTGAGTTCGGCCCGCATCGCATCTGCTGTTATCACAGAGCCAGCTTTTGATGCTCTGTCTCCCCCTTCTCTCTGCCCCTCCCCAGCTTGCCAACGGGCGTGCACTCAGTCTCTCTCTCAAAAATAAACATGAAAAAGTAGCTCATAACGTCATCAGGGAGTTGAGATAAAACCTGCCATTAATGATAAAATGTGAAAACTGTAATAAGAGATACATAAGCATGCCTGGCCTTGTGAACAATTCTGTACACCAAAACATTGCTTGGACATTAGCTCAGATATTTAGCAAATACGTCCTGAGCATCTACTTGTGTCAGACACTGCACTGCACTAGAAATAAAAAAATGAAAGAAGCCAGGATCCTGCCCCCTTAAGAAGCTCTCTGTCTCGTGAAATAAAGAATTATTATAATCAAAAAACATCCTGATCTATGCTAAACACAGGGTGACACAGGAGCACGAAGGAGTGCTCCTTAACCCACTTATGGTGGGGTTGGTTAGGGAATATGCTGCCTAATGTAGATCCTGAGAATAAGCAGAAGTCGACTAGGTGAGAAATGGCTAAAAAAGGAAACGAAAAGTGGCAGTTTTTGCAGGCAGAGGGGGAAAACTTACAGTGAAAGAAAAATGGTGACGAAAAGCATGCTGATTAGGGGAGTGACTCCAGTATAAAGTTCAAGATGAGGAATGGTGGGAAAGAATGCAAAAAAGGAAAGGCAGGGCTAGGTTGCAGAGCCCACCCACGGAGAACAATGCACAGAATACTAGCTTGTCTTCTTAGGAAAAAAAAATACATGAAAAACTAAAAATACGGACTTATAATTCAGGAAAGATCTTACCAGAAATGCTAAGCAACTGAGAAAATTGATAGGAAACTTCAAAATCAAGGCACCCAATCCATTTTCTGAAGTAGGTAGCAGAAATCTGTAACCAGTGCTAATGACTACATTCAATAGCTATCCCTTTCACAGTATCTGAAAGACCAAAACCAAACCGAACCAAACCAGAAAAGAAACCCAGAGGCCAAATCTCATTTATTAGTATTTTGAAAAACTTGTCACACACAAATAAAATCCCAATACTTTAGAACAATAATTCAGGAAGCACAGAGAGCTGTACAGCCTGGGAGGCTACTCTGTGTGCATCTCCTGGCACGTCACTTATTAGCTCTGTGACCTCAAACGAATTACTTTCTGCTCTGTAAAAGTCCAGGGCTGAATGAGTCGATTCCCTAAGATCTGTTTCTGCTTTAACATTGTGTGATTCACTAGAAGAATCAAATCGAACCAAAGGCTGAAAAGGATTCTTCGTTATTCAGCCCCTGCCCTAATTATCTGTAACCACTTCTCTCCCGCTTCTATCACTGCAGCTCTATGCTGCTTTACAACGAATTCCTTTCAATTCCTCACGTGCGCTAAGAAGGCAGAACCACGCTGCCCGTGCACTGCCGCATCACCAGTACCTAGCACGACGCCTGGTTTACAAAGAAAAAGCGGCACTCGGTAGTCACTGGTGAAGGAATGAGTAACACACTGAAGACTCACCTCTAGCACAGCCAGGACGGTGTCCAGCTGATCCTCTCGGAGGGTGATATTGTTAGAGATTTTTCTCATGGTGTGTATGGACTGCAGACGGACTTCCTCGATTTCATCGTTAAACATGTCGACCAGGAAATCGAGGCACTTCTCAGCAAAGGAGGGTGAAGACTGGGCCAGCATGCAGAGAGCCTCCACAGCAGCAATGCGGACCTCTACAGAAACGGGGACAAAAGACACCGCACATCAGACTAAGAGCCAGGGGACAAGTCCAAGGATTCCTGCTCATTCGGCTTTGTCTTTCGCCTTCTACTCTTCACTCGACAAACTCTCTGGAAGATCTCCTCCCCACCCATAGATTCGGCGACCACCTTCACGGTGACCTAAGAACAAGGACTTTGGTGTCAGAGGGTTTAGATCCTGACTCTGGAGACATGTGATCAAGTCACACATCTGTCTCCATTAACTGAATTTCTTGAAAACTAAGTTCTTATTTAACTCAGTACTCCAACCACAGTGCTCCAATCAGTACTTTTTTAAAAAGCAGAGTTTATATAATTACATTAGGATTAAAACAGACTAGATACCATTTTCACATTTTAGAAATAAGTTTCAGCAAAGTGAATTAACTTGCCTTAAAGTGAGTAAGAGCACAGATAAGACTAGTACCCAGATCTGCTGACTCTAAACTAGCATCATACAGTGGCTAAGGATACATGCTTTGGAATGAGAAAGGTCTCACTGTGAATTGTTAAGAGTAATCCCTCCATTAACTTGGAGGAAGATCTTGAATAAGTAACTTCCAAACACCTCATTTTTTTCACCTTAACCAGAGATAATACTCATTTCCTTACAAAGTAGTTATGAGGACTAAATGACATAATATAGGTAGAGCACAGAGCACGCTGCCTGGCATATGTTAACAGCTTAGTAAATATCTCCTACAGCACAGGTATGGGTCTTATAAGCACCCTGAAAACAGACGCATGTCTTCTCTTTGTTATGTGCCAAACATGTAACAGTGAGGCCACTAAATTCAGGAAGCCCCTCATTCGTTCACTAGTAATCTTTCCTCAACGTGTACGACGTGGCGGCCCTGTGCTGGGACACAAGGATGAGAGATGAGTAAGCTACAGACAATGCCCTCAAGACTTCCATACATGCTGCTTTTGTTCCTGGTCCCCACAGGGTTCTGCAACAAAATGTACGGTTTCAAAAAAGAGAAAAAAAAAAAAAAACTCCACTCAAATTGTGGTTAAAACTCACAAATGTAATTTGTTTTTGTATAAGAAAGGTTTTATAGCCACTTTAAAAGCAAATACTACATTAAAGGGAGATGACTCAGATTGTTCTTGGTAGTTATGAATTCTTCCTTTCATCAGAGGGGAAGGATTTACTACACTTATAGTAATGTAATTTAAACATGAAATTGCTAATAATTACAACGAAAGCCAGAGACAGACCCAAATCTGTTAACTGTGGGCTCTTCTGCCTAGGGCTTTACCCATTACGCCACACTAAATCACATGTAACTCTTGCAAGTCCACAAAGAAAATCACAGAGACTTCCAAGCAGAGTGAGATAATCAGTACAGACCTGAGCCAATTCCAAGCGGGAGCAAAGAAACTTGGTGTTTCACTTTGTATGCATAGTCTGGTAAATTAACAATTTCTACTAGACTTCTTGGAATATTGAAATGTATTACAGTCTTGGGACACCTGGGTGGCTCAGTCAGTTGAGCAACTAACACTTGATTTCGGCTAAGGTCAAAATCTCTGGGCCGTCAATCAAGCCCTGCACTGGGCTCCATGTTGAGTGTGGAGACTGCTTAAGACTCTCTCTCTCTCTCTCTCTCTCTCTCTCTCAATCTGTGTGTGTGTGTGTGTGTGTGTGTGTGTGTGTGTGTCTCTTCCCCTCTCCAGTGGAAGGAAGGGAGGAAGGGAGGAAAAAAGGAAGGAAATGTATTACTGTTTAAGGGTCCAGAGCAAAGAATCGGCTATGCTAGAGGAGAAAAAAAAGAAAAAAAAAGACTGATCCTCTGGTGCCTTAACACGGGTAATAAGATCCTGGCTTTGCTACTTATTAGCTTTGTGCTTAGTACTGAAGACACAAAGATGAACGAGAAAGAGATGGTCTCCCAGGGAATACAAAAAAGAATAGTTAATTGCGTTACAAAGTGATGAGTACAAAGTGATGAGTGGTACACTGAAAAGTAGAGGGAGTGTAAGAAAATACAGAAGAGGTATATAGCCCACTCAATAGGATCAGAAGCAACTTTCTGAAACAAGTGACCTCTAAAACAATACCTAAGGGAGTTGTTAAGCCCAAAGAAAGAAAAAAGGCCCTTTCTAAAGTAGAGGAATTAGATAAACAAAGGTCCAAATGAGAGGGAGAACATGGAATTAGAGGAATAAAAATATGTGTGAAGGGGCGCCTGAGTGGCTCAGTGAGTTAAGCGTCTGATTCTTGATCTTGGCTCAGGTCATGATCTCATGGTTTTATGTTCAAGCCCCGCATTGGACTCTGTATTGATAGTGCAGAGTCTACTTGGGATTCTCTCTTTTCCTCTCTCTCTCTGCCCCTCCCCCGTGTGCACATGCGTGTTCTATCTCTCTCTCAAAATAAACTTAAAAAAATTTTTTGTTAAAAAAAATAAAAAAAATAAAAAATGTGTGATACTAGAGTCCACAGCCAATGAAACAAGGCTTCATTACACTCTCAGCAACATGTCCCTAATTTACTCAAATTTTATAAATATGATAAAATTAGAAAACTGTGGGGCACCTGGGTGGCTCAGGTGGTTAAGTGTCTGACTTCAGCTCAGGTCATAATCTCACGGTTTGAGCCCCACATCAGACTCCACTCTGGCAGTGTGAGTATGCTTGGGATCCTCTCTCTCTCTGCCTCTCTCCCACTCATGCTATCTCGAAATAAATAAAACTTTAAAAATAAATAAACAAGCAAATAAATAGAAAGCTGCCATACCTGACACTCACTTTCCAAAGTTCCTTTAATTAAACCTTACTGACAAACTTATGTAGAACTAAATCATATAAACAATAATAACGATGAAATTCAATTGCAAAACTAAACAAAGCAAAAACACTAGTAGAAACTAATGAATAAAATAGGTTCCAGTTACTTGTCTTAAGATAAAATGTGTATTAATAACTGGACTTCCTTATTATTATCAAGTGTAATTCATGTATCGAGTTCACAGAGAACAAAAAAGCAGAGGTTGCTTTATCTAATTTCTATATACAGGCTTCCCATTACCCAAAAGTAGGTGTTACCACAAAACCTTTCACAAGTTGAAATGACGTAAATCAAGTATCCCCCACTTTCCAAAAGTTAACCTTATGCCACCTCTCTTTTACAAAAGACTTACATGAGTATGCTAAGGACTTTTTTCATGAAAATGAACTCCTCTTTGGATCTTTTGGTTAGCGAAAACAGGTACTGATGAAGGTCTTTCATAAAAGCAAAGAAGCATAATGCAAACTTAGGGTAAGTGGGGAAGGTACTCATACACCGAAAAACTTAATAGCAAACTAGATAAGGTAATCCAAAAGTTTATTTATTTTGAGAAGAGAGAGAGTGGCGAGAGAGAAAAGGAGAGAGAATACCAGGCAGGCTCTGCACTGTCAAGCATGGAGCCCCACGCAGGCTCAAACTCATGAACCGTGAGATCATGACGTGAGATGAAATCAAGAGTGTAAGAGGCTTAACCCACTGGGCCACCCAGGCACCCCAAGGTACTCCAATTCTTATCTTTTAACAGAAAATTATCCTTGAAAATTAATTTTTCTTGCCCTTGAACAATCGATATTATCTCCCCTGGTCTGTTACCTTACTGAAAATGAGAAGACTGTAGTCAATCATCTCAAAGCAATGACATTTTTTATAAGACAGCATTATATTATGGAAATTACAAGAGCTTTGCAGTATTTCTATTAATGACTAAGATGGCCATTAACAAGGACCAGATTTATCTTTCTATCTAAAACAACTAAAAACAGAGATAAGAAAAAGAAACATCAGTATTCAATACACTCGAACATCAGATAAAGGGTAGTGATCCCTGAGAGACAGGAAATAAACGAGGAGAGCTCTAGAATTCTACCCCTTCACTATGTGGAAAGAGTTTCCAGATTCCAGGTCCCCTGAGTCAGAAGACAGAGCTGGGAGTCTGAAAAGGTCCGTGTGGATAGAGCTCATAAGGCAAAGTACCAGAAAGGTGAGAACTCCACAGAGAAACCTTCAGAGATCTGCAGAAGGTCCCCCTCAAGACATCAGCTGAGTTCTGGGGGTGCCTGGGTGACTCTGTCAATTAAGCATCTGATTTCACCTCAGATCATGATTTCACAGTACATAAGTTCAAGCCCTGAGTCGGGCTCTGTGCTGACAGTATGGAGCCTGGAGCCTGCTTTGGATTCTGTGTGTGTCTCTCTCTCTGCTCCGCCCCCACTCACACTGTCTCTCTCTCAAAAATGAATAAACGTTAAAAAAAATTGTTTTTTAAAGTATCACCTAAATTCTGATCTGTAAAGAAACTATCTGAGGTCTGAGAAAGAACCAATAAACAGGACTAGACGAACAATCTCCAAAACTCATAAATGGTCTACCACTATTTGAGAAGAGTCTGAGTTAGGAGAAAAATAAGCCCTAGACTAAATTCTGCCTCAGTCCCACTTAACAAAGCTTAAAAATAAGACCCAAAATAAAACTCAAACAAAGCTCAAGAATATTTCTAAGTAGGGGCATCTGGGTGGCTCAGTCGGTTAAGTGCCCAACTTCGGTTCAGGTCACGATCTCAGGGTCCTTGGGTTTGAGCCCCACATCAGGTTCTGTGCTGATAGGTCAGAGCCTGAAGCCTGCTTTGGATTCTATGTCTCCCTCTCTCTCTGCCTCTCCCCTGCTCACATTCTATCTCTGTCTCTCAAAAATAAACATTAAAAATTAAAAAAAAATAATATTTACAAGAACATAACAAAGTTCACTGCCCAATAATGTAAAATTCAAAATGGCTGGCATCCAATTGAAAATTACTATGCATGCATAGAAGTAGAAAAATTCATGACAAGAAAAATCAATCAACCAAACCAACACAGAAATCACATAAATTGCAGAATTAGTAGACAAAAACATTAAGATAGTTATTGCAAATGCATTCTCTGTTGACAAAGTTAAAGACAAGATCAAGCAGATTAAGAAGATATGTGTGAGATATTTAAACTCAAATTCTTTTTTTTTTTTTTCCTCCTGAGAGACAGAGTATGCACACAAGTTGGGGAGAGGGGTAGAGAGAGAATCTTAAATATGCTCCACTGAGCATGGAGCCGAATGCAGGGCTCGATCCCACAACTCTGGGATCATGACCTGAGCTGAAACCAAGAGTCACTCAACCGACTGAGCCACCCAAGAGCCCCTAAACAAACCCAAATTCTAAATGAACTTGTACAAATGAAAACTACAATGTCTGAGATGAAAAATACACTGGATGAGATTAAAATCAGATTACACACTGCATAAGAAAAGATGAGTGAACTCCAAGATAAAGATATAAATATCCAAAATGAAGTTAGAAAAAGATTAAAAAAAACAAAAAACAAAAAACCAGGAATGAATGGGGCACCTGAGTGGCTCAGTCAGTTGAGTGTCCAACTCTTGATTTCAGCTCGGGTCATGATCCCAGGGTCATGGGATTGAGCCCTGTGGCAGGCTCACGCTCAGCATGGAGCCTACTTAAGTCCCTCTCTCTCTCTCTCTCTCTCTCTCTCTCTCCCTTCTCTTTCTTCCCCTTTGCCCCTCTCCCCTGCTCGCTCTCTAAAATAAAGAAAAAAAAAAAAACAAAAAGAAAGCACCTATGAGCTACAGGACAACCTCAGGAGTCTAATGGATGTGTAATTGGAGTCTCTAAAGGAACATGGGACCGGAAAAGTATGTGAAGAAAGAATGTGCCAAAGATTTTCCAAATTTGATGAAAACTATAAACCCACAGATCTAAGAAGCTCAACAAACTTCAAGCATAAGAAACATGAAAATTATACCAAGGGACATCATGATTAAATTGCTTAAAGCTGGTGATAAAGAAAAAATCCTAAAAGCAGCTAGAAAAAGACACATCATATACAGAAGAACAAATATTAAAAAAATGACAGCAGACTTCTCAACAGAAATAATGCAAACCAGAAAATGTGGAACATCTTTACAGCACTGAAAAAAAAACCAAAAAAACAAAAAAATACAAAACCCTACCCTATTAATCTAGAATTCAATTTCCAGTGAAAATATCTTTCAAAAATGAAGGTGAAAGAAATTCTTCATTAGTCATAATAATAAAAGCTTTGAGGTCAGACATATCTGGGTTTAAATCTTGCCTCTGAGGGATCGAAAACAAGTTATCATTATCAGCACCAATGATATCAATTTTTACTACCAATTATTAAGTGCTTACTATAAATGGGTCATGTTTTGTGCCAAGTATTTTGTATGTATATAACCTCACTGAATTCTCACCATTCAAAAACACTTATAACAACCCTGTCATATAGAAATGCTGGAATTTGAACCCAGACTGACTGAACCCAAAGTCCACACTCCTAACCAATGTATTATACCACCTGGGCCTCAATGTTCTGTTTTTAAAATTAAATAACAGTAGACACTTCATACAGTGACTATGAAGGCTAAATGAGACAACACATATACATTAACCAGTACGATGCCCGATACATAGCCGTCAGTCAGTAAATGGGTACCGTTATTATTACACACTCATACTTACCATACATCTCATCTTCCAATCCATGAACAAAGGCTCCACAAGCTCCTGACTCAATCAAGTTCACAGCTCCCGTATCTATTTCCTCCTTGGGAGCATCATCTCCCCACTTTCTACCGCTGGAAAACTCCCCTGAACTGTAAAGTTCCTTGGCACGTTCATGTGCAGTGCGTTTTCTCTGTATAGAACAATGACAATTATCATTTGCAAGAGGTTCACGAGGAAACAGTAAGATGTACCCTGGGAACATGGGAAGGTAGGAAATAAGACTGCTCTCTGAGACTTCAATTTTCAAAAAAAAAAAAAAACCAATAAATCAGAGCAAAGAACTGTGAATTCAACTTAAAGTAAGACCAACAGTTTGCAGGTCTGTCATAGCAGATAGTAATCTTATTAAAGATAGCAAAAGAACGTGCTGATTGTACGGTGGTTGTTTGCCATGGCAACACAGGAAAAGGAAAACCAAAGAGGTAACTAATAGCAGTGTCCGTCAGCACCACCCTGGATAGATAATAAATACACTGGCCCTAGAAAATAATTTTTGTCTAGTCCCAACAGAAGTAAGTCTGAATTTGGTAACACTGTGCTCTATTTGAACAACACTGCACTTACCATGCAACCTTCTAGTAAATTCCCTCTCTGTATAGATTGCCTAAGCAGGAATATACTGGCCAACTAAAGTAAATACCCAGTCCAATGGAGTTATGGTTCTCGGCATGAATGAACTGCATTCTACTTTATATAGCAGCCTCTTATGAACCTTCTCGGTGTGAGTCCACACCCTTGTGGCGGATCATCTCAAAGGCACTGATGAAATATAGCACCTAAGCCTACAAGGATGCAGGTCAGATGAAGTTTGTACTCTGTGATGTATCTTAGAAATCCTTGCATTACCCATCCTTCACCATTCATCATGAGCATGTTGTTTTTTATATTTCTATGCTAGTATACACAGAGAACACTTAATCAATCACCAACCTCAAATTAAGGCAATGACCTTCAAGAATCATTAGGCATAGAAAGAAACTCTCCAACCATTCCTAAGAATCTATCTTACGGAATAACTCAAAAGAAGACAAGATCTAACATGCATGAAGATGAGATTCTTTACGTGATTTAAAATGGTAGAAAAACTGGGAGAATCTATATAACACAGTTAAGGTTAAAACATTATGTCCCATCGACTTAAGAAATTACACCATCAGTAAAAATGCCAAGTATAAAGCTGACTCTATGGAAAAAAAAGTGTATGATGTAGTGGTAAATGTAAAAAGTAGACTACAAAACTATCTGAATACAATGACTCAATGTTTACAACATGCGTAAGAGCTGGGGAGAAAAATACGAAAATGACGGAAGTCACTGTGTTAGAGTAGAGGGAATATGGGTAAATTGTTTCCCTATTCCTCCTACTTATCAAAAATTCTGTAACTCTTTATGGTCACTTTTACAATTTACAAATTAAGATAATGACATATTAACCCGTACACAGTCCTGACAATTATACCAGAGAACTAACATGCTCAAGGCATTCCATAAGAGGAACTTTGTTACTGTTTAGAGAAAGAATTTACTCACTCTTCCATGGAAACTCTAGAAAAGGAGTCCTAACATGTCCTACAGTCTCACAAAATAAGACCAGACCTTTGTAGTCTCTAACAAAAAGAAAGTTAATCTTGCGCTCTCTATAAAACACAACCTCTGTAAAGTATTTCATTAAAATAATTTAAAATTTAATGAAGTAACTTGTAATTTGGTTCAAGTTACTAAGATTTTTAAACTAAAATGTAATCTAGTCACCCAACACTTACTTGACAAATATGTGGGCTGCAAAACTAAACCAACACCACTTGCCATATAGCTACACTGGTACTGGTTACAGAAACCCAATTTGAACAACAAAGATTTTAAGTTACCCTGAGATCTGACATGAGCTTCTTGTCAAGTGTCTGCTCCAAGAAATGAGAACTGACTTGTTCCATGGAGCCCTGTAAAAACAAAGAATCCAGAGCAAATTAAATAACTTTTAAGGCCTGAACATTATCTTAAAATTCAAAGTTTGCAGCCAACTTAAATGCATGAAAATAACATTATTCTTGATAGTAAAGATGCTTATGAGTTCTGAATCATCAGCAAAATAATGAAAACATTAGCAACAGCAGCTAGCAGCTAAACAGAGCTTATTATGTGTCACACACTATTTATAATATATAACATAATATGTATATTGTTACCATTAATAAATATATTATAAATACATTCATAGTCTCCCTATGAAGTAAATACTATTATATATGTCCCATTTTACATATGGGGGAAAAAAGAAAAGTTAAAAAAATAAAAAAAAGAAGGCACAAAAAGGTTAGGTGACTCACTCGAAGTCACAGAGTGTTATTTACAGAGCTGGGCTATATAAACCCAGGTTCCAGAATCCTTTGCCTTAACCACTACTCTCCATTCTTTCTCCATTCCTTTTCATTCTATTCTTTCCATCATTTGTTCATTTACTCACTCATTCAATAAACCAGATATTTAGTGAGGAAACATTTAACTATATGCCTCCGCTTACCAGGAAGAGTAATACAAAAATAAGACATCAGTTCTACACTCAATGATCTCACAGACTAGTGAGGGAAACTGATAAAGAGATAACTGTATTACGGTATAAAATGTTATACTACACATATAAACGGTGCTACGGCAAACTCAGAGAATAAGCAGGATAGGGTGGAGGCAGGGAAAGATGTTTGGGGAACTAGTAATCACGAGTGTAAATGCATAGAGAGAGAATACCATGAGGGATCCAACAAGTGAATGGAACACAGGAGAGGGGTGCCAAAAATGAAGCAGGACAGTTAGGGAACATCATAAATGGCCTCTCTCATATCCTTTTTTGTGTTTGCTATGGTGAGGACTTTGCCACAATTATGAATAATAACTAGACAATCTTTTCTAAATGAGCTCAAAAGTACACAAAATATTTTACTTATATTTAAAGATTTTATTTCTAATAATCCCACAACAAATGTAAACTATTTTTTTAAGTCCTCTCTCCATCCAACATGGGGCTCACACTCCTGACCCCAAGACCAAAAGAGTTGCATGCTCTATGGACTGAGCCAGCCAGACACCCCGAAATATCCTCATGTTTTAGATGAGAAATTGAGGCTGAGAGATTTGGTAACTTGCTCATTTCAAATAAGGCTGACACATAGTTGGATTTACACCTCATAAACGTCATCTTAGCAACAATGTGGCTAATGGACTAGAAGGAATCAAAATGAAGCAGAGAGATGGGTTAGCAGGCTATCAGAGCAGGTCCTAGACATTCTTAAAGAATATATTGGTGATCTTCTCTAATTCCTGAGTCAGTAAATATGGGAATGCTTATACAGGCTCAGACTTTTTCTCCAATCACATTTTCTTTAGGAATATCCTTACCCAAGTTAACACCTTTCCTACAATTCCAGGAGAGCAACTGTTGTACTACCTTCACTTAAACAGTTTCAAATTTTTTCTTATTTCTACATGGTACAATGGATGGCCTTCTTTGTTACACAGATCTGAGCCAATATCAAATCTAACATTCATGTCTTCTATCCAAAGATCAATTTTATGAATAAGAACTATAAAAATTTGGGGGGGCACTAGGTGGCTCAGTCGGTTAAGCGCCCGACTTTGGCTTGGGTCATGACCTCACAGTTCATGAGTTCAAGACCCCCAACAGGTTCTGTGCTGACAGCTCAGAGCCTGGAGCCTAGTTCAGATTCTGTCTCCCTGTCTCTCTGCCTCTCCCCTGCTCATGTGCACGCGCACTCTCTCTCTCTCCCTCTCTCTCCCAAAAATAAAAAAAAAGAAAAAATTTTTTTAAAAAAACTATAAATTTTTAAGATCTCTTTAATTTTCTCTTTAGTTTTACCAGCAGCATTAATTTTTAGAGGGCACTTTTTTCTCCTATAAAGTTTTTGTTTTGTTTTTTAAGTAAGCTCTAAATACACCATGGAACTTGAACTCACAATCCTGAGATCAGGAGTCGCATACTTTATCGACTGAGCCAGCCAGGTGCTCCAAGAATTAAGTTTTAGTAACTTTGCAGTGAACTACTCGAATCCCTAGTCTCAATGCCCTCCCCCAATGCCTTTAGCTGAGCTCTCTGCCAACACTATAGCAAAGAGGTGGGGTACTATTCAAATTCCAGCCTCAAAAAAATTACATATCATTATTTGCAACAAATTTCCCATGCTATCTGAGAATATGTGAAGCTTTCCATTTTGGTCCACATATACCAAAAGCCCTATGACATACTAATACACTGAAAAAAATGCTGGGATCTAAACTAGCACACACACAGTGGAAACAGAAAAGGGAGAGATTCAAAAGAGGTCAAGAAGGTAGTGCTGATATGAGCTGATGACTCCGTGGATACTGGACACAAAGAATTCCCAAATGCCTCTGGGTTTACAACTGGGTAAATGCTAGCATCATTCATGAAAGTGCTGGAGGAGTAGATGTAACCAGAAAGAGGAATTCATCATCAAGTATATCTCACCAATCAGAAAAAGGTCTATATTCTTGTCCACTGTAACCAAGAAAATACATTCAGGTAAGATCTCTCCAACTGTACCAGTACTATTTAACAATCTATATTTATAACACTAAGAAAAGCATGATATTTAACAAACAAGTGTGTCAAACCTGCTTTCAGAGCAAAAACTGCTCAATTATAACTGTTCAATAATAATCTAAGTCTGCACTAGTGTCTAGCTTCTACCCAATTAAGTGATAAAGAAAAGTAATCCACCCCACCTCCCCCCGCAAAAAAAAAAAGAACTGCCCAGTGAAACAAAAAACTGTCACTGACAAAGACATCTGCAATTGCCCTGGGAAAGACTAGGTGTTATGGCTATGGACTTAACAACCTATAATCTATCTGAAAATATGATCATCTTTAAGGTCAAATACTTCTGGAGTCTTATAAAGAAGGTTGAACCACTTACTGAATAGGAAAGATAAACATCTGAAGCAGAAGTCATTGAACTAAAAACTATAGTCTAAATAGAACACCAGTTACCATGATTAATTTCACAGTATTGACTGTATTCTAAACTGTCCCATGGAGCTGCATACTTGCAATCAACTTTCTTTGCCTCAGTAGGAAAGTTAAGGATAACTACAAACCGACTTTATGCACGGTTTTGAATTTTCTGAAACAGCCTACTCCTGAAATTTTTCATACTGCTAGAAGCCAAGGAGAATGGAGACTATTGATTTTTTGTGCAAGATGGACTTAAATCTAAAGCCTTATCGTTTAAGTTCTTGAAGAACCTGGCTTCTGCTTTCCTCTCGAGCTTTATCTTGCTGAACGTTCCCCACGTTTAACATGATCCCCCCACAACTAAGAAATCTTAAACTGCTTGTACTTTAGAATGATACTGTAGTTTAGTATATTAGTACGCATGACAATTGCATGATACTCCTTCTGCATCTGCTTATATTTTCTCCTTCCCTACATATTTACCTAGCTAACTCATATTTATCCTTTAAAACTCAGTTCAGAAATCACCTCCTCCAAGAAGCCTTCTGTCACTGTGTTAGGTGCTCTTTACTAAGAACTACCAGATATTATGATTGACTGATTGCTTATGTCAACCTACCGGACTACCAACTCTTTTAAAGACAGGACTATGCTCAGTTGATGAACACGTAGTCTGAAACCTACATGCAGTTAACCTGATGACAGTTTTGTCTATTCAAGAGTTGGAGTGGGGGAGTACACCTCTTTGCCTACACAGAGGAACCAGTAAATCAGCAGGGCATTAACTGTACAACCACAGCCCTCAATATGTAACTGGGCCATCGCTAGGAAGAGATTCCACCTGAGTTCTAGATGATGAAGTATCAGTTACTATCTATGTGGCCTTTGATATGTTAATCACTTTTCTAAACTTTATTATTTATAAAATGATTAATAGAATACCTACCTCAAAGAGTTTAAAAACATTTTTTAATGTTTATTTATTTTTGAGAGAGAGAGAGAGAGAGAGGCAGAGAGACAGAGCACAAGAGGAAGAAGGGGCAGAGAGACAGCGAGGGAGGATCCGAAGCAGGCTCCAGGCTCTGAGCTGTCAGTACAGAGTCCAGAGCAGTGCTCGAACTCACAATGTGAGTCGAGGTCAGATGCTTAACCGACTGAGCCACCCAGGTGCCCCTCAAAGAGTTTAAAAGAATTAAAAATTATTTGCAAAAACTAAGTATGTTTATGAGGGTATGTCTGTATATATATGTGCATATGTACCTGTGCATATAAAAAAGTGGGTGCATGTGTATGTGTACAGGACGGAAAGCGTCTAGCTTAGTAGGCTAGGAATTCTATAAATAGTAACAATGATTATTATCAGTAAAATTAGATTACTTTTGAAGTACAAAAATGATTACTTATATAATTTGAAGCTGTTTGGATCTGAAATCACTTAAATTAAACATAAAGCACTGGACTCAAGTTAGAATCATCTAAGTGGAAACTCTTTCAATTCACCACTGTGATTCATTATTTATATAGCTTTACTTAAATGAATTTCAGATCCTACAAGGCACAAAACTGAAAAATCTGAATGACCCTGCTTTAAGGATTACTCTTCTCAACTGCCTACTCAAATGAAGACGTATTAGTGTACTATTCCTCTACAACATCCCCCTCACACATACACACACTGCACACTGTAGATGCTCAGGAAATGTTGAATGAAAGAATCTGGTGAATGACTGGACTGTTCCGAATTTTAAAATATTCAAAAACCAAAAGCAAGTTTTAAAATGTGAATTCAAAAATAAAACCAAGCGTGCCTGGATGGCTCAGTCAGTTGAGCGTCCAATTCTGGATTTCGGCTCAGGCCACGATCTCATGGTGGTGGGATCAAGCCCCACGTTGGGATCTGTGTTCGGTGTGGAATCTGCTTAAGATTCTCTCTCTCTCCCTCTGCCCCTCTCTCCCACTTGTGCTCTCTCTAAAATAAATAAAATCAATAAAAATAAATGAAACCAATTAACAACAGGCTTGTTTAACTCTGTACTTTATCATGGACAAGCAATATATGATTTAGAAGTAGGAAATACTGAAACCATCCAAATTGCTTATTATTCCATGAAAATGCTTCACACAAGTTTCAGCAGTTACCCCATAAATACTGGTCTTAGGAGTAGGCCTATCATTGGATCTGTGTCCAAAGTATTCAGCCAACAATCTTACCAAGACTGGCACAGTTGGGGGCCCTCAAAAGGAAGTGTCCAAAAAGAAATCTCAGATTTTCTTGCTGTGACATTTATATAAATCTTTACAAATAGTTACATATATTTACATACTGTAACCACCCCCAATACCCCCAATACCCATGCTTAGTATAGTACTTTACAATTTATAAATATTTTCATAGATAGTATCACATTTGAGCATCATGACAACCCTGTGAGGTTGTCATAAGAGAATATTATAACCCACTTAACGGATGAGGAAACTGAGACTAAGATCAGGTGACAAGTCCAAGATAACACAGTTATAAAACAGGGCTGAGTAATAATACACCAACACTCCTTCTTGGGTAAGACGGTAAGACAGTTCTATGTCTGAATTTTTTTTTTTTTTTTTTTTTTTTTTTTTTTTACAAATGTACCATGAATCACCAAAGGCAAAACAGTAGGAAAGAACCAACCTAAAAGTCAGGAGATTAGGATCTGAAACCCACTCTACAACTCTGTATCTGTTAAAGTTGGCTAATTTACTTAACTTCTCAGAGCTGTTTTCTCACCTGGAAAATGGGAATAATAGCAATTACCTTTTTGGGTTACTGTGAAGAATGAATGAGATAGTGTAATGTAAATGGTCTCAGAGCAAACTCTCTGGGCCATAACGGGGGCTTAGTAAAGCAACCATTTTTATTATTTTCCTTTTTCTCTAGGCCTTGGCTGTCTCATACGGTAACAATGTTAAATAAGATTAAAATTCTTTCTAGTTCTAAAAGACTACCTCTCCACGGGAAAGTGAGCCATTTCTTCTTATTTTTAGAAATAACAGGGTTTCTAAAAGTGGGTTATATCTGTCCCTATCTGTAGTTTCTCAAAATATTTATACAAGTATAACAGCAAACATGTTCCTTAAAGTATAACTTACCAATAGCTTTGCAGCTTGAACTCGAACCACCCAGGAGCCGTCACTAACCATGTGGCAAATTTTTCCAAATGCATCATCAACTAAGCGAATTTCTTCATTAGAAGAAGGGATTGGGACAATGCTAAATTAAAAGAAAAAAAACCCACAAATAACAAAACATGAGCCTAAAGCTGCAAGTTCAATAAACTGAGAATGACCAATGAAAACCGGCACACGCCCATACACACACACACACAATGACAACTGAGTAATTCAAATCCTAGAGCGATAAAATACATTTCAGAGTAAAAAAAAAAATCATTCTGAGAATATGAAACAATACTTTTAGTTACAATGCAAATTTTCATTATCTTGAATAAATGTATTTAACCCACCAAAGATTTACAAAGATACTAAAGATACCAAACCCAGCTACTGCAGAGTATTTTATATCTTTAAGTTTATTCTCTCCATAATTACATTGTTGTCAATACAGTAAATCACAGAATCAATATAAAACATACTTGCAAATCTGGCCCTAGAAGAGGCAATTTCCAATTAGTCTTTTATTTTTTATTTGGTATTTTTTTTGGTATTTATAGGTTTATTAACTTATTCTGGTTTTCCACTTTAGCAGGCAGTTTAATGAAGAGGAAAAAAAACACTTCTTTTTCCTATGGAAGGAGCTCTTCTACAAAATAGATTAATATTTGTCTTTCCACCTCAAAGAATCACTATGAGAATAAATGATTTAATTATTATGAAAACATTTTTAATGACAAAAATACCTCATAAGGGATCATTATTCTCAAACTCACCTAGTATCTTTCCCTGGCATGTCTATTTACTAAAATGGGCCCGAAACAATTTAAAGATTAAAAAAAGAGTGGGACGGGGGTGCTTAGATAGCACTTGAGAAAGACAGCCAATCTCTTCATTTATAGATGAGGAGGCTGGGACTCAGAGAGGAAGTATCTTTCCTAGGGTACACGGAAAGTTCCCGACAGAGCTGAAAAACAAGGACCAAGGATCCTGACTATCAGGATCTGCACTCTCCCCCTACTCCACACTGCTTTCTAAAGATCTAACCAACAGTCCTTATCTGGAGGACAGCTCTTTGCATGCTGGGAGAAGAGAAACATGGCCCAGCAATGAACGAAGTTGGCTTACACGCGCACCCACCTTTCGGGATAGAGCTGACTGACAACCCAGATGAGTTGGACGGCAGCGCTGCGCACTTGCTCATAGTCATCAGACAGCAACTTACAGGCCTGCAAACAAGGAGTCCAGGTCTGTTAGCTCTGTGTCCTCCCAGGTGATGTTCAAGCTGTCTTCAAAAGGAAGACAGGGTGGCTGGGGAAGGATGCCAGTCAAAATACTCGTGGGTAGTTTCAACTTCCTGAACCTCCGCCCGACAGAGAATTCTTGGCCTCTGTCAGCCATGTTCTGTGTTCTGACTCCCACTCCACGTCTGAAGGCAGAACCACAGACTGACAGACAGCACAAAAGCCACCAAGAATAGTATCGATCCTAGCAAAGCCTGCTGGGAGCCCACAGTGCTGCTCACACAGGCTCAAACGCCAAATCTAGGCGTTTTTTTCCCTTTCTGTAAAATCAAAGCACAAATTTCTGACAATCTGAAAACTCAAGCACTTTAAGTAAATGTATAATTTTAATGCTAAACTGCCAAAAGAGGCCAGATTTTTGTTTTACTTTGGTTTGAAACGGAATATCCTTGCTCCACCTACATGGCAACACCCTAGGCTCCAACAACACCCAGAACGACTTCATTTCTAGAATTTAAAAATCCTATATTCCAGGGGCACCTAGGAGGCTCAGTCAGCTGTGTCCAACTTCAGCTCCGGTCATGATCTCACAGTTCGTGAGTTCAAGCCCCGCATCAGGCTCTCTGCTGTCAGCATGGAGTCTTCTTTCCTCCTTTCTCTCTGCCCTGCCCCAACTTGTTCTCTCTCTCAATAAATAAATAAACTTAAAAAATTTTTTAATAATACAAATAAAAGTCCTATATTCCATGCTCTGATCATAACAAGTTACTCCATCAGCTCTTCCATTTCCATGAATTCATGCATCACACTTGCTCTTCAGTCCCACTGAACCTACCTGTCCGTTCAACCAGGATTTCCCAACCTTGGCACTATTGTCATTTTGGACGATACAATTCTTTGCCATGAGAGGCTGTCCTCTGCACTGTTAACATGGTTAGCAATATCCTTGGCCTCTACCCACTGAATGGTTGTTAACACTGCACTCTCTCCCTCTCCCTAGCAGTTGCAAAAGCCCAAAATATCTCTGAACACTGCCAAACATCCCTTAGAGAGTAAAATCACCCTGGTTGAGAACCACTGCTTTAACCCACCCTCTTTCTCCAAATGAACCACCTTCTCCTTGCTCCGTACCCTTCCATTACTTAGTCCTGACAGCACTGTAGCATCACCACTGACAACGCCCTTGAGACGTCTACGGCTGCCCTACACACCCAGCACCTTCTCTACTCCTCACAAGGGCAGCAGAGCACTGGCAAAGACCACACTCTCTAGGGGACTGGCGGCTCATGATCTCGAACCTTCCTGGCTCTCTCTGAAATTTTTCAAAGCCCTGCTTTCCACTCCCATTCCCCAAGGCAGCTTTTCTTAACCTCCTGCTCTGGCCCCTACCTCACTTCCAGCACAAATGCTCCCAACTATTCCAAAACAGTTATAAATTCATTTATACCTGTATTCTCTCACACCTTGTATTCTTAATGTCTCAGAAAAAGTATCCTAATTTCTAATCCGTCTACTTTTGCTATGGATCCCATCATCTCCTCGCACAAGCCTTCGCTTACCATCCTCCAAAATAGGTCCTATTTGTGATTATTATAGCACCCTGTTTATTTACTGCATAGCACTACTCACATGCTACAATCATTGTGTTTATTTATTTAATTGCCTGTCTCACCCATGAGAATGTGAAGGGCATGGATCCTATCCAACATGCTCGGTGTTACACAACCAGCATTAGGTACTCATTAATATTTGCTGGATGAATCAGCTCATGAGTCTGATTTTCTGTTTAAAGGAACTTACTCCACCATTTATCTCCCTTTGTCTCTTCTATCCCCAATTTCTCCCAAAACACTGCTCCCTTCAGCATATAAACATACTTATTTTAGCAGTTATCTTTAAAATACAAAAAGCCCTCCCTTAATCCTATGCCCCTTTCTACCGTCTTCCATTCTGCCATCGTTTTATAGCCAAGTTTCCTTAAAGTACAGTCACTACTGCCGTATCTCAATTGATCCTAATCTGGCTTCCACTCCCACCACTCTTACTAAAACTGCTCTTTTCAAACTCATTAACAGCTGCCTTGTTGCTAAGCCCAATGGGTAGATTTCAATCCTATTCTAGCTAACATTTCACCAACATGTGGCTCTGATGACTATGAGAACTCCCTCCTGCCTTTTCTGGAATATATTTTTCCCCCTCCTTCATCTCTTCTGTCTCTCTCTTAAATGTTGGACCTTACCCATGGCTTCCATCCTTGGTCTCTTTCAATCTTCTTGCTCTCTCTGGGTATCTACGTGCCTCCTAGATAATAATGGCTTCAATCACCCACCTCCAGCTCTGACCTCTGCTTCCACAACTATCTACAGCCTGGAACTTTCCTCATGGGTGTCCCATCAATCCTTCAAACTCCACATAACCAAAACTGATATGGTACCTAATTCAACCTCACATCTCCAATACTCCAACATTCCATCCTCACTCCCTTGAAGCCCTCATCATTACTTGCCTTGTTAACTGACATGGTCTTACACCACTAAATATCTGAATCACCTAACTAACTCTTCTTCCTCTGAATCCTTACTCTCTAAGTTTCCTTTTATTTTTCGGCTTCCCACAGAGTTTTACTATAGGGAGAGAAGGTGCTAGTCACACCAACACAACCTTTCTGAACTTATTCTATTTCATTCTGTAAAAGAATAAACTTGATTTATACATCAGTCATAGGGGTTTATCTAATTACCATCTTCCTCTGAAAGCTAAAACCATTCTTCCTACAAAATCTGGTCTCTGACATGGATTTAGATTGCTTAGCTCTAGATTCATTCAATTATTCTACAAGAGAAATATCACCTTGTAAGGCCTTTTTGTTAGGCAGTCACTTAGCTACTCCTAGTGACACTACAACTTTACTGTGCCTTTATTTACCAATACTACAACTATCGTGAATAGCTTTGCAAATGATCCCACGGTCTTGGTCACCTTCCTTCAGAAAAACTCCAGTATGCCAAGTATGGTGCCAAGACTTGACTTCATGCTTGGCCCAGCCAAACAACAGATCGGCAAGACTACCACTTTCCTTATTCTGAACACTACACTTCTTTCTGTGTACTCTGGTATACATAGTGAGCTACCTAAATCCTCCTAAAAGGCTTTTTTATATGTATTAGTGCTATTCAGCTACATATCCTCCATCCTCTTATTAAAATGTGTGTTTTGGAAACAACTTCACATTCATCCTAATTAGTGTTGTCAGTTGATGCTTTATGTTTCCAATTCTAACGGCTAGTATACACTCTCCCAGTTTCATTATCCTTCTTCCTCTTCCAGACAGTAATCATGTAAGGTACCTGATTATAAATTGCTTGATGTAATTTCAGTCCTCTTTCATGGAGCTGCAACTAGATAATAAAAATAAGTGTAAGCATTTGGGGAAAAAAGATCAGTATTTCCAGTATCTCCCCACAATCTCATATATTTTCCCCAATTATATAAGATTCACATAGTTCCCATTAGCCAAAATTAGTGCTATATAAGTAAGAAATCTGGTCAAAGACTTTTGAGTAGAAACACTCAAGAGACTTAATAAATCTAACTCATCAACTGTCCCAAGGGGATATTAGAAAAATATTAAATAATGATAAGAAACCTAAAGAAGAAATGGTTAACACTACCTCCTCCTAAAATGTACCCCTCACTCAGGGACCTGGAGGAGGGAGGTGACTTGGTATTATATTATAATAGGTGTAAGTTGTAAGCTCTATGTTTCAGTATATGGGTGAAAGCTACTGGAGAGGCCCAAAGAAAAGCACACCTGCTATATAAAGAATGTGGGCCTTTGAGTTCTGTGATGCCATCAACACATTCCTGAAAGTGAGCATTAGAAATATTCAGAGAGGGAGGTGGGGGTTATTCAGAAAGCATCCAAGCCAACATTAGCCATGAACTTAAAAAAAATAAATAAATGAGGGGCACCTGGGTGGCTTGGTCAGTTAAGCATCCAACTTCAGCTCAGGGCATGACCTTGAGGTAAGAGTTCGAGCCCTGCATCAGGCTCTGTGCTGATAGTTCAGAGCCTGGAGCCCACTTTGAGTTCTGTGTCTGCCTCTCTCTCTGCCCCTCCTCTGCGTGCACATGCATACTTTCTCTCTCTCTCTCTCTCAAAAATAAATAAACATTAAAAAAATAATATTTTTAATGAAACAAACAAACCAAACTATCACCCGTTGATTTCCATGATTATGTTTACCATGGCTTTTATAGCTGCTGTCCTGACTCGTGGGTCTTGGTCACTGAAGTAATCCCCTATAATCTTCTGGACATCTCTGACAGCTAGGCCTTCTCCATCTTTTGTGACACTTTTCTCCAAAGAGCCAAGATTGCCAAGTAATTGCAGGCATTTATTTCTTACACCGTGGGAGGTATCTGTGAGGTGCTATGAAAAGAAAAGAGAGAACAAAAGGACATGATTAAGAGCTTAAAATAAATAAAAAACTAGAAACAAAAGTATTATATCAGCTTTAGGAATGACTTCGAACACAAAATTCTCATCAGTTTCTCTTGTATCATGTTACTTGAGTATGTATCTTCCAAAAGAACCATGAGTCCTTAGAAAATAAGATTCCCATCCGATCATCACTGTATTCCCAACAGCCAGCACACTGCCTTGGAAAGAGAAGGAACTTTAAAAATGGCCCCTGGGGCACCTGGGTGGCTCAGATAGTTAGCGTCCAACTCTTGGTTTCGGCTCAGGCCATGATCTCAAAGTTTCAGGAGTTCAAGCCCCACCTCGGGCTCTGTGCTGGCAGCACGGAGCCTGCTTGGGATTCTCCTTCTCTTTGCCCCTTCCTTGCTTGTGCTGTTTCTGTCTCTCTCAAATATATATATAAACTTTTAAATAAAGAAATAAAGCCCCTAAACTGCATTTTATTTGCTATCAAATCTAAAAATAAAAAAAATATAAGTTTTTAAAACTTTTAATATCCATACAGAAAAACGCCAAAAGGTTAAGTGTACAGCTCAACGAATTTTCACCAGTGAATACACACATACAAAAAGCACCCAGATAAAGAAACAGACATGACCAACACCTCGGAAACCTCTCTCGGTTCTCCCCTACCATGAACTACTCTACCACCAACAAAACTGGCCATTATCTTGACTTCTAACACCTAGATTTATTTGGCCAATATTTTTTTATTATAATTTTAGAGAGAGTATGATCAGGAGAGAGGTACAGATGGGGAGGGAGGGAGGGAGGGACTGGAAGAGGGGAGAGAGGGGCGGGGAGAGAGACAGAATATCTTAAGCAGGCTCCGTGCTCAGCCTGACATAGGAGGCCGGTCCCACAACCCTGGAATCGTGAACTAAGCCAAAATCAAGAGTTGGTCACTCAACCCACTGAGCCACCCAGGTGCCCTATTTTGCCCATTTTTATACTTTGTAAAATCAAGCAGTGTCTGGCCTCTCTTGCTTAATCTTATGTAAGATTCACCCACAGTATGGCATATAGCAATGGTTCATTCATTTTCATTGCCATATAGTATTCCATTCGTCAGTACATGACAATCCACTTATCCTTTCCCATATTGATAGATATTTGGGTTAGTTCCAGTTTTTGGCTATTTTAAATAATGCTACCATGACTATGGTAGCTTCTGATGCAGCTTCTGTTGGATATACACTTAGGAATGGAATTACTGGGTCATAAGACATGTAAATGTTCAGCTCATAAGTCACTGCCGAATAGTTTTCCAAAGCAGCTGTACTAATTTAACTAATTTACACTTCCACCAGTGATGCTTGGTGTTCCAGTTGTGCCACATCCTTGTCAACACTAAGTACTGTCAATCTTTCATGTTAGCTCTTCTCAACGGTATTTTTTTAATTTACCTATTTTTTAACTTACATCCATGTTAGTTAGGATATAGTGCAATAATGATTTCAGGAGTAGAAGCCAGTGATTCATCCCCTACCTGTAACACCCAGTGTTCATCCCAAAAAGTGTCCTCCTTAATGTCCCTTGCCCATTTAGCCCATCCCCCCACCCACAGCCCCTCCAGCAACCCTGTTTGTTTTCTGTATTTAAGAGTCTCTTAGGTTTTATCTCTCCCTCTGTTTTTATATTATTTTTGCTCCCCTTCCCTTATGTTCATCTGTTCTGTATCTTAAATTCCACATATGAGTGAAGTCATATATTTGTCTTTCTCTAATTTCACTTTAGCATAATACCCTCTAGTTCCATCCACGTTGTTGCAAATGGCAAGATTTCACTCTTTTTGATTGCTGAGTAATACTCCATTGTATACATATACCACATCTTTATCCATTCATCTGTTGATGGATATTTGGGCTCTTTCCATAATTTGGCTATTGTCAATACCACTGCTAATAAACACTGGGTACCCCTTCAAAACAGCACACCTGTATCCCTTGGATAAATACTTAGTAGTGCAATTGCTGGGTAGTAGGGTAGTTCTATTTTCAATTTTTTGAGGAACCTCCATACTATTTTCCAGAGTGGCTGCACCAGTTTGCATTCCCACCAGCAGTGTAAAAGGGATCCTCTTTCTCTGTATCCTCACCAACATCTGTCATTGCCTGAGTTGTTCATGTTAGCCATTCTTACTGGTGTGAGGTGGTATCTCACTGTGATTTTGATTTGTATTTCCCTGATGATGGGTGATGCTGAGCATCTTTTCATGTGTCTGTTAGCCATCTGGATGTCTTCTCACCAGTATTTTTAACAGACATAACAGCTATATCTAGCCCAATGCTACTGAAATGAGCTATTTGCATAATATACAAATGTTAATACAAAACAAATATCTTTAGATATTCCCTTCAAGTTCAAATTTTCCAGGTGTTTCTATCTATAAATAAAAGCATTGATCTGAAGTCACAACACTCTCTGGAAGTACCCTCAATAAGCATCCATTTCTCTTCCCTGCCTTAATCTGCCAATCTCCTATTTTACACGATCAGAAGGATTAGAAAAACCTAGTAATTTAGTAGAAGAGCTGGTATCAACACTCCTGACACCCACTCAATCCAGAGCTCTTTTCCCCTACTCCACTGCATAAATAACTTCGTGATTTTCAAAACTGTGCTCACTATGTTGAGAGTTGAGCATCTGTACCTTAAATATTTACAAAGCTACAAAATACCTGTTTTCCTTACATATATTACTCCCATGTACCACTAGTCTCCAGCATGAAGAATCACTCAGGTTTCTAATTACTGCATGATAAACATACTGATCCTAAATCATTTATAATCGATTCTTATGATTAGCTAACCAGGCTGCCAACACTCTGTGTAAGTAAAACCCACACACACAAAAATGAAGAAACAGGAAGATGTATCCAATAAGTAAGTATATTATAGCTGATTCCAGGGCTAGAGTAGAGAAAGTACAAGATGAGTCTGGATTATTTTGTTGTGCCAGAAAGAAAACAAGTATTCAAAGAATAAGAGAAGTCAAAAAGAACACAGAAGCCAGCTTGAAAGAGCTCCCACTTGGCCAAATCAGGAAATCTGAACATCACAATGAATAATTATAGTAACAGACTATCACCCATTGAACAAACAAGTAATCTGAGCCCATAACTGATATACACAAAGTTTGAAATATACAGAATATTTGCATAGTCTCAAAGTGCCACCCACAAAACACTCATTTCAAAAGGAAAGAGTAACTTTATAGGGAAGCTGTGTGACAGACACCATCTTAACCAAGTGATCAAAGTAAACATTAGTAATGGGACAAAGCAAAATGGGATAGCACCTAACAGGATGCAATAAGAAGAGTATCTTGTCTTTATTTTTTTTAATGTTATTTATTTTTGAGAGAGAGAGAGAGAGAGAGAGAGTGCGAGTAGGGGAGGGGCAGAGAGGGAGAAAGACAGAATCCAAAACAGGCTCCAGGCTCTGAGCTGTCAGCACAGCCTCACGCAGGGCTCGAACCCATGAACCATGAGATCATGACCTGAGCTGAAGTTGGACACTCAACCCACTGAGCCACCCAGGCGCCCCTCTGATATATACATGCATATAGGGAGGGGAGAGAGAAAATGTGAGTGAGGGTGGGATGGGGGGAAGAAAGAGGTGGTGGGGAGAAAGACTATCTTAAGCAGGCTCCACACCCAGTGCAGAGCTCCATCTCACAACCATGAGATCATGACCTGAGAGGAAATCAGGAGTTAGACACTTAACTGCCTGAGCCACCCAGGTGCCCCTTGTCTGTGATATTCTTAGTAAAGGTGGAAAACTTAAATCCAATTATGAGGAAATATCAAATAAACCCTAATTCAGGAAGGTTCTATGAAAGACCTTTCCTATAATTTTCAAAAATGTCAAAATCATAAAATCGAGTAAAGACTAAGGAATTATACCAGATGGAAGACTTAATGAGGTATGGTGACTAAAACGTAACACGAGATTCTGAACTGGATCCTTTTCAAATAAGGGACAGGATTGAAACAAACGGTGAAACACGAATGAGGTGTGAGGTAGCATATGCTGATGTTAATGTCCTGATTTTGATGTTCATATTGAGGTTTTACAGGAAAATATCTTTGTTTATGGAAAACACACACTGAAGAAGCACAACAAATGGGCAACTTATTCTAAAATTGTTCACAAGAAAAGAAAGTTCCCTATTACTATACTTGCAATTTATCCACAAGTTTGAGACTTTAAAATAACTGAACTGTCTACAAACAAGAAAAAATAAAATAATCATACTGTTTCAAAAACATCAGAAAAATAGGAGTGCCTGGCTGGCTCAGTTAGTACAGCCTTCAATTCTTGATCTCAGGGTTGTAACTTCAAGCCCCATGCTGGGTGTAGAGATTACTTAAAAATAAAATCAGGTGGCTCAGTCAGTTAAGCATCCAGCTGGGGCTCAGGTCATGATCTCAGTTTGTGGGTTCTAGCCCCACATCGGACTCTGTGCTGACAGCTCAGAGCCTGGAGCCTGCTTCAGATTCTGTGTCTCTGTCTCTCTCTGCCCCTCCCCCACTTGCACTCTCTCTCTCAAAAATAAACATTAAAAAACATTTTTTAAATAAATAAAATCAGAAAGAAAGAAAAACGGAAGGAGGAAAGGAAGGAAGGAGGGAAGGAAGGAAGGAAGGAAGGAAGGAAGGAAGGAAGGAAGGAAGGAAGGAATTAAATTATCCATAAGTGTATTTTAAGACCACAAAAAGAAAGAGGCAGCAATAGCTGAACCACACCAACAGGTTCAGAGAATGCCTCCAGGAAGTATAGGAAGCTCTGCAGACAAAGTAGATTCCATAAATTGTTTCACATCTTGTCTGAGAGGCAAAGTAGCAAAGCTGAATGAGTATGGACTGGAATCAGGCAGACCTATTTGAGTGCTGGCCCCACCACTTAGTATCTTTGTGATCTTCACTAAAGCCTACAAGCCGTTAGAAATCCTTACTTTGTAAAAATAGGAATAATATCCTCTACTATGAAGTTTTGTGGTGAGTACACTAAGTGAACTAATTTAGGAATTACTGTATGTAAAATTAGCTAACAGTGTCTGGGATATAATAGACATTCAATAAGCACAAGTACCTAGTATAGTGCCTAGCACTTAGTATGTACTTAAAACAAACAAACCTACTTAAGAAGAGAAGGAGAACAGGTAGGGAAAAGAAGGGCAAGTGAGGGCAAAGAAAAGAAAACGGTGAAGGGTCAGAGGTAAGCATGGGCACTGGATGAAATAGGTCTGCTGATCTGGAACACACAAGCATGAACTTTCTAGTGATGGCTGTCTAACAACAGAGCGGTCTGTCATGAAAGGTACTGAGAACCTGTTAATGGCTCACATTGGAATGCTCCAGGAGAAGATTCCTGAATTAAGTGGGAACTTGGACTTGGTGAGAAGCTATGTCCTATGTGTAAGTGGGGTGGGCAGGCAGGCTTACTCGGAGAAGAAAACAAAGGAAACCTGATGGAAAAGCCACTATGCTGAGGGTGGGGCTCTCAGATACGGAACTTCTCATTATAAAATTGGGTCTCTCCAACATTGTGGCTCAGAGTTAATTCTTGCCTCCAAGTTATTTAGGTTGCAGAAAATGAAACATACCCTCAAGTCAATCAAAATGAGACAGTGAAACTGAGAAGTTAAGAGACACTTAAAGATATAAAGCTAACAATGACTATCGGTTAATAGAGCAGGACATTTTTTAACAAACTATTTTAGTATGAAAAAAATCACTTCTCATGACTAAACTGTTGACTGAACCACCAGTCGCTGAAGGTTGCTTCCACTGTTACAAATAGTTCAATTTTCAAACAACAAACTGAAACCTTCCAGCTTCTATTAAGGTAACCAGGCAACGCTGCCGTATGACCAGCCTATTACTGCACACTGAATGTTAGGCGGAAAGACAGCGGAAGTCTAAATCACACCCTCAGGGCAGCAATTACAGTTCTGTGATGTTCCTCCCACACAGGTCACTTCTTGCATCACGCCATCATCACTAATAGCTGCCTGGTATGTCTCCTCTGCAGATGATGCTATTTTGGTGTTATATCCAGGCCTCTACAGTGACATCATTTTTATAATAATGGAATGAGTAAGCAAACCACATCCCCTATAATAAGAGCAATCCGTGTCAAAAATAGGCTAAACCAGTTTTAAACTATTGCTATAGGGGAAAAAAAAAATCAATGGTTAAGTAGATCAAGAAAATCTAAGAATGAAGTTTCTTAAGACAAAAATAACTTACTGATTCATTCAGTTTCAATATGGATTGTGTTTAAGCACAGACAAAAATTCAGTATACTTTATATGCAAATGATTTTTGAAAGATTTTATTTTTAAGTAATGTCTACACCCAACATGGGGCTCGAACCTGCAACCCCAAGATCAAGAGTCACACACTCCACTGACTGAGCCAGCCAGGTGTTCCTGTATACAAATGATTTTAACAGATACCTTCTCCTAACAACTACACGTAATAGTGGTTCGAATACTATTTTATAAATGTTAAAATGCTGTGTGGTTCTATCCGCTGCCTCAAGAATGCAAAGTACTTTCGCCACAGAATTAAAGAAACAGAAACAGACTGGAAGAAAAGGTGAGATGGAGACAAAGAAGAATTAAAACTAGGTTCTAAGAAAGCTTTCTATGAAAAAATGACAAGATATATTTGTCCAGCTGGAAAAGTCTTCACAGATAGGAAGGGAAACAGAAGATCTCTAATTTCAGTTGTACAGATGCTGCATATAAAAAGAACATTAATTTCTTAGTCAAATCTGTGAGCCAAATGGTTTCATCTCTCAAATGAGGATTAACTATACAATGTACCTCAAAAGGTTACTGACAGGATAAAATGAGATGAACATTGAAGAGTTAAGAGTACCTGAAGGCATGACTTTCTTCCTACCATAAAAACAAAAAATATGGCAGATGCATACCTTATATCTGAAAGACATATAAAGGAACAATTTGAACTTCAAAAAATAATAATGATAGGAATAGATTACAATATATTCAATAAAATAAGAGAGAAAAGGGAGGGAAAGCTCTATTTACAGTAGAATGCCAACTAATAAACACAGAAGAAACAAGAGTTAGAAAATCACAATTTTGCAATGACCAAAGAACCAATGACTCAGCAAAATTTATTAACAGTCACTAAAATATTGAGTAAAAATATGATGGGGAAGAGGATATTTACATAATCTCAAAGTACCTCCCACAAATCACTTACTAATCACAGAAAAAATCGTTAACTCTATAACAAAAAACCTGGAAGTCACTACCTTAACAAAGTACCAAAGTTAACGACATCAGCAATGAGTAAAACCTCATCTATGCCTCATAATATGATAAACCAAGGACAAATAATATTTATGTGATATCCCTGCCAAAATGCATAACTTGAATCTAAACAGAGGAAATATCAGACAAATACAGACTGAAACACATTCTATAACAAATAGCCTCTATTCTTAAAAAATGTAAGGTCATGAAAGACAAAGATAGGCTAAGGGACCTTTCCAAATCAAAGACGACAAGGATCATGAAAACTATATGCATTATGGGATCCTGGACCAGAAAAGAAAAATTTATATAAAGGATAATATTGGGACAATACATAGAATTTGAATAAAGGTTGAGATTAGTATTAGTACTGTATCAAAGTTCAATCTCCTGATTTTCAGAGTTGCACTGCATTTACAAAAATTATAGCCTTCTTAAGAAATACACTTAAGTATTTAACTATTACTTTAGTGGAAACAGGCTTTATAACTGCAATTTACTGTTAAATGGTTCGGGAAAAATAACGTGTAGATACAAAGCAATAGTGATAAAGTAAATGTGGGAAAACATTAACTACTGGTGAATTGTAGAGAAGGATATATGGAAATCCTTTACATTATTTTTATCATTTGGGGATTAAGTTTAAAATTGCTGGGGTGTTTGGATTTGGTCCCAATCCAATGCTTCCCAGAATTCTCTTCTCAGTGAGAGACACCAGCATCTACTCTGGCACATAAACCAGAAACCTAGGAATCATCTTCAACAATTCCTTCACCTTCAACCCATCCTCAATCACTAAATCTCCTCAATCTAGATATTTCTCGAAACTATCCATAACTTTCCATCTTTCCATCACTTTAATCCAAATTACTATAATCTCTGATTAGGATACAATACATCCTGATTGGTCTCTCCTTGGCAATACTAGCCTCTTTTCCAATGAGTTCTCTATGACACGAGAAAATTCTTCATGAAATGCAAAACTAAAATGTCACCTCTTTCCCTGCTGTCTACCCAAAACTCTTCAATGGCTTCTCAACAATCCCTATAAGACCCTACATCTACCCTGATGGTTCCTAAATGATTTTTGGTCTCAGGATTCCTTTAAATTCTTTTTCTTTTTTTTTAAATGCTTATTTATTATTTTTGAGAGAAAGAGAGAAAGTGTGAGCAGGGGAGGGGCAGAAAGAGGGAGAGAGAGAATCACAAGCAGGCTCTGTGCTGTCAGCATAGAGCCTGATGTGGGACTCAATCTCATGATCGAGTTTAATTGACTGAGCCACCCAATGATCCCCTCTCTTTTTTTTTTTAATTGAAGTATGATGGACACACAATGTTATTAGTTTTAGGTGTACCACATATAGATCAAGCAACTCTCTCTATATATACATTATCCTGTGCTCACATGTATAACCATCTGTCATCATACAGTGCTATTATGATACCACTGACTATATTCCCTACGCTGTACCTTCCATCTCTATGACTTATTTGTACCATAACTAGAAGCCCGTACCTTCTGCTCCCCTTCAGCCATTTTGCCCATCCCTCTAGCCCCTACCCTCCAACAACCACCACTTTGTTCTCTGTATTTATGGGTCTGTTTCTGCTTTACTTGTTTGTTCGTTTGCTGTTGTTTTCTTCTGATTCCACAAATGAGTGAAATCATATCGCATTTGTCTTTCTGAGCTGACTTATTTGACTTAGCATACCACCTTCTATATCTTGTTATTGTGAATGACAAGATCCCAACATTTCTATGGCTGAGTAATATTCTATTGTTTATATACACCATATTTATCTATTCACCTATCAATGAACACTTAGGTTGCTTTCATATCTTGGCTATTGTAAATAATACTACAATAAATACATGGGGGCATATATCTTTTCGAATTAGTGTTTTTGTTTTCTTTAGATAAATATCCAATATTGAAATTACTAGATGATATGGTATTTCTATTTTTAATTTTTTTGAGGAACTTCTATACTATTTCTAGTATATCTTTTATAACCCTGACTATTGGCTCATGAGTTCCTTAAAGGCTGAAATCTCATTTCTCCAAGGAAGATATACAGATGGTCAATAAGCACATGAAAGGATGCTTACCATAACTACTCACTAACCATTACAGAAAAGCAAATCAAAACTAAAATGAGATACCATTTCATACCCATTGAGTTGGCTATTGCAAAAGGAGGGAAGGAAGGAAGGAAGGAAGGAAGGAAGGAAGGAAGGGAGGAAGGGAGGAAGGGAGGAAGGAGGAAGGGAGGAAGGGAGGAAGGGAGGAAGGAAGGAAGGAAGGAAACTGGCAAGGAGGTGGAGAAACTGGAATCCTGTGCATTGCTGGTGATAATGTAAAACAATACAGCCACCATGAAAGACAGTATGGTAATTCTTAAAAAAAAAAAACTAAAAATAAAATTACAACATGATCCAGGATTCTCTTTCTGGGTACATAACTGTTTTCATCTACATGGGCTGCCAAAATAAAATACTATAGGCTGGGTGTCTTAAACAACAGAAAGTTAACTTCTTACAGTTCTGAAGGCTAAGAATCCAAGATAAAGGGGTCAGCAAATTAGGTTCCCAATAAGGACACTCTTCCATGGACGGTCTTCACTTTATTGATAGTGTCCTTCCAATCACAACTCTTGAATTTTAATGAAATTCAACTTATCTATTTTTTCCTTCGTTACTTGCACTTTTGTCATATCTAATAATCCACTGCCAAATCCATGGTTGTAAAAATCTACCACTATGTTTTCCTCTAAGAGGTTTATAGTTTTAGCTGACATATTTAGGTCTTTGATTCATCTTTAGTTTTACATATGGTGTTAAGTTTCCAAATTCATCCTTTTGCAGGAGGATATTCAGTTGTCCCAGCTCCCAAATAGTTGAATCGACTATTTTCTCTCCACTGAATTGTATTGATACCCTTTCAAAAACCAGTTGACCAAAGACGCATAGGAGTAATTTGGGGTTCTCAATTTTATTCTATTGATTTTTACATCTATATGCAATACCACACTGTCCTGACTGCTTATGAGTAAGTTTTGAAAACTGCTAGTATATCTGTTACTTTGCTGTTCTTTTTCAAGACTGTTTTGGCTATTTTGGTTCCCTCTGAAAAGCCAAATAGTTTTCAAGTACACGGTGTGTGCTTCTGTTATATATTAGTTTTGATGCTTATAAATGGATTGTTTTCTTAATTTCAGTTTCATATAGCTCACTGCAAATATGCAGAAATACAAGTGATTTTTTTGTACACTGATCCCGTATCCTGCAACCTTCTTGAACTTGTTTATTACTTCTAATAGTCCTTTAACAGATTCCTTAGGGTTTTTTATATATAAGATCATGTCATGTGAATAGACAGGGATCATTTTACTTCTTCCTTTCCAAGATGGTTGCTTTTTATTTCTTTTTCTTGCCTAAGTGCCCCAGCAACACCTCTACCACAATGTAGAATAGACATAAGACACAAGAACAAAGCTGTTTTGTTCCTGACCTTGGGTGAGGAAATTATCCAACCTTTCACTAAATTAGTCAGTTTTTCACAGATGCCCTCTATCAGGCTGAAGAAGTTCTATTCTACTCCCAGGTTTTTAAAAAGTGTTTTTATAATGAAATAATATTGGATTTTGTCAAGCATTTTTCTAAATCTATTGAGCTGATCATGGAGTTTTGTCCTATACTCTTTTTTTTTTAATGGTACTACCTTATTTTCAGATTTTGAACCAACTTTTATTCCTGGAATAAATCTCACTTGGTCATGGTGTATTACCCTATTCACAAATAGTTGAATTTCATTTGCTAGCATTTTGTTAAGGATTTTTGCATCCATATTCATAAAAGACATTGGTCTTGAGTTTGCTTTTTTTGTGAGGTCTTTTTTTGATTTTGGTATTAGTCTTACACTAACCTCACAGAATGAGTTGGGAAATGTTCACTCCTATTGTAGGGGAAAGTTTCTGAAAAACTGGTGTGGTTTTTTTTTTTAAGTTTATTTATTTTGAGAGAGAGTGCACACATGCATGAGTAGGGGAGGGGCAGAGAGAGAGAGAGTGAATCCCAAGAAGGTTCCATACTGTCAGTTCAGAGCCTGATGCAGAGCACGAACTCACCAACTATGAGATCACGACCTGAACCAGTCAAAAGTGAGACACTTAACCAACTAAGCCACACAGGTGCCCCTGAAAAACTGGTGTTCTTATTTAAATGTCTGATATGAAGCCATCTGGGTATGAGTAGGTTTCTGTTTTTTTCATTACTAATTTAATTTCTTTACTTGTCATAGGTCTACTCAGATTGTCTACTTCTTCTTGAGTCAGTTTTGGCAGTCTATCTCTTTGTAGAAATTTGTCCATTTCACCTAAGTTATTTATTTTATTGGCATATAGTTATTCATAATATTCTTTTATACTCCTTTTAATTTCTATCAGAGTGGTAGTAATGTTATCTCTTTTCTGATTGTAGAAATTTGAATCGTCTCTCTTTTTTAAATTTTGAGAGAGAGAGAGAGAGAGAGAGAAAGTGCAAGTGAGGGAGGGGCAGAGAGAGGGAGAGAGAATCCTAAGCAAACTCCGCACTGTCAGCACAGAGCCTAACGCAGGCCTCAAACTCACGACTATGAGATCATGACATGAGCCAAAATCAAGAGTTGGGTGTTTAACTGACTGAGCCACCCAAGTGCCCGAAATATTCTCTCTTTCTTTCCTGATCAACATAACTAAAGGTTTGTCAATTTTAGTTGGTATTTTTAAAGAACAAGCTTTTAGTTTTGTTGATTTTTTTCTATTGTTTTTCTATTCTCTATTTCATGAATTTCCACTATAATCTTTCACATTTCCCTCCATCTGCATGCTTTATATTTAGTGCACTCTCCTTTTTCTAGTGTCTTTTTTTTAATTTTTTTTTACATTTACTCATTTTTGAGAGACAGAACACAAATGGGGGTGGGGCAGAGAAAGATGGAGACAGAGAATCCGAAGAAAGCTCCAGGCTCCAAGCTGTCAGCACAGAGCCCGACGCGGGCTCAAACTCACAAACTGTGAGATCATGACCCGAGCCGAAGTCAGACGCCCAACCAACTGAGCCACTCAGGCGCCCCTCTAGTGTCTTAAAGTGAAAGATTAGGTTACTGACTTGAGATCTCTCAACTTTTTTACATAGGCACTTAGAGATATAAATTTCTAAGACTGCTTTAGCTGCATCCCATAAGTTGTAATATGTTGTATTTTCATTCAACTCAAAGTTTTTTTCTAAATTCCCTTTGATTTCTTCTTTGACCCATTGGTGATATAGGAGTATGCTGTTTAATGTCCACATATTTAGGAGTTTCCCAAATTTCTTTCTGTTACTGATTTCTAATTTCATTCCACTGTGGTTAGAGAAAATACTTTATATTGCTTCTACAAAAGGTGAATGTTATTATATGTGAATCTTATATCAAAGCACACTGCATGACAAAATCACAGACAAAATGGCATTAGACAATAGTAACTGTAGTTACGCATCATAGTCTTTATTTACTCGATGTAAAAATTTTTTAATTTTTATTCCATTTACGTTATTTTACTCCATTATGAGCCTTTACAAATGGTGAAGAAACATACAAAAACCCCACACGAGAAATTAGCAAAGAACATGAAAAGTTCATTCTCAAGAGAGGAAATAGAAATGAAAAACAAATATGAAGACTCACTAATAATCTTTTTATTTATTTTTTATTTATTTATTTTTTATTTTTTTTAGCATTTTCATTTTTATTTTTGAGAGACATAGAGACAGAGAGTGAGCAAGGGAAGGGCAGAGAGAGAGAGAGAGGTACAGAATCTGAAGTAGGCTCCAGGCTCTGAGCCATCAGCACAGAGCCCGACGCGGGGCTCGAACTCACAGACCGTGAGATCACGACCTGAGCTGAAGTCGGCCGCTTAACCGACTGAGCCACCCAGGTGCCCCACTAATAATCTTTTTAAAAGGAAACAAAAAGAGGGTACCTGGTGGCTCAGTCGGTTAAGCAACTGACTCTTGGTTTCGGCTCAGGTCATGATTGCATGGTTCATGGGTTTGTGCCCCATATCGGGCTCTATGCTCAAAGTGCAGAGCCTGGTTGGGTTTCTCTCTCTCTCTCTCTCTCTCTCTCTCTCTCCCCTCCCTTTTCTCTCTCTCTCTCAAAAATAAATATTTAAAAAAAGAATAATTGAAACAAAGAACACCATTTTCCTCCTTCGGGATTAACAGTTTTATCTTCTATTTTAAAATATTATTAATACCCAAGCCTCCTTTGTCATGTCATAGAGTAATTGACCATATATTTGTGGATTTATTTCTGGGCTCTCTATTCCGTTCCACCGATGAGGGGTCTATTGTACCATACTATTTTGATTATTACAACTTTATGGTATATTTTGAAATCTGAAACTGTGATACCTCCAGCTTTAGATTGCTTTCAGGGTCTTCTGTGTTTCCATACAAATTTTAGTATTACTTGTTCTGTGAAAAATGCTGTTGGTATTTTGACAGGGATTGCATCAAATCTGTAGATCACTGTGGGAAGTAGTGTGGAATACACGATGGGGAAAATATATTTAATAACTGGTGCTGGGAAGACTAGACAGCAATATGAATGAAACTGAACCACTTTCTAATACCATACACAAAAATAAAATCAAAATGGATCAAAGACCTAAATGAGACCTAAAACCATAAAAATCCTAGAACAGAGGCAGTAATTTCTCTGACATGGGCCATAGCAAAATTTTTCTAGATAACGTCTCCTAAAGACAAAAGGAAAAAAAAAAAAAAACTATAGGGAATATATCAAAATAAAAACTTGCTGCACAGCAAAGGAAACCAAACAAAACCATCAGGCAACCTACTGAATGAGAAGATATGTGGAAATGGTATATCTAATAAGGGGTTAATATCCAACATACATAAAGAACTTACACAACTCAATACCAAAATTCAACCCTATTGAAAAATGGGCATAAGATATAAAAAGACATTTTTCCAAAGAAGACATAGTGATGCCCAAAAAATAAATGAAAAGATGTTCAACATCACTAATCATTAGGGAAATGCACATCAAAACCTCAAACCTGCTGGAATGTTTAAAATAAAAAAGATAAAAAACGAGTGTTGATAAGGACATGAATCATACACTGTTGGTGGGAATGCAAATTGGTACAACCACTGTACAAACAGGATGGAGGCTCCTCAAAAAATTAAAATCAGAAATACCATACAATCCAGTAATTCTACTACTATTTACCCAAAGAAAACAAAAACACTAATTCAAAAACACTAACTCATGATCCCTTATGTTTACTGTGGCGTTGTTTACAATAGCCAAGATATGGAAGCAACCTAAGTGTCCACTGATAGACGAATGGATAAGGGAGACGTGGTGTGCACATACACACATGCGAATATTAAGCAGCCAAAGAAAAGGATGAGATATGCCATTTGAGACAATATGGATGGACCTAGAGATATTATGCTAAGTGACTTAAGTCAGACTGAGAAAGACAAATACCATATGACTTCACTTACACTTGGAATCTAAAAAAACCAAATAAATAAACAAGTAAAAAGCAGATCCAGACCTACAAATACAGAGAACAGATGGTTGCCCGAACAGAGGGTTTGGGGGAATGAGTATAATGGGTGAAGGAAAATGGGGAAAAAAACTCAGGAACATCCAATGCTAGAATGATATAGTAAAATTAGGCACTCTCATATACTGCCGGTGTTCAAATAAACGGCAACACTTTGGGAACCAACATGGCAAAAAGTATCAAGAGCCTTAAAAAAAACTAAATAGAGTGACAACTCTAATAGGTGACAACCTATGCCTAGGAAATAAAACTAAATACAGAAAATATTTTAGATTAACAATATTCGCTGAAGTACTATTTACGATTTAAAAAGTGGTTACAATATAAATGTCCAATAATAGGAGAATGGTTAAGTAAACTGTGGTTTAATTACTGGACAAAATATCATGCAACCACTGAAAATGTTTACAAAACATTCGCAACATAAAATACTTGTTATAATGCAGTGAAAAAGCAAAATGCAAAACTGTACATAAACTATGATTAGAGCTATGTGTTTAAAAAAACAGCAAACAATCTAGGTACAGAAAAAAATCAGAAAGCAAAATACCAAAAAGATAGTGATGGTTACCTCTGAAGAATGAATTATGAGTGTAGTTCTTTCTTTAACCTTGAGTATAAATTTTTACAATAAAATGTTTATTTAAAGAAAACTTAGAAAACTGTTACCTCAAGCACAACAATCCTCTCAGTAGGACACTTTTCTCACAAGCACGACCTCAAAGATACATTGTTCTCTCAAGGGGGAGATATACTTACTCTATCAAACACACAATCCTAGTTTTTTTCCACTTAAGGCTTTTAATATCGTACTTGTCAAGCTGTTTTGGGTTTGTTTGATGTTGTTTACTAAAATAAATGAAACATTCTTTTTCCTGGGCCTCGGAAATAGTCTTCTAATTCCATACATATAACACTATTTCACAATTCAAAACACTTGTCTTCTTATATTCTCAAATTTATCAAAAAGATTAAAAGTAACACCAATTTGGGGTGACTGAGTGGCTCACTTAAGCATGTGATTCTTGGTTCAGCTCACATCATGATCTCACAGTTCATGGGATCAAGCCCTGTGTGTTAGCCTCTGCACTGAGAGAGAGGGGCCTGTTTGCGATTCTCTCTCTTTCTACCCCTTTCCCACCCTTCTCCCTCCATCCCTCTCTCTCTCTCAAAATAAATAAACTTTAAAAAAAAGAAAAACCAATTTTACAAGGTTTAGAAGTTGCTGTTATGTACAAAAGGCAGGTAATTAAAAATTGCAAATTAAATCAAATGGTGCAACATACATGTATTTCTTTTATACTTAGAAAAAAACCTAGGGGCATGTGGATGGCTCAGTCGGTTACGCGTCCCACTCTTGGTTTCATTTCAGGTCATGATCTCACAGTTCATGGGTTCAAGCCCCACATCAGGCTCTGGGCAAGCCTACTTGGGATTCTCTCTCTCCCTCTCTTTCTGCCCCTCCCCTACTCATTTTCTCTCTCAAAATAAACAAACCTTTAAAAAAAAAAAACTAAAAAAATCTTCCCAAACATGTTTTTCTTTGTAGTTGGTCTGTTTATTGAGGCAATAAACCATAATAAAAAGAACACTGGTTTTGGAATCAGAGAAACTAGAATTTACGCCCTGGTTCTGCAACTTCCTAGCTATGAAAACTTAGGCAAGTTAAACTCCCTAACCTCAATTCCCACGTTTGTAAAACAGAAATAACAGTAGTTACCTAAAGGACTATGAGGAACACATGAAAAGTCAGATACTAAGTACCATAATAAGCAGAGTGCATATATTAGGCACAGCATACATAGCAGCTACTATAATAATCTTCATTTCTTTTGAGAGGATGAAGAAGCTCATTTCATAACAAGTTACTCAGCTTTAACCTAATCAACATCAAGAAACGAAAAAAAGAGGCAGGTCATAAAACCATTAAGAGTCCTTGGCAGGGGCGCCTGGATAGTTTAGTTGGTTGAGCATCCGACTTCAGCTCAGGTCATGATCTCATGGTTCGTGAGTTCAAGCTCTGCGTTGGGCTCTGTGCTGACAGCTCAGAGTCTGGAGCCGGCTTTAGATTCTGCATCTCCCTCTCTCTGCACCCCCATCTCATGCTCTGTCTCTCTCTCTCAAAAATAAATAAACATTTTTTAAAAATGAAAAAAAAAAAAAAGAGTCCTTGGCAATTCTCAGTTACAGATTTAGGATGGAGCTAAGCAGATCTTACAGTTCATACGCTCTCTTCGGGCAATACAAACTGTTCAAGAAAGATACAACCCCATCATGCTCTTACCTTGCAGGCTACATCAACTAATCGCATCTGGATAGCTTGATTCTCTGGGAGTTTAGTGCCAATTGCAAGCAAAGTGTCCAACAGTTGAGCTAGGACTTGATGAGACTCTAGGAAGGAAGAGAGAAAGTTGGGTTGCATAATTTCAAAAGGTGATCACTACGGAAACTAAATTTACTAGTGTAAAGAATGTAAATTTGTGTCAGCTAGGCTCCTCTCTTTGATCCTTGATTCCTTGATTCCCCTCAACCAAAAGCCAAGCTCCTAAAGGGATTCTGTCTAAAACTTGGAATCTTCCACAGGACTAACTCAAGGGGTTTTCACTGCCTTCAAGATAAAGTCCAGATTCCTTAGGCAGGGCGTACACACATACATACCAGTCCCTCCATGAGGTCTGGCTCTGCCTGCCTTTCTAGTCTCACCTCTTGAAGTCTCCTCCAGCACCCTTTAATCCTATTACTGATGATTTCATGTCCCCCTATCTTTGCTCAGGCCAACTTTCCTGAAAGTATCCTCCCGAACCCAACTCCATTCTCAACCCCAAGCCCCAGGAAACACCTAGTAATCGTGAAGTGTCACCTGCAACACAGACCTCTTCCTTCGCCCCAACAAGTGACTATTTCCTCCTTTGTGCTTTCACTGCACCCTGTGCATCAGCTCAAACACTTCACTACACTTACTTATTTTCGTATCAGACTAAACCAAGAGAATCAAAGATCCCTGAGGGCAATGATTGTGTCTTATTCGCTTTTGCATTCTGTGAATCTAGTACAATTCTTTATATGCTCAATGAACGTTTAATAAGTGGGCAAAGACTCAAATTCAAATAAATCAATATCAATCAGCTAGATTCTCTTCTCTGTCTACATTCTCTTTTTTGTTCCAAAATATGGTTCTTTCAATGCTGGCTGTATACAAGGATTTTAGGTGGCACTCAAAGTATCATTTCTACATTAATAACTATGTGTATATTTTAATGTACATAATAAATATTGCAGTTACTATCTACTGATGTCACATGACACTGACTTCCTTTTACCATTATCAAGAGTCTCTTTAACTAAAAAAAAAATTTGTCCACTTAAGAAAAACCATGGTTAAATGTGAAACAAATATGTAAGAATGGTGTACATGACATATAAAAATGACTAAAGATCAGAAAATACTGGCAGGCCTCAGTTGATAGAGCATGCAACCCTTCATATCTGGGTTGTGAGTTGAAGTCCCATGCTGGGTGCAGAGATTACTTAAAAATAAAATCTTGAAGAAATAAAAAGAAAACAAAACACAACACAGCACAACACTGAGGAGGACACTTGGGTGGCTCAGTCGATTAAGCATCCAACTCTTAATTTCGGCTCAGTTCATGATCTCACAGTTGTGAGATACAGTCTCGCTTCGGCTCTGCACTGGGCATGGAACCTGCTTAAGATTCTCTTTCTCCTCTCCCTCTGCCCCTCTCCCCTATGTGTACTCTCTCTCAAAAAAAAAAAAAAAAAAAAAGAAAGAAAGAAAGAAAAAGAAAAAAAAAGAGAAAATACTGGATCTATAATCTCTTAGTAAGACTTCTAGTTAAATACAATAGATTGAACGTATCTTTTATTATTCTTTCCTAAAATCTCATTAATATGAGTAAAGAAATTAAAAAGATATAAACTTACAAAGACAACCCCCACACACAAAATAAAACTCCAGGAGAATAAACAATAACTACATGAGAAACGTCAAATTTTTCAGAGATGGAAAGCATCAAAGATGAAAAATCTTTGGCAAAAGAAGAAATCTAATTGTACATGCCTACTGAGGAGGGTATCACTATAAAGGAAATAAATTCTAGCCACGACATCCTAAAAAGATTTAGGAGTTGGAAGATTTAAAGCAATAACCACAAAAAGCAAACAAAAATGGGAATAAGGCAGGGATTTATCTGCGGTCTCTATAAGAAAGAAGCAGTTGGACCTCTGCCTTCCTCCCTATCCTACACAGCCAAGTGACCACTGAAACAGGAAGTTTATTCCATATAGAAATTAGACCAGAAAGGACAGCAAGTGAGGACTGGGGAGAAGACACAGTGAAGAAGAGGAGATTAAGAGACAGTAACATACTAATAAATGAGACACTCCTCTCCCCCTCCCGAGCCCCCTTCAGCAGTCGTGGCTCCAAAATCATGGCAGCCAGGCATTTCTTCCTAGCAGATTCACGAACTCCAAAATGGAAAAACGAATGGGCCTCAGAGAGAAACAGAAAAGACACTAACATTTTAAAGCCCTCCAGTGGTGCCTGGGTGGCTCAGTCATCTAAGCATCCAACTCTTGGTTTCAGCTCAGGTCATGATCTTGTGGTTCATGAGTTCAAGCCCTGCATCGGGCTCCATGCTGACAGTGCAGAGCCTGCTTGGGATTTTCTCTCTCTCTCTCTCTCTCTCTCTCTTCCCCTCCCCTGCTCGTTTGTTCGCTCTCTCTCTCTCTCAAAATAAATAAACTTAAAAAAATAATAAATAAAATAAAAATCCTCCAAAGAGGGTCAGCCTAGAACAGAGGCTACCAATTGACAAGCCCAGTCCCTTCGCACTGAATTACCAATCAGCTTTTCAGTGTCTGGTCTTAAATTTAAATCCAAAACCAAAGATCATGAAGAAGTCTCCAATATCAAAGAGGCCACAAAGAGAAAAACAGGTAGAGAAGATAGAAGAGATGTGAAGAAATCTCCACACTACCCCACCACCTTTTAATTTATTTGTACAAAATGAGTCTACATAACATCCATAAAAAGTTACCTAAGCCTTTTAAGCTTAACTCTTGCTTCTGATAAATCATAAATGTAATCTAAATCTTAAACCCTAGTTTCTCCTCTGAGTCCCAGACCTACATTACAACTGCAGGCTGGATGAGCATCTCCACATGGATAATAAATAAATCCTCAACATCTCTTCCCTAAACAATCTAGTCCATCAAACCAAATTCCTCAGAGCCACCAAATTATCTTCCTAAAACTAGACCTGATTATCTCATGCCCTTGCCCAAAACAACATTATATACATGGTTCCCAGTGCCTACAAAAGTGACATTCCAAATTCTCAGCACTCAAGACGACCTACCCTCTGGCTTCTAACCATTTTACCAGTTTTTCATCCTAAAGCCCCTCACTCCCTGCTTATCTCTCAAGAAACAATTTAGGTCTGCAACTATCTCCTACTTTCCCAGGTCTCTACCTTTTATCATCACGTTCTTTCTTCTCGGTTCTACTCTTCCCTATCCCTACCTTGCCATCGTGCTTCTTCACTAAGCCTTTCTAGACCCCACCAGTCAGCACTCACCTCATCCTCTCTTCTGCAACCACACTACTCTGATTATACCTCCTCTACAACAGGCTTTGTGTGTTCACTGCTGGTGTGGTATGTACTAGAGAAGCAGAGATACCTAACGCCCTCAAAATGCCGAATCCGGTGCTTGCCAAGGAGCTGCAGAGCTCATACATGAGACAGGTTTAAATGAAAGACTTCTGGTCCAGAGGGTGGCCCACACTCTTGGATTTGAAAGTGCACACTGGACTAATAAACTCAAGACTCTTACTTAATTCTAATCTGTGCCTTAGGCTAAGCCACAAATACAGGGTGACTTTAGCAATCACTTTACCTCCCTGGAGTTCATGTTCCTCAGCAATGAAATAAAGAGCTTGAACTAGATGATCTTTATGGTCCCTTCCATTCTATCTTGTTCTATGAATCCAGGTAGCCTAGGAACTGGAAAGCAGGAGACCTAGATCAAATCTCTCAGAGACAATTAGAATATCTGACAAAAAGTAAAACAGCTATTTCCATGTATACCACATAATTCGAGTCTCTCTTTTTTTTAATGTTTATTTTCGAGAGAGAAAGAGAGAGAGAGAGCGAGCGAGCATGAGTGGGGGAGGGGCAGAGAGAGAGGAAGACACAGAAGCAGGCTCCAGGGTCTGAGCTGTCAGCACAGAGCCTGATGCAGGGCTCAAACCCACAAACTGTGAGGCCATGACCTGAGCCAAAACTGGACCCTTAACTGCCTGAGCCACCCAGGCGCCCCTGAGTCTCTTTCTAAGGATAGGATGAGGTTTGCATCCAAATTACCCCTCTCTTATAATGTTTCTATTTTAGAAGTAAAGTGTTTCAGTTAAACCATGGTACAAGAAAGAGCACTGCACTTAAGTTCTCAGTTCTGCAACTCTTAACTAAATTAACTCACTTCAACTCACTTCATCTCTCTGGGACTTGAGTTTCTATCATCTGCCAAATGAAGGAATCAAACAAAATCTCTATAAGGCCATTTATAGCTCGAAAAGTATATGGCTCTATGAAATCCCCAATCTTAAAGTGTGAAATCTTTTAGGTATATAGCTAGATTCTATAAGAACTTTCCATGGAAAAGAAAGGATACTTTTGTACTGAGGCAATGTAATTGTTTTGGTGCTTTTAAAAGAAATGGATTTTTTTTCACCACTATCTACAAGAGCAAAAATTAGAAACACATTACTATACCTGTTGATACTTAACGTATTATCAACACCTTAAATATCATGAAGGTGATATAGAAACATGGAAATAATTGATGTAATGTTGAGTATAATAAAACACAAAATACTAGTTTACTGTTAAGTATAATATAAAATGTATGTAAATAAAATATGTAAAACATTTTACAGAAGCAGGAGTATTTTTTAAATTTTTTCGTTATTGTCATTGTATTAGCATTTCATTAAAATACACTCCCATCTGGAAAAAAAAATTTTTTTAAGTTATATTCTTTGTTTTCTGTGAATCAAAGCCTTGAGTCAAAATTCAATATAAGTAAAATTTTAGTATGAAGTTTTTTTTTTTAATGTTTATTTTCTGAGAGACAGAGCATGAGCTGGGGAGGGAGGGAGAGAGAGGGAGACACAGGATCCGAAGCAGGCTCCAGGCTCTGAGCTGTCAGCACAAATCCCAACATGGGGCTTAGACTCATGAACCATGAGATCATGACTGAGCTGAAGTCCACACTTAACCAACTGAGCCACCCAGGCACCCCAGTGAAGTTATTTCTAACAAAATTTTAAATATTCTCAACTTCAGCCAATGGGTCACATATGTAAGACATTTGTTATCATTAAACATTATACAGTAAATGAAACTGGATGGTCTCTGAATTCATTGGCCCTTTATTACTCTCATAACCTCTCACATTTATAAACTAAATGTTACCCAATATTAAAAATCATATTTAAATATGTATACCCAAAACTGAAATAAAACTATTCTTTGAAACTACAATCAATTCAAATAAACTTATGGTATTTTCAGAAAACAGCAACAAAGAGTTCCTTTTTATTTAATTTTAAAATAAATATGAGGCAAGTAAGGCAATAACTCTATAACAGAATCTTGTGCACAAATAAAACTAGATGATCAAAAAAATTTTTAATGTGAAATCGTTTTCCATTTTACCTAAATGCTGAGAATAATTTTAGTGGGGATCCAAGGAGAAGTAAACATGAAGCAATAACATGTGAGACCTAAGTGTCACTTTTCTAGGAACTAAATTATGAGAGACCACATGACCAGGACGGCACCTCTCATGGTTTGAATTCGTACAGTACAGTCACCAGAACATCACACACATATAAAACACCACTGCGATGTAACCTTGAACAAGTCAGTTAACTTCTCTGAGCTTCAGTTTCCCTACCTAAAATATAGGGACAATAACATCTACCTTCCATATGTAACCTACCTTAAGTAAATGGCACTTGGTAAAAACCAATAAATGATAGCTATTAAGAGACAAAACTGGATTTTATCTCTATATATGTAAATGTATATACAATGTTTTAGTGATTCATCCTCACATTCCTTTTTTTTAACTTTTTTTCTTCTTTTTAGTTTATTTTTGAGAGAGAGCAAGAGAGAACAGGGGAGAGGTAGAGAGAGAGGAAGAGAGAGGACCCCAAGCAGGCTCTGCACTGTGACAGAGCCTGATAAAGGGCTTGAGCCCGCAAACTGTGAGATCATGACCCCAGCTGAACCCAAGAATCAGGACACTCAACTAACTGACTAAGCCACCAAGGAGCCCAAATTTCTTTTCAGTAACAACCAACACAAGAAAATTTCATCCTAAATTCTACACAAACAGAACTAAAGAGTTCTGCTCTAATTGTATAGCTTTTAAATTGCAACTTACTTTCATTCTGCAGGATGTTAATGGCATCATCCATAATGCAGTCTGGAGAAAATCCTGCAGTCTTCGACAATAAACCCAACAATGAGGCAATTTTCAGTCTCACAGATGGATCATTCTCCTGGAACAAAAGAAGCTGTTGTTAACCTTGATATTCTAGTCTCCGGTAACCAACAAACGGGAACGTGGGAAGCTAACATCTCAAAAGAGATTCAACGATCTAAGTATTTTAAAGCTTTATTTCTGAAAAATTAACTTTATGAACTTCAGGTGAGAGAGCTTTTCTCAAATCAGTATGTTACACCTAAATATCGCAAAGTGAATGGAATTTTTTTATGCCTTCCTGGTATCACTGCCTTGCCACCAGAAACAGGCTTTTAGGACTGAAAGTGCCCTTCCTCCACCGTGCAGCTACATCAGACATGAAGTGCAGCAACCGGCACCACCACCACCACCACTGCCAGCACTGGGCACCCACATCGCTGCCAGCACCACTGCTCTCAGAGGCCCTGAAAACTGGGCGCTGCAGCCGCTGCTGTTACCATCAGAAAGAACCTCTCACCCAACCTGCTCTTTTAAACCACCAGAACCAGATCAGAAGTCTGAGGCAGGGTCAGTCTAATTGTCTGGGTCTAGGGCTTGTGCCTGGGCCCCAGGTCCAAGGAGATGTAGAAATATGTAGTCTGGCCCTTTTAGCCATGATACTGGGAGGTGGACTCTAATCTGCACCAGGATTCCTATAATGAAAAATTTCCCCCAAAGTCAAAAAGGAACATGTCCTTTTGTTCCTTACATAAGCACAACATGTGGCACTACGTAGGTACATATATATACTGAACATATATAAATGTGAAATGGGGGGAAAAAAGTACCTCACAATGGTAAAGTGAGATCAGCATGTTTCTATACCAAAGAAAAAATTACTTAAATGTATGCTCAAAAGATGAAGTGCCTTCTAGATATGACCAACTCCCCACCTCCCATCCACAGTTTCCAAGGAAGTGACAAAGCACAACAAGGAGGCCTGAAGCAGGAGAAGAAGCAACAGATATGGAGTCAGAGGATCTAGAATCCTGGCATGTCACTTACCCTGGACATAACCTTGGAAAGTCATCTTCTTGGGAACTTAACCATGGGGAAGAGAAAGGGCTTTGAAATCAGCCAGATCTAAGTCTGAAGCCTGGACTGACAATGTCTTGACGTAAGCTCTGTGTCGAAGAGGCTAATTAACCTCTCTAAGGCTTGCCCGTGAAATGGGCTAACGACCACCTCGGAGGGCGCCAAGAGCAAAATGACTAGCACAGGAATGGCATGTAGGAGGCGGATATTAGTGCCCTTCTCCCTTCCTCTCCCTGACCATCGATCCTTCAGGTGGAGACTAATAAAACCTGATCTGAACCGCTGTGAATATGGTACTCACAGGGGTACCGTAAAGAGCAAAAAAAAACACATGAAAGTTAAGTCCAGAATATGGGAAATTCCACAGGGTGCATACCCTGGTTTTTAAACAAAACAAACAGACAAACAAACAAACAAACAAAAATGGCACTGGCAATGAAAAAGAGTGGAGGGCGAAAGTGCTACAGATTTTAATTTTTTTTCATTTTGTTTAATTAAAAAAAAATTTTTTTAGAGAAAGAGAGACTATGAGAGAGTAAGAGAGGTGGGGGGGAAGGGGGAGAGAGAGAGAGAATGAGAATCTTAAGCAGGCTCCATGCTTAGCACAGAGCCCAACGCAGACTGGATCCCACAACCCTGGGGGTATCAGGACCTGAGCTGAAATCAAGAATCGGACACTCAACCGACTGAGCCACCCAGAGGCCCCAATGCAATGTGTGAATTTTGCTTCAAACAAACCAACTGTACCAAGTCTTCTTTAAGACAACCAGTGAAAACAACATGAACTAGGTACTTGTTGCTATTAAGGATTACTGTGATTTTTTTAAGTCCTTAAAGAAGTCTTTATTTGTTAAACATAGATAATGAAGTACTTACTGGTGAAATGATATGCTGCTTGCGATTTGCCCTACCTCAAAAAAGTTGGGGTAAATGCATCAAAACGAGAATGGCAAAATGTTGATAATTATTGAAGCTGGATGAAAATGACCTGAAGGCTTGTATTATTTTCTCTCCTTTTGTGTATGTTTGTGGAGTTACCAAGCAAAATTTAACTTCTTGGAAAAATCATATGAAAGTACTGTATTCTACCTAAATGCTAATTAATTTATTCATTCAACCTACATACAACGAGTGCCTGCTTTGTGTCAAGCATCATTCTAGCTACTGGCGACACAATGGTGAATAAAGCAGAAGCGATTCCTGCTCTCACAAGTCTTATATTCAAATGGGTAAGGCCGGCAAAAGAAAATACATCCTGTCACGTGATAAACATTGTGAAGAAAAATAAAGTGTGCAACGGGCTAAAGAGTAATGTGGGGAGGACATCACAGATAGGATGGTGAGGAAAGTCCACTCTGACGATACAACTTTTTTTGTTTTAAACATTTATTCATTGTTGAGAGACAGAGTGTGAGTGGGGGATGGGCAGAAAGAGAGGGAGACACAGACTATGAAGCAGGCTCCAGGTTCTGAGGTTCTGCACAGAGCCAGATGTGGACCTAGAACTCGTGAACTGCGAGATCATGACCCGAGCCAGAGTCTGACGCTTAACTGACTGAGCCATCCAGGTGCCCCTGAGGATACAACTTTTGAGAGGATACTTAACTGAGTCTGACAGAACCACAGAAAATTCAGGGAAGCAGCATTCCAGGCAAAGAAAGTACAAACCCAGAACACGGGAAATTCTAAAATGACTTATATAAAACTCCAGAAAAATGCATACAAAATTGTTAGCATGATTCTCTCCAGAGTAATCTCTGGAGACTACATTTTGTTTATTAACTGATTTGCAAGGGCAAATCTCATTTTTTTATACACTTCTATAGTGCTGGAATTTGTTACAATAAATACTGCCACTGTAATTTTTAAAAACAGTATAAATTTTTAAATCTATATGAATATATGCAACCCTTCAAAAGCTCACAGTCTTTTACAAAAAAGGAGTCTGAGCTGCTTAGCCCAAGACTGGCCACTATGTCCGCTCCCACACTTCCCTACCAGTGATCCCATGCCGCTTCAAGGTTCTGTACTTCCACTTAGCTGGTTCTTCTAGAACCATCTAGAATGCTTTCCCTTTCTCCCACACCCACTCACTCCTGTCCCGTAGGTGTATTAACTCCAGGAAGTTACCGCTGATCCCTGAACTGGACGTGGATGCCCTTCCTCTTGGACAACCCCAGGACCTCGGTGCAACCCTTTATCATGCCCTTCACTACAGTGTGCTGTACTTCTTGTGACTGTGTCTTCCCCCAACTGGCCTGTGAGCGACTAAAGCCAAGAAAGTCCTTTGTACATTCTGTTACAAATAAGAGTACAAGAAAAGGAAGAGCCAAGCGTTCCCCTTAATCCACTCGGTAAATAACTCGTCCACTTCCGTTCAGCACAGAGCCCTGCACTCTAGGGGCCACCCCGTACCAGCCCATGGGGACACATGGCTCTACTGGAAAAGTTTAATGGGCAAGGTATTTATCAAGTAATGTCCAGTTAATAACTACAAAGTGGCAAAGTAAAAATACAGAGTTCTCTGAAAGCATATAACGTATCAGACATGACTTTAAAATAACTCTACATATCGAAGAGATCCTGATCTAATTTGAGTCAGTGGGAAAAGAATGAACCAATGCTCTGAGTCATGAAAGAATACCACAACTTCCAGAACTGAGAAACAAGGACAATGTGGCTAAAACGTACACTGACATGAGGTGAGGCTAAAGAAACAAACGGGTATCGCATCTTTTTGAGAATTATGGCAAGTATCTTTGATAGTGCCCACCATGCAGCAGGAATCCAAAAAATATCTGTTCACTGTTGAATAAAGAAATGGATAATCTTTGTCCAAAGAGCAAGAAAAATCCTTCGATGAACTATTGACAGGAGAATGACATTAACATATCTGAATACTTGAAATATCAATCCAGCCTCAATATAATGATTGGATTGGAAGGGGCAAAAGTAGACAGAGAGACAAATTAAGTGTATATTGCAAGTCCAGAGAAAGACATTAGCGAGACTTCCACTTCTGTTAAGGGCAAGGCTAGAGAATTCAGACCCATCTTTCTGCTGAGGAAATCCAGAAAGTACTATGGATGTCAAAAAAGTGTGTGCGCACATATATATGTATGCGTGCATACATATACAAGTGTGAGTATGTATATACGTGTGTGTATTTGAAAGTATTAGAAAATGAAAAGATAAATGAAGAATTAAAGAAGAATCATGCAAGGAGGGAACCCAGGCAGGCTTGCCTAGAGTGGAGGGCTGCTTTTTCTTCAGGCTTCTACCAACCAGGGGAATGAGGGGATGGAGAAATGCGTGGCAAAACAAATAGTGTTTCTGACAGCCAGGTGAGGCCATGGGTGCAATGGCCAGAGTGTAAGGCTAGGCCAGAGTGTAAGGCTAAGGGTAGGAAGGTGAAAAGGGACAGCCTCACAAACCCTATCCCTTTGGTTTAGGATCCCAAAAGGCTACAAAAGCATGAGTAAGAGTGAAGTAAAAACACACGGACTTTAGTAGGGACTGCAGCTCAGCTTTGAATCATTTTAATTCCTGAAAGGAGGATGTTTTCTTGGATTTCTAGATAGAAACAAATACTCTCTATATTAAAATAAGTCATCCTGGGACCCCTGGTGGCTTATTCGGTTGAACATCTGATTCTCGATTTCAGCTCAAGTAATGATCCCAGGGTCGTGGGATCAAGTCACACGTCAGGCTCCCTTAGGATTCTCTCTTCCTCTGTCCCTCTCCTCTACTCTCTCTCTCCCTAAAATAAAAATTAAAAAGTTAAAATAAAATAAGTCATCCTAAGCCTTAAATTATTTTTACAATTTTGGAAATACACTGCCTAATGAGAAATGAAGCATGCTAGCAGATCAGATAACATGAATAGAAATGGTAAGACATAGCCACAGAGACCCATTTACTGGAGTTATCAGACACAGATTTTAAAATAATTCTGCTCGAGGCTCCTGGGTGGCTCAGTCTGTTGAGTGTCTAACTCTTGATTTCAGCATCAGGGCGTGGAACCTGCTCTCTTTCCCTCTCTTTCTGCCCCTCCCTCCCTGCCTCCCTCCCTCTCTCTCTCTCTTTCTCTCTCAAAACTAAAAAATTAAATAATTCTGCTTGTGGGAACAATCAACAAAACTAAAAGGCAGCCTGTGGAATGGGAAAAGATGACATACGTGATAGAGGGTTAGTATCCAAAATCTAATAAAGAACTTATCAAACCCAAACACCCAAAAAACAAAGAATCCAGTGAAGAAATGGGCAAAAGAAATGAATAGACACTTCTCCAAAGAAGACATCCAGATGGCTAACAGACACATGAAAAGATGCTCAACGTCGCTCATCATCAGCGAAACGAAAATCAAAACCATGATGAGACACCACCTCACATCTGGCAGAATGGCTAAAATTAATAACACAAGAAACAACAGGTGTTGGCGAGGATGCAGAGAAAGGGGAACTGCTGGTTCCCTGCACTGGTGGTGGGAACGCAAACTGGTGCAGCCACTCTGGAGAACAGTATGGAAGTTCCTCCAAAAGTTAAAAATAGAACTATCCTGTGATCCAGCAACCGCTGGTATTTACGAGGTATTTACCCACAAAATACAAAAATACAGGTTCGAAGGGGTACATACACTCTGATGTTTACACCAGCATTAGCAACAACAGTCACACTATGGAAAGAGCCCAAATGTCCACTGACTGATGAAATGGATAAAGAAGATGTGGTATATATACACAGTGGAATATTTCTCAGCCATCAGAAAGAATGAAATCTTGCCATTTGCAAAAACACGGATGGAGCTAGAGTGTATTATGCTGAGCAAAGTAAGTCAGAGAAAAACAAATACCACACGATTTCAGTCATATGCAGAATTTAAGAAATAAAACAGATGAACATATGGAAGGGGGGGGGAAAGAACGGGAAACAAACCATAAGAGACTCTTCATGATAGAAAACAAACTACGAGTTGATGGAGGAAGGCTGGTGGGGGATGGGCTAGATGGCTGATGGATATTAGGGAGGGCATTTGTTAGGATGAGCGCTGGGTGTCGTATGTAAGTGATGAACCACTGAATTCTACTCCTGAAACCAATATTGCACTGTATGTTAACCAACTAGAATTTCAGTAAAAATTTGAAAAAAAAAATAATTCTGCTTATTTTGTTACAAACATAATTTTATTTTGACAAAAACATTATTTATTATAAAAACAAAATTGAGAATTTCACCAGAAAACTAGAATTTTAAAAAGAAAGGAAATTACAGAAATGACAAAAAGCAATAAATGAAATTAAGAGCAAATGAACAGGCTTAACAGGAGACTAGACAAGGTGAAGACAGAATCAGTGAACTAGCTGATAGGTCCAAACTAAAGCAAAAGGAGACAAAAGAATGAAAATTCACAAGAGAAGATAATAGAATAAAATGAGACGTTTGGGGCATCTGGGTGGCTCAGTCAATTAAGTGCCCAACTCTTGATTTCAGCTCAAGTCATGATTTGACGGTTCATAAGGACTGAAGCCCACGCCAGGCTCTGCACTGACAGTATGGAGCCTGCTTAGGATTCTCTCTCTCCCTCTCTCTGCCCCTCTTTCACCTGCACCTTCACTCTCTCTAAATAAATAAATAAACTTAAAAAATAAATAAAACTAAAAGAAAAAATAAAAATAATAAAAATAAATTCTGCAAGAATGAAAGTAAAATAAAACTTTTCCACACAAAAAACACAAAGAAGTGTCATCAGTAAACTTACAATAAGTGGAAATATCAGATGGGGCACCTGGGTGGCTCAGTCAGTTAAGCACTGGACTTCAGCTCAGGTCATGATCTCACAGTTCGTGGGTTCAAGCCCCAAGTCGTGTGCTTCAGATTCTGTGTTTCCCTCTCTCTCTGCCCTTCCCCCACCCGCACTGTCTCTCTCTCAAAAATACACATTAAAAAATTTCTTTTAATCCTTAAAAAAAAAAAATGGAAGTATCAGAGGGTATTCTTCAACCAAAAGGAAAATAATCCCAGATGAATAGTCACAGATGCAAGAAAGAAAGAAAAGCAATGATAAATACATCTGAGCAGACGATAACTAGTAGATAAATCTAAATGAATATTGCCTGTATAAAATAACATTGTCTTACAGAGTGAAAAACGGAAAATTGAAATATAAAATTACACTCACATGTAAGTCAGGAAGATGGATAAATGGAGGTAACTCCTCACACTGTTCAAAATGGTAACTGTGCCATATAATATTTGACTTTGTTAAGTCAAGAATTCATACTGTATTATACCTTGATAAAAATAAAATTGAACTTTAAAAAATTTCACTTCAAATTAAAAAAAATTCAAGTTGTAGTATCTAGGTTAACCAGTAAAAAAGTATAAAAGAATGTATAATATCCAAGCTAATAAAGAGGAGTAGTAGAAAGAATTAAAAAAAAATTAATGCAAAAGATGACAAAAAACAAGGGGAAAAAAGATTAAACAGGTAAGACAAATAGAAGGCATTACTTTAACATTTTAATTTTTTTTAATGCTTATTTATTTTTTGAGAGAGGGAGAGACAAAGTATGAGCAGAGAAGGGGCAGAGAGAGAAGGAGACACAGAATCCAAAGCACGCTCCAGGCTCTGAGCTGTCAGCACAGAGCCCGATGCAAGGCTCGAACTCACAGACTGCGAGGTCATGGCCTGAGCTGAAGTCGGACGCTTAACTGACTGAGGCAACCAGGTGCACCACAAATAGAAAGCATTTAATAAGCAGGGTAGATTTTAAATCCACATACAATAATTATATTAAATGTAATGAACTAAATGATCAATTTAAAAAATAAACATTTTTTAAAAAACTAACTACATGTTGTTCACAGGTCATATCTAAAACAAAACGCTATGGAAATGATGAAAAGGTAGAAGTTGGTATACCATGCAAACTATAACTAACGATAGCTGGTATCATTATATTAATATTAAACAAAGCCATTATTTGCTGATAGGATTATTTGTAAAAAAATTCAAAATCATCTACATATAATGTGTTAAAATTATTAAATGAACTTAGCAAGGTTATAAGATATAAGAGTTAATAATAGAAGTCAATTGCATTTCTGAATATCAACTATGTACTGTTAGAAAATGAAATTTTAGGGGCACCTGGGTGGCTCAGTCGGCTGAGCATCCGACTTCAGCTCAGGTCACGATCTCGCAGTCTGTGGGTTCGAGCCCCACATCGGGCTCTGTGCTGACAGCTTGGAGTCTCGAGTCTGCTTAAGATTCTGTGTCTCCCTCTCTGCCCCTCCCCCAATCACACTCTGTCTCTCTTTCGAAAATAAATAAACATTAAAAAAAAAGAAAATATTTTAAAAATATTTCATTTATAGTAACATAAAATATTAAATATCTAGGAATTACTAACAAAATACACAGAACCTCTATGCAAAAACTATAAAACAGTATTAAAATAGGGATGTACCATGTTTATGGATTGGAACACCCAATACTATAAAATGTCAATCCCCAAATGTCATCAGAACCCTAGAGTTAATGCAATCCTAATCAAAATCCTAACGAAATTTGTTTTGGGGCAGAATTTCACAAGCTGATTTCAAAATTCACAAAGAAATGAAAAGATCAAGAGTAACTAAGATATTCTTAAATAAGAGCAAGGGGAGTGAACCTTGTCCTACCAGATGTCGAAATTTATTATAATGCTAGGCTAAGACAGCACGGTACTGGCATAAGAACAGATAAATAGACCAATGGGACAGAACAGAAAGCCCTGAAATACCCACATACAGACACTTCGTTTACCACAAAAGTGGTACTGCAGACAAGGGAGAAAGGACATTCTTTTCAATAATGGTGCTGGGACATTTGGATTTCCATATACCTAAGCAACATACACACATATCAATACCATGTGTGGAAAGCAAATAATAAAGCTTCTAGTAACAATGTAGCAAAACACCTCAAAAAGCTAAGGGTAGGCAAACCCTTCTTACATCAGATAAGAAAAACCCAAAAGTAAATGAAAAGACTGTCAAATTGGGCTACATTAAGAACTTCTTTTCATCAAAATACAACATTAAGGGACTAAAAAGGGAGGGAAAGGTGGGAGGGACTAAAAAGGAAGAAGATATTTGAAGCACATATACCTATTAAACCTGTCAAAGAACTTGTACCCAGAATATAAAGAATCCACACAAAACAATAAGGAAAACTATGCAAGAGACACAAATAGGCATTACGCAACAAGATATCCCAATGGCCAATCGAACATACTCTAGTTGCTCCACTTCATCAGAAATCCAAGGAATGCAAATTAAGGCCACAGTGATATACCACGCACATCCACAGGGACTGTCAAGTGAGTAAGATCAACAATTCCAACCGTTGGCAAACACGTGGAATTGGAATTCTGACACAGTGCTAACGGGTATAAACTGGTACTACCACTTTGAAAAAGCTGGCTCAGTAACTTCACTGCAGGGCATACAAAGCACAAAAATGTAAGACATGCACACCAAGAGACCTGTATGAAAATGTACACGGCACTCTTTTTCTTGTACTAGTTAAGTGTTTCTTGTAATAGCTAAAAAGTGGAGACAGCCTAAATGTCCATCAATAATGGAATGGAAAAATAAATTAGGGTATATTCATACCATGAAATCTTCTGCTGTGGTAGAAATGAATGAACTACAGCTACCATCAACAATAAGGATGAACATCATAGGTAGAATTTTGAGCAAAAGCCACACATAAAAAGATACAAACTGTATTGTCTAATTATACAATGTTTAAAAAAAAAAGGACAAAAATAAATTGTATTTAGGAATGTAGGTCTAACAGCAAAAAATTTTAAAAAGGTAGTTAATACCCTGAAAGTCAGGACAGTGGGGGTAATCTTTTGGGAAAGACGTAAATCATTTTAGGGGAGTTTCAGGAGGCTTACTGGAAGGCTGATAATATTCTATTTCTTGACCTGGATGGTGGTTACACACTGTGTTCACCCTGTGGTAGATCAACGGGCTGTATGAGGTTTTCTACATATTCTTCTTTATGTGTTACATTTCATACTAAAATTCTTAAAGTATACTTACTTGGATTCCTGAGGTAACAGTGGAAAAACGAGATATTTTGAAAGTAAAATCAACAAGACTTGGTGAGAAAGGGAATATGGGGAGAAGAAAGGGCAAACGATCTTTCTCGGGTTTCTGATTTGAGGGTCTACAGTGATAATGGTAACATTTCCTGAGATAAGACAGACTAGAGAATGAAGGGAGAGCAGCAATTCAGTTTTAAATATAAAGAAGAGCCAATTCTTTCATGGACTTCAAATCAGTGAGATATCACAGAATCAAATAATTGTCTTTCAGAGACAACAGACTAGTCAAATACAAGTCAAAAATAATCTGCAGCGAGAAAGGACGGGAGGAGTGCTATGTAGCCTTTCAATGGTCTGGAATGGAGTCACAGACCTCCAAACACAAGAGAGCGGCAGAGAAAGCAGAAGTACTAAACCTAGCTGATGAGAGGGAGGCAAGGAGGCAAGAATGAGACAAAAAAGAAGAGAGCATCTGACCAGTGACATTCCTTATCCATCTAGATACTTATACTTAAGTTCTTCTGCTTTCCGAAACTATCCCCTGGTACCCTCGACACCTAAGCTTAAAGCAAACTGCCTCCAGAGAAGCTCTCTCTAACAACTCCTCTTCTCACCATTAGAACTCGCCTGGTCCAGGCTTTCATCAGCTTGCTACAGACTTACCAGTCTCCTAGTTGGTCACCTAACACCCGTCTTGCCCTCATCCAATTCCTCCATCCTCCATCCTGTTCCCAGAGTGACATGTCTAAAACAAAACCCACGTGATAAAATACAAGGCCCTTCGAAATTTTCTCATCCTATCTCTTGAAGAGCTTTCAACCTAAAATCTACACCAGCCGCTTGCATTCCTTTTAACGTGACAGGATATTTCACATTGCCATGCCTTTGCTCACAACTGCTCCTTCTTTCTAAAATGCCTTTCCTCCTGTTTTCCAACTGGCCCAAATCTGTTTTTTAAGACTCATCTCAAGAATCACTACTACTCTATAATGCCTTTCTAGACCCCTTCTCCCAAGTAAAACTCATTACCTGTCCCAGATTTCATAGCACCCGTGACACTGTGTTGTTATTACCCACTTACTGTGTTATCTACCCAACCAGACTCGGATCAGGGATCACATAATCTCTGTATCTCCAACATGAAGAACACGGCCTGGCACAGAGTTAGTATTTAGGGCATTTTGAGAAAATGAAAAAAATGAACTCTTGCTACTTACTACATATGGTATAAATTTGTTCTACCAACTACCAACCATACTGCCAGCCCCTAGAGGACAAAGAACATGGCTCCCCACTCTACATCCTCCACAGCACTGAGCCCACAGTACAAGTGAAGAGCCTCTCACGACAGAAGTCCAAATACTCCTACCTAATCACAGAAAAATTTGGAGGACAGAAGCAGAGGCCTACGTAGTTTATCTACTAAAATATAAGAGACCACATTTCTGGATAACAGAAGATAAAAAACACCATGGTCATCGACCTAGAGCGGGATGCACTTGGCATCTCTCCGCATTTCCTCTGGGGCTGCAATCTGCTGGACTAACACAGCAGCACGGCCTGGTTGAAGAGCCTGGGGTATGACATCAGAAGATCTGAGTTCAATTTTTCTTTTAGACACGACAATGGTACTGTGGTTATGTCTTCTAAAAAGGTCTTTATTGATGGGGCGCCTGGGTGGCTAAGTCGGTTAAGCGTCGGACTCTTGGTTTTGGCTCAGGTCATGACCCCACAGTTTCGTGGGTTCGAGCCCCACATTGGCCTCTATGCCGGCAGCATGGAGCTTGCTTCTCTCTCTCTCCCTCTCTCTCTGCCCCTCCTCCACTCACACTGTCTCTCTCTCTCTCTCTCTCACACATAAATAAATAAACCTAAAAAAAAAGTATTGTTTAGAGATATAAACTGACATTTCTGAACAAAATGGTATGATGCCAGGGAGAATCTGGTGGAGAGGTAAGAGTGGAGGAAGTGGGGTGGGGGGCATGGAAATAAAACAACTTTGGCCACAAAATGATAACTGCTGAAGCTGGGTAATGTGTACACGGGAATTAAACTGTTCTCTTTACTTGTATATATATTTGAAATGTTTCATGACAAAAAGTTAAAAAAAACAAAAAGAACAATCCAGATTCAAATCCAGACCCTCCATTTACTTAGCTGAGTCACCTTGGACACTAAACTGATCCAAACTTAGTTCCTTATCTTGATTACAGATATAACAATGGTGATGTCATCAAGATTAAATAAAATATTACACGTGGAAAGAGCTTTCTAAACTCCAACAACTATATAAATGTTAACTGTTCTTAGAAGCATTATTACAGATGATTAGTGGTAACAAAGTTATATTATCATATACTAGGTAAAAATATTGCTAAGAAAATAGATCGCTAAGTGTCTGAAAACTAGAGAACAGAAACCCAGATTTAATTCATGCAAAACACGAGGGAAGCATTTATTAACACCCTACAGTGTTCTAGAGACCTTGCCAGGCACTGGGACAGAGATAAACAGATTTGTAGTCTCTGAAATTAGGGACTTAAAGTCTGAAGAAGAGAGACATATGTGATGAAAAATGGCAATACTAAGAGCTAATAAATGTGCTTAAGAGGCCTGTCCAGTACCCAGGAAAATGCTGTATATATAATAACCACTTGTTAACCCAATAAAAAGTCTCACAAAAGCATACACTCATTCATTCAACAAGTTTTACCACACACTGTCAATTTAAATCAATATCCAGTTAAAAAAACGAAAATCCCTGTTCAAGATGAGCTTACATTCTAGTATGGGGAAATGGACAAGGAACAAAACAAATGAGAAAATTATACAGATTATGAGAAGTTGGTAAGTGCTACGGAAGAAACAAAATCAAGGAAGGGGGCTAGGAGGTTCTGAGGTAGAATCAGCAGTTTCAAATGTAAATACAGGAATTAAAAAAGGCCTTAATGAAAAAGTGACATTTGAGCTAAGACTTGAACAAAGTGTGAGGAGCAGACATATGAACATCTGAGGGAAGTGTTCTAGGCAGAAGGAAACATAAGTGAAAGACTGTGAGGAAAGAATGTGTTTGGGAGAGAGAGTGGCAGACCAGGTCACAGGGTACCGGGAGGAAGACAGGGGTTCTCAGCTGGTGGAACAGCATGTGAAAAGACATGGATTTCTGAAAACCCATAAGGTCTTTGGACAACTGCAGACATTTCCAATTAAGGAACATTATAGGAGTAAAGGAAAAGACTCTTTATGTCATACGGAAAAGACTTAAATAATCACAGTTTATACAAAGACGACAAACTGAAGGGAAAAAGAAGCTTTTGCAAGTGAATATCTGAAGACATTACATGCATCCTCACAGATGCAATACGAAATACAAATCATCATCTATAATGTATTCTTAAAGATTTCAAAAATATGCTTAACCTAAATCTAACTAAGCCTATACTGTATACCTGTCAGTTTTGAGTAAATAAAAGGAATAGAGAAGCAAGTTAACCCCCAAGCAAGTAAACAAATTCAGAAAACAAGACACTTTGTAAACAACTGACTGAGTTTATCAGATCAATGTCACCAAAATAAGAAATTTGTTCTGCAAAAAATAAATGTGTTCTAGATTTAAAAAGACCAGTGCCATGTATGAATAGTGTTGGCATTCTGATTTCCGGTTCGACTGACCGAGCCACCCAGGTGCCCCTACGTGTGCAACTCTTGATTTTGGCTCGGGTCAGGCTTTCACAGTTGGATTAAGCCCCACGTTGGGCTCCAAGCTGAGCACAGAGGCTGCTTAGGATTTTCTCTCTCCCTCCACCCCTCCCCCGAGCTCAAGTGTGCACGCAAGCATGCATGTGCGCGCGCACACACACGCTCTCTCTCTCTCTCTCTCAAAATAAATATATTTTTTTTAAAGTCCCTTACTGAACAATTTAGGGAAAAATATCATGATACTATAAAAAAAACTTCAGGAAAACAAATAAAGGGAACAAATTTGGCAACATATTAGTGAACCATTAAATCCCAGAGATGGATATTTGGCAGTTCATTACAGTATTGTCTCTACTTTTCTATACGCTTAATAATTTTCATAATAAAGTTTAAAACTCTGATTCATTTGTGATTCAAATATCTGGAAATTATTTCTTCCCTTTTACTTCAGATCTTACCTAAATAAACTGAAAAATAATTACATCTTGTGACTTTCATGTCGGGATCTGGATCTTTTTTATCTCTGCATCCGCAGTGCCTGGCACGTGAATGACACCTTCCCACTTACTGTGCAATACTAACCATTCTGTAGACGTGATACAATTCTTACACAGACTCCCAACAGATCCTCCAGACCATCTTACCTTATAATAATGTTCCAAGAGAATCCTGACTACTCCCTCCACACTTTCTGCTTCAACAGGCTTCCTGGCAAACTGGAGCAGGTACTGCAAAGCATCTGCTGGGGAGGTAGCTTTACACAGATCTATGTGGAGTGCTGCAGATTTACTTGGTTTTGTCAATCGGAGTTTCTTGGTTGCAATTTCCTCCTGCTGTTGCTGCAAGGGAGTAGGAAAGGCAAGACATGAAAACACACGGTCTGCAAATTTCACTTTGTCTCATTTCCTTATACCAAGTAATGTATTTAGCTAATAGACCTACCTTTAGGAAAAAGCAGTGTTATGAACACAAAAAAGGGTACTAGATTGGAAACAAGGTTATGACAGATGACACATTAGAAGCCTCAGGGGGCAACATCCTGACTTTGTGACTTTTAACATCATGGCCCTAAGGCTTCTAACACCTTGGAGCTTATAGAGCCTCAAGTACAGAACTCGCATCTCTCCTCTTCAACCTCTGCCCCAGAGTAACCTATACCTTCATTATAAACCGTAACAGTTACAGCAAGAACCTTGCAGGGCCAAAAACACTCCCTCCCAACGGGTAGGAGGAGTCCCTTAGACCACTGGAAACAACCTCAGCTGGAGACACCCTAGCTATGACCTATAACCTATGCAAACACAAAAAGACATCTCCAGCTCCAGTGCAGGAACCACCTCTAGGTCTGCCCATTCGGCCTTCCTGAAAGTGTACTGTCCTTAATAAACTGCTTTGTGCTTGCTACATTCCTTTTGACCATATTTATTCGAGTTTGAAACATCACATAAATCTTTCTAGGGGGAATTGAAGAACTGAGACCTCCATTCATACAACATACAACATAGACTCTCCCACCCATAATAGGGGACACAGATGAAGCAGGCATTATCTCTGTCCTTAAGCAGCCCAGACTGGTAGGGAGATATGTACACTGTGTAAAATTAATAAAGGGAAAACTCATTAAAATTGAGGAGGGAGGACACAAGGGGAGGCTAGAAGGAGGAATGGTGCTACTTAAGAGTCCACTAGGAAAGAACTGTCCATTATAGAGCCCAACAGAAGAATCAACAGGAAAGAACTACCAAGTATAGGCCCCAACAGGGAAAGATGTACATGGCCTCTCTTACCAGTCACCCTTGTAACTCAGCCAATGAGAAACTCTCATCACCCTAGACTTTCCCTTCAAAACAACCTCTCCTGAAGGTGCCTGGGTGGCTCAGTCACTTGAGCATAGGACTTTGGCTCAGGTCATGATCTCATGGTTCCTAGGTTCAAGTCCTGCATCAGGCTCACTGCTGTCACTGTAGAGCCCGCAGAGAGTCCCTCTGTCTATCCATCCCTCACTCAAAAATAAACAAACATTAAAAAAAAAAAAACAAACCCTCTCTTGACTTCCTTCTCCATAAAATAAGGGTCCTCTCCTTGGTTTGCTGGACTTGCCTATGGTTTTGCCATAGCTTGCACGTGCAAAATTGCAGTTCTCTGTTATTCCCCAAAAAAATACATTTTTCTACTAAAATAACTATTTTTAAGGTCAACAACTAGTAATTATAGTAGCACTGAGGGATAAGTACAAATAGATGAGTACAGAATGTTTGCTACAGAAGCAGGGGAGGAAGAGACAAAACTCTTGCTGAGGTTTTAGTCGGGTCTTGACACCAAAATGTGAGAGCAAAAATAAAGGGAAAAATGACATGCATCCCATGCAAAAGAGACAACAAGTACAAGAGTCCGGAGAAGTGTAAATACATGGCATGCTGGAGGGAGGGCGAGTAGTCTTGAGAAGTGGGAACGATAGAACAACAGGAAGAAAGGAAATCACACTGGGTAACAGTGTGAATGCACTTACTGCCACGGAACCGCATAGTTACAAATGTTTAACATGGTGCACTTACTGCCACAGAACCGCATAGTTACAAATGTTTAACATGGTAAAATATGTATTTTACCACAATTATAAAAAAAAGTCATACACACACACACTTGAGTGGGCAAGGGAAACAGACTCAGAAAATTCCAGAAAGCAAACCACAGAAGGAGCTCTGTGAGATAAGAAAAATTCTCCTGAGGAGGCCCTGGCTGGCTCAGTCCATGCAGCATGAGATTCTTTTTTTTTTTTTTTTTTTAATAATTTATTGTCAAATTGGTTTCCATACAACACCCAGTGCTCAACCCAACAGTGCCCTCCTCTGTGAGGATGGGATTCTTGATCTCAGAGTGATGAGTTCGAGCCCACATTGAGTGTAGATATCACTTAAAAATAAAAAATAAAATTATGAAAAAATTTTCTGAATCTTCTCCCATTCTAAAAGTTCAAGAAAACTAATTTCCCACAAAATGGAGCAACAAAAAGTGTCAACGTTAAATCTCAAAGTTACTTGAAGAAAAAAAAAATAAAGAGCAGACTAACTTCCCTACAGTGGGAATATGCTACAAAGATGTGGTAAGTGAAATGATAAGTGAAAAGGGGAAGAAAAACTTGATTTTTCAATGGAATCCTCTCTCTGTACTATAATCACAGATATGTTTTTCTATCTCCCCGACTAGTCTATGAGCTCCTGAAGGACAAGACCCTAATCTATATTGGACTTCGTAGCTCAACACCTTTCACTATACCTGATACACAGTAACCACTCATTTACTTAATAATCTGTTGTTGAAGGAATGCATTAAATGTTTAAGGACAGTTTCCTGCTGGATGATCTAAGTCTTGCTATCCTAGAAGTTTAAGGATCTAGGGATACTCCACGGATCTAAGGATGCTTTTGATCTACCAGCATCAATTGAGAGTTTGTCAGAAAGGCAGAATATTGCCTCACCTCCCCCACCCCACTGGGTATAATCTAGACTTCAACAAGATCACCAGGTGATTTGCATAAAAAGTCTGAGAAGCAGCACACTAGAGATAACCTGGGATCAACCTCGAATTTAGCAACACCTATGAGAAGCCACATGGAGAATCACTGCTCTGGCAGGAGCTCGGCTCACCTGTCCTTAACTCCAAAGAGAGAAAGTACTTGGCCCTACTTCCTAGGTGAGCAGTTCCACCAATGGAGAGTTCTGCCTCTATGCAGCCTGTGACCCTCACCTGCTTTGGCTGGGTCTTGAGATTTCTAAAGACTCTTCTCTCAACCCCTTAGAGTTTTTGCATACAACCAACTTGTCCCGGGGCGCTTTTTTTGAAATGGAGTTGAGAGGGGCACTACCAGCTTTTGGCTCTGAAGCCTCTTATCCCTCCAGAAGCTTTCAAGTCCACATCTGTAAAACGAAGATGCTAATGTAACCCAAATAAACTGAAATAACGGATAAGACATCTTCGTAAATTGTAAAGTGCTATTTGTTCTCGCTAATACTTTTATTTTTTAGAAGTGTAAGACTGCACATATTAATAATGACGACAGCAGCTGCAAACGAACACGCCCACTTAAGTGTAGTTTCAGAGAGCCTTTCTAAGTAGACGGCATTCAACCCAGGTTTGCGGCGCCTGTTTTGGGAACGTGTCTGGAACGTGAATAACCTTCCCCGCCCGGAACTGTTCCCGGGACCTTTCCTTCCGTAAATTACCTGAACCACCTTAGTGAATTCCTCGTACACTCGCTTCTTTAGGTGCGCCGCCATGATTGCCCGCGGTCCCTCTCAGCTTCCGTACTCGACAAGGGAGGCGGGGCGGGGGGGGGGGGTGGAGGAATCCGGAAAAACTGTCTAGGGCTGAGGTCCTCGCCACTATCCCACAAGGCAGTGGGGCTCTGGGAAAGAGAGACCGCTTCCTGCTGATCGACGGCCCCTGCCGCGGCACAGCCCAATTTGTCCGCCTACGCCTCGGGCCCCGGAGGCTCAACGTGAGGGGGCAGCACCTTTGGTGGGAGGAGACTGGACTGGAGGGTGGAGGAGCCAATGGGAGCCTTTGGGGGCTTGCAGGTGGGCTCGAAGTGGTCGGAAGACTGGTGCGGAGCAGATCCTAGAGAGGGTGGAAGCATACGGAGCAAAGGACAGAGGCAAGATGGATGAGCCAAAGCTCGAGGCAAAACTGGAGCTGCGTGAGGACTTTCACTTGAGTGGTCAGGGAAAGAGGCCCTGCTGGCGTTCCCGTCGTGCTTTGCCGTTCACGTTTGCTGCTTGTACCTTTATCTCCTTTTGGTTTATCAGTGTGCCATCCCTCTCCTGCCATGGGATTTTTTCTTGCTGTCTCATTCCAGTTGTTTGAAATTTACCCTTGTTTAAGGAATCAAACCTTCCTCTGATAGCTTCGGGAGAGTGGAAGGAATCTTCAGGTCAAGGGTCGAGCACCAAAGTTTAAAACTATGACTGGCACTTAATTATTTTTTTTTTGGCATTTTTTTATTTTGAGAGAGAGAGAGACAGAAACAGAGCATGAGCAGGGGAAGGGCAGAGAGAGAGGGAGACACAGAATCTGAAGCAGGCTCCAGGCTCTGAGCTGTGAGCACAGAGCCTGACTCCGGCCGAACCCACGAGCGAGATCATGACCTGAGCCAAAGTCCGATGCTCAACGACTGAGCCACCCAGGCGCCCCTGACTGGCACTTAATGAACAGCCTCAGCTACAAATATGCTCACACCTAACCTGATCTAGATGTAGTGACAACGGAATGAAATAATGCAGAAACATTCGGCAGACTGTCAAATGTATTTCACGTGTAAGTGAAACCCAAGGTCAAGTTTTACCTCCTTCCTTAAACTTTAGCTATTCATTGTTTCCTTTTTTCATGCGTGATGCTTAGCAAAAGCGGGCTGTGGTAAGTACAGAAGACCCCAAAACATGTAAAAGATGGTCTTTACCCTCAAGGTCCTACCGTGTAAGTGGGAAGAGAGACACCCAAACTAATAATTAGAGGTCAAAGTGATGAGGGAGCGTGGAGCAGCTGAAGGCAAAATACAGGCCAACAGCAGGGACACTCCCGGCCACCCAGGAACAAAGGAAAGGGGTTTAAGTGCTTGCCATGGTAATGTGGGAAACTAAGGCAAATGAAAAATTAAATTTCCCTTACTGCCTACAAGCCGTTGACAAGTCCTTTAAGCCGGCAGAGTGACCTCCCTCTAGAAGCCCACCTGCCTGGATGACGACACTTTGCTAGGGGCAAAAGAGAATCTTAAATTAATTAACATTATCCCAACCTCGGGGATCCTGTAAGTCTACTTTCTTTATCTCAACTGGCCCAGGATACAGCCTTGCAATCATACTCCAAGCTTATGGCCCCCTGATACCATCTGAAGGGTCTCATGACTGAGGTTTTTACTAAACAGTAATAAAGGGAGTTTCCCTAGCAACAGCTATCCTTTCAAACCTTGCTTCCAAAATTCCTTAGAGACTTACTCTATCCCTTACTCCTCCCAACCTGAGGGTATATAGTGAGTTGCCCATCATGACCCCAGTGCAGTTCCTCCTGCCCACAGTTCCCATCCCCATGTTTCAATAAAATCACCTTTTTGCACCAAAGACAGCTTCAAGAATTCCTTCTTGGCTGTTGGCGCCAGACCTCCCCACCGTCACCCCAAAATTTCATCAAAATTGTCCTTGGATAAGAGGAATGTGATTCCGACAGACCTACTAACTTCCTCAGGATGGGGGTGGGGAGAGGCAGAATAATGACCCCAAAATATGACATTTTGGCATGTGGATTATTTCTAACTGAAGACAATCTAGGTGCGACAGGCTCAGGAAGAGCCGTTTACCTTCCCTTTAATTTCCTACAAGAATTTGAGGGCCTGTCCCAGGAGAGTGCTAATACCAAAGATAGTATTTTATCAGAAAGACTTAATCTGCATAGCATAGCAAACATTTGTTCGCCAGACATTTGCTCTTCTCATCTTTCTGTGAATTGTCTTTCTCCTCTTGGGGAAGCTGTAGACCTCCTCCCCTTTTCCCTAGCTCGGGATGGCATATAAGCCTCAATTGCCTGTCTTTGGACCTCATGTCTTTGGGGCTCCTGCACATATGAAATTTGTTTTTCTCCTGTTGATCTGCCTTATGTCAATTCAATTAATAGGCCAGCCAAAGAAACTAGAAGGGAAGAAAATTTTTCCATTCCTACAATATCTCATGGAAGTACAGAGGAAATGATTTTTGCTCTGGCTTTAAAAATAGTGAATTTTCGGGGTATCATTCAGTTGAGTGTACAACTCTTGATTTTGGCTCAGGACATGATCACAGGGTCGTGGGATTGAGCTCCCCATTGGGGGCTCTGTGCTCAGCGTGGAGCCTGCTTAGGATTCTCTCTTTCTCTTTCTCTCTCTCTCTCTTTCTCTCTGCCCCTCTCTCCCACTTGCATTCTCTCTCTCTCTCTAAAATACAAAAATTAAAAAATTTTTTTAAATTATTTTTGAGAGAGAGATAGAAACAGAACATGAGCGAGGGAGGGTCAGAGAGAGAGGGAGACACAGAATCCAAAGCAGTCTCCAGGCTCTGAGCTGTCAGCACAAAGCCTGATACATGGCTCCTACCCATGAACTGTGAGATCATGACCTGAGCTGAAGTCAGACACTTACTCGACTAAGCCACCAAGGTGCCCCTAAAACCAACCAACAGATGTGTTGAGTACAGTGAAAAGCACTTACAAACAGTGCCTTCAGTAAATGTTAGCAGCTATTATTATCATTACCATAGTCTATCTAAGCTGCCAGCCATGCCAGTAAAACAAGCCGTCATTTTAGGTAACACATAAAAAAATTAAGGAAAATGTTAAGAAATTAAGAGAATAAAGAATTAAGAAAAAAATCCTAAAATTAAAACGAGTGGTTTCTCATTGCTTAGATTTGTTGTGTATATTTAGTGAAAGAGCCCTTTTAAACTTATTTACACATAGATTTGTATCCTATGTCATACTGCTGTGTTTCCATGCCTTTCCGTGCACATTAAAACTTTTCATTTCAATGCAAATTATAGGGTAATCTCTTTGAAGATTCATTAAATAGCAATCAAAGACAACAGATGCAGAGCTCAATGGAAGTGACGACAACATGAACTGCTATGACCCAGTCTACACATGAACAATTGACCAACAGCAATCTTAGATGTCCCCTCATTTCGGAGATGTTAAATGTGCATCTAAGCATCAATTACTAAAAGTACTAACATCATTATTATTAGATATGGCTGCGGGAAGGAGTTGGGTGCACTCAGAAAATGAAAGAAAATTCAGTTTATATTGAGAGTAAACTGCATAGTGGGAGAAATGGGGGCCACACTGGTATAGAAACAAGAATATTCCACATTCTTTTTTTTTTCTTAATCTTTTTTATTTTATGCAATCCCTATGAACTCACAACCTTGAGATCAAGAGTGGGGCTTGAACTCACAACCTTGAGATCAAGAGTTGCATACTCCACCAACTGAGCCAGCTAGGTGCCCCATTCCACATTCTTTAATGTTGAAATGAAAAACTGTATTTATTGAATTGATGATATTTTCATTTGACTTCATTATTGCACATGGGAATAGAATGAGGCACCCCAGTGAATCCCCTGAGCTTCAAACAGAGTCTTCCCTGTCCCCATTGTAAAACCACAACCCAATTTCCATAGGAAATTGGGGTTACTCACTCAGATAGTACCCCATTCTCTGATTGTGGGCTCAGCAAGAAGAGCTCTGAATGACCAGGAGGCAGACTCATCACACGTTATAATGTAATGGAACAGTGACAATGTTCTTTAGTGGAACTATTCCTTCCTTGGGAATTAAATACTCCAAACCCTCTGAACAGAAGAATTCATAAATGAGTTATTAGGTGTAAAAATGACAAGAACCACTCTTATCTCCTCCCCTTAGTCCCTAGACCTATGTATTCTAACTGTGGGAGAAATGGTACTAAATTTTAACTATTGGTGTAAGGTATATGCCTCAAATCTGTAAAACAGCACCCCAAATCTAATGTATTGTCTCTTGGCTAGCCCCATAAGTGAGTCTGCAAAAGGTCATTACACAGTTTTTATCATAGCAGCTACAGCTGAGTGATGGGGTTGTGGTACCTAACAAGACCGAAGAGTTTCTTTGCTATAATTCTTTCATAATAAAATAAGTTCCTTAGTCCAAAGTAATGTATGAAATACCATGAAAATTCATGAGGTATCCATGAAAAGTAAGGGTTGGCAAAAACATCACAGTTAAGCGTTATCAGGGTTTTCCAGGGAAACAGAACCATAGAGGGGAGAGAAAGAGAGAGAGAGAGAGAGAGAGGTGGATAGGCTACTATAACAGAATACTACAAACCAAGTGGCTTATAAACAACAGAAATTTATTTCTCACAGTTCTGGAGACTGGGAAGTCCCAAGATCAAGGTATAGAGAGATTCACTGTCAGGCAAGAGCTCACTTCCTAGTTCACAGAGCTGTCTGTATTCTCACTGTGCACACACATGGCAGAAGAGGCAATGGAGCTCTCCAGGGTCTCTCTATAAGAACACTAATCGTGGGGTGCTGGGTGACTCAGTCAGTTAACTGTCCAACTCTTGGTTTCAGCTCAGGTCATGATCTCACAGTTCCTGAGTTCAAACCCTGCATTGGGCTCTGCTCTGACAGCATGGAGCTTGCTTGGAATTCTCTCTGTCCCTCTCTCTCTCTCTTTCAAAAAAGCAAACAAAAACAAAAACAAACAAATAAACTTAAAAGAAAAAAGGGGCACCTGTATGGCTCAGTCAGTTAAGTGTCCGACTTTGGCTGAGGTCATGATCTCATGGTTCATGAGTTTGAGCCCCACGTCAGGCCCTGTGCTGACAGCTCAGAGCCTGGAGCCTGCTTTGGATTCTGTGTCTCTCTGTCTCTGCCCCTCCCCCAATCATACTCTGTCTCTTTCTCTCTTTCTCAAAAGTAAACATTAAAATTTTTTTAATTAAAAAAAAATGAACACCAACCCCATTCATTAGGATTCTACCTCATGACTTAATTATCTCCCAAAGGTCCCACCTTTGTATTAACTATGACATTGAGGGTTAGGATTTGAACACATGAATTTGGGGTAGGGTAGGGGGTAGCAGGGACACACAAATCGAATCTATAGCAGTAGGAAATCCAAATCTGAATCTGGAATTGGTATCTAATGTGAGGATCAATCACCACTCCTTTCCTGATGGAAGGGTTCCAATATGTGGTAGAATGATTGCAAAAATGACCCTGATACTCCCCCTCTCTGTATGTGTACCCTTGGAAATACATCTTTGAAGTTGCTTCCATTAAGAAATAGAATCTCTGGGGGTGCCTGCATGGCTCAGTCAGGTAAGCATCTGACTCTTGGTTTGAGCTCAGGTCATGGTCTTGTGGTTCCATGTCAGGCTCCACGTTGACAGCACTGGGGCCTTCTTGGGATTCTCTCTCTCCCTCTATCCCTTTGCCCCTCCCCCTCCCTCAAAATAAATAAGTAAACTTAAAAAAGAGAGAGAGATGGAATCTCTGTCTCCACCCTTTGAATTGGTCTGGCTCTGTGACTGGCCAGTATAAAGTGGCAGTAGTGACAGCATGACGATTTTCAGCCAAGGCCTCAGTCCATCTACATATACATTCCCCAGGCCTTTGGTTTGCTTTTGGAACCCTACCATCGCCATGAGAATAAGTACAATCAAGTCTGCTGGATAATGAGTGACCAGATGGAATAAGCCAAGTTGACCCTGCTGAGGCCATCTTAGACCAGCCCACCCCAGCCCATCCACCATCTGACTAAAGATGCATGAGGGAGCCCAACCAAGACCAGAAGAATTGCCCAATCTGTAATTTCGTGAGAAATAATTAACGATTATAACCTTAAGGCACTAGGTTAGGGGGTCAGTAGGTTGTCATGTGGTCAGACAGTCCCTAAGATGCTAAGTTGATTTGGCACACTTCCATAGAGTCACTTGGTAAGGAGACAAGCCCAAATGGATTTAGTTTATTATTCACAGGGTAGCAGGCGGCATGAATTTCATATTTTCATTAGTTCCCTTTGCTCCCCAAGCACCATGGAGGCGATGCAGGTAAATGCCATGCACACAATAGATCTGTAACACAGATGAACACTGAGCTTAGGAAACCCTCAATCTTAAAAGATGAATGCTAGCAAACCTGCCCTCCGGAGAGAGACTTTATCATACAGGTCAGGAAACAAATCTGCCTTCCAACCCAATGGGAGACACTTTTTTTTTAATCATCCTGAACTATCTCCAGGATTGGAGGGTGATACCAGCTTTATTAACTTTACTACTATTATTTATTTATATTTTTGTAATGTAAGTAAATCTCCCTACCCCTAAGAAATTTTGCATACATTGTCAAACAAAGCTGTCGATGCCATTTGCTTAGAAATGTCAGCATTGCCTCCAACAGTTTGTTACAGAGTAGTGTAGCTAACTGATTTGCAGTGCAATCAGCCTATCACCATAAAGTGTCTAGACTCCCCCCCTCCCAAGGAATAATACTGTATCAGGAGCTCAGTGTTGGTGTCTGCTGTTGGACATCCATCAGAAGCCAGACCAGCCTTGGTGAGGGGAAATCTATACTGTAGAGCCCATTCATAGCCATCATGGCCACCTTTTTCATGATTCCATCGAGCAAGCACTTGGGAGCTGAAAAAAGAGGCTGACATCCACACATTAGATGGTAGGGTCCATTTATTTTTTGAGAGCCTCTTCTAGAATGGATGCCCTCTGGTGGCCATTTGTAAGAAACACAAATATTTTCACCATTACAAGAGGTCCATCCACACAGGACTCCCCAGGCCTTCTTATTATGGATCTTCCATTCTAGTACTTTCCAAGTCTTTGGACAACCAGGAAGGGACTTGGGTATGCAGTACCTCGGGATCAGTTTCGAGGACACTGAGCAGAGCAGAAATGGATGGGGGAGGGGAGTAGGAGAGGATGGGATAATAAGTAGAGAATTAAAACAAACAAACAAAAAAAGAGGTCCTCTAGGATAACAGTGGAGACCTGGCATAGAGCTATGAACTAGGGTGCCTTCATGAAGGCAATCTCACAGGATTCTGTCTTTATGTTTTCTTTTGGATCATAATGACAGTTATATTTACCATTCAGTTTTAAGTTTTCCTTCTTTGACTCTAATTCTCTTTAGTTAATCCCAATAGATCAGAAAAATATCATATACCTGTACATATGACCAGAGATCATTTTTTGAACATTATTAATGTGCTTGTCTATTTTGCTTTTCCTGTCAGGAAACAGGAAAGGGGAAGATGGTATTATTGGGTAGGCAACCGAGAGTGTCCGTTTAATTTATGTACTTTTAATTTATAGCTTTGGGGATATTTCTTTTTTTCATAGCCCTGTAAACCCCCCGCCCCACCTTAAATCCTTTTTTGGAGCACAAATCAAACTAAATTGCATTGAATTAAATGAGTATTCTCCTCCCCAATAATTTTAAGCCTCTATAAATATAATTTTAATCGCTGTATAACATTGCATTATATAGATGTAATATAATACACTTGACTTATTTCTTATTGTTTTGCTTTTGTAATTTAAGTGGGATGAAAATAGCATGGGGAGAGAATCTTGAAATTGCCTTTGTTTAATAAAATAATTTGGTAAATCGCTCAGGAAGAAGAAGGCCCTATGGGCATGCATGTAGTCTACGGCCAAAGCAGTAAAAGAGGTAGCTCAACTGGAATGTGGTCTTCTCCTGGCAAATGACAGGAACACAAGAGGGCTGATGGGAACTCAAGCCTGAGTTTGGAATTGGCACAGTCACTTCCATGTACATATTCCATTGGCCAGATTAGGTCATGAAGCCAAGCATGAAGCCAGCGGGATGGGGAAGATTACTCCCACCTACAGAGAAGCATGGCAAGAACAGGGAGGGAAGAAAAAATAGGAAACAAACACAATGTACTAGTAAAAAGTTCCTAGTGATGGGGGTGACTGAGACTTTTTAAAAAAAAATTTTTTAATGTTTATTTACTTTTGACACACAGAGCGTGAGCAGGGAAGGGGAAGGGAAAGAGGGAGACACAGAATCCAAAGCAGAGCTGTCAGCACAGAGCCCGATGCGGGGCTCGAACTCACTAACCATGAGATCATGACCTGAGCTGAAGTCGGTGCTTAACCGACTGAGCCACCCAGGTGCCCGTGAGACTTTTAAGAACACACATGTGTCGAATACTCTCAATTCGAAGTTATTTGCATTTCTGTCTTGTAAACATCCTCCATTTTATTTGCCTGTATTTTCCACAGTCGGCTACTTTCACAGATAGCTCATAGAAGCAGCATTTGTAAAAATTAAGAAAAAGATGAGAGTGTTCAATCTGGGTGCGCATCGTGGAGAAGAGCGACAACAAGCTCAAGACATCTAGATGACCCATGAATTCAGCAGGAGCAGAGAACCAGAACTGACCATAAGAAAACAAACCCTCTGGGAAAGTGCAGAAATCTTCACGACACTGACCTTTTCCGAGTTCACAAAATTGAGATTTTAAGCAATCCTATTTAGTTCTTACAGAAAAGAGTATCTCCTGGAAATCTAATCTCATAAATGTAATTACTGACCAAAGAGTATAAGCTTTATTTTTAGGCTCTTGATAAATAATGAATTGGTTCATGATAAAAAGTTCAGATGGACATTCAGGATTTTTCCACTTAAAATTGTCAGCCATATTAAATACCAAAAGGAAAACATGGGGAAAGTTTTGAAAATAAAGAAAAATGACCATTCTGAGCAATTTTTATGTTTAAATTTGAAACTCCCTGACTATAGCAGTTCCTTAAACCCTGAATATTAACCTTGATCTTGAGGACGAATGGTCACCCTAGTAAGCAAAGAGGAAGGGGGCCGTCTATCCCAGACTTGGACTTGGAAAAGGATGAATGTCTACCCATGTCCTCCTTAGAGTTCGGTTACTTCAGGTTGAGAAGCAGAGCCTGAAACGGAGACTCTGTGCAAGTGGTATATGGAGGGTGTGCTCTCAGGGGAAAGGGAGTGACAGAAGTAGAAAACAGTGGAAGAATCCTAAGCGAGAATGTGTTGGACGAGGACTGACTTCACCTGATCCCATGAGGAGGCCCAGAATGGGGAGTACACCAGAGTGGATTCCTCCTCAAGTAAGGGCTCAATCTTCTCTATCTCCACACAACCAAGATGGCAATTCTTTTCTAGAGCAGGTCTCAAAATTAGGGTGCATCAGAGTCACCCGGAGGACTTATTAAAGCAGACCGTTGGGCCAACTCTGAGTTTCTGATTCCATAGGTCTGAGGTGGGGGCCAGAGAATTTGTATTTCTAGGAAGCTCCCAGGTAGTGCTGATGCTGCTGATCCAGGAACCACACTTTTGAGAATCACTGCTCTAGAGAAAACAGCCGTGAAGCTGTAGCAGTCGACACTCACAGCATCTGGAAAAGGGGGATCTGTGGCGTCTGCTACAGGTATGAACTTGGCATCTTCCTCATGAAGGCACATAACAGGGCTAGAGGATTAGACCATCAGCTGAGGCTGAGTAGACTATGTTTTCAGATCATATTATCTAGGTCAGTGGTATCCTGTTATTTTCCTGTTACCATCCCACATCTCCGGCCAGAGCATTGTTGAAACATTCAACTTACCTCAGCCTTGCTTTTGGACCCGACGGGAAGGGTCTGGCAGGTAGGTGAGGCTTTAAAGAGGACGCGGCCGTACCTCACTAGGCAAGCACAGTGGAGTCAGTGGCAATGAGCACTAAATCCTCAACAGGGGGATAGACAACTATTAGGGGGCAAGCCTCCTAGACCACCTTAAAAGCCGTTTGATGTGTGTTTATGAAAATAAAGGAAGATGGCTTTTTAAAACTTTTTTTAATGTTTATTTATTTTTGAGAGAGAGAGAGAGAGAGACAGAGCACAAGCAGGGAAGGGGTAGAAAGAGAGGGAGACACAGAAGCAGAAGCAGGCTCCGGGCTCCGAGCTGTCAGCACAGAGCCCATTGTGGGGCTTGAACCCACCAACTGCGAGATCATGACCTGAAATCCAACACTTAACAGACTGAACCACTGGGGTTCACCCAGAAGATGGCTTTTGAAGGCAACTTTTGATTTCATAAGTCCCACCGGAACCCATAACACATTGCCCCCACACCCTGGGGATCACCACCAGATGAAGAGGAATGTATAAAAGTAATTGAAATACTTGGCCCTTAATGTTCTCTCGGAGTAGTGTTCATAGTATACCTGGTACCCCTGGGCTGCAATGTCCATCTTCACGCAGTCCAGGAGGTCCTTGACCTGAGGGGCTGCCTTCCAAGGCCCGAACTTGACAACCGACTTCTTCTCAAACTCGAAGACGCGCAGGGCATCGGCGCACTGGGCTGCCTCCTCTTCGGTGCGCACCACGCACACCAGCACCGTGGAGCTGCGTGCCGCCACGGCCTCGGCGCGTGCCAGGCGCACCATGAGCTCCAGGTTCTCGCTGTAGGCGGGCACCCGCAGCAGGAACTGCTTCCGAGCCACCTGCTCACCGAAGATCTGCGGCGTGTCCTCCAAGAGCTTGACCAAAGGCTTGATTTCGTAAAACTGCGCCTCGCGGTACACCTCCGGGATGTGCTGCGTGGGCAGCTGCTCGCTGCGCAGGTAGTCCAGGATGGGTCTGAAGTAGGTGCCGGGGCGATCGATGAAGAAGCGGCCTTCTGCATCCAGGCACGTCTTAGTTGAGCCGGAGAACATCTCTGCCAGCTTTGAACCCGGGACTTTTCTCAGGGTGCTCACAGTGGTGGTGTACAACTCGCCTCCCACGTTAAGCTCCACGACGGGAGATACCTGAGGGCACAAGAGGCCAAGTGAAACCAATAGTGTCACCTCCAGGGAGCTCGGGGCTTACTTTCATCGACAGAATACTAAAGGATATTAGTCGAAGACCCTGCTAGGGAAGCAAGTCCTAGTGACAATGCTCGCACACCCTGTGGCCTTTGACCAGCCTTTTTGCCTCCCTGGGCCCAGTTCCTCATTTTTAAAATGGGGATATGGAGGTGTTGGGAAGTCTGGAGTTCCCAAGGTGGGATGCTCAGACCTAAGATCTAGTAAAGAGAAAAAAAAAGAGGGGGGACATTTTTTCTTGTCTTTTCTTTTCTTTTATTTTTGAGAGACATAGAGACAGAGCATGAGCAAGGGAAGGGCAGAGAGAGAGGGAGACACAGAATCCGAAGCAGGCTCCAGGCTCTGAGCTGTCAGCCCAGAGCCCAACTCGGGGCTCGAACTCACAAACTGTGAGATCATGACCTGAGCTGAAGTCAGCCGCTCAACCGACTGAGCCACCCAGGTGCCCCGAGGGGGACATTTTCAACATTTCAGAGAGGTTAAGAAACCATACAGGTATTCATTTCATAGAGGAAGCATTTCTTGGGTACTTTTTTTTTTTAATGTTTATTTATTTTTGAGAGAGAAAGAGAGACAGAATGTGAGCAGGGGAGGGACAGAGAGAGGGAGACACAGAATCCGAAGCAGGCTCCACGCTCTGAGCTGTCAGCACAGAGCCTGCTGCGGGGCTTGAACTCATGAACCACACGATCATGACCTGAGCTGAAGTCGGACGCTCAACTGACTGAGCCACCGAGGTGCCCCTCTTGGGTACTTCTTGTGTGTCCACATCCCATGCTGGGAGTTGGGGATACAAATTGTTTTATTTATTTTTTATTTTAGAGAGAGAGAGTTCACAAGTCGGGGAGAGGGGCAGTGGCAGAGAGAATCCCAAGCCGGCTCCCTGCTCAGCACGGAACCCAATGCAGGGCTCCTTCCCATGACCCTGGGATCATGACCTGAGCTGATATCAAGAGTCGACACTCAACAGACTGAGCCACCCAGGCGCCACTAGGGAATATGAAATCTTATTTAATGTAGGTCAGAAGTTCCTATCAGCGGTTGGCATGACTTTGATTAATTAATAAGGGAAGTTGTTTGATAGATGTTTTTCAAAATGTGGGCCAGTGGGGGTTAAATAACGAATATTCTTGGTGCTGAATTCTTGGTGTATCTGGTCAGTAACACCAGATACAATGGGTATAAAATTGCCTCATAAACTAAAGTGTGGTGCCAACGGTTTAGCTGGTCAAGGGAAGTTTTAGAGGCCTCTTCTCTATGCCACACCTTGAGATGAGCACTAACAATGTGGTTAAGACACATATGTGCCTGCCTCGGGATGCCCACAGGCCAGTGCAGAGGGGGACGTGGAAACAGACTGGGTCAGGTTGCATTTAGGGTATACTAAGTCCTGCCAACAGACCTAACAAAAATACCAGATTATTAAACGTAAGGTGATACACTAGTTGTTATCCTTACAAACCAGCTTCCGGAATAACTGTGGTTATTTAAAATCATTCACTCAGGGGCACCTCGGTGGCTCAGTCGGTTAAGGCTCCGACTTCAGCTCAGGTCATGATATCAGGGTTCGTGGGTTTAAGCCCCATATTGGGCTCTGTGCTGACAGCTCAGAGCTCAGCTCGGATCCTCTGCCCCCTCTCTCTGCCCCTCCCCCACTGGCACCCACCCTCACATGCACGCACACACAGATGTGTGTGTGTGCACTCTCTCTCTCTCTCTCGAAAAAAAAAACACCCGGGGCACCTGAGTGGCTCAGTCGGTTGAGCGTCCGACTTCGACTCGGGTCATGATCTCACCGTCTGTGAGTTCGAGCCCCGCATCGGGCTCTGTGCTGACAGCTCAGAGCCTGGAGCCTGCTTCGGTTTCTGTTTCTCCCTCTCTCTCTGCCCCTTCCCCACTCGTGCTCTGTCTCTCTCTGTCTCAAAAATAAATTAAAAATAAAAAAAATTAAAAAAAATTAAAAAAAAAAGAAAAAAAACCACCAAACATTAAAAATACTAATTAAAAAAAAAAACAGTGCTCCTGGATGGCTCATTCGGTTAAGCAACCAACTCTTGATTTCGGCTTAGGTCATGATCTTGTAGTTTGTGAGTTGAAGCCCTGCATCGGGCTCTGCACTGACCGTGTTTGGGATCGTCTCTCTCTCTCCCTCTCTCTGCTCCTCCCTCAGTCTTGCTCTCTCGCTCTCTCAAAATAAATAAATAAATGTAAAAAAAGTAATAAAATAAAATAAAATAAAATTCACTCAGTCACTAAAATATAAATGTGCCAGGTACCTGGTGCACAATGAGGAACAAGCAGGGGTCTTTCCCCTCATAGTCTAGTGACTGTGCAGACGGCTTTACATTCAATCCCTAACTCTGTCTTCACAGCAATCCTATGAAGAATGCATTAAATCCCATTTTACAGATGAAGAAACTAAGGATTAAGGAAGCTGAAGTAAACTGCCTAAAATCAACTAGCTATTAAGTGATGATGTCAGAACTTAAACTCAGGGCCGATTTACCCCGAGGCAGGTGCTCTTAGTCTGGTGTTCAACCTTTAAAATTTTTTTTTTTAGCGTTTTTATTTTATTTTTTGAGAGACATACAGACAGAGTGTGAGCAAGGAAAAGGCAGAGAGAGAGGGGGACACAGAATCCGAAGCAGGCTCCAGGCTCTGAGCTGTCAGCACAGAGGCCGATGCGAGGCTCGAACTCACAGGCGGTGAGATCATGCTCTCAGCTGAATTCGGCTGCTTAACCGACTGAGCCACCCAGGCACCCCCTGTTCAACCTTTAAATACCTCCACTCTTCATTCCCTTAATTACTCATTCATTCAAAAAAAAAAAAAAAAAAAAAGTAGAAGGGCCCCTGGGCAGCTCAGTCTGTTGAGCAACCAATTCTTGATTTGGGCTCAGGTTATGATCTCATGGTTCATGAGTTCGAGCCCCACACTGGGCTCTGCGTCGACCGTGCCAAGCCTGCTTGGGATTCTCTCTCTCACCCACTTTCTGTTCCTCCTCCACCTGTGGTCACTCTCAAAATAAATAAATAAACTTAAAAAAAATTAAAAAAAAAAAAAGGTAGAGAGAGCCTATTACATTCAAGCCTCCCGCTAAGCAGAGGAATAGGACACAGTCCCTGCCTTCAAGGAGCTCACGGAGGAGAGAGGGAAGACTCAAAGCCTCTCGCGCGGCTGTGTGTTGGAGGTTGTCGGGGAAGGGCTCCTGGGCGGTGTGATGGCTGTGGCCGCAGCAGAGATCGGCGCGGTGTCAGAGGGAAAGCCACATTCCCACACACAGACTCTCTGCCACAGGTCTTTGCAGAGCCAGCAGTAGTGACAGGATTCAGGAATGTCCTTGGTTCTCACTTAGGTGTGACTTCATTCTCAACTTGTCTGTGGGCTCGGCCCCTGAGATTAAAGTACTGGAATAAAGAGAGCCAGAGGCAGCCAAACTGCTGGGGGAAAGAACGGAGTTGCCATAGCAACGGCTCTTACCAGGGGACAGTTCTGCCGGTGGGGGTGGAGAAGGGAGACCGAATGGATGCGTTCTGACAGCAGCCAAACAATACAGCCAGGAGAAAAATAAACCCAGAACCTGTGACTTCCTCTTTCTCCCAAGAACCTCAAGGCCCCTTGGCAAGGATGTTTGGTTAACCCTGAGGCGGCTCCGTGAAGCAGGCAGTTAAATGCAAAGTTGCAGACTTTAACCCTTGAATGTCCCCACATGCCTCATCACTCCCCTGCCGCTGAAAGCGCGCAGGTGCTCTTGATGGCTCCCTATTACAGGCGAGAAAAGGTCAGAAAGATGGGTCGCATAGCTGGGAAGTGAAGTCAGAGCAGCAATCAAAGCCCTGTCAGTCTGACTCCAGTACAGAAGGGATGTCCTACCCCTCCCGACATCCAATCCCACTGCTGCCAGGAATTAGCGAAGTGCCTGGGGCGGCTCACTTTCTTCTGTGGGCCTAAGCCTAGTCATCTATGAAATAGGGAGGCAAAACGGACAAAGAGAACTCTAAGCCTCTCCAGCTCTGAAAGTCTAGTGAATCCAATCACTTCAAATGTTGTTTCTGAAGCTCATTTCCAGATGCTTCACAAAATAGCTTCCTGCCCTGATATCCTTAGCCCCGTTTCATTGTTTACCAAATAAGACCTCCGTCTTTTCCCCGGAACTTAATTCTGTCCCTTGTTTCCCTCCTTCCCCCCCCTCAAATCTCCCAGTTTCTTTGGAAATCTCAGACTTCCTACCTCACCCATAAATACTACGGTATGTTTTTAGCAGATAAAGACTTCTTCTCCACCCCCCTTCTGGACCATCTGCCTATTTTCATGGCCCCTCTTCTCCACCTGTGCTACCTGTCACCCTAAAGGAGCATTCCCAGGTAAGAAAGCCGGTCTCAGGCCCTGTGTGCATGATCTGGGGAAACATGACGATCTTTAGGAGCCCTTGCTGGGTGTAGGCCAGAGCTGGCCCTCCGTGAGGGCACTCGGATGAACCAGGCAGACCTAGCTCTCACCCAGTTGTAGTCTAAAGGGTCCCCACACGCCTGCAAACCTCCTGCCAAACACTCATACACTTCCTTAGGTCACTCTTAGTGGAGTCGATGGAGGGACATCTCCATTCACATGTGCCCCAAGTCATTCTAGATCTCTCCCGACTCCACCCCCCTGACCTTTTCCAGTGTTCCCCATCTCAGTCATCGGAGTCAGAAATCCAGGTTGTAATCTTGCAGTCAGCTCCCATCCTCAACCTCCTCCCACATAGGTAATCAATAACCAAGTCCTAGTGATTCTAAATGCTGGTCACGGCTCTCTGCCCCCTTGACTGCCCTCCCCAATCCGATCTCTAACACCAGAGCAATTTTTCTGATGTGCAAATCGGAAACACTTGGGTGAGGGGTACCTGGGTGGCCTCCTCCGCTGAGCATCCGAATCTAGATCTGACCTCAGGTCATGATCCCAGGGTCATGGGATCCAGCCCCGAGTCGGTTCCATGTTCAGCATGGAGCCTGCTTGACATTCTCTCTCTTACTCCCTCTGCCCCTCTCTTCTGCTCTCTGTCTCTAATAAAAAAGTAAAAAGTAAAAAATAAATAAAGCAAACACTTGGGTAAACTTGCATTCCCTTCCAGATAAACTCTACACTCTTTCATGAGGTTTCCAAGGCCCTTTGCAGCCGTGGCAACCAGCTACCAGAACCGCTCTCCCCCACCCATCCAGAAGAGGCTGGTCCCCCTGGTCTCCAGGACTTCAGTCATTTGCCGCCCACCTTCCCTTTACTTAGCCCACTCATCCTTCAAGTTAATTCCTCCAGGAATCTTTCTAGATGGGCTGTCTCCTTATGATCCTACAGGGCCCTGTACTTCCATCGTCACAGTAGTTAACTCTTGTAATTCCATTCGTTCGTCTGTATTCCCAGCTAAGCTGTGAGGTTCCTAAGGGCTGACTATCCCAGATTCAGCTGTATGTCACCGGTACCTATTACAGGCCTCAGCACACCAGGATGCTCAGTAAATGTCTGTTCAATTGACCGGAGCTTACCTGCTGCGCTGATTTACAAGAGCACCTGGTATTCTGATAAAAACCAATCTTTCCCTACCTGGCATCATGCACCATGCCGGCTCCCTTTCTTGCTCAGTAATTCATTCAGACATTTATTGAGCACCTAGGGCGGCCCTACCACTGAGCAGGTGACTTTGTCAACAGCCAACCACAGTGATGTCACCATCGCCCTATGGGAAAGAGCCACAGTCTCCTGATGGATCTGCTTTGCCTTCCTACAAGTCTTCTAGATGGCACCAAGCCATCAGAGATTAGAATGCCCTGCTCCTGAAGTGCACGGGGTCTTTTCCTGAAATCTCCCCCTGCTTCCCCTCCCCCACCCCCGCCCCCCCCAGCAAACTCCCTCAGCCAAGCCCTGGGAGGAGGCAGGCAAGCAGGTGGACTCAGGCCCCTGCCAGTGGGCAGGGGCAGGCTGGAGAGGACAGGGATGTGGTGGGTAAGGCATCCTTTCGTTGGGTCGTCTGCTCCCAAACACGGGAGGAGGAGGGGCGGAGGAAGAGAGGTGCACTAGGGCAAGCCTGGGGACACAGAAAACAGCTAAAAACAGAGACTGAACAAAAAGAAAGGAGACCAACAAAGGCAGCCACGCAGGAAAGAGGGCAAAGAGGAGCGGCTGGACTGAGCCAGAAGGGGGCCGGGCAACCGCGCGCCGAAGGTGAGCGAGCAAAGCTAGAACTAGCTAGAAGAGAAGAGCGCCCCCCCAGAGGCCCGCCAGAAGCAAGAGCACTCAGACCCCGACTAAGGGGCGCACGGGGGAAACCATAAGGAGTGAAAGAAGACAGAGGCTCGGAGACGGAGGACACAGCCGCCCTCCCGCCTGCCCCGGCTGCGCACTCACCACCGGCGGGCCCGCGGGGGGCGAGGCCCGGTGGGGCCGCAGGGAGCGGGGCCCTGAGGTCAGGCTCATCATCCCGTTCCCGCAGGCGGCTGGGCGCCCAGCCCTGCCACGTGCCAGGTACTTGTGGCCGGCTGGCGGAAGTGCACCTTTGCTTCACGCCCCCCTCCCCCCCGCCCCGGGTGGGGCAAAGCGCGTCCAGGGTGTGGTTAGAGCCCGGGGTTGACTTGGGATCCGACAGGCTTGCGGCGAGTCCCTAGGCTGGTCACTGACCCTGTCTCGGAGGGGCTCTCCAAACAGCCAGACGGGGAAGGCAGAGGGGACTGACATTGATAGCAGGAGACTTTCTACTCCCTACGCTCCTACGGAGTGAAGGATAAACAACACCTGTTTTACAATCGGGGGAAGCGAGGCTCCAAGAGACACGGTGGCTCTTTCACTCCATTTATCCACTTCAGAGCAGCTGCTAAAAGTGCAAAGCATGACCAACGATGAAAAGAGCTAAGATACCTGTTGTGTGGGTTATTTTGTTTGTTAAAACCCTAAGGAGCGGGGGCGTAACTCCTCGCTCCTAAAGTATAGTCTGTGCTTGCATAGTGACTTTCTTCCATAGAGGACAGTATGGAAAGGAAATAGGAGAAAACTGACAAACCCTACTTCAGCCAGGGAATCAAGGTCAACGTCAGACTCATATCATGATGAAAGTAGGCACCCTTGATGTGATGTGATGAACAATAGCACTTTATCTCTGTGATCTTTGTCCCAAACCCCATAGTCCCAACCTAATCATGAGAAAAACATCAGATAAATTTGGGGGAACCCGGGTAGCTCAGTCAGTTAAGCAACCGACTTAGCCTCAGGTCATGATCTTGCAGGTCATAGGCTCGAGCCCCACATCAGGCTCCGCACTGCAGAGACTGCTTGGGATTCTCCCTCTTCCTCTCTCTGCCACTCCTCTATTTCCACTCTCTCTCTTTCTCGCTCTCAAAATAAATACATAAACTTAAAAAACATTCAATAGAAGGGCATCCCACGATCTTCCTGACTAATAATCCTTAAAACTGTCAGGGTCACTAAACACAAGGAAAATCTGAGAAATTGTCACAACTAAGAAACATGGCAACGTAATATAAAATGTGGGATTCTGGATGGGATCTTGGAAAATAAAATAGATGTTAGGTAAAATCTAAGGAAATATGAATAAACCATGGGCTTTAGTTAATAATAGTGTATTGCTGTTGGTTCATTAACAGTAACAAATGTACCATACTAATGAAGTATGTTAAGAATAGGGGAAGGAGGGGCACCCAGGTGGCTCAGTCGGTTAAACGTCCAACTTCAGCTCAGGTCATGATCTCACAGTTTGTGAGTTCGAGCCCCGCATCGGCTCTGTGCTGACAGCTCAGAGCCTGGAGCCTGCTTCGGAATCTGTGTCTCCCTCTCTCTCTTGCCCCTCCCCTGCTCGCAGTCTGTCTCTCTTTCTCTCAAAACTAAATAAAACATTAAAAAAAAAAAAAAAAAAGAATAGGGAAGGAATGCTCGGCTGGCCCAGTCAGTAGAGCATGCAACTCTTGATCTTGGGCTTGTAGGTTTGAGCTCCATATTGGGTGTAGAGATTACTTAGAAATAAAATCTTAAAAAAAAAAAAAAAAAGAATAAGGGAAAACTGAGTGTGGGGTATATGGGAACTCTCTGTATTATCTTCTTAATTTCTCTGCACATCTAAAACTGTACTAAAAAATGAAGTAAAAAAAAAACTGACTCAATAACATACAACCACTGTGAAAAACAGTACAGAATTCATAATCTTTGCATTGGTGGAAGGTCTGCCTCAGTACCGATGCCTGCTGACTGGTCAGGGTGGTGATTGCTGAAGCCTGGCATGCCTTTGGTGATGTCTTAAAATAAAACAATGAAGTTTGCCATATCAATCGACCCTTCCTTTCATGAATGATATCTCTGTAGCATGCAATGCCATTCGATAGCATTTTACCCTCAGAACTCTTGAGAATCGGAGTCAGTCCTCTCAAATCCTGTAGCCGTTTTAACAACTAAGTTTGTATAATTCTACATCCGTTGTTGTCATTACAATAATCTTCACAGCATCTTCGCCCGCAGTGGTTTCCACCTCGAGTAACCATTTGCATTGCTCATCCATAAAAAGTAACTCCTCGTCCTTTCACGTTTTTTTAAAGGGGATTTTTCTTTTTTTTTTTTTTTAATGTTTATTTATTCTTAGAGAGAGAGAGAGAGAGAGAGAGAGAGAGCACGAGCAGGGGAGGGGCAGAGTGACAGGGAGACACAGAATCTGAAACAGGCTCCAGGCTCTGAGCTGTCAGCACAGAGCCTCGAGATCATGACCTGAGCCAGAGTCAGACGCTTAATGGACTGAGCCACCCAGGCGCCCTCATCCATTCAAGTTTTATTATGACCTTACAGTACTTTGGGCACACCCTCAAGCTCTATTGTAATTTAGTTCTCTTGTTGTTTCCACCAGATCTGCAGTTACTTTCCTCCACTGAGGTCTTGAACCCGTCAAAGTTACCTACGAAGGCTGGAATCAACTTCTAAACTCCCGTTCTTTCGTGTTGAAATTGTGGCCTCTTCCTATGAATCACGAATGTTCTTCATGGCATCTAGAATGGTGAATCCTTTCCAGAAGGTTTTCAAATGACTTGCCCCAGATACATCAGAGGAATCACTCTCTATAGCAGCTATAGCCTTATGAAATGTATTTATTTCCTTTTTTTGAAGATTTTTTAAAAGATTTTTTTTTATTTTTAAGTAACCTCTACTCCCAGCGTGGGGTTCGAGAACTCACAACCCTGAGATCAAGAGTCACATGCTCTACCAACTGAGCCAGTCAGGTGCCCCTTTAGATTTTATTTTTAAGCACTCTCCACATCCACCGTGGGGCTAGAACCCACAACCCCGAGATCAAGAGTTGCATGCTTTACTGACTGAGCCAGCCAGGCACCCCACAAAATGTATTTCTAGAATAATAGAACTTGAAAGTGGAAATGACTCCTTGATCCCTGGGCTGCAGAATGCATGTCGTGTTAGCGGGCACGAAAACAACATCCATCTTGTTATATATCTCCATCAGAGCTGTTGGGTGACCAGGTGCCTTGTCGGTGAGCAGTAATATTTTGAAAGAAATCTTTTTTTTCTGGAGCACTCGGTCTCAACAGTGGGCTTAAAATATTCAGGAAACCATGTTTGTAAACATATGTGTTCTCATCCAGCCTTTGTAGAGCATAGGCAGAGTAGATTCCACATAATTGTTAAAGGCCCTAGCATTCTCAGAGTGGTAAATGACCATTGGCTTCAACTTTAAGTCACTAGTTGCATTAGTCCCCAACAGAGTCATCCTGTCCTTTTGAAGCTGTAATGCCAGGCACTGACTTCTCCTCGCTAGCTATGAAAGTCCTAGATGGCGTCTTCTTCCAATAGAAGGCTATTTCATCTCCATTGCAAGTCTGTTGTATAGTGTAGCCATCTTCATGAACTGTCTTAATTAGGTCTTCCGGATAACTTGCTGCAGCTTCTACGTCAGCATTGGCTGCTTCCTCTTGCATTTTCATGTTATGGAGATGACCTATTTCCTTAAACCTCATGAACCTACCTCTGCTAGCTTCAAACTTGTCTTTTGCAGCTTCCTCCCCTCTCTCAGCCTTCGTGGAATTGAAGAGAGTTAGGACCTTGCTGTGGATTAGGCTTTGGCCTGAGGGAATGTTGTGGCTGGTTTGATCTTCTATACAGACCACTCGAACTTTCCGTGCATCGCAATAAGTCTATTTCCTTTCATATCACTCGTGTGTTCACTGGAGTAGCACTTTCGATTTCTTTCAAGAAATTTTTCTTGATATATACACCTTGCTGTTTGGTGTAAGAAGCCTAGCTTTTGGCCCGTCTTAGTTTCCGACAAGCCTTCCTCACTAAGCTTAATCATTTCTAGCTTTGATTTAAAGGGAGAAATGTGTAATTCTTCCTTTGACTTGAACAATTAGAGGCCAGTGTAGGGTTATTCATTGGCCTAATTTCAATGCTGTTGCGTCTCAGGGAATAGGGAGACCCAAGGGGGGAGGGGAATGGTGTGTCAGTGGAGCAGTCAGAACACACACAACATTTATCGATTAAGTGTGCCATCTTATATGGGCATGGTTCATGGCACCCAAAACAATTACAATAGAAACATCAAAGATCGCTGATCACAGATCACCATAACAAATATAGTCATAGTGTAAAAGTTTGAAATATTGCAAGAATATGACAGAGGGACACAAAGTGACCAAATGTTGTTGGAAAAATGGCGCTGAGAGGCTCGCTTGAGGCAGGATTGCCACAAACGTTCAGTTTGTAATACGCGCGCTATCTGTGAATCACAATGAAGTGAAGTGCAATAAAAAGAGGCACATCTGTATTTTAAGGAGAGAAAGTAGGAGACAAAGTCTGGGCTACTCTCAGGGTAGAATGTTAGGTCAGAGACTCTAAAAGGGTAAATTATAAAACAATTCTCCACTCAAAGAGGAATGCTGTACCTGCCTCATTCCTTAGTTCTGGAGGAAGAAAAGTCTTCCCTGAAAAGGTCTGATTATAGGCTAACCTTCAAATGGATCTGGGGTCCAGATATTCACTTTTTGAATGGGCAAAAGCAGCAATATCAGCTAGGAATTTAATTTAAATGGACCTGGAATGATAAGGCCCTCAGATGCCTGACAAAGAAAAATGAAAACCCAACCTGGAGGAAAGTCCACAGTCACACCAAGCTTGAAAGAACGCACACAGTCCAACAAATACAAGCTCACAGTCTAAAGCCTCAAACTACAAAAGTAAATAAGGCACCATGAGCAAGAGTCAACAGATCCACAATCACCTCAGATATTGAGATAATTGGATATTAAATATAAAATAAGTGTTTAATGGGCTATGAGCCACCTGGGTGGCTCAGTTGGTTGGACATCCAACTCTGTTTCGGCTCAGGTCATGACCTCATGCTTGTGAGATCGAGCCCTGAATAAGGCTCTATGCTGGGTGTGGAGTCTGCTTGGTATTCTTTCCCTCTCCCTCTCTCTCTCACTCATACACACATACAATAAATAAATAAACTTTAAAAAAAGATATAATAAATGTTTAATGGGTTTAAAGTAAATATAAGTATTATTTAAAAGATGAGTGAAAAGCAAAAAGTTATCATCAAAGGGGCACCTTGGTGCCATCAAGAATTTGTTAAGCATCTGACTCTTGATTTTGCCTCAGGTCATGATCTCACGGTTCATAAGTTCAAGCCCCGCGTCCGGCTCTGCACTGACAACACAGAGACTGCTTGAGACTATCTCTCTCCCTGTCTCCCTCCTTCTCTCTCTCTCTCTCAAAATAAATTAATAAACTCTAAAAAAAAGATATGATAAAAAATTACCAGGCAGATTTAGGGGTACCTGGGTGTCTTGGTCGGTTGAGCGTCCAATTCTCATGATCTCAGGGTCATGGGATCAAGCCCCGTGTCAGGGGTTCTGTGCTGAGCATGGAGCCTGCTCTAGATTTTCTCTTTCCCTCTCTCTCTCTCTCTCTCTCTCTGCCCCCACTGGTACTCTCTCTCTCTCTCGAATAAAAATTTAAAAATTTACCCAAGCAGATTTGAAAAAACCCAAATAGAACTTCTAGAAATAAAAAATAAAATAACTGAAGTTACTAAAATTTAGTAGGAGTTGAGAAAATGCAATCAAAGGAACAATGCTGTGATATTTCTAATCTGTCATTTCAGGGAAATATTAAGAAGAATAACAATATGCCAGAGGTGGTAAGGATAGAGGGGAAAAAGATCCTCAAACTTCACTGATTGGAAAGAGGTGACCACCATTTGACCCAATAGTCCCACTTTTGAGAATCTATCCAGTAGAAATAAAAACTGCTCTGAAAGGATATGAACAAATATGTTCATCACTGTTTTGTTTGTGGTGGCAAAAATTAGAAATTTAGAGGTATGGTTGAATAAACCATGATTTTTTTATTTGGCGATACCTTGGAATACTATATACCTGTTAAAAAGAATGAGGCAGACCTTGGAACTGAATAGAAAACTCAGAAATAAACCCACAATTATATGATCAATTAATTCTTCAACAAAGGAAGAATGAATACAAAAATGGGAAAAAGAGTCTCTTCGACAAATGGCGTTGGGAAAACTGGACAGCTACATGCAAAAGAATGAAACTGGACCACATTCTTACACCATATGCAAAAACTCAAAATGGATGGAAGACCAATGTGAGACCTCAAACCATAAAAATCCTTAAAGGGAGGGGTGCCTGGGTGGCTCAGTCGGTTAAGCATTCGACTTCAGCTCAGGACATGATTTCACCACTCGTGAGTTCGAGCTCCACGTCGGGCTCTGTGCTGACAGCTCAGACCCTGGAGCCTGCTTCAGATTCTGTGTCTCCCTCTCTCTCTGTCCCTCCCCACTCATGCTCTGTTTCTCTTTCTCTCTCTCTCAACAATAAATACACGTTAAAAAATAAATAAATTATAATATTAAAAAAAAATAAAAAAGAGCCCAGAGAGCTCGCTAGCTCCTTCCTTCTACCGTTTGAGGACAGTGAGACGACAGCTGTCTATGAACCAGGAAGTGAGCTCTCACCAGACACCAAATCTACCAGCACATGACCTTGCACTTCCTAACCTCCAGAGCTGTGAAAAAGAAATGTTTGTTGTTTAAAATCCTATGTACCTTGAACACTGAAACTCTGCAAATGTGATCGAGCCTCCTCAAGGCTTCCCTGCTCCCTGCGTCTGGCTGGCGAGCCTCCCACAGGCTCTGCACGGCTCCCAGGCCCACTCACCCTTGCGCGTCCCCGCAGGCTGATCAGATGCATGAGCTGGAGAGATTCCATGGGGAGGCTGAGTTCTGAAGGGTCATTACCCCAGAAGGGAGGGCTAGACACTCAGAGGGCAGTGGGCACTTCTCACATGACCAAGTAACCTGGCTTTTAGCTTCATTTCCTGTTTCTTCCCGACCCCGGCTGCCCTGAAACACAACCTGCACATCCATGCCTTTATTTATGCTGTTCAGAATGGTTTTCCCCATAGCTCATTTGCTCTGGAAAACAATTTTCAAGTCCTAACTCAAATGAACCTCATCTTCCTTTTGTATCCATTAGGACATTTGACCGTCATCATTCAGAATAGGAATTAGCCCCCCACCGCCACTTTAAGTATGAGGGCTCTGAGGATCCCAGAGGTGAAGCGGCTCTTTCGCAGTCCTCCATCCCTGGGAGACAAGAGACTAGGGTTCTAGTTCTGGCTCTGCCATTCGTGTGTCACCTTCGGCAAGTCTCTGCTCCCCTCTGGGCCTTAATTCTCCATTATAACATGGTGGGTGTTGGGATGTTGCCTGAGATGCTCTTTGCGATCCTGTCTTGTTTGATGCTATGGCAACAAAAGAATTCAAACAGCCCCTTGGTGTTGCCTATGACTGGATCTTGTTTCCCTTTGGCCTGATTCCAAGAGCAAGCACTGCTTCCCTCTGCCCTCCTCCCACTCATCCCGCTCTTTGTTCTTCCTGAGACAAAGCTGCCAGCCCCTCTCCTCTCCAGGCGGCTGGGCTTTGAGCCAGCCAGCCAAGTGGCAGCTGGGACTCAGATGAAACGGTCCTTAGAGGGTTGCCTGTGGCCAAGTGCCCAGCCCAGCCCAGCCCAGGCCTGGCAGCCCTGGGTCCAGCTGTCCCACAAGGCATCCTGCCACCAGTTCCACACAAGGCGCCCTTTGTGGGCCCCGCAGCGGCGCAGACCCCTGCCAACCCGCGAGGACCCTCTTCCCTTCCCTCTGCTCCACACCCACTTGTGAAATATGCAGGTCCTAAGAGAATGGTCCAGGGCAGGGCCAGGCTGGCCTGACTTTGGGCCAGGCACTTTGGAGAGCTTTGTCCCATTTAATCTTCGGAACAACACTGGTAGCAGGTAGTGCTGTTCCCTTTTAGAGTGGAAGGACACCGGTACCTGAGGGCCTACGTTTGTCGATCGTGGTGCCAGGCACTGGGAAAAGAGCAGTGAAGCAGAGGACCAGAGCCAGCTGTAGGGAGCTCACTGTCAGCAGGAATACAGACTGATAAATAATCACACAAAGAAGTATCTGATTACTCAGGGTAATCAGTGCTCTGAGGGGAAAGACCAAAGGATCATGAGAGCACACAGATCGTGGGGGGCTTGTTAGTGGGGAGCAAGGGCAGTGAAGCCTTCCTGGAGGGTGAGGGGAAGAAGGGTGGGTAGGAAAGGGTTCGAAGGGCCCTGAGCCCCCGAGGCAGGAGTGGGTGCTGAATAAGAGGAGAAACTAAAAGAAGGAGGTCTGACAGGAGTGAAGACGGGTGTCCCTTTTTAATCACCTTTGGCTGAGACAGCCTCTCGATGCAAAGGCCACGTTAGTAGCGCCTCAATGAATCAACTTCATAGTCAGTCAGCATGTGCTCCCGTTCCCCTAGGAAGCCCCCCAACTCTGCTTGGGGAATTTTATTTAGAAGCAAGTCTCCTCGAGACGCCTGGGTGGTTCAGTCTGTCAAGCGTCCCACTCGGGCCGATTTTGGCTCAGGTCACAATCTCATGGCCGTGAGATGATCTCACGGTTCCGATCATGAGATCGAGCTCCAAGTTGGGCTCAGCGTGGAGCCTGGAGCCTGTTGGGGATTCTCTCTCTCCTTCCTTCTCTCTGTCCCTCCCCCCTCAAAATAAACACATAAATAAATAAATGAATAAATAAATAATAAATAAACTTTAAAAAGAAAAGGAGTCTCCTTAACTCTGGGAGCCTCATTTTCTTCACCTCAAAAATGGGCATCATGATGCCCCTACTGAGTTTCCAGGAGGCAGTGTACAGGCAGTGCCAGGCACAGGGCAGGCACAGGTGCCCATCCCTGGAGACCGGTATATGGAGGAAGCGTAACTGGGCTTCCATCTGAAGCCCTCCCTCCGACCTGCCCCAGACCCGAGCTCCTCTCTGGAGGGAGAAGGCAGCCAGAGCTTCGGGGTAGAGGTTAGAATTTGCTCAGCGTGGCCTTGACCGCAGGGACACAGAGCATGGCTGGAGGCCAAGTGTGCCCCTCGTTCACCAATTCATGGACCTTTTAGCCCCAATGAGGCCCCCTGCAAGGAGCAGGCATCGAGATACCCAGAGTGGGGGACGGTAATAAAAGGTAAACTTTGTTTCACAGGCATTATCTCATTTATCTTCATGGCAACTCTGCAAGGAAGACTGAGGGAAGATTGAAATCATCCCCATTTGCCAAGTGAGGAAATCAAAATTTAGAAAGGCTGTTTTTCTAAGTTTGGATCCAAACTAAGTTTAGACTCAAATCCAGGAACCTGGCTCCAGAGTCTGTTGTGTTGACCGCTCCCTGCCCTGCCAGGCCAGGGCACAGAGCCAGCGCTGCCCGACTCCCAACCTCCCCCTCTCCTCCGTAGCTTCTAGCCCAAATCTACCACCAGCCCCCTGTCAGACCTAGGACTTATGTTTCCTCACTCACAAAATGCAAAGCAGACAACTAGGGTTGATGATGGTTAAGATCCCTTCCAACATTTTCAGTCTTGGTTCCTTCTAGTGGAAGCGATGTCAGGATGAACCCTTTAAAGCCGTAGAGAGCCATTTCTACTCTTAGAGTTAGCCTCCAGAGCACAGGTGTTGAGAGGTACTGTGTGTGTACAAAGATGTTCGTTGCAGCATTGTTTATAGAAGCAAAAGACTAGAAGAGAAACAGCCTAAATGTCCATCACTTGGGGACTAGTTGAATAGATTGGAGTACATCCATATTCTAGAATATTTTACATGCACTGCAAAAAATGATGCAATCTCTATGCAGTGATATAGAGAGGTCTCCAAGATAATAATACTAACAATAATAATATACATATACACACGTCTGCATTTGCACTGACAATTTTCAGAAGGATATACGGGAGACTTGGCCATCTCATTACCTCTGGGGAGAGGAGTAGGAGTCATCCATGGGAGGAAAATTCCTTTTCATTGTATATTCTTTCATACTGCCTTAATGTCTTATGATATATATGTCTGTCTTCTAGCCCTTTCTTTCCCTTCCCTCCTTCCTTCCTTCCTTCCTTCCTTCCTTCCTTCCTCCAAACAGTCTCTAGGAGTATTTCTTGTTTCTTTAAAAAAAAAAAAACAAGTCCTCTAGGGACACCTGGCTGACTTAGTTGGTGGAGAGCCCACGTGGACTCTTGATCTTAGGGTTGTGAGTTTGAGCCCCAGGTTGGGTGCAGAGATGACTTAAATAAATAAAACAAAACTTAAAAAAAGAAACAAAAAAACAGAAACAAGTCCTATGGAGATCATGCGACCCGGGTTTAAGTCCTGGCCTTGACATCACCTACATGGTCTTGTGCAATGCCCTTCTTCTCAATGGGGCTCAGTTTTGCTACCTGTAAAATAAGGTCACTGGGCTAGGTAGTCTTCAGGTCCCTTCGTTGCAGAGGTAGGACTGGAGGGCCCTGAGTGGTCCACATCCCCCCAGCTGGCCATAGTGAAGCACGTAGTGCCAATCCCTGTCACTCGAGTTGATGGAAGGTAAGCACTCGGACATGAACTGTAGTGGCCATATGTAACATTTCCACTTAGCTTCTACTCACCATCCTTTCTTGTAAAGGACTAGTTGTCCTCTGGGGACCGACCCCTCCTTTACTGCCACCATCTTGTCACTACATGTAGCTTGAGAATGAAGTTGACATACGAAGGAATGTAGAATTGAGAGACGATAAGAAACTCGTTTCGAGCTATCGTTTGAGCATCGATCAAGCTCTTCCTCCGGCCCCACCCCTAGAATGTCCAGTTGGGTACCAAAGGTATTCCCTTTTGACTTAGGCCATTTTACATCGGTGTATCTGTCAGGTCATCTTCTAAAGAGTCCCAGTGGGTACGGGTCCTGTGCTCCATCTCTGCCGTTTGTTTCCGCAGATCTATCTCACCCGTCCTCCGCTCTCTACCCTGGAGTCTGATCCTCAGGGATTACATCCACACAGGCTCCCTGCCCTCTGCTCCCATCTTTGCTTGTCCCATGGGAGGCTAGCAGGATATCAGAGGGTAAGGGGATGCTGAGGTCAGAGTGCACACTCCCTCCCTGCCCAGTGCCCGTAGGTCAGCTCCTCCCTTCTTCTGAAGGTCCCAGCTCCTGTCAGCTGCCGAGTCCACCCAGCTGTTCTCTCGGGTTCTGGTAACTGCTTTCTTCCTCGCGCTCTGCAGGCCCCCCTCCTATTAATAACCCGAGGAGATGCACTACTGTTTGGTACTGCCATACCTTTATAAAGAGTGTCATTATTAAGCTCTCCTCAAATATGTACCTTGAGTGAATCTGTGTGTGTCCTGCCTGTAAGTGTTCTTGACCGTGTGTGTGCGCGTGTGTGTGCGCATTGTCTCTGTGCCATCACTTGACAATTAATCCGGGACAGGAAGGGAACTGTTTTTACTGGGTATCCGCCATGTACCAGGCTCCACGCAGAGCACTTTCCATAACGATTGGGTCTCAGCCTCATGAGGTATTTTAGCCACACTTGACTGAAGATAAAACAGAGGCGCCGATTGGTAAGCGGACTCCACCGAAAGTCTCACCGAGAGTCTTCTCCCTAGCACGCTGTGCCTTTTCCTTTTCCTTCATGAAGTGTATTCGTTTGCTTGTTTATTTAACGTCTGTCCCGCTCGTTGGATTCTAAGCTCCACGAGGGCAGCCAGTTTCCGTATCTGTTTCGTTCACCACTCTCCTCCCAGTGCCTGGCACAGTTGCCTGCTACACACGAGGTCTCCAATGAACATGCGCTAAATGACAAAGTGGCAAAGGAGAAGAACGTGTACGAAGTGCTTGCCCAATGCAGTTATCGATGGTCTCATTTTCTCCTCACGACCACCCTAGGACGTACATGTTGTCCCGTTTTGCCGATGAGGAAACCGAGGTCGGAGAGGGACTGTGACTTTCCTGAAGGCACACAGCGTAGAGCCGGGGTTCAAACACAGGTCTCCCTGGTGTCACAGCAGCGCTTGTTCCCCGGTGCCCCTCTGCGCCCTCCTCAGGTACTCGCCGCGGGAAACGAGGAGGAAAAATTGATCAGTGGAACTCGTGTGAATCATTCCTGGACAAACAGAAACTTCAGGGAGCAAACAGTGTCTATTTTGGCCACTCCTCTGGGACCGGCCATTCCCCGACCCTGTTGGGCACACACCCTGCCGGCCCAGCCAGGAAATGATCACTGTCCCTGTTTGCCCTCCTGCTTTCAGCCCGGCCCTATCTGGTCTGTGAGCCTCTGCAAACACCCTGTTCTTTGCCTTTCTCTGCAGGACTGCCTATGGCTACAAACCTGCTTACCGAGTTCTGAGGGCCGGTCCAAGACACCGAGTGTGTGGTGTGTCCTTGAGATCCGCATACAGTCCAGTTCACTAGCTGGTGCGAACAAAGCAGGGGACTCTCCTGCTGAGTCCTCAGGACCACGTGTCAGCCCAGGCTGGGGAGGGTCTTTTCCTTCCTTTTTCTTTTGCTCTCAGACCCTGCTCACTTCCCTCTTTAAAATCATTGCCGCCCCACGGTGCCTGGGTGACTCAGTCAGTTAAGCCTCCAACTCTTGATATCAGCTCAGGTTGTAATCTTGTGGTTTTGACCTTGCGGTCGTGATCTCCAAGTCATGAGATCAAGCCCCGCATTGGGCTCTGTGCTGAGTGTGGAGCCTGCTTGCGATTCTCTCTCTGTCCCTCTCCCCTACTTGCTTGCACTCTCTCTCTTTCTCTCTCTCAAAAAACATTAAAAAAATAAAATCACTACCACCCAAATGTAGGGGAGCTTCTGAGATGCTGAGTAATGTTCTTTGATCTTGCCCTAGAAATGGTTACACGGGTCTGTTTACTTTTTGTGAAAATTACTTGGGTACATTTCTCCGTGGATAAGTTATACTTCAATAAAAAGTTTATTAAAAAAAATCATTGCTTGGCACTGGGTGGCTCCATCGGTTAAAAGTCCCACTCTGGATTTTGGCTAAGGTCATGATCTCACAGTTTGTGAGATCTATTTCTCTCCCTCTTTCTCACGTGTGCACTCTCTCTCTCTCAAAATAAATAAATAAATAAACATTAAAAAAATCATTGCTGGGGAGTCTGGGTGGCTCAGTCGGTTAAGCATCTGACTCCTGATTTCGGCTCAGGTTGTAATCTCTGGGTTCGTGAGTTCGAGCCCCAGGTCAGGCTCTGCGCTGACAGCAAGGAGCCTACTTGGAATTCTCTCTTTCCCTCTCTCTGTCCCTCCACCTCCCCCATGCATGCTCTCTCTCTCTCTAAAATAAATAAATAAATAAAAATAATTTTAAAAAGTCATTGCTACCCACTCCTCCCCAGGGTTCCCCAATACTCCCTCAAAACTCCCCTAACACACGCAGAGACCCTTCTCATCTCAGCGTTTCTGACGGAAGCCTGCCCAGCAGAGACAGGGTAGAACCAAGTAAGCAGCAACATGGGCAGTACCCCAAGTCCTGAGACCTCCTGAGTCCTAGGGTCCCTGCTTCTGGTGGGCAGCACCCCCCCCCCCACCCTGACATCTCTTGAAGCCCTGAAGACCCCTCTCTGGTATAGTCTGAGCAAGAGCTTGGATACTCTCCTTACTCCTCCCCAGACCCCCATTTTAGGGCATGCTGGGAGCCTCTAGCTCAGATACGGGTGGGGGCTAGTTGACTACTGCCTGCTGTCACTGAGAAGAGCACTTCCCATGGCCTCTACTCAGGACCTCTGCCTGCTCATCCTCCCTAGAGAGAAACGATCTGCATCCCACCCAGTTCCTCATTCACTGGCTGGAATCCCCTAGTGGGTAGGCCCTGGCTCACAGACTCCTCACGCAGCCCCAGGACACTCGGACCCGAGGGAAGGAGGGGGGCTGTGCACACTTCGTGGGGGGTGGTGGCAGAAGACTCCCGGCAGCCTAACCCAGCAGGAGTGTCAGACAGGCTTCTGGTGGCAAGCAACAGAGGCCTAATGCTAGCTCCTTAAACAACAAGCGATTTTCAGTGTTCACCGAGGCCGAGGACCAGGAGCTCAGGGGGCCCTGGCAGCATGAGCTTGACCAAGATCTCACTTCGGACCCGGCAGCTTCTGCCGCTACGTTCATAGGCAGGCCCCTGGCTACCCCAGGAGCAGGTAGTATACGAATCCAATCACTGGGCTTCTTTGGTGAAAGCAGGGACTAGGAATCTCCCCTCTCCACCAAGACGTGAATGGGAATTTCTCTTGGGGAAATTTCCCATGGGGAATAGGGAAGGGGTGGGGTCTGGACTTGAGATTGTCAAAAAAAAAAAAAAAAAGCTAACCATGTCTTAGCACAAGGTTGAACGGAATGGAATGAAAGGTTGAGAAGCCTCTGAGTCGGGGCAGACGTTGCCACCCTCATTACACACATATCCACTAACGAAATTTGAATCATACCTTTCAAAGATTGATTTAAACATGAATGCACTAGGGGCGCCTGGGTGGCTCAGTCAGTCAAGCATTCGACTTCAGGTCAGGTCTTGATCTTGCAGTTTGTGGGTTCAAGCCCCACATCGTGCTCTGTGCTGACAGCTCAGAGCCTGGAGCCTGCTTCGGATTCTGTGTCTCCCTCTCTCTCTGCCCCTCCTCCACTTGTGCTCTGTCTGTCTCTGAAAGGTGAATAAAAGCTAAAAAAAAAAAAAAAAAAAAAAAGTTAAAAAAGTGTAAACATGAATGCACTTAATTTTATTTTTTCACCTAGTATCACAAGGATATCCCCCATATCATTAGGGGCTGTGCAGTACCACCTCTGTAATGACTCCACAGCTTCGTGTTGTAGGAATGTATCACAAATCTATTAAGTCACACTTCATTTCTTCCTTCTTTCTGTCTTTTTTCTCCTTTATTATAAATAGCACTGCAACGAGCCTCCTTTACAACTAAGACGCTGTGCAAAGGACATGCACTTTTTTGAGGATCTTATTCCTCGTTGCCAAATGACTTGGAAGGCTGTGCCCACCATCCAGGCACACGTGGGGCGGCTGCGTCTGAGTATGTTTTTGCGCCAAGTTCAGAGTCGACCCCACCGCGAGCTGCAAGGGCTGAAAACTCGAGCTGGTTTACAGGGCCCGAGACTCAAAGCCAGGTCACCTGCCTCACCAGTGTTTACCTGGGATCGGAAGCAAGGGCATTTATTTTTTCTGGACTGATTCGAAACACCAGCTAAGGAACTCACCCACCTCCTGCTCCTCGTTCTCTTTTCTTTTCCCTTCCTCTTCATTTTCTCTCTTTCCTTTTGTTTTCTCCTTCTTCCTCCACTTCTCCTTTCTGTGTCTCCCCTCTGACTCTGGTCTTCTTTCTCTCTGCCTCTTTTCTCTCGACTTTCTCTGCCCCTCCACTCTTTTCCTTCAGCTTTTCATTTTCCTCAGACAGACTTAGCCTTGTTTCGGTCTCTTTTCTGTTTCTCCTCCGTGGCTCTCTGTCCTCCACCCACCACTCCTGCCGTGAGTCATAATTTTCCCAGGCAGATAAGGCAGCCTTTTTCCTTGATAGGCCTTGATTTGAATGAGCCGTGAGTTTGCCTCCCACGAAGGGCAAAGCTAACCCATCAGGGAACCGGGAGCCGCCTGGTAAACCAGAGTGACTCAGGGCTTCCAGGTGGGAAGATGCACAGTCCGTCAATCGAGCTCCCCTCAGAGGCTTTGTCACCCCGGGGGCCAGCACGCTGCGCCTCGTGACTCACCAGGGCAGCCTCGGCAAGGCAGGGGCACTGGACTTGATGATGTTGCTCCTGGGGGGAAACGCCCTCTCCGTGGGCAGGCTCAGGGCTGGATGCCAGGGACGCAGGAACAGAGCAGATTCAGGCCCCACAGTCGTGTTTGTCATTCAGGTTGCGGGGCCCTAATCCAGCTTTATTAAACCAGAATATCTGGGGATGGGAGTCAGGAACCTTCAGGTTCAAGATAATTTTGATGCCTAGGGTGGTAAGTATCTGTTAGACTTCTAAATGCACATACCTCGGAGTGCCCGAGTGGCTCAGTCGTTAAATGTTGGACTTCCGCTCAGGTCATGAGCTTGCGGTGTATGGGTTCGAGCCCTGCATCGGACTCTGTCCTGACAGCTCAGAGCCTGGAGCCTGCTTCAGATTCTGTGTCTTTCTCTCCATATGCCCCTCTCTCATTCGTGCTCTGTCTCTCTTAAAAATAAACAAACATTAAAAAAGTTAAAAATAAATACATATACCTTATGTTCCAGCAGCCCACTCCTGGGACTTCCTTTGAAATATTCCCACATGTATTATCCATGGAGATTTTTTTACAGCATTGTTTGTATTATTGAAAAATCGGGAACACCTTGAATGTCCATTAGTAGAAAATGGTTAAATAAATGATGATGTCTCCTACCGTGGAATAACGTTCAGGCCATTAGAAAAGATCCAGCATTCATGGACACAGAAAGGAGATTAGAGGTTACCGGGGTCATGGTGGCAGAGGATGGCGAGTTATTGCTTAACGGGTACAGAGTTCCTGTTTGAGGTGTTGAAAAGTTTTGGAAATCGATGGTGGTGACGGTTGCACAATCCTGTGAATGTAATTAATGCTACTAATTGCGTACTTACACATGGTTGGGGGCGCCTGGATGTCTCAGTCGGTTAATCGTCCAACTCTTGATTCCAGCTCACGTCATGATCTCGCGGTTTGTGAGATCGAGCCCCGCATCGGGCTCTGCACTAGCAGCACTGAGAATCCTGCTTGAGATTCTCTCTCTCCTTCTCCCCGTGCCCTCTCCCCACTTCAAAATAAATAAAATGACAAATTTTATGTTTACATATATAAACATATATGCACAATAAAAAGAAGAGAGAATGAAATAAAATCATATGCACTAACATGGAAAGATACCCAGGATAGATGGTTAAGTGAAAATGGAAATTGCAGACCAAGAAGTATAGTAAGAATGATTAAATTGTATGTGTGTGTACATGCGCGCAGGCCCCCATGCCAGGAAAAGACAGTAAGGAATCCTACCACCCTCTTAAAAGTGGTTGTTACTGGAGGTTAAGATTGGCAGGACTGGCAGGAGAAGGGAGACTCTTTGTCTTTTCTATGATATAAAAGGGAAGTGGTGGGATTATGAGTAATTTTGACTTTTTGGAAGGCATTTTTCATACAAAAAGTGTAAACACATTTTGGGTGCCTGGGTGGCCCTGTCGGTTGAGTGTTGGACTCTTGATTTCTGCTCAGGTCAAGATCTCGTGGTTGGTGGGATCGAACCCCATGTTGCTTGGGATTCTCTCTCTCCCTCTTTCCCTGCCCCTTCTCCACTTGAACGCAGGCATGCACTCTCTCTCTCTCTCTCTCTCTCTCTCTCTCTCTCAAAATAAATAAATAAATAAACTTAAAAAAGTAAACATACTCAAGAAAACAAATATCATCCTTGCCTTCAAAGAGCTCAGAATCGAGTGAGGGGATAGCTATAGCTTGAGATAATTACAACAAAACACTATTTGTGACAAGACCGGTGGAAACATGATGGAGGGCGTCACAGGGAAGCCTTCCTGGAGGAGGTGACATTTTGACTCTGGTCTTCAAAAACCACAGGAGTAAGCTAAGTGGAGAAGCGGAGCTAAAACTCTTCTGGTGGAAGGAAAGGCAAAGGTTTGAGAGAAAGCATTAGGTTAGGGATCTGTAAAGCCTAGAAATTGAAATGCAGCATGCCTTGGGGGAGCAGTGGGAGGGTGAAGATTTTATGCAGAGGACTGACTGTTCGGATCTGTGTTTTGGAAAGATCCCCTGATGAGGTCTTTTCTGGGCTGAGATTAGAGACACCGCTCTCTGGCAAAGTCTGGAAATGGATAAGATGTAAACACAGATTTTCCCAGTCACCTCGGAATTTCAGCAGAGGCCCCAAAGGCTGAAACATTGGCAGAGTTGTTGACCCTAAACTGAGAGGCTGGACTCCCTGTGCAGTACTCTGAAGGAGGAGGGCGGGGCTAAAACCCACGTCCTCACCTACTCATGGCCACAGTGAGCAAGCTAAATCCCCCAGGAACGTGGGAGGACATGTCATTTGGAGCGTTGTCGGACCCTGCCTGTGCTCCAACCCACTCCTCACCAAAGAGCGGAAGAAGCTGTCCTCCCTTCCCCTCAAACCAGGAGACAGAGGCTTCAGGGGAACTCTTTGAGGAATCTTGGAGTGGCAGGTTCTGGGGTCTGGAACCTGCGGAGAGCTGGCAAGTGGAGGGGCTCCTGGCAAGGGGCCGCATGCACTTCCAGCACGTGCAGACCCCACAGAAAGGAGCAGAATGCAGGCCTTCTGGAAAAGGAACCCGCGGAAGAGGGTTTCCGTTTAGGGGTAGGGAACCCCAGCAGAATGAGACTGGAGGTATAAGTAGGGATGCTGAAGCCGAGGGGTTGTCATCTGCCTGAGAGAGGGGGCATCCGCTTTTCTTAGGGGTATTGCTGTTAAACAGTGCGTGGGGTGGGTCTCCAAGGAGCCCATCAAAGTGCTCCTAAGAAAAAGTGTCAGCATATGGAACCTGCCACGCGCCAGTGACCTCCCAGGCTGTGACTTCCCCTCCCCCACCCGGCCCCTGGAGAGCCAGAAGCAGCCTGCGCAGGAGCAGGAGCAGCTAGCTGCGCGAGGCCGCCCAGTCCCCTCCCCAGCCAGCAGGTGTCCCGGCCAGAGGTAGCCGGAACCGGGGGAGTTTTGCTATAACTCAGGCCTGCCCTTAAGATTACCCAGCAATAAACGAGAGACTCAGAAAAGCTGGGGGACCTGCCGAGATTTCATCCAGGAACAGTGAAGCAAGAGTCCACAGAATCCGTTCGAAAGGGCAGTTGGCAGGGAAAGAAAAGAAATGGCCTTCGTGCTTTCACCTGCTGAGTCCAGCCCCTTTAATAAAGAGCTCCAAAACATTAATGACGCCTATCTTGTGAGTGGGGCCCTGGAACGATGAGAAGGTTTTCCTCCCACTCTCTCCCCTATCGGCCAACCCTTTTCTATTAAAACGAGGCGGTCAATTATCGCCTGGAAACTCGTGTGTTTCCGTTGGCGACAAGTCCCGGCTAGCTGGCTGGCGTTCGGGAGTCTTGCGGCGAAGCCGAGCCTCTCGCCTGCCCCGCAGCGCCCCCTGCTGGCAGGAGCCGCAGCGCCCCGCGCCCCGCCCAGCCTCCTGGAGCCCGCAGTCTTTGCAGCAAGGCACAAGTCGGTGGAGTGAACGGTCAGAGGACAGACGGACACTTGCAGCGAGGATGAGGGCCTATCCGATAGGGGAGTGGGCTGATCTGGTCGGAGAAGTCAGCCGCGCTGCGGGGAGACCGGGCAAAAGGGGGCGAGGCAGGCAGAGGAGAAACAAGGCTTTGGAAGTTACCGTGGAGTTTAGGAGGGTGCGGGCGTGTCTTGAGGAATCATCAGTATTTTTGCAATTTTGTGTGTCTGGGCTTTTACTCAAGCTGGTACTTCTGCCTGGAAGCCATTTCCCACTTTTTGTTTAAAAAAAGAACTTAATGCTTTCAAATATATTAGAGAATGAATATGAAAATATTCGTGTACCCATCACTCAGCTTGAGAAATAAGACCTACTAAACATGAAGTACGCTTTCACCACCACCCCCATGGCTCCTTAAATTCATATTTTCATTCCCATGTAAGTTTTCATTTACTGTTTATGTAAGTATTCATAAATAACATATAGATGTAAGAAATCTGAAAAATTGTAATAGATATATCCTACTATATAGAATACATATGCTATATATGTATACTTAAATATATTCCATAGGGGGTCCTGGATGGCTCGAGAGGTTGAGCGTCCAACTGTTGATTTCAGCCCCGGTCATGATCCCAGAGTTGTGGGATCTAGCCCCAAGTCGGGCTCTGCCCTGAGCGTGGAACCTGTTTAAGATTCTCTCTCTCTCTCTCTCTCTCTCTCTCTCTCTCTCTTCCTCTCTCTCTCTCTCTCTGGGTGCCCGGGTGGCTCAGTTGGTTGGGCCTCGGACTTCGGCTTAGGTCATAATCTCACAGGTGGTGAGTTCGAGCCCGCTTTGGGCTCTGTGTTGACAGCTCAGAGCCTGGAGCCTGCTTGGGATTTTGTGTTTCCCTCACTCTCTGCCCCTCCTCCACTCATGAAAATAAATTTCTCTGTCTCTCGAAAATAGATAAATATTAAAAATTAAAAAAAAACTTTTCTCTCTCTTTCTCTCCCTCCCTCTGACTCTCTCCCCTGCTCATGCACACACACACTGTCTCTCTAAAGTAAAACTTTAAAAAATAAGAGAAATATATACTATTGTATAGTACATATACATATATAGTATACAGTGAATATGTATAAATGAATATATATATGTATATATATATTTATACAGAGAGGGAGAGAGAGAGAGAGAGAGAAAGAAACATTTTCCCTTACCACCCTGCATTTAAGATTATTCTCACCTTCCTCTGCCTTGCTAACTCCACAAAGTCGTTACTCCTTCAGGAAGCTTCCTTAAGCACCTCTCCTCTCTGTTCCGTGTGTTGTGGTGATACTTACCCACCTAGGTTGGAGTGGCCTTCTTAGTTGTCTGTCCTCACGAGGCTCTGAGCTTCCGCGGGGCTGGGATTGTGCATCTGGGTGGTGACCCTTCTGCCCAGCCCAGAGCCTGGCCCAGAGATGAATCTCAGATTTGTTGACCTGAGGGCAGAGAATAAGGTCAGAAAGGCTAGTCGAGGCCTTGAATGCCAAGCTAAGACTTTGGATTTCAGCTTGGTCGATGGTTTTCCAGCTGTGCTCTGTGGAGTCTCTTGGGTGCTCTGGAGGTGACCTGAGCGCTAATGAAAGATGGCCAAGAGGACGCAGCTCTAGCCCCCTTCATCCCACTTCAGCCAAGTCAGTTTCTTCTCAACCTGTTTTATTCATTGGGCTTCTGTGCAAAATTTCATTTAAAGAACTGGCATGGCGGGTAAAAAACAAAATAGAAAGGGATGAGGAGTGTGGGGGGTGCAATAATGGCTCCCAAAGACATGACGTCTTAATCCTGGGACCCGTGAATATGTTAGGTTGCACGACAAAGGGGCATTAAGGATGCAGATGGAGAATTAAGATTGCTAATCAGTGGACCTTGAGATCGGAAGATTACCCTGGCTTATCCAGCTAGGCATAACGTACGTAATGAGGGGAAGCCAGAGAGACGGCAGTATGAGAATGCTCTTCTGGCTCTGGAGATGAAGGAAGGGGCCATGGACCCGGAAATGGAGGAAATGGACCCTAGAGTACGGAGAAGGCAAGAGACGAGTTTCTCCCCCAGAGCCTCCAAAAAGAACACACCCTGCTGACACCTTGATTTTAGGCCAGTGAGACCCATTTTGTTCTTCTGACCTCTGGGACTGTGAGATTATAAGTTTGGGTTGCTTTAAGCCCCTCAGTGTCTGGTGATTTGTTACAGCAGCCACTGGAAGCTAACCCAAGGAATTCCTGAAGGTATTTGAGTTCGAGAGGGACTGGTATTTCTTGTACAGCAGGAAGATTGTGCAGGAAGGAATCATGGAGGAGTCAGAGCCGGAGTGGATCTCAGGCTGGAAAGAGAAGGAGGCCCCAGTAGATGGCTGGGGGTGGATTAAGGGCTGGGAGGTCTGAGAACCCTGGGAGAGAGATGTTCGTGGGCTGAGGTTTGTGTATGAGCTGATGGCCCTTGATCAGTGTCTCCTCCTTCCCCAACCTCCCAGCTCCTGTCCAGAGTGGACAGGGAGGTCCTTAGTCCCCTCCTGGACTCCAGCCTGGGTCCCAGCATGGGGGCCAGCTCTGTGGGCAGAGTGAGAGGTCCTCCCAGCAAGGGCGACTCATGGAGCCTCTCTGTCAGGAACTGGCCATCTTAGAAGGAGGTAGCTGAGCCAAGGCCCTGTCACCGCTGAGCTCTCTGGAGTCCGGGTGCTGGTGTTGGTAGCCTCCCCGCTGAGTGCCCCGCCTTGGGGCAGCTCAGTAAAAGTGTGCTGAATGAAAAAAATGGAAAAAGGAGTGAAAAGTCCCTGGGGAGCACACCCAAGGAGACAGAGCCCCACAGTTTTCGTTCATGCAGCCTTTCAGTCAAAAAACCAAGGAAACTTTTTTAAGCCCCTGGGGTCCTGGGGTCACAAGGAAGAGTTAGACCAGCTTCTTGCCCTCAGGGGCTCCCAGGTAGAAGAGAGACACATAGGTTTTCTGTATGAGTGACTAGTCTTGTCTGGCCACAGAATTTTTAAATATAGCCCTATTGTAAGTGATATATATGGCCTTTCAGGGGAGTGAACTATACATGATTAGAAATAAAAGATGGTGCATCAGTTTTCTCACCAATGAAGGAGAGGTTGGGTACATGATCGCTATACTATTTCCAACTCTGACAATCCAGACTTTGACTCCCTAGGGAGCACTTCTGCCTCTGCCTCTTACTCAGGGACCCCAGAAGCCCTTAGGCTCATCTCAAGCTAGTTGCATCAGCTAGAGGAAGGACTAGATCTTCCCAGAACTGAGGGAGGGGTGTGATAGGGAGGAAGTTGGGAGTGGAGGCTGGATGGGAAGACCTGCCAGTTTCCTGGGTCTACTCCGGGCAGCCATTCACAAGGCGCCTTTGTAACCGTGGAGTTTGTGATGGATTCCCCGAACTGCAGAGATGCCTGTATTCCCGAGTAACAGAAAAGGCTTGGGCCTCTCAGGGTGACCTGAGGACTCCAGAGAAGAGACCCTGCGGCTCCCTCAAATAGCTTTTTCTTAGCTGCTCATTTGACCATTGATGCCTTAAAACCCTCCATTTAGGGGTGCCTGGGTGGCTCAGTTGGTTAAGAGGCTGACTTTGGCTCAGGTCATGATCTCATGGTCTGTGAGTTCGAGCCCCGCATCGGGCTCTGTGCTGATGGCTCGGAACCTGGAGCCTGCTTCAGATTCTGCATCTGCCTCTCTCTCTCTCTGCCTTTCCCCTGCTTGCAGAAAGAAGCGTGTTCTCTCTCTCTCTCAAAATAAATAAACTAAAAAAAAAGAGTCCTTTTTAAAACTAGAAAACTTGGGGGTGCCTGACTGGTTCAGTCGGAGGAGCATGCAACTCTTGGTCTCGGGGTCGTGAGTTCAAGTCCCACGTTGGGGGCAGACATTACTTAATAAATAAATAAACTTAAAAAAACCATCAATCTAGAAAACTTGTTGCAACCATGGTCTGAGTCCACTCGGTAGCTGCGTGGGCTCAAGTCCAGCCAGGGTTACTTGGACACTGGCAGTCCCAGAGCACGACTTGATCATCTTACTCCTTGTACCACATTCACATGGTACTGGCCTGGCCCTTGGTGGCATTGAGCTGTCCATCTGGGGCCGGGTCAATTTATCCAACGTGGGGCATTCAGATACCTTGAGGATGAGGCCACCGGCAGCTTCGCAGAGGCCATGCCGGTTAACGTGCCTCGCTCGGCCTCAGTTTCCCCACCTGAGACCGGAGAAGAGAAGGGGGGTGGAGAAAGGAAGACTGGGGAAACTCAGTGACACTCGAGGTCTAGGCCAGCTTCTGATACCGTCGCCTCTCCATGCCCAGGACTTCCTTACCTGCAGTGGCCCAGCTCGACCAGAGAATCTCCCAGCCCTGGGATGTGGCGTCTTGAGGGCAAGGACACCTGAGTCCAGTGGACCTGGCTGAGGCAGAGCCACCTCTCCTGCCCTTACCAACCCCCCTGAAAAGACCTCACGTCCTTTCTTTCCTGCCTTCCTCCTTTCCCCTCTCCACCTCTAGAACTTGTCTGAGTTCAGCCTATCCCCTCAGATCCTGACTCTAATCGGAGATGCTGGGCAGCCACTAACTCAGCAGCATTTCATCCAGGGCCTTCCATGTGCCAGGCAGACCTGGGGGCAGCCTCAGGGTGTAGCCTGCTGGCTGGGCGACGCTGGCCGTGTGGACCCTCCTCTTCCTTCCCAGGGCTCCTTGTATGGTCTGCCCTTACTCACCCACGTGGCTCATTTATTCTCCCAATTACCAGTTTGCTCACTTTCTCTCTTTTTCACGAACACCCATTTGCTCACTCACTCACTCATGCACACAGCACTCACTCAGTCCCTCTGGGCCAGGGCCAGGAACACATCTGGGAACAGACTGGCCCAAGATGGGAGAGGCAGGATGACACAGAAGGGCACGGGGGCCCTTCTGTGGTAAAGTCCCCCAAAAGCTGAGCTGGAGAGGCCCTAACAAAGATCAGCCCCCTCGTTGAATAGATGGGAGGAGGCCCAGGGAGGCCTCGGTCGGCCCCAGGCCACTTGCAGGCACTTCTGGCCTGCCCGCCATGCCAGGGTCAGCTCCCCCAGCCCTGTCCACATCACGTTTTCCAGTTCTGAGTCAGTGGCCCCAGGGCTGGGTTCAAAATACAAGAACTAAGGCAGGGTAATGCCCTTAGGGACCTGGACCTGGATTCAGAAGGAGTTACACAACTCGGGCTGAAAGGGCCTTCCCTTCAGAGAGCTCCCAACACTCCATTTTACAGCCGTGGACCCTGGTGAACAGGGAGCCCACTTGCAAGTGGGCCTGGCAGCAGCCCCAAACCCAAACCACAGCGACCAGGCTCGTGGGCTTTGGCTGGACCCACCGCTCAGCCATCCTGGATGTTCGAATACAAAGGAAGCCCCTTTTTCTGAGGAGAAAACATTTAAAGAATGGTTTTCCCACTAAAGGTCAAACAACCAAACAAACAAGCTTTTAGGGCCGGAAATGAATTAATCAAATATTTACTTAAGTACCCTGTTCAAATGAAATTCTTTCACTTTATTAATTTTGAAAACTTGCTCTTTTCTATTCATAGTGCAGGAAACAGTTTTATGCAAATTCTTTACCCCCTTGACTGGTGGAGGTAATACTGGGCTCGCGGGTGTTGCTAAGAGTTTCGTTTGCAGTGAAGTATGGGGAGAGGAACCTGGACGATGAAGACTGTCAGGACAGGAGTGGGGCGTGTCCCTCCTTCCCTGAGGAGTGATTCTGGAAAAGAGCCTCGATGTTAGTACTTGCAGGGGCTGCAGCTGCTTGGGCTCCCTCACCTGCCAGCATCCTCACTAACTGCCTCCTGTTAAGCCAGGGACCCTATTTTTCAAGGTGACTGGACATATCATGACCAAAGGCACTAGAATATATCAAGAAGTGAATCTTTTTATAATTTACTTTTTTCAAGTTTATTTATTTATCTTTGAGAGAAAGAGAGAGAGAGAGAGAGGGAGAGAAAGCACACACGCATGAGTTGGGGAGGAGGAGAGAGAGAGAGGGAGACACAGAATCCGAATCTGAGCTGTCAGCACAGAGCCTGACGTGGGGCTCAAACTCACAAACCGTGAGATCATGACCTGAGCCAAAGTTGGTGCTTAACCGACAGAGCCGCCCACGTTCCTCGGAAGAAGTGAATCTAGTGGTTATTAATCAGCTAGTATCTAGTGAGCATTTGCAGCCCTGGACCTTGGGACAGGTGCACGATGAACGGAAATGTATGTAGCAAGTTCCAGAATGGAGGAATAAAAGAGGGGATGGGGGAGCAGAAAGGGGGAAAACAGAAGTGCCAGGAGGCAGTGCAAATTTATTGAGGTCTCGCAATATACCAGAGAGTTCATAAACATCATCCGTGATCTTCGTAGTGACCTGTGGGTCGGAGTTATTACTCATTTCAACTCCCTGTTGCTTAAGAACTAATAATGTGTAGTCTCAGTCTGGTTACTTTACCCCCATAGGCCTCAATTTGCTCATCTGCAAATGGGGACCTCCTACCACATGTCATTGTTGAGAGGATTGAGTTCCATTCGAAGCCCTTTGCTTAGAAGACTTTATGTCTTCCACCATAGGAGGAAGCTGAGGCTCAGAGAGGAGCAGTGACTAGTCCAGGGCCACACGGCCAAGGGGAGGAAGAGCTGGCTTATGTTCTCTGTTCCATTCCACGATTTGTGATACAGAAAGGGTTAAAGTGGAAGCTTTGCCCTTCACAGCAAGCCTGTGGCCTGGACTTGGCTGCCCTCTCTGCCCTGGAGAAGCAAGGCCACCTGTCTAACGCAGGATAACCCCAGGTTACCTGTGCCTATGTGCATGGCTATGTGCCCAGAAAGGGCACTTGGAGAGAGGGATGACCCTGGTTTTCCTCTGAGGGCTGGAGAGCTGGGCCAAGCCTCGTCTTGTCAGGTCTGAGCCCTTGGACAAGTACCTCCCCCTCTCAGCTGTTTCCTTGTCTGAAAAGAGGGTTACTAATGTATGTCTTTCTGCCTCATAGGGCTGCCATGGGGATTGAGCAAGTTAAAGACTGGGAAATGGTGTTTCACAAACCCTGTTGTGCTGAGAGAACCATCGTTAAGTCGGGGCAATGTCAGGGTGGGATGGGGTGAATATTATAACTTAATGGGGAGGGGCTAAAGGCAGGTAGAATTCAGTTCAAAACAAAGATGAACTTTCTTGTAGCTCTGGCCATAGGTGTGGGAGGGAGCGGGCGAGTGGAGTCAAGAGAGTGGAGAGGCGGCTTCCACCCCGGGGTAGGGGTGAGGGTGGCTTAGGTGAGACAAGATCCCTCCCTGTGCTCTCCTCCTCTCTCCCCATTGCTGGGGCAGAAGTACCCAGCAGATCTTCCCCCCCGAGGTGTTATGAGCAGGTGCCTGAACCAGAACTTGGAAGGTCTTGTTCTCCATTCGATTCTGACACTTACTTGTTGCACGACTTTGAGCCTCTCTCTGGGCCTCAGTATTGCTAGTTATAAATAAATAGAGCAAACACAGTGTGTCAACTGTGATAATGTGTTTTTGCAAATGATTATTGTCTTCCAAGTCCGCTGGTCAAAGGACTAGGTCGGTGGTGAAGAGGAGGCATTGTAACTGGTGGAATTGTAGGTTAAGTTGAGAGAGACTGCATTCATCTGGCATCTGCACAGATAATGCATCTGGGAACTGTGCTTTGTGGTTTACAGAGCATTTTCATTGGCTTTGTCTTATTTAATCCTCACAACACCTCAAATTTACAGATAAGGATATGGATCCGTTTACCTTGTACAAATTATGCCACCTCACACATCGGTCTAGAGTGCTGACTGGAGGTGGCAGAGAAGTGGTCCTGGGCTGGCACCCCAGCTCCAGTGGGGCCATGGGCAAGTTACTTTAACTTAGTGCAGAACTTGATGTGAAGTCGGTTTTTAATACGTGTTAGCTGGCAGACAACCAGAAAGCGCAGCCAGGAAGTTGCAGCATTGGGCTTCTGGCTCCTATGTGGGTGCTCTTTGCCCCATACCGAGCTGTTTCATTTCATGACTCTCCTCCCTCGTTCATTTGGCAGTGGAGGCACCCCAGGTTGAAGAAGTGAACTTGTGCATTAGGAGGCAGGCAGTGAAGGAGCGCCTGGATGGCTCCGTTGGTTAAGTGTCCAACTTCGGCTCAGGTCACGGTCTCACGGTTTGTGGGTTCGAGCCCCGTGTCGGGCTCTGTGCTGATGGCTCAGAGTCTGGAGCCTGTTTTGGATTCTGGGTCTCCTTTTCTCTCTGCCCCTCCCCCTCTCACTCTCTGTCTCTCAAAAATAAATAAATATTAAGAAAAATTAAAAAAAAAAAAAAAGGAGGCAGGCGGTAAAGAGGCAGCTTGGTCTCAGATAACCCGAAAGAACTCATGACTGCCCCGGGGACAAGCACACTGGTTGCCAAAAAGCACACTGGTTGCCAAACGGAAAAGCTTCCCTCTAACAAGCCAGTCGAGCTGATGGAGGAGGCGGGCTCTCACTCAGGCAGTCGCAGAGTGCTGAAATGACAGACAGAGGGCTGGCAGGTCTGTCTCTGGGCAGATGGATCGCCTGATATAGACGTTGGTGCCCAAGCCTTGGGATTGGCCTAAAACAGGGTTGTGTTGACCCACTGGCTGGGCTCTGGCATCCTGTCAAACTGCTGTCACATCCAGACATAAAAATAGTCTCGAAGTCGTGCTGGGGCAGTCTGCTGGACTCGGCGTGGAAGCAGCAGGCGTCATGCAGGTGCAGACCACGCACTACCCCAAGAACTGCCTGCTGACCGTCATGGACCGGTACTCGGCCGTGGTGCGCAACATGGAGCAGGTGGTGATGATCCCCAGCCTCCTGCGGGACGTGCAGTTCGGTGTGCACGGGCACCAGGCCCAGGAGGGGGCCCCCGATCTCTACAACTACTTCACCATGCTCAAGGCCATCCGCGTGGATGTGGAACACGGGCTGCTGCCCCGAGAGGAGTGGAGGTCCAAGGCGGCAGGTGGCAGGGCCGGCGAGGCTGAGAATGAAGCTGCGGAGACAGAGGAGGATGAGGAGGGGAGGATCTTGGGGCAGCTGGACCTGGAAGCCCAGTTCCACCTGCACTTTTCCAGCCTCCATCACATCCTCACCCACCTTACCCTGAAAGCGGAGGAGGTGACGAGGACATACCAGGAGATGATGGGACAGGCCAAGTAGGCCTTGGACTCTAGGGAAGGTAATGGTGGCTCTGTTGGTGGGTGTCAGAGTCCACTGAGGGACATTTCAGGGGAGACGAGCTGGAGCAGTGCACAACCCAGGGGGAGAGGGAGAGCCTGGGTCTCAGGCAGGCACACTCACTGCAGGGTATTGAGACCATGACCTGGGAGGGCTCAAGGCCAGGCCTGTCTTTGTCTCTGGACCGAGAATTGGTGGGTAACGGCCATGAATTGCACGTGATCATAGGAAAGGTGGCCTGTGCATGCATACCTTATGTGCACACACATGTGTTTGTGCATGGGTGCATTCACTAGTTAGTATGTGAACGCTTGGGTCAACAGGCATGGTTCAAGCTCTGGTTCAAGTTCTGACTCTATCACCAAGGCCTTGGTTTCACTGGCTCGCTTCTCTGGGTTTCTGTTCCTTCACTGAATAACAACAGTATTAGTAAAAATAACTATTGGCACTTGAATAGTTTTATAGTTTAAAAACCAGTGGCGTATGGGGCACCTGGGTGGCTCAGTCAGTTGAGCCTCTGACTCTTGATTTGGGCTCAGATTGTAATCCCAGGGCTGTGGGACTCCGCACTGAGTGCGGAGCCTGCTTGGGATTCTCTCTCTCCCTCTTTCAGCCCCTCCCCCTTTTGGTGCTCTCCCCCTCGTTCTCTTTATCTCTCAAAGTAAAAAAAAAAAACCACTCGCATATCAATTTTCTAATAGAACTATCATTCCCTTTTACAGATGAAAAAACTGAGGGCCTGAGAAGTAAAAAGAGTCCCAGGTTACTGAGGAAATGAATGAACCGTGGCTTAACTCAAATCCATTTTCCTTTCTTTGTGCTAGTGGATTGCCCTAGCACCTTGGAACCCTGCAGCCTGGGCTGGAGAGAAACCTCCTCTATGTGTGTCAACTATACTTTAATTAAAAACAAAAACAAAAACAAAAAATGGGGCGCCTAGGTGGCTCAGCTGGGTAAGCCTCCAACTTTGGCTCAGGTCATGATCTCATAGTTCATGGGCTCAAGCCCCAGGCTCTGTGCTGACTTCACTGTGTGGAGCCTGGAGCCTGCTTCGGATTCTGTGTCTCCCTCTCTCTCTGCCCCTCCCCTGCTCTCACTCTGTGTGTGACTCTCTCTCTCTCAAAAATAAACATTAAAAAAATTAAAAGAAAAACAACAAACTAGAACAAAAATTGAACTTCTTAGTGTCAACTTTAGCAACAACAAGAAAAAAAGAAACCGCACCCCTTGACTAGCTCGACTCCCTCCAAGAGCCTGCATTCTGCACCACGTTTGAGCACACTGTAACCTGATTTTCATGGAGGCTCTCTGGTACGGCAGAAGTTAAAAAAATCTGGGCTCTGGTCTTGTTTCTACCACTGACTCTGTACGACCCTGGACAACTTCGCCTGTCCGTATTGCACTTCCCCTGTGAGTAAGACGTGGAGGTGAAACTAGCCGTTACCGCAGCTCTGATAACCCAACTCGTACAGCGCTAACCGCGTTGCCAGATTTCCCTACGGCAACGAGCTGCTGCACTATTTCTTCCTCCCTAAACAAGTGCGTTGTATGAATTGATACTGATCTGGTTTTTCAAATTTCTGCTCTCCACAGATCCCTTTAAGCGGCAGAGGGCAGACTCTGTGACGAGGACCCGGAACAGTTCACTAGCTCTGATGCAGACCAGAAAGGCCTGGACCTGCAGCTGGAAGCTAAGGCGACTTGGTTCTCTGGGATGCTTCCCTCCCTCCCTCCCTCTGAGCACCAGCTTGTGGACTCGGCACCAGGTCACCTTTAGGATGCTCACTGTTAATCACAGCTCCCCTCATCCTCCTACCAGCTTGGGGTGGTGGCCAGTGCTCCGTGAGGGGCTAGATATTACCTGGGCAGTGCGGTAAGGTAGAAAGGACGTAGGTTTTAGTGCCTAACTGAAATTCACATCCTTTCTCTGGGCAGTCATTCGCCACGTGATCTTGGACGTTATTTAACCCATCGGAGCCTAGATTTCCTCATCTATAAAACGGGATAGTATTACCTCACAAAATTGTTATGGAAATTAAAGATGAGTCAAAAGCATGTGGCGTGGGAATGCTATTACTGTAGGTTGACCTTCTCCCACCCTTACCATGTGTTTGCTCTAACCCTTGCTTTTTACCCACCAGAACTAAGGGGCAGCAAAGTCCCTTGGGATGAATGGTTCACACTCTTGTACCTGCCAAGCACGCGCGAACTATAAACATATTCGTTAACAGCAGTAATAAAAAAACCCCAAAACTTCGTACTTGTATATATCTTCATTATTTAAAAAAATTTTGTTTCATATTTGAGAGAGAGAGAGAGAGAGAGAAGAGAGCGAGTAGGGGAGGGGCAGAGACAGAGACAGAATCTGAAGCAGGTTCCAGGCTCTGAGCTGTCAGCACAGAGCCCAACATGGGGCTCAAGCTCACCGTCAGTGAGATCATGAGCTGAGCTGAAGTCAGTCGCTTAACTGAGCCCCCCAGGCACCCCTATCTTCATTAGCTTCTGAAGTAATTTCTCAGACATGATTTCATTTTTAACAAGTGAGACCCAGGAGAAGAGATGGAACTCATCTGATTTTGCCCAGAAACCATGTGCTTATATACATTCTACTGTGAAATAACGTATTGAGAGATAATTTTATCAGTCTCCCCAAACTAATCTGATTATAAAATCTGAGCTTGTAAACAAAGACATTTTGGAAAAACATCTGGACTTGGAAAGTCATTAAAGGTAACTTCGTTCCAGTTGGGTGGGGTTTTTACTTTTAATTGCACCAAGCTCTGCTGCAGTGTTAGCCGCTGAGCCCATTTTCTCCAGGGCGATCTCTGGATCACGAGCAAAGACCACTTTGCAGTATCAGTGTTCTAACTGTTCTTCTGGTCTTGAGTTTCCTCCTTCTAAACCACCCTCTATACTGATTGTTGCGGAGAGCTCAGAAATACACACCTGGCCGTGCTATTCCACTAAAAAGCCTTTAGTGACTTCCCACCTATAGAACCAAGCCCAAATTATTCTCCAAATTCTGAAAAACCTCCATAATCTGACTTACTTTCTTCTGCTTTGTACCAGCACTGGGAGAGAGAAGCCGTTTCTGTAATGGCCATATATTAAACAGTTTAGCCTTTGCAGTCCATGAGGTCTTGTCACAACTGCTCAACTCTGCCATCATGGCAGGGAAGCAGACACAGACAGGTAAACAAACAAGCATGGCTGTATTCCAATAAAACGTTCTGGCAGTGGACGACATTCGGCCCACAGGCTAGTTTGCTAACTCTGAACTAAACTTCCTTTTATGTTTTATTTATTTTGAGAGAAGATCTTAAGCAGGTGTGGAGCCTAACGTGGGGCTCCATCCCATGACCATCATCAGATCATGACCTGAGAAGAAATCCAAGAGTCAGAAATGGTTAACTGACCGAGTCACCCACGTGCTCCTAAACACCATTTTGTTTTATTTTAAAAAAAAAAAAATTTTTTTTTTAATGTTTATTTTTGAGAGAGAGAGGCAGAGTGCAAGTGGGGGAGGGGCAGAGAGACAGGGAGACACAGGATCTGAAGCAGGCTCCAGGCTCTGAGCTGTCAGCACAGAGCCCAGTATAGGGTTCAAACCCACGAACTGCAAGATCATGGCCTGAGCCAAAGTTGAACGCTTAACTGACTGAGCCACCCAGGCGCCCCCCCTAAACTCCATTTTAAACCTGCCAGATGTCTTCTTAAAATTGGGTGAACGGAAACTGACCATTCTCTGATGAATTATTTTTCTTGTGACAAAAAGGAGTCAAGAGTGTTCATGATGACCATTTTAATCACAAAGTGTTAACATATAGATTAACATAAACTTCAGATATCATGGAAACATGTTTCACAAAATTCAGAAATAACTGGTATCGGTGAAACCAAAGTAAGCATTTTGGAGACTTCAACGCACTGGATGGAATTCCTCAAGACATTCAGCATAAGTTTTCTTATCTATAAAAGGAAAGATCACAAAAAAATTTATTTTTAAATTAGATTTTATTTTTATTTAAAACAATTTTTTAAATGTTTATTTTTTTTTTGAGAGAGACAGAGTGCAAGTCGGGGAGGGTCAGAGAGAGAGGGAGACACAGAATCTGAAGCAGGCTCCAGGCTCAGAGCCGTCAGCACAGAGCCCAATGTAGGGCTTGAACTCAAGAACCACGAGATCATGACCTGAGCCGGTCAGACACTTAACCAATTAAGCCACCCAGAAGGCCCTTAAATTATGTTTTAAAAATCCTATTTCCTAAAGCAAAATTAACACTTAATATTCTTATAGACAGAAACTCCTAAGAATTTCCTTAAGTTCTTATCCTCAACCATAGCTTGGCAATCCCTGAGACATCGTTTCACTGGATGAAGGGTAACTTTGGAAGACTCTGTGGTGACATCCAGTTGGCTGCCTAGAGGGACAAAGCACTGCTGGGGCGTCCTGGCCGACAGGGTAAAGGAAGGAATAAACAGGGAGGAGCACATCCTCCAGCTGACCAGGAGTCGAGGGGGTCAAGCTTTCCATGTCCCTGCTGTCAGTGCAGGAGGCTCTCAGCACACCTGCCACTAACCTGCTCCTCTGAGACAGAGGGAGTCTGTAAGGCTACACAGGCTCCTGCTGACAAGGGGAGCTAGTATAAACAGGATGCAATGAGCCAGAGGCCTGGGACCAAGGACTGCTTGGCCACTCGGTTTCACTGTTAAGAGTCACTATTCCCAAGACTCCAGTGCTAACGTGCAACAGTTTCGCATACTCCCCATCCCTCATACATCCTTTATTCATGGCTTTGTACCCTAGCCTTTGAATTCTTCACTGATAAAGAAAGCTATACCTCTTTGATCCACCATGAACATCACATATGTGACAGAAGCTATGAGAATATTAAACAGAGTAATAAAATTTTAGAGCTAAATAGGACCTTAGAGATCTTCATTCAGTATAATGAAATTTAAATGCTTAATATTATACATTTATGTGAATATGTAAATATTTACATATCTATTTAACATCTATGAATTTATAAGCTCAAAGTTTTCTACATTTGTTCATTCATTCACATATCTGCACATCTGTATTATGTAGACGTATATAAAATACAAGTAAGACAACAGTTATAGTACAATCGTATTCATAGCTGAAGAGTGATAAGTAGAGTGCTGAGGAAATTCCTGTCTGGAGCTGGGCCAAGGCTTCTTTGAGATGATGAGTCTTCGGCTGGAATTTGCTAGGAGGACAGGTAAAAATGGAGGAAGAGGAAGATCAAGAAGGTACAGAGAGTACAAAGTGATACAGGGCAGATTTAGGACACGGCATTTCACAAGGCAGGAGACGAGTGACAGGAGATGAGGCAGGTTCCTGTGCAGATCGGATCAGCTATTATTTATTGCTTACTAGTACAGGCTTGACACTGGAGGCTGGGGAAACAAAGACAAAGCTACAGTCTAGCGAGGGAGACACACATGTGCATGTTATGTGGTGGACAAAAGGTATGGGCAATTTCTAGCCGGCAATTAGCTCAGCCTGGGGAAATAACCCTCCTACAGGGTCTGGATTTTGTCTAATAGGCAATGGACAGCTACTGTAAGCGACGCCTGTTATGCAGAGCCACACTAAGCCAGAGACATGCTCTTCAGTAAGAATGAAGGCAGAGGTGAGCTGGAGGCAAGTGCAAGAGTTCAAGCAAGGGATTACAAGGGCGTGACTCGGGTCGTAGGAACAGGAGAGAGATGGGAGTTTAGGATTGAGAAATAGTCAGGAAGCAGAATGGTGGAATGGTGAGACTTGAGGACTAATGAGAAAAGACTGGAAGACGTTTCCCAGGCTTCTGGCTGGAGCAGCCAGGTGGACAACAGAGCCACTCACCAGAACACAGAACGGAAGTCTGCACAGGCAGAGGGGACATAAAATCTGTTTGCTGTCTGAGGGACACAGAGGTGCTCGGCTGGAAACTGGATACGCAAATTCAAGAGAATTTTAATGCATAGGCAACGATGTGAGAGTGGACAGAATACTGAAGGTACCTGAAGCCACAGGGAAAATCATACAGGGTAAGAAAGAGGTTCACTATAGGGAACTTGAAATACCTTTTTCTTTCTTTTTTTAAAATATCTTTTGAATGTTTATTTATTTTTGAGAGAGACAGAGTATGAACAGGCGAAGGGCAGAGGGAGGGGGAAACACAGAATCCAAAGCTCCAGGCTCCAGGCTCCAAGCCTTCACAAAGAGCCCGATGTGGGGCTTAAACCCATGGACCATGAGATCATGAAGTCAGATACTTAACCGACTGAGCCACCCAGGCGCCTCTGAAATACCTTTTTCTAAAAATAATAAATAAATAAATAGATTAAATAAATAAATGAAATACCTTTTTCAGGAAAATCCTCGGGATGTGATTTTACATATGAAAACATATCACGGTCCTTCACGGCATACATATAGTCTTGACGTTTTAAAAGATAATATCCAATAAACACAAAAGAAGTAACATATAGAAGCTGGCGATGTAAACCTGAAATTCAATAAATTCCAAAGAAAGCAAAAATTCGTCAATGTGTATTTAAAATCACAGCTCTGCAGTTCAGATATATAATTTATTGTTATTTCTTCCACCATTCTTTAAAAAAAAAAAAGACTTTTCTACATGGCTCTTTTGCAAAAACAGCCTTGACCCTGACATATCTTCCTAAAGAAATATAGCAATTATGAAAACCAACATTAAATCCACAAACATCACTATCGACAGAATCTATGTTTATTTATTCACTTAATTATTTATACCAAATGAACTCAAGATTTAAAAAAAATTTTTTTAATGTTTGTTTATTTTTGAGGAGAGAGAGAGGGAGATGGAGAATCTGAAGCAGGCTCCAGGCTCTGAGCTGTCAGCACAGAGGCTGACACGGGGCTTGAACTAGTGAACCATGAGATCATGACCTGAGCCGAAATCAGAGACTTAACCGACTGAGCCACCCAGGTGCCCCTCAAGAGTTTTTAAATTTAGGTTTTAAAAATTTCTTCATGGGAAAAGATAGATTAAATACAAAATCCTGAAGATCTAAATTCACTTGTATTCCAGGACCTGTTCAGGATGCGATGTGACAGAGATGAAGTCCTCTATAAATGCTCAGAAAGCAGTTTGGTTCGTCTCCATATACCAGTTTGTATTTGCATATTTACTGATTACCAAAGCAGCCAGCTACACTTTCAATCCTCTTCTTACCTTTTAAATTTTGTACCATGTATTTGATTACCCATTCAAAAACTAGATTTAAAAAAATCACCCTATTAATGAGACTGGGGAGGATAAAATCATGTGATCTGGGGAAAACCAAAATTTAAAGTCTGAAGGGGAAATCTAAAGGTCTGATCTTTACATACAGAAACATCATTTTAAAAAGCCTAACTGTAGGTTTGCTTTTCTGGCTATGCCCCAGAATTCTATGCCCAGCCCTCTTCTTATTCCACATATATTCCTTTGAAGAATTTGCTTATTCCTATAGTTTCATTTATTGTCCATGTACTGGTGACCTGCAATTATGTCTGACTCAGGTAGCCAAGATGAATAACAGATGTATCCAAATGTTTGACAGGTGTGTTCACCTGAATACCCCCAAACGAACTTCCTTCCTTCCTACTCACCTCTTCTAAGACCATTTGCCCAGCAAATCCAGTCCTGGATAATCACAGTAATCATCCCCCCCCCTTTTTTTTACCCTCCTCCCCCATATCCAGTCATTGAATTCTGTGAATTCTACCTTGTAAATATTTCCTTGCCTCACTTCAGGGAACTCAATCTCCCTTTCATCTCATTTTCCATTCTGTACTTATCCCAGCCTGTACCGTCGCTAGAGGAATTTTAACTAAAATACAAACCTAGCTTGTCAGCCCCTTCTCCTTCAATTATACCGAGCAGAAGACCAAACTTAGATAATGACCTTCCAGGTCCTTCATGAGCCGACTCTTCCATCTTCATCTGACATTCCCTGATATGCACACTGTGTCCCAGCAACACTGGACTCCTTTTATTTTTATTTATTTATTTGTTTTAATTAATTTTTATACAGATGGGGTGGGAGAGGCAGAGAGAGAATCCCAAGCAAGTTCTTCACTATCAGTGCAGAGCCCGATGTGGGCTCGAACTCACCAACCATGAGATTGTGACCTGAGCAGAAATCAAGAGTCAGACGCTTAACCGACTGAGTCATCCAGGCGCCCCATTATACTGAACTACTTTTTTAAATTTTTATTTATTCTTGAGAGAGAAAGACAGAGTACAAGCGGGAAGGGGTAAAGAGAGAGGGAGACACAGAAACCAAAGCAGGCTCCAGGCTCTAGAATGTCAGCACAGAGCCCGAAACAGGGCTTGTATCCATGAACTGTGAGAACATGACCTGAGCTGAAGTAGGACACTTAACCCACTGAGCCACCTAAGCACCCCGATTCTCCACTTTCACCTTACCTCCCCAGAGGCAGAAACAAAGACCACTCCTTTTTGTGGAGGAGGGTCATGTCTAAGGGAGATGGGATTTCAATACTATTTGAGCACCGGAAATGCTAAGATTTGGTGAGCTGAAAGCTGGCCTTCAGGCATGACATACAGCTGGAAGGTGGCAAAAAGGGGGACAAGTGAGGTGATTCCTGGTTGTGTGAACCACTCGCTGTGTTAGCTTCCTTAACTGAGCTCCTCGGCTCCAATCAGTGCTTTGCACCGACAAAGCTGACCTTCCTTTTAAAACACAGGCCTGGTGCGCCGGGGAAGCTCAGTGGGGTAAGCCTCTGACTCTTGATTTTGGCTCGGGTCATGTTTCCAGGGTTTCTGATTCCAAGCCCCACGGGAGGCTCTACGCTGATGACAGGGAGGGACCTGCTTGGGATTCTCTCCCCCCAACTCCTCCCCACTCACGTGCACTCTCTCTCTCTCTCTCTCTCTCTCAAAATAAATAAATAAACATTTAAAAGAAAACAAACAAACAAACCACAAGGCCTGGGGGACCTGGTTGGCTCAGTTCATACAGCATCTGACTCTTGAAGTCAGTCATGAGTTCCAGCCCCACGTTGGGCATGGAGCCTACTTAGAAACAAAACAGAGGCCTGCTTACCGCATCTCTCCACTCCCCATCCCCCAACAGCTCTCAAAAGCTAAAAAGGTTCCTGTCTGGAGTACAAGGTGCCAAGATCTACCTAAGTCTCCTTCTTACCCTTCTTATCCTGCTCTATACACGCAATCTTCAAACTTTCCATTCAGATGCCCTGACCTCCATTTACTTCCACTAGCTTCTCATAGGCCTGAGAGACTCACTCCTAGAATTTGAGAAATCAAAGCTAAGTTCAAAGACACCTCTTCCAAAGCTTCCCTCCTCTTTTCCCTTTGGAAATCCACTGCTCTTAACACAGCTACTGTGTCAGCCATTATCTGCCAGGAGGCCACAGACACACTCCTAGAAAATACAGCCCAGTGGTTTATCCTCCCCTACAGAAACGGGGGTGGGGGAGTGGCGGGGTGGGGGGGTGGGAGGGGGGTCCCCACACCAGCAGCATCAGCAGTATGTGGGGAGTTTTTAACATCAGGCTTCTCCCCAGACCTGATAAATCAGAATCCGGATTTTAAAAAGATCCCCAGGTTACTGGTATGTACATTAAGTTTGAGAAGCACTAGTTTTGAAGATAGACTTGAGGTCTAAAAACCGGCTACTTAGGGGTGCCTGGGTGGCTCAGTTGTTAAGTATCCCACCTCGGCTCAGGTCATGATCTCCAGGTTTGTGGGTTCGAGCCCGGCAGAGAGCTCTGTGCTGACACCTTGGATCCGAAGCCTGCTTCAGATTTCTGTCTCCCTCTCTCTCTGCCCCTCCCCCGCTGTCTCTCTCTCTCAAAAATAAACATTAAAAAAATTTTTTTAAAAACAGGCTACTTAACCATATGACCTTGGGCAAGCAGCGTTAACCCCTCTAAAGCTCTATTTCCTCATTGCGGATAACAACTTTCCATAAAGTATTTTGAGAACTAAACGCTATAATGTACGTAGTGTCAGAAGTGCATGGCACAAAGGGTACGCTCGTTCCTGCACACACCAAAGCGCGAACTGAGAGAGGACCCGGCAGTCCAGTCCTGGGTTCTTCACAGACTCGCTGTGGAGCCTTGGGTTTTACTGTCCTCAGTTCTTAAGTGCCAAATAACATTTTGGCCCTATCGAGTTCTGAAGAGCTCACGGGACACGGGGCAGCTCGCGGGACACCGATGCCCTAGGGAGGTGAGGCGGGGCCTGTTAGGTGAAAAGGCCCGGAAAAGCGAAAGCACCTTGGGCAGCCTGTGCGTGAACCAGCCCACAGCCCTGCAACCCCCTCTGTCCTCCTAGCCGATCCCGTCCGCGCAGCCCTCACCGGCAGTCACCACTGGCCTCCGCCGGATCGCGTTATCAATCAGGCCGGAGCAGTAGCCCAAGAAACCCATGTAGACAAGCCGCGGGTCGGTCAGCTTGGGCGGGGGGAGGCTCCGGGCCTCCTCCGGCAGGAACTGTAAGGGCACTCGGCCCGGCCGTCCGCTCATCATGGTGGCGCCGTTCCCACTGGAGGCCTAGCCTCGGACCGCCAACTACAAAGAAAACCACCAGGACCACCGCCTGTGCCCAAGCCGTGAGCTTTCTCCTCCGAGAACCCGGCTGAAGGGCATGGTGCAGGGCGGTACAGCACCCAAACGCTTCCCCGTGGCGCGCTGCTGCAGGGACCCCGCACACGAAGTTCCGGGTTATAAATGGTCCGTGCTGCTTGCGCTCCCGCCGGCACTAATTCTAGCTGGTGGGGTTTCCGGGGCTTGGTACCGCGGGGTCTAGGGTACACCAAATGAGCAGAACTGGAAGGCTAGTAGATACTGCTTTTTTTCGCTCGACCTCCCGCCCTCCGCCCCGAATCGCCTCTCTCTCCCCCGCCCCTGGATCATCCTTCAGACCGAATTTATCTTTGTGTCCATCACCCACAAGTAGGCTTGATAGATCGTTCTAAGAAACGTAATTAATCAAAATCTCTTAAAAGCTAGTTTCATTTGCTGGATTTCTCGTCCACAGGCACACCTTCCAAAGCCTAAAATTAAGGTCCAGCCGGCAGCAAAGCATTCAGAGAACACCAGGACTGGATCATTTAGCCAAACTCTTGAAATTCAGCTTGGGTGGCAGCACCCTAAAAATTTTCACCTTTGAGTCTTTATACGTCTTCGCACGTGGCTGAAGGAAAAGGCGTTCCCTACGGGTTTGAGGAATGAAAGAAAGAAGGAATTTATAACATTCTGCCAAGTAATTATCCAGTCTCTGCTTCCCCACCTCCAGCAATGGGGAGCTTCTACGTTTGAACAGCTCTTTCCAAAACCCTTCCTGATTTGAGTGACAATGTCTTCTTTTCGTGTTCATTCATTAGCGAGATCAACATTTAACCTAGATAAATGCTGATTAAACCAGAGGTTAACGCAAAGGTATATGTATCAAAGGTATTGAGCTTCAAAGTGGAAGAATTAAATATCAGTCAAGAATGATTAAATAAAGGATGGGCCTTTTGTGCCTATAAAAAGCACTCCCAAATCTATATTTCAAGTTAGGATTTCCCTAGGTAATGTATATTGGGAGGCTCCTGGAAGGCGGCAAATGTTTCATAGTTTTATACTCTTTGATCCAGTAATTACAGAGCTGGAAATCAGTCTTATGGAAATAGAATGACATATAATAAAGCTGTTTTACAATTTAAAAAAAAAGTGTTTATTTTAAAAACTACATCAAAAGAAGGAAAACCGCTAAAATTTCCCATAGTAAGATTGTGTAAATTTTGAAGACTAGATGAACTCTTAGGCAAACACTTAAAAATATTGAAATGAGATTTACACATTCTTCTGCACATTCTTCAGAGTCCAATTTGGGACAAGATAACAAATACCCATATTCTACCACCCAGAATTAACAACCATTATATTTTGTCATATTTACTTTTAACCTTTTTTTTAAAGGAAATAAAATACTATAAATAAAGTTGAAGTCCCCTCTCTCCTCTTCCCCAGAGAACCACTATCTTGAGTTTAGTGTATATACTTTCAATTCACTTTTTATATTTTTACATATATTTAATATTGTGTTATGTGTTTATTTTTTTACCCAAATAGTACAATTCATTGTTCCTCTTTTCTCACTTTTATCATTCCATGTAATGATTCATTCCTATTTTTTTGAAAGTTTACTAATTTATTTTGAGAGAGACAGTGCACAGCAAGCAGCGGAGGGGCAGAGTGAGAGAGAGGGAGAGAGAGAATCTCAAGCAGGCTCCACACTCTCAGCATGAAACCCAATGTGGGGCTCAAACTCACGAACCATGAGATCGTGACTGGAGCCAAAGTCAGACATTTAACTGACTGAGCCACCCATGGGCCCCTATTGTTTTTATTTCTGACTCCTGGGACCAAAACAAAAAATTTGGTACGTTTATCGATCTTTCAATTAAACAGGGATGCTGAATATGGGACTTCATTGTGAGATACTAATGGCTGTACTGATTCAAAATTTTTGAGGTTTATAAGTTTGTTCTAATCTCAGCTGCCATTAGCACAGTAGCCGGTTTCTTTGGAGCACAAGAAATGAGACAGGGGGGTCAAAAGATTTGCTTTTTACCACAATCATGATGGAAGTGTAATTTCATCAAACTACTCGAGTAGTTTTTCAAAGGCCATATTTTATTGGAATGCTTTTCTGCTCCATTAACTGCAAACAGCCACATATACGTAGGGGGCAGTTCTCTGACACTGAAGTGCTTCCTTCCGAAGGAGTAGCTTCAGGTGGAGGTGATTAACAAGGACACCATACCAGTTGCAGGCTGGAAAGGCAGTGCATCTTCCTGGCAGCTCCCTGCTGGTCTGGCTCTACCCCCCTGCCTCCTGGGTAAAGATACCCCGACCAACAGTACCAAGTTCCTCCCATCTTTCTTTTCTTTTATCTTGTTAAACCTTGGCATACTGCATATAAATCAAACAGCAGGTAAAGAAGGAGTTATTTATATATCCTGTTTAAATTTTGATGGTAATCTTAGCTTGTTCTTGACTTTGCCTAATTCTAGATTTCAAAACATTTTGAAACAGCACTTTGGTTTATTTAGGAACTGCTGAAACCTAGGAATTTTTGTTGAAAACAAAACATCTTGCAAAGTTTAAATGTATGAATACAAAGTATGGTACTTGGGGGAGTCCTGGCCACAGGCAGGAGTGTGGGTTCTAGTCTGTGTGGCACCAATGAGATATTCCTGTCTCTGGAGCAATTTCCCTCCTGGTAACATAAGAGGTAGAATTGCTTTATTTTATTGTTTAAATGTTTATTTTGAGAGAGAGTGAGAGTACAAGCAGGGGGAGGGGTAAAGAGAGAGAGAGAGAAATCCCAAACAGGCTCATGCTGTCAGTGAGGATACCGACATGGGGCTCAATCAATCCCATGAACTGTGAGATCATGACCTGAGCCAAAATCAGGAGTCGGAGGCTCAACCAACTGAGCCACCCAGGTGCCCCTTGAGGTTGAGTTGATTTAAAGACACTGTATTTGGACTTTGAACTCTTTGGTCAAACAAAAATTTATGTAAAATCTAACGTATGAAATAGATTAAAGCATATTTGCTTTGGTGGAAGATGGGACAGGGCCCAGAGCCTCTGAGGCAACTCTCAGGAACATTCCAGGCTTTCCAGAACATTCTAGAAATCTCTACACCACATAACCTCTTCCAGTTCTGACATCATAGAACAATCTACAAAGTACAATTAAATTTGGCCTTATTGATATGCATCTAAATTCAACTTCTAATTTTTCTTTTTTTTTTTCTTTTGGCTTGCACATCAATTGGCCACAATGTGAACTACACTGAGTCTCTTGCATTAATGCTGGTATTAGTAAACGCTTAGATTTTAATCATGGGCTGTGTGGTGTGCTTCATTCATTCAACTGTGCCAAAAACCGGGGCTATAGAGACAAGTGTAGTCTCTGCTCTGGAACTGCTAGTACCTCCTGGGGAAAAGAGATAAATGAGTTAATATTAGATATAGACTCCCCAAGACGGGGGCACACACATGGTGAGGGTACTCAGTTCTGGGGGATGGGGAGAGAAGACTGAGGTGGAGGAAAGGATTCATAAAAATATAAAGTATTCATAAAAAAAATCAAGTGATATTTACTGAACATTCATGTGTCATGCAGCATTCCAAATTTTTTGTGATCATTTTAGAGACTAGGACATTGAGGCAAAGGATGGCTAAATAACTTGGCTACATATAAAAAATGATGGAGGTAGGACTTAAAACCAGGCTGTGTGACTCTGGGGTCCCTACCCTTAATCACTACACCATACAGCCTGCATATTCATACACAGGGTGGCGGCTAAGTTTACTCTCGATGAAGTATGTACAGTCAGATGACAGGGGAGGAAAGTCAGCCGAGAGAGAGGAAGCAGAACGGATGAGAGGAGGCAGAGGCACAAAGCAGCATGGCATACTCGCAATTTGCAGTTGTCAGGACAGCTGGAACATGAAGTGCGAAGGGGACTGTGGTGAGGAAAATGGGCCAGAGGGGCTACGCTTCTCTCCTCCTTTGGCAACATCCCCATCTTTATCTCTGCAATGAGACTCACAAGAAGTCTCGGAAAGTTGAATGGGTTTAAGGAATGGGACAGCCGGATTAGCATCCCAGGATGCCACTGACTTGGACTCTGATCTTCTTAGAGGGCGAGGGGTAAATAAAACGTGTGAAAGGTCCTGGTGTTGGCTAGATGAACGTTGGCTGAATTGGAATGTGCAGCTGATATTAGGCAAACTGCGGCCCTGGATAAAAATTGTGTATGAAGGACTCCCCTCTCTTCGAAGGGAGAGGACAAGGCCAGGCTGCAAAAACGACTTAAGTTTGTTTATATGATGAAAATATAAGAAGTGGCAGCCTTATCGAAATAGCAGAGCTTGCTGTTAGAATAAATGAACTGTACAAGATGTCCTTAATTCAATGCAAGTGTAGATGTGGTTTACAGCCTCTGCTGACAGGCCAAACCAGTTCATTAAATATTCCACCCTGGCTTTGTGAGTATTGTCATTGGATAATTTCAATGGAAAAAAAACCCAAAAACCAACAACAACAAAAACCATCTCCTGGAACAAGGTGATAGAATAGGGACAGAACATCATCTGCTTGTGTGCACACGCCAGTAAGAAAATATAGGAGCGGACAATGATCCAGAACATTCTTGCTGAGAAATACAAAATGGCATTTTTATTTCTATTTCCCTTAGCACATGATTCTAATTACGCTTCATAGCCTGACAATGGTCATCACAGGCTACAAATAATCATGCTGTTGGTAGACTCCCTGCTTGCCGTGAGCAAACACAGCAGTCTGAATGATCTCAGACGACTTGACCAGGGCAGGGCGAGATCTGTTTCAAATGTGCTTTATTGCTTATGGAGGATAAGTGGCTTCTCACCATGGTGACAATCACGTTGCTAGGCCGGGCAAGGCCAAGTTTAGAAGAATGGTCTTCCAAGCAGAACTACTGAAATGAATGGTTCGTGCCACCAGCAACTTTCTTCAAGTTCTGATTAATTTCCCATGAAATAATTGCTTGGAATACATCCAAGCAGTTCCTTTATTCATTGTTTCTTTGTCTTGCCGGAAGGAGGGTCAGTCAACACCGAAACATACAGTTTGAACCAAGCATATGTGATGCCCACTGCACAATACACTGAGGTCAGGAACAAAGGGATAAAGGGGTACTTCAGCTTCCAGGAGGTGAAAGGGAATACGAATTCACAGAAGACTTCCAGAGGCCCCAAGCCAAGGAGGTAGAAAGTTTCCAACCAATTAAAAAGAGGTTTTTCTTTTCTGAAGACAAAAGCAGAGAAAGGTCTCATTTTAAACAAGTCACCCTGGTTTAGCAAACATTTCTCAGCTGAAGAGTCCCACCTGCACTGTCCTGCTGTGAATGAGAGCTAAAGCCAGAGTCAGAAGAGTGCATTCGATTTCACTCCATTTTTAGAAAAAATGGATAATGATACACCATTGCATTAGCTCGACAATCTGAATTTACCTAATCGTCATCTACCTACCCTGTCGCCTCGATGACGCTGCCGAGAGAAGCAGCTATGCATCTGGGAGAGGAAAGGGAGCTGGTGCTGTGACACTGATGTAAACTATGCTACACAATAGGTGATTGATGGTTTTCGAGACGCTTTTGTTTTGGTAAAATAACATATGACTTGCTATTTAACCATTTTTAAGTATACTATTCAGTACCAGTAAGTGTATTGACAGTGTGGTGCTACCATTACCACTATCCACTTTCAAAACATTTTCATCACCCCAGCAGAATCTCTGGAAACATCAAGCAATAATCACCCCCCGTTCCTCTTCCCACGCCTCTCTTCTGTAACCACTAACTTCCTTTTTGTCTCTATGAATTTGCCAATTCTATAGCATTTATACAGTATTTGTCCCTTTGTGTCTGGCCTAGTTCACTTAGGCTAAGTTTTCAAGGCTCATCCCTGTTGGAGCACAGCTCAGAACTTCCCTCCTCTTTCTGGGCGACCAGTACCCCACTGCGTGCATATACCACCTTTTGTTCATCCATTTGCTGATGGAGCCTTGGGCTATTCCCACCTTTTGGCTACAGGCCGTAAAGCTGCAGTGGACACCGGTGTACAAATATCTGTTTGAGTTCCTGTTTTCAATTCTCTTGGGTATATACTAAGAGCGGAATTGCTGGGTCATATGGTGAGAGCTGAATTGTAATATAATTAAGTATATGAGGCTTATGGATATAATCAGATATAAATCATAAAGAAGCTTTAAAAAACTATATGGGTAACATTATATTAAATTTAGAAGAGAAAAAATTCCACCCATCATTCTATAACAAGAATTTTTACAGATATTTATCAAAATTTTTTTGAAGTTTATATTTTTATTTTGTGAGACATAGAGAGCAGGCAGAGGAGGGGCAGAGAGAGGGAGAGAGAGAATCCCAAGCAGATTCTGCACCGTCAGTGTGGAGCCTGATGCAGGGCTCGAACCCACGAACCGTGAGATCATGACCTTGAGCTGAAACCAAGAGTCAGACGCTTAACTGACTGAGCCACCCAAGCACCCCTACATATATTTTAGCTTTATGAATCTATATTTATGTGGTTTTACTCATAATGCATATTTTACATTCCAATATTTAGTTTTCATATAAGGTTTTAATTTAAGCTAGGTAGTCCCTCCTCAAATAGTCCTTCGATTAAAGACATGAACGATGTTGTCATGTCAGAGTGATGGGATTATGGGTAATTTGTTCCCCCCAAAATTCTGCCAGCTTTTTGGGCTCAGGTCATGACCTTGCGGTTTCCAAGTTTGAGCCCCGCATCGGGCTCTCTGCTGTTAGTGTAGAGCCTGCTTCGGATCCTCTGTCCCCCTCTCTCTCTGCACCTCCCCTGCTTGCACACTCTCTCTCTCAAAAATAAACATTAAAAAATATATATTTTTAAAAGGTGTAACTGGCCATTTAGGAATAAACATTTCACAAGAGCAAACATAATTTTAAAAGTACTCTTTTGGATTACCTGAATAGAGTCTTCAGTGAGGAAATACTGTAGGTGGTAAATAGTAACATGAGTAAGATTTTAATGGGAAGTTCTGTTAAAAGAATAAAAAATAAATGCAGAAGATAATTCAGTTGATAAAGATATATGATACTCAAGGCAATATAATAAGCACACTGGCACAGCTATAATGCACTAGCAATGCTTTTTGAACTTAATTATGCATCTTTGTGACATCTAAAGATACTGAGGATTAGGGACAATTAGAGGTTTTATTTAAGAGCATGGAGGAGCTCTCTCCTTCCAAGAGATTTTATGGTTATTTAAATGAGATATATTGATCTCTAGGCGCTGAAGAAAAGGGCATGGCAATCAAATTTCTCTCTTTAAAATAAAAACTGTTTACCTGGGGCAGTGAAGAGCAGAGGGAAGAGGGAATAATGTCCTGTTGTGGTCACAATCAGAAAAATTGAAGCATCTCCTGCTTTTCCCACAGACAGAAGGCTAAAAATAAAAATTCTTACAATAATTCCTTTAAACAACTGACACTTACACTTGCAGACAGCTTGAATAAACAGCATCGATTCTTATTTCTAGAACTGGCTTAAGCATAAGCTAACATGCTGATCTTTGCTACAAGTCCAATTTAATTGAGAATATTAATTTAGTGGGAAAATTTAAGCAACTGATAGACAAATGTGCCACGCTGAAGTGGGGAGTATTCAAAAAGAGTCCTGCTTCCCTGAGTAACTGCCTTCCCCATAGAAAGAGATATGGTGAGACTGGGGGCTGCCCAGTGGTGGTAGCCAGGGAGACAGGAATTGGGAGTTTAATTTCCAATCCTGGATCTCTTCTCTTGGGCAGTGCCCCCATGCCTGATGGCGCTTAGTATGAGTTCTAATTAAAAATATTAGAAGTTTTGCTCTGTTTCTTAATTTGGAAACTCTAAGGTGCTGAATGAATCCAGACAAGCCATATACTGATGTGACAAATTTGCTTAACCTCCCTTCAGAGCTTAATGATTTCTCTCAGGATTTAAGAAAAATCTCAAGGAAAAAAAGGCTAATTCTAAGATCATCCTCAATCGGGTTTTAATTATATGCAAAATGGACACTACTGCATTAATTTTTTTTAAGCATGGTACAGTGAAAAGAGGATAGGAATCGGCATCGTAACATTCAGGTTTAAGTCCTAACTGTGCTACTTGCTAGCTGTGTGACTTTGGATAAGTCACTTAAGCTACAGCTTAACTGAGTCCCAGTTTCTGCAGACGTTAAGACAGGGGATGATATCCATTTATCCTAATTATCTTAAAGGTTGCTGTGAGGCTCAAAAGAAAAAAAAATGCAAAAAGAAAAAAAATCAACCAAACCCCTCTTCCCCCTACCGAAAAACACCCCAACAATAGTTCTGCAAAGTGTGGAGTGCTGTATAAATATTAAACTTTACTCCATAATGGACTCAATCATTACTCTAACAACACTTAACAAGAAACCATGGAATCTTATTTTCACCAATGTGATGACACTAAAGTCTATGCTTTTCTATACCATGCTGCCGTTCAACATCCAGATCGAACACCTTGTATCGTGGTTCTTCACTTCTGTAGCACCCTTAACAAAAAACTGCAGAAATTGCGTGCAATTTCACAGGCCCAGTGATCCCGAGCATCCCTGTCCTGTCCTAGTACAAATCTGTTCCTGTACATTGTGGCCTTTCCCTACCCCACTGACCACGTCAAATGGAAAACAATAGGGTCATTACGAATTCCACCAGAAATGCCAGCTGACTATGTGCTTACCTCATCGGGAGAATTGCGAGGAGTATAGCTTTTTCATGGACGTGCCACCCAAACAGGAAGGAGCTCAAGGCACAAAGAATTAGACATCGCAGAAAGCCTCTGGGCCCTTGGGGTTTAAACCAAAGACAGAAAACAGAGGGCTAGAAACAACAGCAAAGATAAAACTTCAGTATCACTCAAAATAGGGTTGACAGAAACATTGTTCAGGCGAATACAATTTATATCGTCTCTGCAAACCAGTACATCTTAGAATATTCTCCCTTACACTGGGTTAATTATCACCATGTGAACACTCTGCCAGAAGCTATTAAAAAAAACTACTACTTAGGGGGTGCCTGGGTGGCTCAGTCAGTTAAGGGTCCGACTCTTGATTTCGGCTCAGGTCATGATCTCATGGTTGTGAAATTGAGCCCCGTGTCAGGCTCTGTGCTTACAGCATGGAAGCTGCTTGGGATTCTCTCTATTCCTCTGCCCTTCCCTGGCCCGTGCACGCTCCCTCTCAAAAAAAAAAAAAAACCATACGGGCAAAAAAAATGAAAAAACAAAAACCTACTCAGAAAAGAAAGCTTTTGGAAATACATATTTAACTCATTAATATTAATTCTGTCTGGGGCACCTAGGTGGCTCAGTTAGTTGAACGTCTGACTTTTGATTTTGGCTCAGGTCACAATCTTGCAGTTTCATGACTTTGAGCCCTGCGTTGGGCTCTAGGCGTGGAGCCTGCTTGGGATTCTCTGTCTCCCTCTCTCTCTCTGCCCCTCCCCTGCTCATGGTCTCTCTGTTTCTCTCAAAAGAAATAAATAAACTTAAAAAAATTAATTCTGTTCATCAGAATTAATAATGAATGATAAACTTAAGTTCTAGCATATCCAGTATAACCCCCATCACATCTTCAGAATTAGTTAATTAGTAGATACTGAACCTATCAGGTCAAACTACCAATGTTCAAAAGCATTTTGAGGCTAATAATAATATAGGTTTTACCATCTTAATAAATACATACCTAGCTTTGTGGGCAGGATCGTAATTTATAATAAAACTATGGCCATCCATTTGTAGCTTATGAGGCTTATGGTTTACAAAGTTTTAGTCAGTTAGGACATGGGAACAACTAGGCCAGCAGAGCTTAATTACCCACCAGCACTGCCACTTAATTAAGCAGGGTCAGGTGTCTTACTAGGCGTGATCATTTAGAAACCAAAATTAAAGCTGAGTGTAATTAAAGTAGGATTGAGTTATTTATATTGAATGTCATTAAAATTATATCATGAAATTGAGAGCATCATGATCACTAACAAATAAAAACAGCTATGAATGAAGCCTCTAACAGCATCTGAGTCATGTTAGATTCCATGTTTGATGCTCAAATAGCCACTGTTGAGTCTCTTAACTCATTGTTGTCATCAAGACAAAACATCCATGCGAGTCCAGACAACTTTGGATTTTTGACCAGTTAGCCACGGATGAGAACGACATCAGAGACCTGGATGTTCCCACTACACACATTTTCCTCTTTCTCCACAGTGCAGACCGTGGCCCCTCCCCTCTGCGCTTTTCTTTTTTTTCCTCATCGGATGGTGAACAGACGATCTAACAGCCACGGTAAGGATCTTTCTCACAGAGGTTTTCTCGTAATCTTTCCTTAAGGTGTTCAAAGCTACTCTAAGAATTGCTATGAAATACCTCGGTCTGCAGAAGGATGACAGCCATGGTATTTGTCCTACAGTTGGAAAAACCTGAAAGATGAAATTAACCACCCACATAAAAGAAAAGCCGAGAAAACTCAAGAAATGGTGAATTCTTACCAATATGGCAATCAGAGTGCAGATGAGGGTGGCCAAGGGAGTCACTGAGGGAAGGACTGTGTGTTGGAACTGCTGAACCAAACCACTTGTCATTGAGGCCTTGGGGATTTTCTTGGGATCGAGAAGTTTCAATTCCAAACCTACATAATAAGTAGATATTTTGTTTATTTTTATCAGTATTTGGCCAATCAACTCCTTGAGAAAAAAAAAAATCTACTAAATCTTACAGCTGCTTCAAGGTCAAACTGTATTAACTCAACTCCGTACTATTCTACCTAAAATGCCTCTGGTCTTGAGATTACACGATACAAAGCAGCTTTTTGCATTGGAACAGGAATTCGTGCAGATGGCATGAACATCAATCTGCTCTCACCTCTAAAATGAAGCAGGCTTTTAAAATGCAAGTCTGACCATGTCACGCCCCAGCTTGGAATCCTTCGTTGCCTATAAAGTCCATATTCCCAAGCGTGGCATAGACTGTCTTCTGTGATCTAGCCCCTCCCTCTCCAACCTCATCTCCTTTGCTTGAATAAATGTGGCTTGGCCACAAGGAATTGACACAGCACTCTCCACACTTGTCTCCTTAGCTTAGAATGGCCTAATCACTTCTCTAAGTTAATTCCTAATTCACTCCCTCATCTGAGAAAGCTTTTAAATAAAAAAGTAGAGCGGCACCTGGGTGGCTCAGTCGGTTAAGCGGCCGACTTCAGCTCAGGTCATGATCTCACGGTCTGTGAGTTCGAGCCCCACATCAGGCTCTGTGCTGATGGCTCATCAGAGCCTGGAGCCTGCTTCAGATTCTGCGTCTGCCTCTCTCTCTGCCCTTCCCCTGCTCATGTTCTGTCTCTGTCTCTCAAAATAAATAAACATTAAAAAAAAAAAAAAAGTAGAGCTGATTTTGTGGGCCAAATACACACATAGGGACCTTGTGCAGGTCTTTGTCTAATGTTCACCACTGCCCTGTATCTGTTTATGCACTCATTTCCTCCACTATACTGGATTTCTTAAAGGCAGAAATGATGATTAGTCCATCTTCATCCCAGCACATAAGTATTCAAGAAATACTTATTAGATGAACCAAGTCTGAGGATGACACATCCCAAACAAACTACTAGGACAGCCAAGGACAGTCTGAACACGGCCCTGTCTAGTACTGGTGAAAATCAGTGAAATGTGGGAAGGTGTACACTACCAAAATATTTTGTATTCAATAACCTCTTTCTTTTCCCTTTAGTCTGATGAGTGTCTCTTAAAGCTACTGCCACTGACCAAGACATCCTTGAGGAGACAGATATGTAAGATAATGTACAGCCTAGTTTCCTCACTCAGACAAGGAAAGTGGCTTTTATACCTCATACCATGCTGGTTATTTAAGGTTTATGAAATATACACATTAAGAAATTCATTTTAAGAGTCCTTAGACATCAAGGCTGGATTCATAGTAGGTGAGGGATAATACCAAATTATAATTTCCTATAAGTATGCACCATATAAGTAGCATACTTATAGTATGCTATAAGTAATAGCAGCTAATTTTGCCAAGAGCTTTATAGCCATTACTTTCAGACCCGTGAGGCACAGAGCGATGTATAATTTGTCCAGAGTCATACAAGTGATAGGTGGTACAATTAAACCGAGGTCTGTCTGGTTCCAAAGCCCATGCTACTAGCAACCTAGCATTTCTTTATTATTGTATGTTTCTTACAACATGGTGCCTGGGTACAGTCACTTACATTATCCTCTTATTATAGTCACTAGAAGAATCAAGTGACTTGATCAATGCCACCCAGCCACTCATTTATGCAGGAGGACCTCCAACCAAGTCATCAGACTCTGGATCAGGAGTTAGCAAACTCTAGCCTGAGGGCCGAATCCCCAGCCTGTGACTTATTTTTGCACAGCATGAAGCTATGAAGAGTTTTTATATTTTTCAAGGTTGTAAAACAAACAAAAACACCTTATGTGATCTGCCAAGCCTAAACTATTTACTATCTGGCCCATTTTCAGACAAAGCTTACTGACCTTTCTCTTGAGCCTACCTTTTCCCATTCTGCTAGGCTATATTCACAAACTACTGTGAGTTATTCCAGAGTGAATTATTTTCAGTAGAACCATCTTAAGATATACATTATTTTTTTTTTTTATCACAACCCAAACTTAAAAGCCTTAAAAGCCTAGCCTAGGTTTCCCATTTCTTCTTGTCTCATGCATGGTTATCATTTTCCTTACAAGAGAACACCTAGAGTTACAGCCCATGCGTTCCTCTGTCCTTCTGCACATATTTAAGTTTAAAGCAGGGTGAACTGATGAATAACACTTTACTCAAGGCAAAAATTTCCTTTTAAAAATGTCTAAATATTCTATTTTTTCCCCAAAGGAAAGGATCAACCTCATTGCCACAAATGGCTTTTATAAGGAATACAGTCTGTCTATTGCACTGAAGCCTTAGCCCCTAGAACTGCTCCCCTGTTCATTCTGAAAGCTGAAATGCACAGCCAGAGAACAAACAGTTCAACCACATTCAAAACACAAAGCAGGATTTTCCGTCTCTCGATGTGACTCATCCTTTCCAAATCCATCGTCTAAGTAAGGAGGCTGGCTACTATACCGATGACGGAGAGCACTTTGTCCAAAGCATTGTACAAAGCCCAGACGTTTGGAGCCCAATATGCATGGCAGAGACCCCTCTTGAAAGGGAAGAGTCGGGACAAGACTTGAGGCAGTTGGTTCTGCAGAAAAGAGATTAAACAGTGACCAATCTTTTCCAAATGCAAAAAAGAGAACTAAGGAACCATCTGTGATGTAGTCTGTAGAAAGTTCTAGTCCTTGTTTCTTCAAGTAGTTGTGTGATCCTGAGTTTACAGAACCTCCTTTGTCTAACCTTCTCATCTGTTGAGTGGGACAAGATATGCTGAATACCAGTCCAGTACTGTTATGAGAGAAGTATAATAAGGGAAGAATTTACGAGGTGCAAAGGAGGATACAGAGTGTGGCTTATCCAAGTCTAGTGAAGAGCAGGTGACCCCAGGGTGAGGGAAAAAGGGGAAAACAAAAAATACTCATTGAACATCTACAATGTTCTAGGCACTTTGAATGTTTCTTGTCAGTGAATGACCGTGCACACCATTAGTATTGATTTTGGGGTTGCAAATTAATTATCCCAAGTAGGAAAATTAGCAAATAAGGAAATTGGCGTGTGAGTTTGTGTGTCTACGTGTGGGAGAGACATATAGTTAAACCTACAAATACACAGATGCATATTTGAACATGAACCAAAATGTGTGAAAGAACACCATCCTGTCTTTGGTGAGTCATACCAGGGAAGAGTAAGAAAAAAGTAGATTTGCTTCTTTTATACATTCTTGGTTTTATTATTTTTTTCTAAACGACAACAAAAAACATGTATTACTTAATTAAAAAAACAAGACTTACCAAGGCTAGGAAGGGACCCAGTGAAAGAGCAGAAACTAAGAAAACAATCAGTCCTAGGGAAATAACACGGATGAAGCTGAAACTCTTCCATCGGATGGAGCCATCTACAGAAGAGGAACATGACCGTTACCAGGAGCATGGAAAACCGTAACTTACACGATGTGCTAAAGCCACAAGAACCTCCTGATCTTACACCAACCTTCATGATGGGACAAGAGCACAGAAAAGTCAGAATGGTCAAGGGTTTATAGGATCAATAAATGAGAGATATCTGTGGTGCCTCATAAAATCCTCTCATGAAGCAAGCTACCAAGTCAAGGAAAAAGAAAATCAAGGTTTTGTTATTACACTAACACTTGCCTGGTTTATTTGCAGTGAAACAGTAAGACCGCAGCAGGTATATACCATAAGCCGGTGCTACATAGAGGTAGATGTGCTTGAAGTGGAGAAGAACAGCAAAGAGAAAGGCTCCTTCCATATGCCTCTTCTAGGAGATTTAAAAGGGAAATATGACTTTAAAATTCAGGGCAAACTAAGTGTAGTAATGTAGTATCCTGGTTGGATCCTGGAACAGAAAAATCACATTAGTAGAAAAACTGGTGAAATCTGAGTGAACTACCAATGTTGGGTTTTTTTAGTCTTTTTTCTGTTTTAAGTTTTAATTTTATTTCCAGTTAGTTAACCACACAGTGTCATGTTGGTTTCAGGTGTACAATATGGTTTTTTAGTCTTGATGAAAGAATGAACTATGAAAGTGTCACAGGTATGTAAGATGGTAACATGAGGGGAAAATGGGCGAGGGGCGCAGGAACTCTCTGTACTATCTTTGTAACTTTTCTGTAAACCTAAAACTATTTTTAAAAATTAAGTTTATTAAAAAATAAAAAAACCATGAAGACTGGTTGCCTAACACTGTGAATATACTTAAAACAATACTGGCTTATACACTCAAAAATGGTTAAGATAGCTAATTTTATGTGTATTTCAACACAATTTAAAAAATACATGTTTTAAAATGTATATTCTGGCATGCTTAATGAATGAAATACTACATCTGGGATGTTTCAAAATAATCCTCTGTGTGTGTGTGTGTGTAGATCACTGCTATTTTCTCTACTTTTGTATATGATTTAAATTTGCTATAATAAAAAGTTTTTAAATTTCGGGCAAATATCCTACATGCAATATAAGGAGAAAACAGGCAAGTGATTCTAGTTACTTTTTATGCTGAGCCTAGCTCATTACTGCAACAAATATTTACTCAATACTAAACTTGATGCTCAGGTACAGGACACGTTATCATAAGAACACACTCTAATTCTCCTTAAAGATCTGAAGCCCAGAGAATTCAATCACCCTCATCCCCTTACAGTTTTACAACAGCTGGAGTTGATTTCCGAGGAGGACCTGGGGATGACGGTATGAAAGAATATGTATGATGTTATGCTACCAAAGAGCCACTTAAATCTGGCGTTACACATCAGGTAACGTATAGTACTATCAGGCTGAAGGCACCGAGTATAGTACTAGTTCCTAACAACCTATCTACAAGAACTAAAGGTATTCTGCTGATTTAAAACAAAAACAACAGCAACAACAAAATTCTCAAGTTGACTATAACTAAACAAATCTGAATTCTACCTACCTCACAGGAATGTGGGGATCAAATGAGATAATGTTACTGCAGTTCAGCAAGGAAGCTGCCGAAGGGACCGTGACAGGCCAGGTTCCTCCTCTCACTGTCTCATCAGGGGTGCTCTAGAACAGGTGAGTGAGGAATGATAAGGAAAAATAATGGGTCGCTTCCAGATCTCTCATCACCAATTTTTCAATTTAAGATTCAGAGAAGGTCTAGCTAGTTCTATAGCTAAACTTTATTTGTTCAACAATCTTTCACTGAATGCCAATTATGCTCTAAGTGCTATGTGGCTTTTTATGGTTAAAATACAAAAACTTATCCAGACATTTGTAAGTGATAAAGAACTTTAAAGCAGATTATCAAATTTGATCTTTCCAATGTCCCTGTGAGGTAGGGAGCCCCCATTTTACACATAAGAATAGAACAGGGGGTACATTTTTTTTATGGATGCAAAAACTGAAGCCGAGGGGGTTAAATGACTTGCTTTGGATTAACGGTCCCTAAACCTGACTGTGAATCAAAATTCCCTGTAAATTCCTAAACCCCAGTGCTAAGGATTCTGATCCAGCATACAGAGAGGTGGCCCAAAAATCTGAACTTCTGATTTCTACGTCTATAAAGAGGAGGAAAATAATGAAAATAATATCACAGAATAGTTGTGAGGTTTACTCAATAAGATACTATATATAATGTACCTAACCCAAAGTAGCCAATGCATTTGAGTGAGCCCTGTCTGAGTCACACAGTGTATTAGGGTCAGTCAGGATTTCAACTCAAGTCTCCTGATTCCAAATCACATACTTTCCATTACACTATGCTATATGCTTCTGATGGTGAAACCCCATCGTCAGTTATTATATTGTAAAAACTGGAGATTTCATTCTTAGGTAAATGATTCCAACCAAATATAGCAACTCGAGTTTATTTCAGGCCTGCCACCCTCTAACAAGTTTCTAGAGTCTATGCATAAAAGGAAGAAAATTATTGTCAAAAGAGAAGATGGAATTTATGAGAAATACTCAATAAAAGTATCTATAGTGCTTGACAATTCAGAACAGTTCATCAGGTAAGTCTACCCATCACCCACTATATTGTTGCCTTTCAAAGTTCAAAGTCAGACTTTAGGGGGAAAATCTAATCAACCTATTTTGTATTTACCTGAAATAATCGTGCAATGGAGAGCAGCATTAATCCAAATAAAAAACCATTGTACTGGAAATGAATATCTGGACTTAGGTTAAGGAAAGACAACAGAGGATACCAAATTTAAATTGAATCGTGCCAGCAGATTGAGTATAAAAATGCAAATGATTTTCTAACACGTAAACTAAAGACAAAAATATTTCTCTGTTTGAACTTCTCATAAATGTTTTCTATAAACAGAGTCAAATCTTAGACAAACCCCAAGCAAAATGTATATGGTCCCAAGGATTATATAGGGGATAAAAAAAATTATGTTTAAGAAGAAAACCAGGAAACTTTCCTATGTTTTTTCTACCTTAAAGACCCAGCAGCTATAGGGCAGGGAGCTTTTTGGTTTTGTTTTTTGAATTAGGGATGAGAAAGGAAGGGACCTAACAGCTACTGAAGGCCACTGGCATGCAGCAACCCCTCATTTATAGTATATACAGACAATCTTAGGAAGCCTCACAATGAACCTGTGAGGACATCAGAGCTCAGAGCCATTAATCTACACATGGCCTAAAGCTACTCCAACACCATAGCCAAGAGCTGAGTCCAGCTCAGACCTGAACTAAAGTCTGGGTGTTTTCCTCACACGTGGCTACCGTTATGAAAATTCTAAAATATTAGGCTCTTTTCATCAAGGTTTTATCTTATTCAAACCTTTTGGATTTAAGAACTTTGCTTGTTAATATGTGGTAATCTAAGATGGTAGAAGAGCATGAAGGTCTCTCTGGTCCCATAGGTAACACTGAGATAGGCCCTTTCCTGGAAAAGGTATTTAGAATAATGTGTTATCGAACTATGTACGATACATGTATTTGATTAATCTAAAGACAGTTAACAAACCCCAATATATTGCTTTACTGGTGGTTTCACTGGTTCTTGAATAGCACCACTAGCTTTTCAGAAACAAAGGTGCTCTAAAATTCAGAGTCTGGTACAGTTGGAGAACCCATAGAAACCACAGTTTTGGGAGCCCATGGACACACCCCACACCCATTTTCAAAAGCAGCTCACATTTCAGAATCACCACTGAAGAAATAATTAGTCTTATACTTAGTATATGTCAGAGTAAGTAAGGGACTAGAGCAGAAAACGTCAAGGATACGGTCCACAATTAACAACCCGAAGTTCCACAGCAGTAACACCGACAGAATAAACTTCGGCTTCTCTGTAAGTTCTTTACCTGCTTTTTTCCCATCGATGCATTTACAGCACCTACAAAGGAACACCAGGAAGGAAGCAGAAAGAGCTTTTATCTTCATTGGAACATCACAATACTACTACAGAGCACACTCTGATACACTCAGACATATCGTATTAGCTGTTCCTGAAAAACTGTCTACGCTGTTCTTGACTGCTTAAAAAGGCGACAGCAGAAACAAAGACCCCGGGGTCGGCTCCGTGACTCTTTCTCAACTATGCTGATTTGAAACAAAGTCTTCATTTAGTAAAATGAAAAATAAACAGTCACCATAAACTCAAAAGGAAGGATTTTGAAAATTGAGAGGGCACACACTATTTTAGTCCTTAAGTATAAAAAAATGCAGACCATACCTGAAACTAATATAACAATGTAACGTTGTATATAACTATGATAAAAAAAATGTGCAGACCAGAATGATATGGTACTATAAATTATATATCATACCAGCCAAATTAAAAATAGAGCCACAAGGGGCAAGTGGGTGGCTCAGTTGGTTAAGTGTCCGACTCTTGATTTTGGCTCAGGTCATTATCTCACGGTTCGTGGTTTGAGACCTGCATCGGGCTCTGGGCTGACAGGTCAGATCCTGCTTGGGATTCAATCTCTCCCTCTCTCTCTGCCCCTTCCCTGCTTGCTCTCTCTTCCTCTCTCAAAAATAAATAAACATTTGAAATAAAATAGAGGCGGGGTGCCTGGGTGGCTCAGTTAAGCATCTAACTTTGGCTTAGGGCATGATCTCACGGTTCGAGTTTGAGCCCCATGTCAGATGGACTCTGTGCTGACAGATCAGAGCCTGGAGCCTGCTTCAGATTCTGTGTCTCCCTCTCTCTCTGTCCCTCCCCCGCTTGTGCTCTGTTTCTCTCTCAAAAATAAACATTAAAAAAAATAAATCCTATCAGACCTAACATCTCCTTAAAAAAAAAAATAGAGCCACAAACTCATAGCTCCTGATTGTCGAAATAATTTTAAAAACATTTATTAAAAATGTATATCATTTGAAGTTCAAAATCTATTATTAAGCAACAGTAGCAGATGAAAACAAATTATGATCCTATTTTTATTTTATAAAATTTATATTCAGACACAGAAGAGAGGCTGAAATAATATGCGCAAAATGGTGACAGTGACAGCTGTAGGCAGAGGGGTATGGGTCACTTTTACTTTGTGTACATGTGCGGTTTTCTGTTTTCCAAAATTTTGACAAAGATGTACAATCCTATAAAAAGGGTTTTAAAAAAATGTGTTTGAGTATTGGCAAATCCCAAAAACAGAAATCTAAGCCAAAATAAAAATAGACAATAAAGATGCACTTAAAGAGGGGTTAGCAAAAGATGTTCTGCTTTTCCTCCATGGAGCCTGTTTCCTTATCAAGAGAGACAGTAACCTTACAGGGTAACTGAGAAAATTAAGTAAGTTACTATCTATATTTTGTGCCTGGTTCTGGGACATAGATCTCAACAATTTATATCTTATTTAACTGCTCTCTCTACATTGCAGGTAGAAATGATTTCTACTCCCTCCTCTTTCTGCCTATATATCTTCTCTGGGAGCTTCAATTCAAACATTTTGAGTTTAAAGGAGTGTATCACAAATCATCTTCCTTTTCAACTCTTGCTAGGTCATAAACAGATTGCAAGTGAAGGTGTCAAGTTGGAACTGCTCCTTGAGAATGAGCAGGGGTTAAGACACTGCCAAGGGACTCTCGCCTAAATGGGGCAGGAGTCCAGTGTAGAGGCCTCACAAATAGAAATGATCCACTTGTGACAGGGTCATGAAGGGACACAATTAGTGGTCTGTCACATTAGTGCAAGACACTGTATGTATGTGTATTCGACTAAAATTAATTTATAAGCAAGAGATGCAAAAAGGATAAAAATATAAAATATAAACATAAATTAAAATTAGTGAAGAGTCTAGAGTGCCTGGGTGGCCCAGATGGTTAAGTGTCTGACTTCGGCTCAGGTCATCATCTTACAGCTCATGTGCCGAGAGTTCAGAGCCTGGAGGCTGCTTCAGACTCTGTGTCTCCCTCTCTCTCTCTGCCCCTCCCTCTGCTTGTGCTCTGTTTCTCTAAAATGAATAAATGTTAAAAAAATTTTTTTTAAAGTTAGTGAAGAGTCTTCATGAAGGAAAGAGTCCAGAAACGACAACTAAAAGCACTCAGTAAGGTTTCCTGCGTTTACTAGAATGGACACTCCATTGGCGGTCAGCACAATGAGTATGTATACACGAGTGTGTGTGCTGTATGTGTGTGTGTGTATCCTAAAGAACAGGGTAGGTCACAGAGCCTCTAGGGGCCGGCTACAAGAAAGGAAAGAAAAGCATATGGAGCCATTCTGAGAAGGAGAAACGGGCATGGAACTCTACTTGAGACTACTTGTCAGAACATTCACAATCTCTTGTTCTGCCTCTGCCTTGTAATCCCACCTCATTCCCCATTATCTTCCACAAGATTTAGCTAGACTGCCTACTGTAATTACTCACTGTACAGTTTAAAACATAGTAACAGAGTTCGGGACTATTCTAGCATTTGCTATTATGTGAACTTTGTTTCCCCCAAATGAGGAACCAGTTAATACTACTTAATACTATATTATGTCCTCAACACCTTCCACACAAAATGACATTCTGAGACTTACTCGTGGACAGCATACACAAAGAGTGCATCTGTAAAGATGACAGAAAATCTCTGGAAAAGTAAGGTTCTTGAGCTGGAGTAGTTCAGATTCTGGACATTGAGCATCTCTTGATCAAAATATTTGGCAACATGTGACAGGGCATACTCAAACCATGCAAAAAAAGGGGGGTAATCCAAAGTCCATTCTGAAGTTGCCTGTAAAAATTGAAAAAAGAACATATCCTAAATAAGTGAATAAACAAAGTGGGTGTAAAGACTGGAAATCCTCATTCTCTAGTCTTTAAAAAAGCACATGAAATAAAACTGCATTCAAAGTATGACCTAGAGGCCCCTGGCTGTCTCAGTCAGAAGAGTGTGTGACTTTTGATTTTGGGGTCATAAGTTCAAGTCCCACAATAAGTACAGAGATTACTAAAAAAAAAAAAATAAACTTAAAAGAAATGACTAAATTATAGAGTAATTTCTATGTAAGACTGAGCAGACCACCAAAACCTGGTTCCTAAGTTATTTAATATGGTCTTCAATTTTCCTTAAATAGAATTAATGATATTTCAAGGAAAATTAATGAGACTTGCAATAACAAACTTAGTTCTGACATGGTGCTACTCATCTAAATATAAAAAGGGACCTATGGTATAATAAATGATTCACAAGCTTGGGTTCAAGTTCTGTCTCAGAGCGTCAATTTCTCTATTTGTAAAATGAGTTATTGTGAGGGTTAATTGATATAATACATATGAAACACAGTTATAAATGACAAAATACAACATAAATGCTGTTTATCTTTTGTTTCAATAGGTTATCAGATACTGAGGTTAAGAGAGCAAAAACCACTCCTTGCCATTTCTGTATTCTGAAACTTTAGTAAGTGCGTGATACTTTAAGTACGAAAAATCATGAGTTAAATGAATGAGCAATCACTAATGAGTAAATGAAAATACAGTTCATATGAAATGGGGAGTATACGAAAGTTCAAGAGAGTATATGAAAGTTCATAGAGAGTATATGAGAATATATATAACTTCAAGATATTATGTTTTGTTAGATTACTATAAGTCTCTGTTTCCTTACCCCAACAACAGGGATGTACCTACCTCATTGGCTATTGCATTAAATTTTAAATACGTATATCAAATACTATTTATATAGTATTAACCAGAAACAGTATCAGCAAATATTATTTATCATTTAAAAAATTATTATTATCCTACCACCATAGGATTCCCTAAAACTAAATCCAGACTTTACACCTCTAAGAGCTCAGATGGTAATAATAATCTCCCTGCTCTGTATTTGTTGCTCTTTTCAGCGGGAAACTCCTCTCTTTCTGGAATTGCACTGAGGGTTCACTGGGTACTAAGTGGGTGCTCATGGGGACTACTATTTAGGGCCGCTCTGTGGTATAAAATGAGGTGAGAGAGACTCTGACAAACTACTTGTTAGCTCTTTGTTCACGGTAGGGATAAATGACAACTTTGGGTCCAGATAAGAAGCAGCCTGTTTACTCCTCCTGCAGGCACCGACATGCAGAAGCCTCGGATCTGAGGCAAACCCAGAGGCTCTCGGTCTTAGGTACTCAGGCTCTGAACCCACTCATTAAGTTCTCCTCTATGGAAAGTTCCTTCCCTAATCCCAAGTTTCCAGTGTGGAATGTAAACAAGATGAGCTATTAAACTGGAGAAAGGTTAGAAATTCTATTTTTTAATCTCATCTTGTTTAATGTCTACTTTTAATAGTATATTAATAAAGCTGTACTTTTATAATTTATAAATAAACTCACATGGAGTAGTAATGATCAAAACCTTTTCCTGCGGGGTGTCTGGGTGGCTCAGTCGGTTAAGCACCCAACTCTTGATTTCGGCTCAGGTCATGATCTCACAGTTTGTGAGTTGGAGACCCGCATTGGGTTCCGCACAGTGCAGAGTCTGCTTGGGATTCTCTCTCTCTCTCTCTCTCTCTCTCTCTCCCCCTCTCCCTCTGCCCCTCCCCTGTGTGTGCTCTGTCTCTCAAAATAAATAAATAAAATTAAAAAAATGTTTTCTTGCTAGGATACAGATATTTAAGAAACATTGCATGTAATTCCAAGAGAGTCCACATCAACTTAGACTTTATTAACATCTGCAGTTCCCAGCTGCAGTTTCTATGTCGGAGTTCACTCTACCCTGAAAGAGCCATTTACTCTACAGAAGTGTAAAAGGTTTTCTCCTACTTTATCTTATTGACACATTTATTACTTTAAATAAAATGGGGACTAGGAAAAACACTGAAGAAAACAGAGGGACAGGTGCTGTCTGGGAGATGGCCATTTTTCCAAAACAAAGTGTCCCTGTTGTTTCTTTGCTATTCCCAATTCCATACACTCAGAGGCTCTCTACATGCTGCTCCTCTTCCGTACACCCTATTCCCCATACAAAGACTTTCCAAATCTAGCTCAGGAGGTTCTCTTGACCTCAAGGATTTCCATCTGGGGCCATTTTCTTACCTCAACAGTTTTTGGGAAGCCAGTTATGCTATTAGCTATCATTTTCTCCCAAGTAAACAGTTCCATCACTTTACTAATACTTGGCAGAGCTGGAACTAAAATCTGGGTCTTCTGACTCCAAATCCATTAGCTCAGTAAGCTATTGCAACAGAGCTGTAGAGAGCAAGATGGAGTCACTCATGTCAAGCAGTGACTCGTGTCAAGCAGTGAGGTAAGCAGCCAAGGGCGTTGCAACCAAGACCATATATCATGAAGCCAGCACAGGCCGACAACTCCCAGAACTGATAACCAGCAGAACCAGAAGAAGCCTGCAAAGAACCATTGACCCTTTCACTGTATTTAATGTATTTGACAGTTTGCTGTAAAAGTCCTCCCTTTCTAAAGGAGCTTAATCAGTCTTGGGTCTTTGCAGGCTTCTTCTGCTCTGCTGGTGATCAGTTCTGGGAGTTGTCGGCCTGTGCTGGCTTCATGATATATGGTCTTAGGTGTAACGCCCCTGGCTGCTTACCTCACTGCTTGACACGAGCGACTCTACTTGCTCTCAACACGAGCCATTTCTTCAAATACAGAAATATCCAACTTCAGGAGGCCTGGGTGGCTCAGTTGGTTAATCATCTGACTTGATTTTAACTCAGGTCATGATCTCAAGGTTTGTGAGTTTGAGCCCCGTGTCGGGTTCCTCACTGACGGCACTGGAGCCTGCTTGGGATTCTGTCTCCCTCTCTCTCTGCCCCTCTCCTGCTCATGTGTGTGCGTGTACATGTTCTCTACCTCTCAAAATAAACAAACGAACTTCAAAGAAAAAAAAGCACATCCAATTTCTTCATATGAAGATTCAGAACAACTGTGTTCGTTCCACAAGTATTTATTGCAGGTCCCTTTGGTGTCTTTCCCAACCAGTTGACCAATCAATTTAAGCTGAAGCCAGAGCAGAAAGGTAGGTTAGAAGTCATGGTTAGGCTGTCCACTGCCCAAATGTCCACTCTCCTTACCGTGGCAGAGAGACCCTTCCAGACCTGACCTCACGTGCCTATCCAGCCTCATCTCCTGATGTAAAGCTCTTCTCTCATATAGTCGAGCCTTGCCCACAACTGAGTTTTGCTCCTTGTTGGCTCTTGTGGTTATTTTTGAGGAGAGCAGGAAGAACAAAGAAGTATACCATTACTAGAATACTTTTATTTTTTCATCAGTAAGCTCTGTGCCCAATGTGGGGCTTGAACTCACAACCCTGAAATCAAGAGCTGCATGCCCTACTGACTGAGCTGGCCAGGTACCACAAGAGTATCTTTTATATAAGCCTCTTTTATCTAAAATGAATTGATAAAGAAGACAGTTTTGGCCTAAATAGTGTTTTAGGAGTCCTAAGTTAACAGATACTGGTGAAGGTTATAGGACTAATTGAGAGAGAACATCCAGAAAGAGTTACAGAATTGAAATTCTGTACTACAAAGAGAACCCTAGGGGGTACCAGCTGTTTAAAGGGTGTACAGATGAGGAAGAGTTAGCAAAGGAGACAAAGAAGAAACGGTCAGAGAGAAAGGCAAGACAGGGAGCTGCCTTTTTATTTACAGTCTAAGGGTCATGATATGAATTATGCTAATTATTAATAACCCTTAATAATGTTTACTGAGCACTTCTGTTTGAACCACCGTGCTAAGCATTATAAGCATTATATTCACTGCACTCTAATACTCATTACCATGTAATAGGTAGGCATGTTGAGGCGCTGAGAGGTCAAGCAGTTTGCCCACAGTCACTCAGCACGGGCGTTCGGTGGCAGAGCTGAAAGTCACAGAGGGGCCGTCCGGAACCACAGCCCAAGCTCTTGACCATTAAGCCACACAAAATGTCTTCTAACTGATATGTATACATGCAAACTGAAATACTTTATACTAAGGTAATTACGTAAAGCTCCTTAGCATTCCTATCAAATACTTATAATGCTATTATGTGAGAAGGAACTTGGTCCCTTAGGTCAATGGTTCTTAAGCTTTTTTGATCTGGCAAAAAACAAACAAACGAACCCAAAACACAATAATAAATGAAGAGAAAATTTTACAGATTGTCTTAAAAAAACCTCCCTGCAGCAGAGTGCTATTTTTGATCAAGATACTTCTGAACTGATGTCAGTTTTTCATGAAATATCATATGCAACTTAGTAATTCATACCAGATATAAAAATAGATTTTAGAAGTAATAGAAGAGAATGATTTGTATATTACCAGAAGCCTATATATCACATTTGATTATTCCTTTTTTCATAAATACTGGGGACAGACAGGATCTTAGAAATAATTCATTCCAAATCTTCATGCCAGATGAGGAAGTAAGGCTCAGAGAAAAGAAATATATTTTCTACGCTGTGACAGAGCCAGGCCTGGAATCTAATTTTTCCTCTTTCCCAATCCCAAATTCTTTCAAAAGGGGTGTGGCAAATATTATAATTTCTAATTTATTGTTTGGGAAACTTATTTTGAAGTACAGGGTTTCCCTAATAGTGCCAAAGATCAGAACTGAGGAAAAAGCACAATTTTTATAAAGATTAATTAGAGCTATAATCACACGGAAAACTTTTAATATCAGTAAGACTTATATGATTTCACACATCCTTGTAAAAGACAAGCCACCAAAAAAGTGAAAATTAAAACTTACCTCATAATACCACTGTGATACTGGCAAACTGTGAGTGATAGCAAGCCAGTTTCGGTGTACTTCAAAATCTGTGGAATGGCTACTCAAAATAATCAGAGGAGTAAAGTGAGATTTTGTCACATTTATCAATTTCATATTTCTAAAATTATGCTTTTAAATGGACCAACACTCCTATACAGCCACAGCTCATGATCCTATGCCAACCAGGCATTACATAATCCTGAAACACCTCACTTATCTGAAGGCCAGACCCCCTTCTGGAAAAGTTGGGGACCTACAAGTAAGTGAAAAGGTTCTCGGAGTTATCTAAAGGGCTGACCAAAAGCCCATATACTTTTTAATTTTTTAACGTTTTTATTTATTATTGAGAGACAGAGACAGAGCATGAGCATGGGAGGGGCAGAGAGAGGGGGAGACACAGAATGTGAGGCAAGCTCCAGGCTCTGAGCCGTCAGCACAGAGCCCGACGCGGGGCTCGAACTCACAAACCGTGAAATCATGACCTGAGCCACCCCAGTGCCCCAAGCCCATACGCTTTCTTAAGGGAAATCCTTGGCTATTGCTCAGAGGTAACTTACTCTTGTTCACAAAGAATTCTAACAATATTCATTACCTGGAACATGCTTCACACACCACTGGATCCTCAAGGATGAGTAGGAGTTTATCAGACAAAAAGGTGGGAAAAGTCCCTGCCCTGCCCTTCCCATGTCTCCCAATTCCTCACTGTGTATACATACAGTCAAGAATCTCCCCTACAGGGAAAGACACATTTTCTCTTCTACCCTTCTAACTTCTGTAGCTGGTCTAAGAATTAAACTGACATAAGACAGATTAACGGGAGAAAAAAAAGCCAATTTTATTAATATATGTACATATGGTAGCCCCAAAAGATATGAGAAAGACATGAGGCTTAGACAGTGGCCAAATGATTAAGGCTTAAATACCTCCCTGAACTAAGGACAAGGATAGGAGCCTGGAGCTTCAAACGGGGGGAAGGCAAGTGAAGTGAGAAGATGTTTGGTGCACAGAGGTTACCCTGCCAGCAGATAAGTCTCTCAGGTGGAAAAGTGATCTCTGGTAACAGCTTTCTGTCTGGTACAGGCCCCCTCTCTCATGTAAATTTTCCTTATAAAAAGGAAAAGCTTACAAAATCTTATAAAAAGGGTAACTTCTACTGTTTTCAGAGCTTCTTCTGTCTGCAGTTTCTCCGAATAATCAGCCCCAAATACTCCTTAAGCCAAAGAGACATATTTTGGGGTGGCATCCTGTGCCCTTCTCCCCTCTTTAGAATAATTTTTTTTCCATTTGTTTACTGCTGTATTTCCCTTCCACGGCTTGAATGGGACCTGATAAACAGACGGGCTCAACACATTCCTGCTGAGTTAACTACTCATCAAAGTCAACGAGTCCCACAGCAAAACCCGATTAACACTTCCCAACGTTTTATGCCACCTTTCCAGTGACAGCTATCTCCTGAGTTTCCTAGCCAACTTTCATGGCTTTCCATTCCAATATTCATCAGGTAAACGCTGGTGTTCCCCTATGTTCAGTTCTTGGTCCTCTTTTTATGCAACTTATCCTACTCTGGACAATTTTACTCATTCTTATTGCTTCCATTATTAACGGTAAAATGACGACTTCCAAACCACAGGACCAGCTTGATCTCTATCCTGAGTTCTGGAGACAGACACCTCCAAATCCCTGCTGACGATGTCCTCTTAATTTCCTACGGATTCCTCAAAATCACAATTCAAAATTCATCTCATGACCTAGCATTTTAATTACTAAGTATATTCAGTACTCAACAAAAATACATTTACACATGTTTATCAAAAGACATGTACTGGACATGTCTTCAAGCCTCCAATTACATGTCAATTCCTGAGACTTTCCCTGACACCCAATCTAAGTAAGTCTCCCTAGTTAGTCCCCTTATAGAATCGCATTCTTTTCCTTTATAACAGTTTTTTTTTTTAACAGATTCATCTGTTTAATATAGGGATATAACACTGTGTCAATACTAGGCATCACAAAATGTAAACACAATTTCTGTCATAAACCTGGAAATACCTTCAAGGATTCAAAGTGGCTTTGTTTAGTTACCAATTGCATATAGTGCAGAGAAAGGTCTTTGTGTTATTAGCACTAGATACATAAGAGGTCCAAATTACAAGAGACACAGATAAAATTTGAGTTCTTTAAACATTTGTTAAACTAAGTTTTGTAGTAACAGCCAGCTTAACTTCGTTTCACTAACCATGCTCCCTGTTCAGAACATCATAACAGCAGCACAGTGAAGTGAACGATGAAATAAAAGAATTTTGATACACTTGAAAACAGTGCTCAGTGATGCGTACGTTCTATTTATAGGATTAAACATTTGATCGTGCAGTACCTTCTTACAGGATTACTGGCTAATTTCCTTCATGACATTTAACACAAGTGTAGTTGTGTAATTACATATTTACATTGATTTGTTTCTGGAACCGTTATCCTACTAGACTATACCCTTTATAGGGTTAGTGATCATATCCATTTTGTCCTCCCCTGCAGTGCCTAGCTCAGTATCTGGTATATAAAAAGCAGTTAACAAACACTTTGTGGACTATAATTACATTTATCCTGTACTACTGTAATGCTGTAATCCTTCCCTCTCACAACCCAGAGTTTTACAGTTTGAGAACATTACCTACAACTATATACATTCTTAATCCTGGACTAAGAGTAGTATTCAAAGTAACAACCCTGAAGTAACTAAAGCAAGAAACACCACTTTATATACACAGATCTACAGTTAAAGAACTCCCTTTCACTTTGATTTGAAAGGAATTTCTTACATTTTAGAAACATTTTTCCAATTTGCTTTTGAAATGGAGAAATGCTTCTTCTTTATTTTCAGTTACACAGGAAGTTCAACTGACCAACGCTACACAGGAAGTTCAACTGACCAACGCCTTTTTCTAAGTCCCTGGAAGTCATTTTGCCTAAACCTACACACATTTCATTGCATATATAATTACATAGACACACAAGTATGAATGTACACTCTATACATACAATTCTTCCATACTCAACAGGATATCACCAAGAACTGGAACCAAACGATACCAGTAACCAAAACCTAAACTGGGAAGGGGTAGGGAGACCTGGAGGGAGGGAAGAAAAGGAACGAAGGATAAAAGACGGCACAAGAGTTAGGAAGGATGAACGGATGGTGGAAGTTAATATTAAAGTGAGTACCCACAGTATACCCATTCTTGGTGGATGCTTCCTAACTGGTTTCCACGCTTTCAGTCTTGCCCCTCTATTTTACAAATAGCCATCTAACCCTGTGTGATCTGGCCGCTGTCCACCTCATGCTGTGCCATTCTCCTTCTCCCATAATGCTTTTCAGCCACAACGGTCACTTTCTGTTCCCAGAATGCTCTGAGTTTTTTCCTACCACGGGGTATTTACACTTACTCTTTCCTATGCTTGAACTGATTTTTACATGGCTTATTCTCTTTCATCCTTCAAATTCTAACTTAAACATCACCTCCTAAAAGAGGGGTAAAGCCTTAACCCGTAGTCGCTCTCTTTCTTTTATACATCCTATCACCATCTGAAACATTCATTTTTGTCTTTCTGCCCCCTCTAATCTATCCGGGGCAAGAACCAGAAATGTCTTTCTTACCACTGTACCTCCCCGACCCTAGTGCCTAGCCCAACAGACAACTGTTAAATACAGCTGAACGAATGGTGGAGGTGGGTGTTCTTAATCTGCATATTAAGGACGAGGGCCCAAGGCTTAAAAACATTTAAGTCAGCCAGCGCCAAGCCTGAACCCTGCTATCCAGGGCTATCATCTAGTTTTCAGGTAAATTAACAATCAATCGGCGGAGTGGGAAGCTTAGCAAAGGCATAGCGGCGCCCACATGGGCGCTTGAGTTCCGTTTCCTCCTCCCACCCGCGGGCATCCACGCTTCTCTCCCGCTTTGACGAACCGCGTGGCGGGTCCCTTACTAGGTGGGGATGAGAAGGCATTTGAGGAGAGTCACCCCGAGCGCCAAAGCCGAAAACCAATTGCCACCACCCATCGCAATTCCGAGAGCAGCCATTACTGTAGCGCCCCGCGCTTTCAACCAACTGGATCCGCATCCGGGATCCCGCGCATGCGGGGAAGGCCGTCTGAGGCGGCGTCTAGGGCGCTTCGCGCATGCGCCCAGCCAGTCCGTTCGTAGGACGCCAGGGTTCTGTCGTTTAAACCGCGCGGTAACTGTCCTTTCACCGCCCGGTCTCACTCCAGGGCTCGGCAGGGCTTGACGGCGTCTGCGCGGTTTCTTACGGCGACAAGTTAAGTTTCGTTAGCTGCTTCAGACTTACCTTTAAATAGTTGCTGGGCGTCTGCTCTGGCGTTTCCTGCATTTTGCCTGGCAAAACCCGGCGTTGGGGTACCTAGGCGAGAAGGGACTTTATCTTGCACTGCAGACGTAGTGGAGAGGAGACAGCATTGTAACCCGAGAGTTACTGTAGACAAAAGTACCTGAGGGTACTGGAGGTGCCTAACGCAGGCACCTGAACAGAAGCTTTAGCGCCAGGTAGAGAATGGTGTGAGCAAAGATACAGAGGTGAAGAACGTCTGTGCTTCTAGAACTCGGAGCTAGGCTCTTGGTGCGGCACCTGCCAGAGTGGAACCCATTCTAGAGGCAGGCTGGAGTCTAGTGCTTGTCATACAATGTATAAATAACTCGGGGATCTTGTGAAGATTCAGATTCTGATTCAGTACGCCTAACAAACTCCTAGATCGTGCCAGTGTTGCTGGTGCATGGGCCATAAGGGCCAACCACGAGGAATGGAGTGTCTGATCTTGGACACATGACTAATCTCTCTAAACCTCGGTTTTCTGTTCTGTAAATAGATAAAAATGGTGTCTACCTCATAAAGTGGCTGAGAGTATTGCATGAGAGTGCGGGAAAATAGTTCTCTATGGTGCCAGGACAGAATACAGGCTCAATAAATATTGTTTCAGAGAAGTTAAGTACCTTGCTGAAAGATGCACAGCATGTAGGTGACAGTGTTACTCTCCTCATAGTTTATGCCCTCTACATCTTCAAATGCCACCCACCTGAATATGACACTCAAATGTAGACCTCAAGCCTAGCTCTCTTTTTTCACCTCCAGACCCTTATATCCAACTGCCTAACTGACCTTTCTTAGATGTTTTAAAGGCAACTCGCATTCATTGGTTTCCTATTCTTGCTGTAACAAATTACCACAAAGTTAAAGTGTAAGCTTAAAACAGCACAAATTTATTCTCCTACAGTTCTGGAGGTCAGAAGTCTAAAGTCAAAATAGGCTAAAGTCAAGATGTCATTGGTTCCACCTGGAGGCTCTGAGGGGAGAATCCGTGTTCTTTTAGCTTCTAGAAGTTGCTTGAATTCCTTGGCCCCTGCCTCACATCTGTAACCTCTTCCTTCTATTGTCACATCTAGTGCTTTTCCGGGGTCAAATCTACCTGTGCTTCCCTCTTGTAAGGACACATGTGATTACATCTAGGGCCCACCTGGATAATCCAGGATAATTTCCCTGTCTCAATATTTACTTTAATCATTTCTGCAGAGTCCCTTTTGCCATATGCAGTAATAGTCATAGGTTCCAGGGATTCAGTTCACCCTATACCTCAAGCTCGATATTCCCCAAACTGAACTCATTATGTTGCAATATTATCCAATCAGAATGATATCAACCATCCTCTCCCACCCTGTACCTGCAAACTCACTGTGAGTTGACTGACTCAACATCCATTCCCAATCCTCTTCTCTCTTTTTCATTTTTTTCTAAAGAGAATAGAAAAGCTAAACAGTTGATCTTCCAGCTTCCCTGGCAGCTGGAAGTGGCTTGATGACATAGTTATGTCTGGTAAGACTTCAGCAGAAGTCTGCTGGGGGAGGGAGGTGGTTTGGGAAAGGTTTTCCTTTCCAGATAAAAGAGATAGTTGTGTTGAATTTTGCGCCTTTTCCCAATTCTTCCTGCCTTGGACTTGATCATGAAGCATGGAGCTGGATTCAGCTGTGATGAAAAAGAGCTTCATGTTGTCCCTGGCATCACTGAACTGCCATACAAATCCCCTTCTGGAATTCTTACTATCTTTTCATTGTCTCAAGAAACTTTTATTTTTTATTATTATTATTTTTCTTTTATTTTTTTAGCGTTTTTATTTTATTTTTGAGAGACATAGAGACAGAGTGTGAGCAAGGGAAGGGCAGAGAGAGAGGGAGACACAGAATCCGAAGCAGGCTCCAGGCTCTGAGCCGTCAGCCCAGAGCCCGACACAGGGCTCGAACTCACAGACCGTGAGATCATGACCTGAGCTGAAGTCGTAAAGGCCACTTTACCAACTAAGCCACCTCAGCGCCTCTCATGAAACTTTTAATCTGAGGAAATGTGCACCCACATACACATACACATACACATACACACCACCCTTATGTGTTTAAGCCACTATTGGTCAGTTGTCTGCTCATTCCATGAAAGTATTCCTGATTGTTATCGCCAAGTCCTGTCTTTTGAGCTTCGTATCTCTCACATGCATCGCCTCCTCTGAAACCTTCTTCACTCTGGTCTGCCTCCAGGCTCTGGCACACGCACGTTCTCTCCTGTCATCATGCCTTTATGCATTCTGTTCATTCATCTGGAATATTCTTCCTTCACCCTACTAAAAAACAAAATTCAACTCGGTAAATTTTATTTTTTTAATGTTTATTTTAGAGAGAAAGAGAGCGAGAGCGAGAGCGCGCGCGTATGTGAACAGGGGAGGGGCAGAGAGAGAGGGAGACAGAAGATCTGAAGCTGGCTCCATGCTGACAGTAGAAAGCCCAATGCAGGGCTCGAACTCACGAACCGTGAGATCATGACCTGAGCTGAAGTTGAACGCATAACTAACTGAACCACCCAGGTGCCCCTCAACTCAGTAAATTATAAAGATCTTATACCGTGATTCATGAATCAAGCAGCATCCAATCTAGCAGATTGAAAAGAGCTCTGAAGAGCTGTACACAATGAAGGACTTTCAGAGGCAGGTGTAGGAACAAGAAGTTGTAGTAGGCAAAAAAGTGTGTTGGTTATTGCTAGGTTACTTTCCTTTAGGGAGTGGTAGGGGTCTAGTAGGCAGACTGCCCTACTAGTGCTGATTAGGCAATTCCTGATTTACTAATTTCAGATTCTGTTTCTGGGAGAGCTGACACTTAAAAGTCCTGGTTTAGCGGCGTGGGGCTTCGCATAAGTGACTAATTTTGGGCCTGTTGCATCGTTTTTAACATCCTTTTAGGCCACTTAACTGTCAGTCCATTAGCTCTCAGATCATACGCCGCTTCCCCAGAGAAGTCTTCCCAGCCTCGTCCTGTCCTCCCCTGTGCACCAGTCAGCTGAGTGCAGTTTTACATTTATTTGCATGGTTACTTAATTCCTCTACTAGGAATTCACTTCCTGGGGGCAGGGAGCTTGTCTGATTTTATTCACCATAATGGCAGCAGCAGCCGGCACAAACTATGCGCTTAGTATTTGTTGAATGGTGTGAGTGTCTGAAACAGGATTCTAGCCCGAGTCTCTCCTACCCCTGAGTCCCTCCTTTTCCCCTATGGTACACCACCCAGAGTGAATAGATCTGGGGCATGGGGAGAAATTGCTGAAAAGGGCCGATCTCCGTTTCCTAAAGGTCTTCAGGCTGGAAAACCTGAGCAGGCAGAACAAAACCCAACTTGGTGAATAAGGTTTTGATAAACCACATGATCTGGTCTCTCCTTTCTAAGGAGTTAATTCATTCTGCTCTCAGTTCTGGTGCATTGCTTGTGTCTGAAAGTTCTCCTGACCACTGTAACAAGCTTCTTTCTTGGAGGGTGCTCAGATTTTGATTATCCCGCAGACCATAGCAGCTTGGTGGATTCTGAATGCCTAGAGACTTATTTTTAAAAGTATTTTTTTCATCATGATAAGTGTACTCTTTTTTTTTAATGTTTTTATTTTATTTTATTTTTTTTATTTTAGAAAGACAGTATACAAGTGGGAGAGAGGGGCAGAGGGAGATAGAGAATCTTAAGCCTCCATGCTCATTGCAGAGCTCCACGCAGGACTCATCGCATGACCCTGGGATCATGACCTGAGCCTAATCAAGAGTGGGATGCCCAACTAATGGAGCCACCCAGGCGCCCTGATAAGTGTACTGTTCATTCCCCATCCCCAAACCCATCTCCCCTGGCAACTGTAAGTTTGTTCTCTACAGTCAAGAGTGTTTCTTGGTTTCTCTCTCTCGTTTTCCCTTTGCTCGTCTTACTTTCTTTCTTTCTTTCTTTCTTTCTTTCTTTCTTTCTTTCTTTCTTTCTTTCTTTCTTTCTTTCTTTCTTTCTGGTAGAGAGAGAGAAAGAGAGAGCTCAGGGGAGGGGCAGAGAGAGAGAGGGACACAGAGGGTCTGAAGCAGGCTCTGCACTGACAGTAAAGAGCCCGATGTGGGGCTTGAACCCACAAACCATGAGATCATGACCTGAGCTGAAGTTGATCGCTTAACTGACTGAGCCACCCAGGCACCCCCTCCTCATTTGTTTCTTAAATTCCACATATGAGATTATATTGTATTTGTCGTTCTCTATTTTGTTCAGAATTATACTCTCTAGTTCTAGCCATGTTGTTGTAAGTGGCAATATATGTATGTTTATGTGTGTGCATGTATGTGTATATATATATATATATATGCACACACACACACACACCACATCTTCTTTATCCATTCATCTCTCAAGGGACCCTTGGGCTGCTTTCATAGTTTGGCTCTTGTAAATAATGCTGCAATAAACATAGGTTTGCATGTATCCCTTTGAATTAGTGTTTTTGTATTTTTTAGGTAAATACTGGTAGTGTGATTCCTGGATTATAGGTTAGTTCTATTTTTAACTTTTTGAGGAATCTCCATACTGTTTTCCATAGTGGGTGCACGAGTTTATTTCCACCAACAGTGTATGAGGGTTCCTTTTGTTCCACATCCTGGTCAACACTGATTATTTCTTGTGTTGTTGATTTTAGCCATTCCGACAGGTGTGAAGAAGTGACATCTCATTGTAGTTTTGATTTGCATTTCCCTGATGATGAGTGGTGTTGAGCATCTTTTTATGTGTCTGCCGGCCATCCATATGTCTTCTTTGGAGAAATATGTTCATGTCTATTGCCCATTTTTTAAATTGGGTTATTTGTTTTTTAGGTATTGAGTGATACTAACCCTTTATTGGATATGTTGTTTGCAAATATTGTCTCCCATTCTTGAGGTTGCCTTTTAGTTTTGTTGATTGTTTCCTTTACTGTACAGAAGCTTTTTTTTTTTTCAATTTTTTAACGTTTTTATATATTTTTGCGACATAGAGACAGAGTGTGAGCAGGGGAAGAGCAGAGAGAGTGGGAGACACAGAATCTGAAGCAGGCTCCAGGCTCTGAGCAATTGGCACAGAACCTGACGCGGGGCTCAAACTCACAGACCGTGAGATCATGACCTGAGCTGAAGTCGGCTGCTTAACCAACTGAGCCACCCAGGCGCCCCAGAAGCTTTTTATTTTGATGTAGGCAATAGTTTATTTTTGCTTTTATTTCCCTTGCCTCTGGAGACATATTTAAAAAAGTGTTGTGATAGCTGAGGTTAGAGAGATTCCTGCCTATGCTCTCTTCAAGGATTTTTATGGTCAGGTTTCACATTTAGATCTTTAATCCATTTTGAGTCAATTTTTGTGTATGGTGAAGAAAGTGATCCTTTTTCCTTCTTTTGCATGTGGCTGCCTAGCTCTCCCAACACCATTTGTTGAAGAGACTCTTTTTGCCATTGTATATTCATTCCTCCTTTGTAGAAGATTAATTGACCATATAATTGTGGGGTTATTTCTGGATTTCCTATTCTATTCTGTTGATCTATGTGTCTGTTTTTATGCCAGTTCCATACTAGTTTAATTACTACTGCTTTGTAATATAACTTGAAATCGGGAATTGTGATACTTCCAGTTTTGTTTTTCTTTCTCAAGACTGACTTCACTATTTGAGGTCTTTTGTGGTTCCATACAAATTTTATGATTGTTCTACTTCTGTGCAAAATGCTATTGGTATTTCGATAGGGATTGCATTAAATCTGTAGATTGTTCTGGGTAGTTTAGACATTTAATAATATTTATTCCTCTGATCCATGAGCATGGAATGTCTTTCTATTTCTTTGCATCATCAGGAATTTCTTTCATCAGTGTTTTTTAGTTTTCAGAGTCATGTCTTTTACCTCTTTAGTAAGTTTATTCCTAGATGTTTTGTTGTTTTTGGTGCAATTGTAAATAAGTGGGATTGTTTTCTTATAATAATAGTGTATAGGAATACAGTAATAGTGTACATTGATTTTGTATCCTGTGACTTTAATTAATTCACTTATCAGTTCTGGTAGTTTTTTGGTGGAATCTTTAGGGTTTTCTATATATAGTATCATGTCATCTGCAAACAGTGAGAGTTTTACTTCTTCCTTACCAGTTTGGTTGCCTTGTATTTCTTTATGTTGTCTAATTGCTGTGGCTATGACTTGCAGTGCTATGTTGAATAAAAGTGGTGAAAGTGGGGATGCCTGGGTGGCTTAATTGGTTGAGCATCTGCCTGTTTATTTCGGTTTAGGTCACGATCTCACGGTAGTAGAATCAAGTCCCACATTGGGCTCTGTGCTGAATGCAGGGTCTGCTTGGGATTCTTTCTCTTCCTTTCTCTCTGCCCCTTCCCCTCAAAATAAATAAACCAAACAAAATATGGGATAAAAAGGGTGAAAGTGGACACCCTTGTCGTGTTCCTACCTTCAACCACTGAATATAATGTTAGCTGTAGGTTTTTCATATAAGATTTTTATTATGTTGAGATATGTTCCCTCTAGACCTACTTTGCAGAGGGTTTTTTTTTTTTTTTATCAGGAATGGATGTACTTTGTCAAATGTTTTTTCTGTATCTATTGAAATGATCATATGGTTTTTATTCCTTCTCTTATTGACATGACATATCACATTGATTGTTCCGCAAATGTTAAACTAACCTTACATTCTGGGAATAAATCCCATTTGAACATGGTGTTTGATATTTTAAATATATTGTTAAATTCAGTTTGCTAATATTTCATCTATATTCATTAGAGTTATTGGTCTGCAGTTCTTTTTTTGTTGTTGTTGTGTCTTTATCTGGTTTTGGCAGGGTGATACTGGCCTCATAGAATGAATTTGGAAGTTTTCCTTCCTTTTGTATTTTTTTGAATAGTTCAAGAAGGATGGGTATTAACTCCCCCCCTTTTGGTATTAATTCCTCTTTAAATGTTTGGTAGAATCCACTTGTGAAGGTCTCTAGTCCTAGGCTTTTGTTTTTTGGGAGTTTTTTGTTGTTGTTGTTATTACTGATTCAATTTCATTCCTGTTGATTGGTCTCTTCAAATTTGCTATTTCTTCCTCCTTTGGTTTTGGTAGATTATATATTTCTAGGAGTTTATTCATTTCTTCTAAGTTGTCCAATTTGTTGGCATATAGGCTTTCATAGTATCTTGTTATAATTGTGTTTCTGTGATGTTGATTGTTATTTCTCCTCTTTCATTAGTAACTTTATTTGGGTCCTCTCTCTCTTTCTCTCTTTAAAATGAGTCTTGCTAGAGGTTTATCAATTTTATTGATCTCTTCAAAGAACTAGCTCCTGGTTTCATTGATCTGTTTTGTGTGGTTTTTGTTTGTTTGTTCGTTTGCTTGTTTGTATATCATCTATTTCTGATCTAATATTTATTATTTCCTTCTGTCTGTTGACTTGGGTTTTGTTTATTCTTCTCATTCTAGCTCATTTAGGTATAAGGTTAGGTTGTTTGAGATTTTTCTTGTTTTTTTTTTTTTTTGTTTTTGAGGTAGTATTGTATTGATAAAAACTTCCTCTTAGAACCACTTTAGCTATATTCCCCAAATTTTGTACTGTTGTGTTTTCGTTTTAATTTGTTTCCATGTAATTTTGATTTCTTCTTGGATTTCTTGGTAGACCCATTCATCATTTAATAGCATGTTATTTAACCTCCATGTATTTGTGCTCTTTCCAGGTTTTTTTCTTGTGGTTGATATCTAGTTCATAGTATTGTGGTAAAAAAAAAAGTCACATATAATTTTGATTTTATGGTATATTTTGGGACTTGTTTTGTGGTCTAATATGTGATTTATTCTGTAAAATGTTCCGTGTGCACTTGAAAAGAATGTGTATTCTGTTTTAGGTTGGAATGTTCCGAATATATCTGTTGAATCCATTTGATCCAGTGCGTCATTCAAAGCCACTGTTTCCTCATTGATTTTCTATTTGGTTGATCTGTTCATCAATGTAAGTGGGGTATTAAAGTCTCCTACTTCTATTGTATTACTATTGATTATTTCCTTTATGTTTGTTATTAACTGTTTTATATATTTGGGTGCTTTTGTGTTGGGTGCATAAATATTTACAATTGTTATATCCTCTTACTATATATTGTGTCCTTCTTTGTCTCTTGTTGCAGTCTTTGTTTTAAAGTTTATTTTGGAGTGCCTGGGTGGCTTAGTCAGTTAGGCGTCTGACTCTTGGTTTTAGTTCAGGTCATGAGCTCACAGTTGTGAGATCTCACAACCGTGAGATTGAGTCCCATGTCAGATTCTGTGCTGCGTGTGGAGTTTGCTTGGGATTCTCTCTCTCTGTCCCTCACGTGCTCACTGTGTGCTCTTTCTCTTTTTCTCTCTCTTAAAATAAATAAACTTTAAAAAAATACTTAAAGTTTATTTTATCTAAGTATTGCTGCCCCATCTTTCTTTGAGCATCCATTTGCATCATAAATGTTTCTTCATGTCCTCACTTTTAATTTGCAAGTATCTTTTGGTCTGTAATTAGTCTCTTGTATGCAGCATATAAAGGCATCTTGTTTTTTTATCCAGCCTGTCACCCAGTGTCTTTTTATTGGAGCATTTAGTCCATTTGCATTCAAAGTAATTATTGATAGATATGTATTTATTGCCATTTTGTTACTTGTTTTGTGGTTGTTACTACAGATTTTCTCTGATCCTTCTTTTGCTCTCTTTCATGGTTTGTTTCTTTAGTGATCTATTTGGATTTCTTTCTCTTTATTATTTGCATGAGGTTTGTATATAACATCTTCTGCATATAGCTGTCTATATTAGGTTGATGGTTGCTTAGGTTTAAACCCATTCTTTGCTCTTCTCTTTCCTACATTTAGGTATATGGTGTCATATTTTATATCATTTTATTATATGAATACCTTGACTGAGTTTTACAGAAATACTTATTTTTACTGCTTTTGTGTCTTTCACTTTTCATACTCTCACTTATGTTCTTTCCTTTTCACTCAAAGAGTTGCCTTTATTATTTCTTGCAGGGCTGGTTTAGTGGTCATGAACTCCTTTGGTTTTGTATGTCTGAGAAACTCTTCATTTCTTCTCTTATTTTGAATGATAGCCTTGTTGGATAGAGTATTCTTAGCTGCAGATTTTTCTCTTTTAGCGCTTTGACTATATCATGTCACTACCTTGGCCTACGAAATGCAGATGTTATTAAACTTGATGGAGTCCTTAAGTTCCCTAAGACTATTCTCCATTTGCCTAATTTCCTTTTCTCTCCTTTGCTCAGCTTGATTATTTTCCATTACTCTGTCTTCCAGACCAATTCATTCCTCTGCTTCATCTAACCTGCTATTTATTCCATCAACTATATTTTTAATTTCATTTATTGTATTCTTGATCTGTGATTGATTCTTTTTTATTTCTGTGTTAAGGGTCTCACTGATGTCCTCCCATCTCTTCTCAAGAACAGTATCTTTATGAACATTACTTTAAATTCTCTATCAGGCAGATTACTTATACCTATCTCGCTTAGGTCTCTTGTGGTGGTTTGGTCCAGTTCTTTCATTTGGCACATATGTCTCTGTCTCCTCATTTTGTCTGATTTTTCTGTATCTTTTTCCATGTGTTAGGAAAGTCAGCTACTTCTCTTGCTGTTGAAGATAACAGCCTTATGAAGAAGAGGTCCTATAGTGCCCTGCAGTGTAGTGTCGCCTGTACCCTAGCGCCTGGCACTTCAGGGAGTGTCTCCTCTGTGTTTTGCATGTGCTCTGCTGTTTCATTTAGCCTCTTTTTCCTTCAGTCCAGTTGTCTACAGAGGCTCTCTTTTCCTGTTGTGACCAGCAAAGTGTGCAGTGGTCTGCTTGCAAAAGGAGATGTGTCTTCCTTCTGCCGCCAGAGGTCCTGCAAAATGTGGGTCAGGAGACGTGGTGTTGGCAGGATTTGCACTGGTCTCCTGGGGGAGAGGCCCACAGCACCAAGACTTAGGCTAGGGTGCCTAGGAAAGGCAGATCCTGTGAAGTGTGGGGTTGGGGGGGCAGAGCTTGGTAAGGAGTGTGGGCACTTCTGGTTCCTGCAGGTGACAGTTTATGCTGGGGGGTGGGCGGGTGAGGGAAATGGCATCTGCCAGCTCCTTTGTTTCTGGAGGGGTCTCCCATCCCTGTCCCTCTGGGCTGTGCTTTGAGATGAGCAAATCACTCTCCCTCCCATCTGCCCCTGGCATTTTTCAAACTGCTGGTTCTATATTGTACCTGCTGTTTGTAGTGCTGTCTCTTTAAGGGAGAGGGACTCTGCTTCCTAAAGCTCTCAGGGCTCTCCCAGAGCTGATTTTTAAAATTCCAGGCTTTGAGTCCTACTGGTTTTAAGAATTCATGAAATTCAGTCCCCCTGTCATTTTCAAAGGCTGTGTTACTGGGATTCCTACTCCCTGTTCACAGGCTCCTAGGTGTGAGCAGTGTGAGGCTCCCTCCCCACTGCTATAGCCATGGTCTGTTCACTCCAGATTGGGTCTTTGCCCTTCCTATCTTTTTCAATGTGGACTTTTACCTGCCTTTAGTTGTGGAGTTTGTTCTTCCAGGCTTTGGGTCACTTTCTGGGTTATTTATGCTGATGTGGGGGTTACCTGCTTGTATCTGTAGGTCGAGGTGAGCTTAAGGTCCTCCTACTCTCCCATCTTCCCAGCTGACCTCTTGTTTTTGTTTTTAATTCTTATAATTTTTGGAGCCCAAAACAAAATGATGATTAATCTAATAAATTGTATATTTTTATATCTCAGGATGATTGTACATAATGTCACTGAAGGGTATAATTAAAAACAGAAAGACATAATCAAATTCCAAGTTTAAAAATTAAAACGAACAGTATTGCATTTAGATATTGTATTAGTTCTCTATTGCTACATAACCAATTACCTCAAAACTTAGCAGCTTAACATAAGAAACATTTATTATCTCATCGCTTCTGTGGTCAGGAATTCCAGAGAGGCTCTGTTGGATGGTTCTGACTTAGGGTCTCTCGCGAGGTTGTAGTCAGGATGCCATCAGGGGCTGTGGTCGACTGAAGGCTTAACTGGAGCTGGAGGATACCTCTTGAAGGGAGGAATATCAAAAAATTTATTGACTTGTTTTAAAAATACCATAGATGTCTCAGCCATGTTCTTCGGATATTGGGAACATGATTATATCTAGATGAAAAAAAAATCCCCAGATTCTTGTGGGAGGGCCTTTCCTTTATCAGGTCGTTTGTCCTCCTTATCAGCAGTTGTCCCCCTCATGTTATGTTTCCGCCCAAAATGTGCAGGCCGTATGTTAGGCTATGCATTTCAAGGGTGAGTCAGAACAAGAGTTGCTTTGCCTAGGGACTAATGTATGCTGGCATCACGCCAAACATTTCTGTTCTTTTCATCTTCACTACCATCCTTTGAGATCAGTACTGTGATTATCTCCACTTTGCAGTGAGGAAACTGAGGCTCAGGGCGGTTAAATAACTTGCCCAAGGACACTCAGTGGGTTGAGGAGGTAGGATCTGCCTTCAGGACTGTCTAATTATCCTGCCACCTAAATGTTTCTAGCCTTCCCGGAGCTCAAGGTCTCCCAAAGCACACAACACATGGTCAGTTGTTGGCAGAGTGTGATGATTGCAGCGGTTAGAGGTATGTTCAAGGTGTAAAGGTGCACGAAGGAGGGAATAAGCAAATCCCAGGCCTGGTGCTGCACCATCTCCCAGTCATCGTCTACAGTGTGGGTCTTCCTGTCTACAGGTAAAAGGTGCAGCTGTCATTCAGGCCTTCCTGTGGCGGCCCCTGCTGGCTGCTTCAGCTCCACTTCCTCCGCGTCCTCCACTAAACCTGTCCCAGCCACATGGAACTTCTCGGCCTTCTCTGGACACACCGCGCTCTTCATACATCTGTATCTCTGCGTAGGTCATTCCACTTCCCCAAATGCCCTTTCTTCTAGTCTGACGAGTTCCCACAACTCCCTCATGACCCATCTCAAATAGTCTGAAAGTTTTCCAAAGCACTTTGGGCAGGCTTCTTTTAGAGAATTTACCGGTAGCTGTTGTAATTGTAACCCCAATGGCAGCTAGGGTCTCCAAGATTCTTAAAATCTAGGTAAAATTGACTTTGCCTAACCATTTCCTCCCAATTTGGCAGCTTCGTGGAAGCCAAAGCCCTGCCTCATGCTTCTGCAGATCCTCAGACTTACATTTTCACATCACCTTTTCCCCTGGGCTTCTACTTCCTCACCTGTGGCCTGTATTTTCACCGTGTAATCCAGATGGAAAATTTGGTTCCTTCAGTGGTTTCCGGGCAAAATTTGCTCACACAACAGTACTTACAAATGCAGAGGGCTTTACTGAAGAGCCGGGGGTCACACAGCAGATTTTTTGAAGTCCCTGGGAATCACCCTGGCCCTCTTCTCTCCTCTTTGGCTACTTGGCCATGGGGAGTTTCCCCCTCTTCCCTTTCCTTGTACAGTGCCAGTCCCCCCATTTCTCTGATCTTCCCTTACTCTTGGAAACGACACAGTGCTTCCAGAGCCTTTCCCATGCAGAGCAGTTCTAGGGCACTCTCCTCATGGCCTCTCCTTCTACCCAAGAGCTTCGCAAGTGTTTTCCCAAACAAAGGCAAGTCCTTTTCGAAGAGGAATTCTGGAACTAGCAGTTAGGATAATAATTTCCCCATCCCTTTACCTAACTATATGTTTATGAGTATTTTACCCGTAGGCCTGAATCAGGGTCTTATTTGGTTCATTTTGGTTATCCCAGCTTCCAGCACAGGGGCCTTAGTAACAGTTATTTGAGTAAATGAATGGACAATTGATGAGAATGATTGACTGAAAAAATGGAATAAAAGAACGAAGAGGTTGATGTTAATTTGATCTGATGATTCCCAGGGATCTTTGCAATGCAAAAGAAAGAGGCTGACCCAGGGTCTAAGCCCTAACTGTAGACCGGGGTTGCCTGTAATAGTCTGGGGTTGTCTGCAACTTGCTGTGTATCCATGGGCAGGTGTCTTTTCATCTCCGTGCCTTGGCTGTAAGATGAGAAGGTAACTTCTAATTATTCCTTTGTGTTCCACCAACCACACTTTGTTCTAATCCCCCCCTGATATCTGAAGCTTCACACTGGGGACCTGGCTGGCCTGCTGGGTAGCTTATTATTAAACCCACCTGCCTGGCTAAAAAGTGCTTTCAAGTCGTTGTGGTGGGGCTGGGGCAAGGGCGGGGGGGTGGGGAATACTGGGAAAAGTTTAAAGTTTTGAATTAGCGATAACCTTGCCTTGGATAAACCTCATTGGCTATGATACTGCCGCTGCACACGAAGTGATTTCAAAGCAGAAGGCCAACCTAGAATTGTTCTAGCCCATGGTTCTTATTTAGCGATGCCAGGTTTCTCCAGCTGCACATTCCTCACCCTCTTCTAATGCCTTAGCAAGCTGGATATTGAATGAGCTGCAATTTATCCCCCACCAGCTTTATGTATTAAATCCCATTAGTCCTTTCCTATTCCTAGCCCTCAAAGGTGTGCGTGTGTGTGCACGTGCACAAATACATCTTGCATGCATGTGCACACACCCACTTCCTGAACCAGGTTTATTGTCTCTGGAATTTCCTGAAACTTTCTGTAGGATTGCTGAAGGAATTAAGGACCCCATGTCATATTCTTGGTAAGGCTTTGGTCATTGCTGTTTCTCCATTGTTTGGGGTCTTACAACTTGAGCTACCTGTCGTGAGTCCCCAGAGGCAAGAGTTTGTGAGAGCTAAATGATCAGTTTTCATTTATTTCTAGTTAACTGATATCACTAAGCCACTGTACCAGCAACTTATATTTTTGAGTGCTGAAGGGTATCCAATGGGTTGTTTTCTACAATGTATCTTGTTGCTGCTGCCAGGACCCTTATTTCAGTCATCTTTGCCTTTAGGGGTTTTGGGGTAACTTAAAACAAGGCAAAAAAGGTATAACCCACAAAACCTTAGACTATTTGATTGGTGCCCAGCTTCATGTGAACTAGGACATGATTAATGACAATTATTCGATTATTAGCATGCATTTAACTATGCCAGGCATGGAGGTAAATGCAATACAAAGACATCTCATTTATGTAAACATTATGAGGACAGCATTGGACAGGTTAAGCAACTTGCTCAAGTGGGGTGGCTGGCTGGCTCAGTCAGTAGAGCATGCAACTCTTGATCTCAGGGTTGTAAGTTTGAGCCCAATATTGGTTGTAGAGATTGCTTAAAAATAAAATATTAAAAAAAAAAAGAAACCTGCATAGGTATCCACAGCTGATGGTTGATGGAGCTGGGATTCACACCAGTCCGTCAGATGTTAGTATCTGTGTTCCTAAGCACTACCATTAATTTTTTTCTCTTAGCTCCTGATTTGATATTCTGAAGAATTATATACGGAAGAGAAAAACAAACAAACAACCAAACAAACACCAAAAACCTCTTCCCGTATTAGCCGCAGAGCTCTGTCCTTGACTTGGAAGTGTTCGCTGTGGGGTTTCTTGTCTTAATGAATGCCCCATGCTTTGTGGAACTCTGACTGTAAGCCCAGAAGAATCCAGACTTCATTGAGTAATTAATGTTTGGATCCTTCCCCTTATCCACATCAGAAGATCTTACTAATATTAACATTATGTAGACCCTGGATATCAACTGGGAGAAAGATGAAAACAAACTATTCTTCTATTCACAAATTTTTAAAGCTTTTACTATTATTATTTTAGTGCCTATTTATTAAATAAGAGAGAGAGAGAGAGAGCATGAGTGGGGAAGGGGCAGAGAAAGGGAGATACAGGATCTGAAGCAGGCTCCAAGCTGTCAGCACAGAGCCTGATGAGGAGCTTGAACTTACGACCCGTGAGATCATGACCTGAGCCAAAGTTGGACACTTAACCAACTAAGCCACCGAGGTGCCCTGAAAGCAAGCTATTCTGAGAGCAGAAGGACTGCTGATTATCATGAGGTGAGGTGATTTCACTGGAAGAAAACATATATGACACTATATGAATGATAACTTTGTTAAATGTTGACACACAGTGGAGGCATCGAATGGAGGAGACCGAAGTCCAGAATAGCCTCCCAATTCTCATTAAAGCCTTAAAGCATTTATTTTAGCCTAAATTCTCCTGAAATCAGAGCTTGAGACAAAGGCTTATATGTGAGGAGTTTAATTTGATATGGTTATCCCAGGAAACAGGAGCAAAAGAAAAAGAGAATGAAACAGCAAATATAAGGATAAGATGTTGACTTGACCATTAAAGGCAACTGGTTACTCAAATATGTGAGACCTTCTGAGAAGCTCTGTGAAATGCATTTAAGGACCATCTTGCTCAGGGAAGAAAGAGGAAATAGTTATCGTCACTGTCTATCTCCCATTGGTCAGGAGTGGCCCTAGGGAACATTTAGGTATCCTGTAAATGAGTGTTAGGTGAACTCCCACATTTATCCCTTGTGGCAGCTCAAAGGGCTGGGAGGCTGGAAATGAGAGGCATGTGGAGGCCTGGCGTCAGGCACTGTGAGGTTACATCTGCATGAAGGTAGTCATTGTGCACAATGGCTAGATTAGGAGATGAGATGGACACGGTCTTCCCTCCACCCTCACCCCTCTGGCCTTGCACCATTCAGGCCCACTTATGTCCTCCTCTAAGTCCAATTGGTCATAGAGTCCTCTTCAGGGTGGCTGCTGGCTGCAATCTCTGCAACCACTTGATAATTCCAAGAGAATTAACGAAACAAGTCTCCATTCCTACAACTGCAGTTGGTCCCAAAGCTGTAACTGATATTCATCATTGTCTTCCTCTACCATCCAGTCTAGATTTTTCCTTACTCTTAGCCAGGATTTGGCTGGTCTTGGTTTCCTGCTTGGTGGTGGTGGTTGGGGAGACTATGACCTTAATCCTGGTAGTCCTTGTCTTTGCCTTACCCTTGACAGATCCTCTTAACTGAGCTTTAACAGAAAATTCCATCGAGGCACCTGGATGACTCAGTTGAACATCCAACTTCGGCTTTGGTAAAGATCTCATGGTTCGTGGATTTGAGCCCCATGACAGGCTTTGCACTGACAGCATGGAGCCTGCTTCAGATTCTCTACCTCCTCTCTCTGCCCCTCCCCTGTGTGCGCTTTCTCTCTCTCACTAACTCTCTCTTTCAAAAATAGACAGACATTTAAAAAGAAAGAAAATCTTAAAAAGAGAATTCCAATTTTTCAGAAACAGTTCTTCTAGGTGATGAAGTATACGCTATGATCAGTGGATCCCTATAATCAGCATCTCCTTTGCTAAAAGTGGGCCCCTTGTTCTAAGTCGGTGTTGTGTGGGCTCAGGAACCTTGGAAGCTTTCAGATGGTAGTTCTAGTATAGGCACTGAAGGCAAAATCATATCCTGGGTGGACATAATTTCACTGCTCTTTCCAGGACTGAAGAGGTTCTCTGTAATTAACTTGCCAGAAAGAGGCTGACTGGTTTCCTTAAGGATTGGTGTTATGCTGAGAGTTCAGCATTGGTCATTGCTACTGTTTTTTTTTTTTTTTAATGAAATGTTTTATTTTTAAATAACTAGGTGCACTTGCCGTTGTCAGAGGCAGTACAGACCCATATGCTCTCTGCCCAGTTTCCCTGGAGGCACCATCTGCAGTGCTAGAGCCACAGCCTGGATCAATTGGCCTTTTTCCCCTCCGCCAATTACTTCTTACTTACTTACTTACTTTTTTATTTAAGTAGATCATCTCAAACACATTTTATTGACTGGAGTTCTTTTTTTAAATTTTTTTCATCTTTTTTCTCATTTTTATCATTACGGTAACCATTATGGTTACCATTTAGGTAACATACAGTGGTGGTGTAGGATTTAGTGATTCATCACTTACACATGACACCCAGTGCTCATCACAAGTGCCCTCCTTAATCCCCAATTTAACTCATCCCCCCAACCACCTCCCCTCTGGTAACCATCAGTTCGTTCTTTATAGTTAAGTCTCTTTTCTGATTTGTCTCTCTCTTTTTTCTCCCCTATGTTCATTGTTTCATTTCTCAGATTCCACATATGAGTAAAATCATATGGTATATGTCTTTTTCTGACTGACTTATTTCACTTAGCATAATATTCTCTAGTTCTACCCATTACAAGTGTACTCCCCATCTTCTATTTCCCCCATCCCCCCACCCATCTCCCCTCTGGTAACCATTAGTTTGTTCTTTATAGTTAAGAGTCTGTTTCTTGGTTTGCCCCCTCTTTGTATTTTTCCTTTGCTTGGTTGTTTTCTTTCTTAAATTCCACACAAGAATGAGATCATACGGTATTTGTCTTTCTCTGACAGATTTATTTTGCTTGGAATTATACTCTCTAGCTCCATCTTATTGCAAATGACAAGATTTCATTTTTTATGGCTAAATAATAGTCTATTGTAAATATATATGCCGCATCTTCCTTAAAAACATTTTTTTAGTGTTTTATTTATTTTTGAGAGTGAGTGAGACACAGAGTATGAGCGAGGTAGGTGCAGAGAGAGAGGGAGACACAGAACCCACGAAGCAGGCTCCAGGCTCCGAGCTGTCAGCACAGAGTCCCTCAGAGCCCAATGTGGCTCAAACCTATGAACCACAAGATCATGACTTGAGCTGAAGTTAGATACTTAACCAACTGAGCCACCCAGGCACCCTTATACCACAACTTCTTTATCCATTCATCTATCAAGGGACCCCTGAGTTGCTTCTATAGTTTGGCTATTGTAAATAATGCTGCAATAAACACAGTGGTGTGTGTATCCCTTTGAATTATTGTTTTTGCATTTTTTGGGTGAATACCCAGTAGTGCGATTGCTGGGTCATAGTGTAGGTCTATTTTTAAGTTTTTGAGGAATCTCTGTACTGTTTTCTACAGTGTCTGTACAAGTTTGCATTCCTACCGGCAGTGCATGAGGGTTCCTTTTGCTCCACATCCTGGTCAACACTTACTGTTTCTTATGTTGTTGGCTTTAGCCATTCTAACAGTTGTGAGGTGATATCTCATTGTAGTTTTGATTCGCGTTTCCCTGATGGTAAATGATGATAAATATCTTTTCATGTGTCTGCTGGCCATCTGGATGTCTTCTCTGGAGAAATGTCTGTTCATGTCTTCTGCCCATTTTTTAATTGGGTTATTTGTTTTTTGGGTATTGAGTTGTATCAGTTCTTCTTTTTTTATTTTTTTTGTTTTTATTTATTTTATTTATTTTCTTTTTTTTATTTTTATGTTTTTATTTATTTTTGAGAGCAGGAGAGACAAAGCATGAGTGGGGAAGGATCAGAGAGAGAGACACAGAATCCGAAGCAGGCTCCAGGCTCTGAGCCGTCAGCACAGAGCCCGACGCGGGGCTCGAACTCACAGACTGTGAGATCATGACCTGAGCCGAAGTCGGACGCTTAACCGACTGAGCCACCCAGGTGCCCCTCTTCTTTTTTTAAAAATTAAATTAAGTTAATTTATTTTCAAGTTTTTATTTTAATTCCAGTTAGTTAACATACAGTGTTATATGTTTCAGGTGTACAATATGTTACAGTGTTTCAGGTGTACACTGATTCAATAATTCCATATGTCACCCCATGCTCATCACAACAAGTGCACTCCCTAATCCCCATCACCTATTTCCCCATCCCCCCACTCCCCTCCCTTCTGGTAACCACCAGTTTGTTCTCTATAATTAAGAGTCTGTTTCTTTCTTTGTCCCTCTTTTTCTCTTTTTTTCCTTAATCATTTGTTTTGTTTCTTAAATTACACATGTGAGTGAAATTATATGGTATTTGTCTTTCTCTGACTGACTTATTTCATTTAACATGATACTCTCTAGCTTCATCCATGTCCTTGCAGAAGGCAAGATTTCATTATTTTTTAATGGCTAGATAATATTCTATTGTGGATATCTATCTATATCTATCTATATCTATCTATATCTATATATCTCACATCTTTATCTATTCATCCGTTGATGGATACTTGGGCTGCTTCCATAGTTTGGCTATCACATAAATAATGCTGCAGTAAACACAGGGCTACGTGTATCCCTTTGAATTAGTGTTTTTGTAGTTTTTGGGTAAATACTCAGTAGTGCTATTGCTGGATCATAGGGTAGTTCTGTTTTTAACTTTTTGAGGAAACGCCATACAGTTTTCCACAGTGGCTGCACCAGTTTGCTTTCCCACTAACAGTGCATGAGTGTTGTGTTTTTTCCATATCCTCACCAACACTTATTGTTTCTTGTGTTATTGGTTTTTAGCTATTCTGACAGGTATGAGGTGATACCTTATTGTAGTTTTGATTTGCATTTCCCTGATGGTAAGTGATAATGAATATCTTTTCATGTGTCTGCTGTCCATCTGGATGTCTTCTTTGGAGAAATGTCTGTTTTTATGTTCTGCCTATTTTTTAATTGGATTATTTGTTTTTTGGGTATTGAGTTGTACAAGTTCTTTTTTTATTTTTAATTTTTTAAAAATTTTTTAATGTTTATTTATTTTTGAGAGACATAGAGGCACAGCGTGAACAGGGGAAGGGCAGAGAGAGAGGGAGACACAGAGTCGGAAGCAGGCTCCAGGCTCTGAGCCGTCAGCACAGAGCCTGATGCGGGGCTCGAACTCACAGACCACGAGATCATGACCTGAGCTGAAGTCGGCTGCCCAACCGACTGAGCCACCCAGGCGCCCCACAAGTTCTTTTTTTAAAAAAAGTTTTTATTTATTTTGAGAGAGAGAGAGCTTGAGCAGGGGGGGGCAGAGAGAGCGGGAAAGGAAAATTCCAAGCAGTCTCTATCCTGTCAACACAGAACCAGATATGAGGCTTAATCCCACAAGCATGAGATCATGACCCGAGCAGAAATCAAGAGCTGGATGCTTAACCAACTGAGCTACCCAGGTGCCCCAAGTTGTAGAAGTTCTTTATATATCTTGGATACTAACTCTTTATTGGATATGTCATTTGCAAAGACCTTCTCCCATTCTGTAGGATGCCTTTTAGTTTTGCTGATTGTTTCCTTGTCTGTGTAGAAATTTTAAATTTTGTTGTAGTCTCAGTAGTTTATTCTTGCTTTTATATCCCTTATCTCAAGGAGACATATCTAGAAAATGTTGCTATAGCTAATGTCAGAGAGATTACTGCCTGTGTTCTCTACAAGGATTTTTATGGTTTCAGGTCTCACATTTAGGTCTTTAATCTGTTTCGAGTTTATTTTTGTGTAAGGTGAAGAAAGTAGTCCAGTTTCCTTCTTTTGCATGTGGCTGTCCAGTTTTCCCAACACCATTTGTTGAAGAGACTCCTTTTGGCATTGTATATTCATTCTCCTTTGTTGAAGATTAATTGACCATATAATTATGGGGTTATTTTGGGGTTTCCTGTTCTATACTATTGATCTCTGTGTCTATTTTTATGCCAGTTCTGTACTATTGTAATTACTACTGCTTTGTGATGTAACTTGAAATCTGGAATTGTGATTCCTCTAGTTTTGTTTTTTTCCCTCAAGATTGCTTTGGCTATTTGAGGTCTTTTGTGGTTCCGTACAAATTTTAGGACTGTTTGTTCTAGTTCTGTGCAAAATGCTGTTGGTATTTTGATAGGAATTGCATTAATCTGTGGATTGCTCTGGGTAGTATAGACACTTTAATAATATTCATTTTTCTAATCCATGAAGATGGAATGTCTTTCTATTTCTTTGCGTTATCTTGAATTTCTTTCATTGGTGTTTTATGGTTTTCAGAGTCTTGGTCTTTCACCTCTTTAGTAAGTTTATTTTTAGATGTTTTATTGTTTTTGGTGCAATTGTAAATGGGATTGTTTTCTTATAACAATAGCGCATAGGAATGCAACAGATTTTTGTACACTGAGTTTGTATCCTCTGATTTTAATGAATTCATTTATCAGTTCTAGTAGTTTTTTGGTGGAGTCTGTAGGGCTTTCTTTCTTTTTTTAAGTTTATTTTTGAGAGAGAGAGAGAGAGCGAGAGAGAGCGAGCACAAGCAGGGGAGGGGCAGAGAGAGAGGGAGTCACAGAATCCGAAGCAGACTCCAGGCTCTGAGATGTCAGTGCAGAACCCAACTCGGGGCTCGAACCAATGAACCATGAGATCATGACCTGAAGTTATATGCTTAACTGACTGAGCCACCCAGGTACCCCATGAGCTTTCTATATATAGTATCATGTCTGGTTTTTGCTACTTACTTTTAGACATTTAGCAAAAGCCATAACTATATCAGCTTTAGCGAGAGGGAACCCATCCAGTTGAGCCCACGTATAGGCTCCATCTTTGCCATTATAGCCACTCAACAAATGGACCCATTGTGCTAGCACTGACGTAGCTGAGGGGAGAGACTGACTGACAATGACAGGCCGATTCATCCTTTCTTCTGGTTTTTGAGCACCTTCTCTATGGTAGATGCTCACTTGTGGGCATTAACTTGGGATACAGAGACATACATACTGATTCCCACAGGTCTGTCTACCTGTTTCTTGCCCAGATTTCCTTAGTCCAGTCTTCCAATATTGCTTCACTCAAGTCTCTAACCACCCACGTCAACTCATTTACCATTGCTCAGGAGAACATGTATAAATGTACCTCAGGCCACTTTTCTCACCTTGCAAAGTGGTAAGTCGAGAGTATTGATTGTAGCTCTGTCCATTGGCAGGATTTTCTCTTAATCACTAACTTTTACAGTCACCCCTGAGCCATGAAGCAGCTGTCCATTTTTGACGAGTAACAACAAATCACACCAGCCCATCTCTGAAGTAGGTTTGAGCTTTTTCCTTCTCTGTCAATAAGTTATGTGGACTGATCCTCTTCCCCACAAAATTGATAGTGTGAGTCAAGAAAGAAAGGTCAGTGGGCTGAAGTCAAGGTCTCAGCAGGGCTATGCTCCTTCTGGAGGCTTAAGGGGAGAATCTATTCCCTGCCTCTTGCAGCTTCTGGTGCCTACTAGCATTTCTTGGCTTGTGGATGCATTACTTCAGTCTCTGCCTTTATGGTCACTTTTCCTTATTTTCTTCTCTGCATGTCAAATCTGTTTCTGCTTCCTTCTCATAATGATACATGTGATTGCATTTAGGGCCCTTTGAATAATCGAGAATAATCTCCCCCTTTTTAGGATTCAAACTTAATCACATTGGCAAACTTTTTTTTTTTTTTTGCCATGTAAGGTAGCATTCACAGGTTCCTGGGATTAAGACGTAAATATCTTTTGGGAATCCATTATTCAGCCTACCAAGCACGATATCTGATGGTCAAGCAATTACTCTCTACTAGGACCTTGTTGCAATCTGTTTTTAAATGATGAATTGTTCTCTGCCACAGAAGGCATGGTCTTTCCCCAAATCTCTAAGCCTGTAACTCTCCTTATGGAGGTTTTTAAAGGTTCTTCACAGTATCCATATGCCCCATAGATCTCCTGGGTCATATGCCTGAATGCCAAGGTAACTTACACTAACAGATTGAATCTGCTGTAGAACCCTCCCTTGCTCTGAGCTCAAATAGAACTGGCAGACTTCCAAGTCACCCGATAAATGAACTAGAGCAGCATTTGTAGTCTAAGACATGCCACCTCCAAAATCTACCAAACACCATGGCTCTTTCTCAGTGATGGAATGCTAATGCAAAAAGTCATCCATTACCTTAGATGGGATATTCTACATATCCTAGACCATTGAACCACTAAGAAGTTTTCTAACATGGCAAGCTCCTGGATCTTCAGGGGGGGGTTTATCTCCCAATCTCTGGAATATTTAGTCTTATTGGGACATCTAAGTACTTTCCTTGTCCCATCTACCAGGACCGCTAGTAGGGGACTATTCTAGGGGACTATCGTGGGTGTTTTCTGGAATGAGAAGATGAACAAGGGGTCTATAGGCCACTCTGTGACAGAACAAGAAAGTTGACATAGACTTGGGGCAACACAGTGAATGTGGACTTCTATCCTTTTTAGATAAAGGTAAACTTTTTTTTAAGTTTGTTTGTTTATATAATCTCTACACTCAACATAGGGCTCACACTCATGACCCTGAGGTCAAAAGTCCCATGCTCTTCCAAATAAACCAGCCAGGAGCCCCAGATAAACTGTTTTTGATCCTTTTAGCAATGGGGATTGAGAGGAACATGTTTGTCAGATCAATAGTCACCTTTCAAGTGCCAGGGGATGCATTACAGTTAGAATACCACATTCAGCATGGCAGCTACAATTAAGGTTACAATGTGTAGGTTTATTATAGTTCACCATCATCTGTCAGGGCCTATTTGTTTTTTGCGGAGGTCAGAGAGGTGACATGAATAGGAATATAATGGGATGAATACTATTGTATCTTCTAAGTCTTTGTGATGGTACTAATCTCTGCAATTCCTTCTAGATGCAGTGTTGCTTCTCATTTACCCTCTTGGCTGGATGCAGCAGTGGGCTGGCTGGGTAATATCAAGGGCTTCCAGTTGGCCCCTTCTACTATAAAGGCTCTTACTCTTCAGGTCAAAAAATTAATGCAAATATTCTCATATCTGCTAAATATATCTTTACTGATCTGTACTCTCAAAAATTGAGGGATTAACTACAGGATAGGTCTATGACTGTCACCATTGTGAAATGGGCTTGGGCTAGAAGTCCTTTTATCATTTGACTTCTATATTCCTCACTCTGACCAGAGGCTCCTAATGGTGTTTGGGGGCTCCTGGTATAATTGGCGTTTGCTCACATTCCATATCCAACAGTCCTTGAGAGGTCTTTTCTCCCCTCTCCTACCTTGTGTTCCATTCTCCTAAGTCTAATACCTTCAAGATTCAGCTCCACACATGTTCCCCTGCTTCCGTCCAGCATGCATCAGCCAGGGGCCACAATACCTTTGGTATAGAAGTCCTCTCATCCCAGGACAGAGACCCTTCTTTTCCAGCCCAGACCAATACCCGATTCTGGGTATTAGCCTGGTAGCCGAGAGGGTGATGTGGCAGATACTGAGTAGAGCATGTGTCATCTTATCAAGTATCTGCCTTTGCTCAGCTTTTGTAGCATCTCCAGATGAGGAGAGACTGCTATCTTTTGGCAAAAGAGGGAATGGGCTGCTTCTGCTGGAACAGAGCATTGAGGAGAATTTGGAAGTTTCAGTTTCTAAGGTTTCTCTGCTAAAATGTCCCTATCTCTCCGGTATTAGTGTTCTGTTCTTTTTCTACTGGGACTCTAGCATCCACACAGAAGATTATAGAGGTTGTGCATGCAATCTCCTTTGCGGCTCTGCCACCAGTGCCATACTGAGGAGGGCCCTCAAAAAATAAAAACGTGGGGCGGGGGGCGCCTGAGTAGCTCAGCGTGTTAAGCGTCGGTCTCTTGATTTCTGCTCAGGTCGTGATCTCATGGTTCGTAAGTTTGAGCCTCATGTCAGGCTCTATGCTGACAGTGGTGAGCCTGCTTGGGATTCTCTCTCTCCCTCCGTCTCTGCCCCTCCCCTGCTGCTCAAATTTAAAGAAAAAAAAAAATTAAAAAAAATTTTTTAAAAATAAAAATAAAATGTGGAGCCTAGTTTTAAAAGTATTCCTTTATTAGTTTCTGATTATAAAAATACTATATGTTCATTGTACAAAACTTCAGCTCAGGTAATCATCTCCTGGTCTGTGGGTTTGAGCCCTGTGTGACAGGGCTGGAGTCTTCTCCGGATTCTGTGTCTCCCTCTCTCTGCCCCTTTCCCGCTCACATACAGTCTCTCTCTCTCTCTCTCTCTCTCTCTCTTTCTTTCTCTCAAAAAATATGTGTAAAAATTAAAAAAAAATAAAAAAATTTTTAAACATTTTTTCCTCATTTATTTTAGAGAAAGCATGCATAAGCAGGGGAGAGGGGCAGAGGGAAAGAGAGAGAGAGAATCTTAAGTAGACTCCATGCTCAGCACAGAGCCTGACGTGGGGCTCTATCCAACGACCCTGAGATCATGGCCTGAGTTGAAATCAAGAGTCAGATGCTTAATTGACTGAGCCACCCAGGTGCCCCCAAAATAAAATCTTTAAACAAAAAAAGAAGAAAAAGTTAGGAATCAGGCTCTGGGGTTTCCAGTCTTGGCTTTACAGTCGCTAGCTGTTAAGCTTCACACAAGTAGTTTAACTTCTCTATAGCTTGGTTTCTTAATTTATATAAGATGAGAAATATGATGAACTGAATTACTATATAGAAAATACTTAGAATTGCCTCATGCATGGTAAGCATTTTGTAACTGCAGTTACTATTATCATCATCATTATTTATTGGCCAATGCCATCAGTAAGAACTTCTCACTGGCTGACTTTTTCCTCAGATTTCCCACTCTGTTGCACAGTTCCTTAACTCCCTTCTTCCTCTTCTCTCTTCTCCCTGACCCTAAATCTAATTCTTATTTTATGTTATCTCTGTTTAGATTTTTCCTTCCAAACCATACCTGAGGGGCTCAAATTTTCTGGGAAATGTTATAATTGAAACATTAACTAGCACCTACTCTGTGCCAAGCACTGCGCTAAATGCTTTATATGGATCAAGTCACTTAATTCTCACCACAGTCTTATGAGGTAGATATAACTGTTATCCCCACTTTATAGATGGAGGACATTGCAGTTTTGGAAAGATGTAACAACTTACCAAAGGCCATACTCCAGGAATTGGTAGAGTCAGGAATTGAACCCAGGTTTGTGAGATTCCATATCCTATACTCTAATCATTGGAAGATGGTATTACACAGTGGTTGATTGTACACTTCAGTGTCAGACTGCCCGTGTTGAAATTCTGGATTTATTACTGTCACCTATTACCATCATGCCTACTTAAGTGCCTCCTGTAGAAGCAAAAGTGATCCAGTTGTGCTTTTATATAGTGTTTTTCCTAATACCCAACATAGAACCTGCCACAGAACAGAGATGCCTTATAAACATTTGCTCAAACAAACAAATGTATTCAATATACTATTATAGGCACTGTATGGGTTCTGAACTTGACTGATTTATTGTCCTTGCCCTCAAGGAATTTACAGTCTAGGAGAAACTAGACAGGTGCTTAAATCATCCTAATATCAGAAGGAATGTGCTAATGCTTCTATATAAAAGCAAAGCTATCTACAAAAACAAAGAAGAGGGAGAGGGTAATTCATTTTGGGGCATCCACTAAGGTCTCCTAGAGAAGTTATTGTTTGAGATGGTTGTAAAAAAAGGTAATATCTTTTAGAAGGAGGGTGGGAAGGAATAGTATTTTAGGCAAAAAGAATAGCGAGAAAAAGGCATAGAGTAAGGAGGGTTTGAGATATGTTCAAGTAATGGCAAGTGACTGAGTAAAGCCTGAGCATAGTTTTGGGGTATGAGAAGGAGTTGGGTAAGGGCCAAGTGATGTCCAACCTTGGATGTCACTGAAATGGACATTTTGGACTGCTCAGAATTCATTCATCTACTTACAGTAATGACCCCTGATTTTCATTTGGGGATCTACTCTACCTTATTCTCAGTCCAATATGGTTGGGCAGGGCAGACCCCATCCCTACACATGGTGCAGACCCAGGCCAACTGATGCTTAGCACATCACTGCTAACAGTGACACATGTCCACATCAGACCAATGAGAGCCCCCCAAAATTCAATTTTTCCTATACCTTATATTTTTAATATGGGAGAAATAGGTTCCCTTTTTCCCTAGGATTGGGCCTAGGAGTGTGCAGGCTGGAGCAACAGCAACCATCTTGCCACTATGAAGGGACAGCATGACCAAGAAAGAGATTACAAATTAAAAAAAAAAAAAAAAGCAAAGCTAAGCACTGGAGAGAAACTAGTCCTGATAAAACCAGCAGTTCTTAACTTCTCCAGTATGTAAGGCATACTACCCTGCCTTAAGTTTTCTCAAGCCAGTTCAAGTTGCATCTTCTGTCATTTGCAACCCAAAGGGCTTTGCCACAGTCATGCTAGGAATTTGTATTTTCTCTTGTAGGTGATGGATTCAATGAAAGGATTCACATGGGCTGTGACATGAACCCATTTGTGTTTTGTCATGCTTGCTCTGGTATCTGGTGGGGAGACAGATACTCTGAAGACAGATGGATATAGATTTAAACCCCATCCATGTCATTTATTTGCCCTGTGATCTCGGGAAGTATATCAGTCAGAGTTCTATCAGAAAAACAGAACCTGTATCTTTCTCTACATATATATATTCTCTATAGGCGAATATATGTATATATAGAGAGAGGGGGCAGAGAGGAAGAGATAGGGAGGGAGAGATTGATTTATTGCAAGAAATGGCCTTTTGGGATTATGGATGCTGGCAAGTCTGGAATCCGTAAGGCAGGCCAGCGGGCTGGAAATTCTCAAGTAGGAGGAGCCGAAGCAACAGTCCAGAGGTGAATTTCCTCCTCCTACAGGAAACCTCGGTTTTCCTCTTTTTAATTGATTGGATGGGTCCTATCCAGATTTTGAGGATAGTCTCCATTATCTAAAAGTCAACTGCTTGTAAGTAATAACCACATCTACAAAATAACGTGATGACTGTTGTGCCCGAATTCTCGAATCCCCCCACAAGAGACCACCAGAGTCGAAAGTCAAAGCCAAGTGGCAAGGGTCGTTTTATTTCAGGATCGATCCAGGTCCCTTCGCATACCGCTGCCAGTATGCAAAAAAAAAGGCCTCGAACATGGTTGGTACAGCGTTTTTATAGACAGAGACAAATAGTATAGGAAGGTTTCAGGTTATAGGGTGACTGATTGGTCGATATTTGAAATACGAACATATGCAGCCCTCTGATTGGGGGTTCTTTGTTTGCTCTTTGGCGGGAAGTCTCTGTCCGTTATGTGAAAAAGTTATTTATTCTAATACATATCAGAAAAGGGGGAAGGGGAAGAATGTGAGGGTAGCAAGGTTCTCAAGCTAGTAAATGTCCGCTCAAGCTAATGAATGTCCGAAAGGTGAAGGTCTTCCGAATGTGAGCAAAGCCAGTTACACAAACTAATGCATGTCATAAAGGGGGAAGGGGAAGAATGTGAGGGAAGCAAGGTTACAGAAGTGAGAAATGCCAGATACTCAAACTAATACATGTCAGACTAGACTCAGAAAAAGTTTTACAATGTTTGCAGCAAACAGTAAGCAAAACAGAATACTCAGCAATTGTATTTCTTATCAGTGGTCCACAATCGGCAGAAGGCCAGGGCAGCTATCTTTAACCCGGTATCTGTCCATTGATTTACAGAAAAAGAGAACTTAGCTCCAAACTAAGGCAGAGCTGCCATTTGGACATAAAATGTTAAAACCGCTCTCTTCAATGACATCAGCCCTTAGATTTGCTTTCATTTTTTTTTTAAGTGTATTTATTTATTTTGAGAGAGAGAGAGAAAACATGCTAGCAGGAGAGGGAAAGAGAGAGAGAATCCCACTGCCAGTGCAGAGCTGGACTTGGGGCTTGATCTCACCAACCATGAGATCTTGACCTGCCTAAATCAAGAGTCAGCCATGGGGTTCCTGGGTAGCTCTGTCAGTTAAGCTTCTGGTTCTGGGTTTTGGCTGGGGGGTCATAATCTCACTGTTGGTAGGATCGAGCCCCCATGCCAGGTTCTGCATTGACAACACGGAGCCTGCTTAGGATTCTCTATCTCCCTGTCTCTCTGCCCCTTCTGCCCCTTCTCTGTGTCTCTCAAAATAAATAAGTAAGCTTTAAAAAAAGAAAAAGTTGGAAGCTTAACTGACTGAGCCACCTAGGCACCCCCTGACTGCTTTTTAAGTAATAGAAGTAGTGGGGAAAAAAGGCAAATTAATTCAACTTGGTAGTCACTGAAAAGTTAGTTTCCCTCCTACTCCGGATGGTCAGGCCTTTTACTCAGAAGTAATCAATGCCGATAATTTCCTAATGTCTTTCCCAGATTTTGTTCTGTATGTGTACACACACACACACCCACATACCCACAACTTTTTTCACACACAGTTCTCCCTGCCCGCCCCCCACCAAGAATCTTGCTGTTTTAATTTTATAGCTTATGTTGGAGATGTTCCATTTCTTCACATACAAATGTACTTCTTTTAAAAAATGGCCACAAAGTATTCCATCGTGTGGTTAAACAATAATTTATTTATTTAATAAGTTCCTAGCTGATGGCCATTTAGATTCTTAACGTTTTTGTTATAAATTATACAAGAGAAAACATCTTTGTACATACACTTTTGCATAATGTACAAGAATGTTTGTAAGATAAATTTTTAGAACTGCAAGTGCTGCATTAAAGGGTTTGCACATTTGAAATGTCAATAAATGGTACCAACCAGGGGCGCCTGGGTGGCTCAGGCTGTTGAGTGTCCGACTTTGGCTCAGGTCAGGATCTCATGGTTCTTTAGTTTGAGTCCTGTGTCAGGGGTCTCTCTGCTATCAGCGCGGACCCCACTTGGAATCTTGGTCCCCCTCCCCCTCTTGCATGCTGTCTCTTTCTCTCTCTCTCTCAAAAATAAATAAACATAAAAAAAATGGTACCAACTAGTCCTTCAAAGAAATCACATTAGTTTATATCCCACCAATAATATATGAGGGTGCTTGCTTCCCTACCCACTTACGAACATGGCCATCCTAGATTTAAACCCATTTCTTTTCTTTTAAAGTAGCAAAATACATATTTAAAAGAACAGGCATCACAACGATCCCTTTTCTGGGTAAGAGCTGCAGTTTTATTTGGGTTTTAGCTTTCTGATAGCAGAGCTCAGCCTTCTGCCCTGTCCTGTGTTCACCACTCTGAAAGGTTGGGGCAGATGACAGAATAGTTCCAGGTCACCAGGCAAAAGGGCAGGCCAGACCCCAGGCCTGTGCCTTGCCTGATGATAGAAATGCAAACAAGCCCGGTTCTATTATAGAACACAGGGCCATTGTCGGGAAACCACAAATTGCTGACTTGCTCCTGCAAACAATCGATATTCAGAAGCTGAGTCCAGGAATTCTAAAGCTGCATAAAGGGCTGAGGGGAGGGGGGAGGGACGAGGACACTCTTTTAGAAGTGAAACTAACAACAGAGAGCCACCAAGAAGGCCCTGTGTCCCCTTCCTGCTCCCTCTAATGATCCCAGAATCGGAAGCTGCCAGAGCTGGAGTGGACCAGATCTTATCCCATCCTAACAGAGGGGGCATAAATAGGTAAAGAGCCAGGGGCAGTTTCAAGGAGTAAGTGTTCGTTTTCAGTGAAAGAGTGCACTGCAGTGGTTAGTAGGTATACCTGGGCTCAAATCCTGACTCAGTCACTCACCAGCTTTATGACCTTGGGCACAGCACTTCACCTCTCTTAGCCTCAGTTTCCTCATCTATAGAATGGACATAATAACCCTTATGAGGTCCTCATGAGGATTTGATTGAATGATTGTGAATAACAGCATGGTGCCTGGCTCTTTGGAAGGGCTTAATGAATTATTATTATTATTATTGTTATTAAAAATAGCAATAGGAGCTCAGGGGATGAACTAAGGAAAGCTTCCTGGAGGAGAGGCCATTTGAATTATATCTTACAGAATTGGGAAGATTTGGCACACTGGAATGAATAAAAAGAATGAATGAAGTTCATGTGTATGTCTCTCTTAGGCTTCTCGGGCCTGACCAGGAGACCTGCAGAGACCTCACTGGTAGCATAGAGAGAAGGGCAGAGTACAGATGGGAAAATGCTGCTGTGGAACATATTAGTCCCTGCATGAATGGGACCTAAGGTGGCACTGGCATCTGGGGTCCAAGTTAGAGCATGGGGCTGGGCACAGTTGTAGGAGCCTCTGCAATGGAAATGTTTTCCCTTATTAAGAGCCCCTTTTGAGATGACTTGACCCCTTGGGGTCTTGAGGATACTATGTATTGTACTGGGCTCATGATGCTTAATGTTATCATAGGAACAACCTCTGGGTTTTCCACTGAGCTCTGTGAGATATATATTAGTCAAACTGTCTGTCTCAAATGTTTCATCTTCCATTACAACATGACACAGTCTTCTTCCAGTGTCCACTGCCAACCCTTCAATCCCATGACAACCCACATCTCATGACAGGCACGTTGTAAGGACAATGGAGGCCAGAGCTTGCTACTATTTCCCCTGCCCCAGCCCCTTTGGAGATGATTGTTATTGCACTTTGTCCAATGAAACTTTGGCATCTTATGCCCCTTCCTGTGAAGTTCATGAACACTGAAAATTTCCAGATGGAACTGAACGGGGCTGTACCACACATCATGGAAGAGTGGGGGGGGCTCTCCCTCTATCAGGTGAACACCATGATTACATAAATCCTGAATGTAAGCTAGGGGACAGATGAGGATCAACCTGAGTTCCCACTTAGATGCCTATTTAATAGGTGGGAAAAAACAGGCAACAGAGGCTGTAACTATCTAATGTTAAATTTACCAGGAGAGCTTGGACTCCTTAGGCAACATTTTAGCAAGCCATGTCAAAGCCACAAATTCCCCCAATTCATACTGAAAATACTTTACCTGCAATGCCCATATCATAGCAGGTGGCAAGAAACATCTTCCTTCCAGGGAACTTTTCCTTATGAAGCAGAGTTTCAACCTATGACTGGAGAGATTGGTCCAGTGGCCAGAGCGTAGACAGAAGGACTGACATAACTAGAAGTTCTCTGGATTCAGGCAAGGAGGCTGGGTTCAGACAAAGCCTTAGCCCCTGGCAGGAGAACTGAGCCAACCCAGGGTTAAGGGGGAATGCTGGACCTCAGAGCTTCCTTGTAGGCTCACTGGACCAGGCTTGGGGCAGCAAGACCAACCTTCATAAAGGGGTTCATGACGCTTGGCTTGGTGTACTGAAACAATCGTCTACAATCTTATATGTGAGTTTGTCTTATATGGATAAGGTGGAAGTATTTGTTTTGATTATGTTTGCTTATATGTGAAAAGAAACCATGGGCTGATAAGGTTGATGTTTTTTCTCTCATTGAATTATAAAAGTCATCAGTCCTGGGCTGGTAGAATACACCGTGGCCCAGGTTCCTTCTCTATTGTGGCTCCCCCATCCTCTGCATACAGCCTTCACATCATGGTCCACGATGGCTACTCCTGCCACATGTCTGCTATTCCCACAGCACAGGGAAGGAAGGGACAAAGAGAAGCACATTCTGGCTGGGAAATACGGTCTTTCTTTTGGGTGGACAAGTGCCTGGCTAAAATTCATGAGTTCTTATAGAAAGAAGTAGGGAAAAACGGATACTGACGGACAACTAGAAGTCTCTGCCATAGTCAGTTTATCATCTATTTTCCTGAGGAACTGCATACCCTGAAGTCATAGGGTATGGGGATATCCTTGTGGGAGGATAGGTCTCTTCTTTGAGGGAGTGATGGTCCTTTGTGAGAGACAACTGTGAGGGAACGATTAAGGATAAGAGAAAAAATTGGTATGAAAGATATGCCTAAGATAGGCAGGTGAAAGATCAGCTGTCTATCTGGGCCTCTTTCCAGGGGCTGGGATCAGAGCAGTCTACGCAGGCCAAGTAGGACCTCTGATGCACGCACAGAATGAAGCCTCCATACGGTGTTCCAAACCGAAGAGTAGACCTGACCTGAAGGTGATCTAACTCTTGTCGTCCTTAATATTTATTTAAGTTTCGCATCCCCTGAGCCTTAGGGTGAGTCTTCACTGCCCATGTGTGGTCACAGCCATGCCACATGGGATTATGAGGAGAGAGGGGTCTGCCCACGTTTGAATGCAGGCTCCATCAGGGCAGGCCCCTTTTCTGTTATGTGAAGGTTGCGTGATGGTGAAAGGCACGGGCTTTCGTGGATTGCTTTTACTACAGTTAACCTCCGCTGCTTCCTTCCCTTGACATCCCCTGGCGGCCCTTCTCTGTGGCAGTGACTTAGAGGCAGGGTATGTCTCTGGCTTAGCACCATATCCCCAGTGCCAGGTGCATAGGAAACACCCAGCGAGTAAATTGAAGAAATGTCCCATACAAAATCCTTCATAGTCTGGTTCCAGGGTACATTTTAGTCTTTTCCTCTGGCTAGGATTTAGCTAGTCTCTAACCTCAACTGTCTGCTTAGAATAATAGTAGTATTGATAATTATTGTGCATTGCTGGGGCACGTGGGTGGCTCAGTCACATAAGCATCCGACTTCGGCTCAGGTCATGATTTTGCAATCTGTGAGTTCGAGTCCCGGATCGGGCTCTGTGCTGATGCCTTAGAGCCTGGAGCCTGCTTCAGATTCTGTGTCTCCTTCTCTCTCTGCTCCCCCCACATGTTCTCTCTCTCTCTCTCTCTCTCTCTCTCGCAAAAGTAAATAAACATTAAAAAAAGAATTAAAATTTTTGTGCATTGAGCATGTAACAGGTGCTCGGGTGTTGTTCTAAGTGTCTATATGCGTTGACTCATCTGATCCTTACAGAACTCAGTCAGGTGAGTAGAATTATTCTCCCCAGTTGTCTGATGAGGAAATTAGGCTCAAAGAGGTGAAATCCTTTGCCGAAGATCACATAGCCAGCAAGCGGTAGAGCCAGGAGTTGAAGTCCGGTAGTGTGCCTAGACCCTCAACCATTCCGAGCCCCCGCCCTCCTCCCCATCTAGTGCCTGTGTTTCAGAAGTGGCCTTGCTCTTTCTGGTCACTGAGCCTGGGCTCTGCTGGAATGCCTTTCCCCAATTTATGGCTCTGGCAAACTCTACCTGCTCTTTAAAGTCCAGCCCAGATATTGTGTCTCTAACCCCACCTACCTCTCCAGTCAGGGAGGGAGGCTGCCCCTCTTTGCTCTTTGCTGCCTTTACTATTTGCTCCCAGCCCATCACCGGAAGCTCTCCTGAAAGTGACCCCCATATCAGCCTTCAGCATAGTGCCTGTATGTGGAAGGTCCTTTGTCTGTGTTTGTTGAATGAGTAACTGACCCCACTATTTCACATACAAAGAACGAGTCCAAAGAGGCTGAGGGACTTGTCCACGTCACAAAACAAGTGAGAGAAAGAGCCAGACCCCAGGGTTCCTGACTCCCAGCCTCACTCTCTCTAACACACAACCATCTTGTCTGTGCATGGAAAATTTGGAAAAGCCTTCTTCCTGCATGCTTGAGCTTTTCTTAATTCTGTCTTATATCTCACCCCAGAGAGGACCTCTTTGAGAGTGCTGGTAGGAGAGTGAGTTTTGGCAAGTCTAGTCTGGGAGTCATGAGGCAACAGAGGAAAATAGACAAACAATCCTGGGTTGTATTTTGCTGACCCAGTCTTCAAAAACAGCAGAACAAAACACTCAAAACTCAAGCTGGGGCCTCTAGCCAGCAGGGCACCAGATCAACTTGGATGGAATTCACTAAGCGGACCTTCCTCCCTTTTCTTAAAATGGTGGGGCCTTTAGAGAGGAAATGTTTTCCAGTTTGTTTGGATTTTCTTTAAGGCAAAGCAAAAAACATTGAAAATTTCACGGGGCCCTAAGAAGCTTCCCAATGTAAACCAGCCCTGCCCCATCTCACTGCCAAATTTGAGTCCACTGTATCCCTTGATGTGAAACTCTCCCCACCCTCTGGTCAGAAAAGGCTGGAGAAAGAACTGATCATCATTAATCATAGGTGGAAAAATCAGAGAAATTATTAAGTAAACATTAAAGTTCTTTTATTAACTCTCACCTCCAGTCTTCTATATAAATACGGTACCATGGCAGTCGTGAGAGCACAAGTTTTTGAGATAGAAGGTCAGGGTAGCAATCCTGATCCTACCACTTCCCAGCTGTGTGACTTTGAGTAGGTTAATTACCCTCTCTGAGCCTCAATTTTGTTATTTATAAAACTGGTTCAAGTACCGATTGCCTAGGTTGTTGTGAGGACTGAATGAGATAATGTAAATATGGGGGCGCCTGGGTGGCTCAGTTGGTTAAGCGGCTGACTTTGGCTCAGGTCATGATCTCATGGTCTGTGAGTTCGAGCCCCGCGTCAGGCTCTGTGCTGACAGCTCAGAGCCTGGAGCCTGCTTTGGATTCTGTGTCTCCCTGTCTCTCTTCCCTTCCTCTGCTCATACTCTGTCTCTATGTCTCTCAAAAGTAAATAAACGTTAAAAATTAAAAAAAAAAAAAGAGATAATGTAAATACGAAGCCCAGTATTGTGCCTGATACCTAATGAATGCTTAATCGATATTAGCTATTATTATTATTCGCACATGACGTCCTTTATGGCTAAAATGTCCTTCCTTCGCCTTGTCTGCCTAGGAAACTTCTACTCATCCTCCAATACCCATTAATACCAAGGATGCCCCACTTGGGGAGGCATCTTCATCCTGTTTCCTCTCCAGTGTGGTCCCTGGTTGTCTCAGTGCTCCCTCACCCCTCTCGTCTTTGCCCTTCTAACAGAGCAGGAATCTCACTGGATGGAAATCATTTGTTTCCTTGCCTGTCTTCCCCAGTGGGTAATGTCAGCCAGGAGAGCAGGCTCAGGTCTGGGCCCCTAGGCCTTAGGAAATGGCATCTCCATCCTTAGATTAGAAACATGAGAAGGTTGGGAACTGGGGAGGTTTGCAGGGCTGGGGACTGCTTAATTCCAAGGCATGGTAGTCACACTGTTTTCTATTCTTCTGTGTGAATAGGGCCCCTGGAGTCATGTGGCGTGGTGGCTCTGGGCCTCTGCATCAGACACTTAGTGTCAAATCTTAGCTCTGCCACCTTCTGCCTTCATTCTCTTGGCCTATCTAATCGATGTGGGCCTCAGTGTCTTCACTTGTAAATGGGTATTATGCTAGTGACCTCTCAGATTGTTAAGATTAAATGAGATCATACAGGTAACACTCCTGACGGTGCCTGGCCGGTGGTAGTTGTTACTTCGCACTGGGTTTTTAATGATAGGATACATACCAGAGTTGAGCATCAGACTGGGTTTGCGTTATGGTGTAATTCCAAGGCAGTGTGAAGAGGCTCTAGAATAACAGTGCTCTAGAAGAGAAGAACCCTGGGAACAAGGGTGTGTGCGTGCGTGCGCGCGCGTGTGTGTGTGTTTTCTGTTCTCAACCCCACCATTATGGTCCACCTTTTCTTCTCTGCCCCAAGCCCATCCCGGTGTTACTCACCACACTCAGCCAGAGGAATCCGAGACAGAGGGGCTGCCGGGAGCCCACCAAGGCTGGACAGGCTGCCTAGGGGCTGAGAAGCAGCAGCAACCTTGGGGAGTGGTACTGCTGTGGGCTGGAGCCGTGGTGGAGGTGGTGGTTCGGAGTGTGGGTGGTGGAGCCAACTGCCTACAAATCCCCCTTCTGCCTCTTCCTGGCCATTTGCTTTTCTGTGCCTCAGCTTCCTCACTGTACTGGCCAGCCAGGGTGGCCCTGAGAAACTACCACAGACTGGGGGGATAAAATAAGAGAAACATATTTTCTCACAGTTCTGGAGGTTAGAGTCCAAAATCAAGGTGTTGACGAGGGTTGTATTCTTCTGAAGCCTCCCCCTTGGCTTGCAGGTGACTTGTGTCTTCAGTGGGTGTTCCCTCCTGTCTGTGTCCAAATTTCTTCTTCTTATTTTATTTATTTATTCATTTATTTGAGGGGGGCAGAGAGAGGGAGAGAGAGAATCTTAAGCAGGCTTCATGCCTAGCACAGAGCCCAACGCAGGGGCTCGATCTCACGACCATGAGATCATGACCTGAGCCGAAATCAAGAGTTTGACATTTAACCGACTGGACCACCAAGGTGCTTCCAAATTTCTGCTTCTTATAAAGACACCAGTCATATTGGATTAGGGTCCACTCTAATGACCTCATTTAACTTAATAACCTCTTTAAAGACTCTCTAACACAGTTACACTGTTAGGTGTTGGGGGTTACAACTTCGACATATGAGTTTTGAAGGAGACACAGTTGATTGCTTAGCACTCACCTATAAAATGGAGACAGTAAATTGTTCCTACCTCACATGGCCCTTGTGAGGATTAAAAATATTCATGACGGGGCCCCTGGCTGGCTCAGTCGGTTAAGCATTGGAATTTGGCTCAGGTCATGATCTTTCGGTCCATGAATTTGGGCCCCACATCAGGCTCTGTGTTGACAGCTCAGAGACTGGACCCTGCTTCAGATTCTGTGTCTCCCTCTCTCTCTCTGCCCTTCCCCGGCTCTCGTTTTGTCTGTCTCTTTCTCTGAAAAATAAACATGAAAGAAATTTAAAAATATTCATGAAAATAAAGTACTTAGAATGTTGCTGGCTCATAAGTGTTAGCCTTTATTGTTGTCAGTTGGATTTCTTGGCATCAGATGTGGGCCCTATGCTGGGCACTGGGGAGGGAGGTGGGGAGGAGCAGGTACAGCCCACAGGGAGCCGACCCTGGCTTGCCACAGGCCAACTCTGTGGCCCAGGCCATTTTCCCGTCGGAAGGTGCCAGGGGCAGAGCTCAGAGGGAAGTGAGCCTCCACATAGCCCAGGGGAAGACACAGCATACAGATCTGCAGTGACACAGGTAAGGCAGTGGAGTTCACTTATTCATTCAATAAGCACGGACCGAGAATCTCCCCTTGGAGGCAGTGTGCTCAAGGCCAAGGCTATAGAAGCGTGAGAGGTGGTCCTTGAATTAGGAGAGTTCTATCCAGTGTGGAGGGCGAGGAGTACAGAGAGGAAGGAGAGAAGAGGGGGCCAGGCACATTCCATGCGTTTTCCCACTTAGTCCTTATAATCACTCCATCAGGTAGGTGATGCAGGTATTTTTATCCCCACTTGGGAGACGAAGTCATTGAGACAGAGAGAGAGCGGATGGTGCTTGGAAGGTCACACGGCAGAGCCCAGATTTGGACTGGTCTGCCTGACCGAAGGCCAGTTCTCTCTCCTCTTTGCCTTTCATGGTCAGTTATGTTTCCTTCTAGCACAACACTCTCAGATTCTATGCCAAAAAATAGACAACGGATGTCACGTTCTGATAGTCCTCTCGGCAGCCCAGTAGGGGGGCCCCTCTCTCTGCTCAGGAATGATGATGGGCGCTCATCTTGTGTAACCTATCTCCTCTTCTAAGGAGGAAGGGGAATGAGCCTCAGCCTCACAAAAGCTTTCTGACTTCATTCAGGAGAGTGCCCGTGGTGCGACATGCCATCCAAGTGACTCCACTTTACCTGGTGGTTTTAGCCCCGGCAACACTTATTAGAGTCCATCATACTGGAAATACGAAAATCCCAGGATTACTCCGTCACGTTCACAGGATGAAAGGCTGGGAGAAGACACGCAGGGCCAGTCCTGGAAGCCCCATCAAGGGATTTCTCGTCTCTGCTCATATAGTTCCAAGCCAGGAGGATCATTTTTCTATCCAACGCTGGCTAGGAGAGCCTGGTAGTTGGCAGAGCTGAACTTCACCTTGCTGGATTTTGCCAAGAAAGCTTTCAGGCCAGGACAGTGGAGGGATTTGCCCAAGGTCACCTAGAACACTGGTGGAAGAGCCTGGATCAGAGTCCTGGCACTTGGAAACCCAGTTCTGTTCTTGGCCTCACAGTTGAGTAGAAATAATCCCGAAGGAGGATTCAGACTGTGTTCTCTCCTCAACTTGGCCACTTAATGCGAATTAAATGACATTTAGTTCAATAGCCAAGGGCCTAATATGTGCCAGGCATGTACTTACATGCAGTGTGGCCACAGGAAATTAATTTTCTCTCTCTGCACTTCAGTTTCCTTATCTTTGAAAAACGCCCCTCCTATGCTGTTTCTCTCAGAGCCGTGTTGTGGGGATTAAATGAGAAAAAGGAAGCAAAGTGCTTTGTAAACTGTAAAGTGCTGCGTACATTGAGGAGTTGTTGCTAAGCCCGGCCATCCCTCCCATTTGTGGTCTACTCTGCCTGGAGCAGACTTCCACCTGAGCACTGCCACGATACTAGAATTTGTTTACCCGTTTCTCTCCCACTCCCTGAGGGAAGAGTGTTTGGGTTCGGCTTTGATTTCCTGGAGCCCAGCTCTGGGGTTAGAATGTGGCAGGTACTTAGCCAAATATATGAATAAAAAGAATATGTGATGATCCAATTCTCAAGTCCATGGAGATGCCAACCAGAAGGACACTGGAAAACCAGAGGAGGAAGGGCTCAGGGGGAGGGTGGTGGAGGGTGAGAATGGTGTCCACTGTGGACAGGAGGGTTTGGGCCACTGGAGAGGAGAGGGTGGGACATTCCGAGCAGTGGGAGTGGCTTCGGCAAAGGTCAGCAGGTGGAAATCCATGTGGATTAGGCAACGGACACAGAGAGTGGGCAGGTAAGATAGCTGTAAAAGATGAAGACAGAAACTAATGATGACGAGGACGATGATAATGGTCAGAGTCATAGGTAGCGTAGTGAGTATAGCACTTACTATGCTCCAGGCACTGTTCAAAACGCTATGCATGTATTCCTCATCAAACCATTGCAACAACTCTACGAGGTGGGTATTAATACCTCTACTCTACAGACAAGGAAACGGAGAGGTTAAGTAACTTGCCGGAGGTTATACAGCCATTATGTGGCAAAGCCAGGATTTGATTCCAGGCAGTCTGACTCCAGAATCTGTGCTCTTAAAGTAGGTTGAAGTCTGTCTGTAAAGGCTTATGACCTTTGGCCTTTTTCTTATACTATAGGAAAAAGTTTGAGCAAGAGTTTGGAGCAAGAAGGAGTTTGAGCAAGAGAGGACATCACGGGGGCACGTATGTCTTATTTTGCAGATAGCAGAGGTGCTTCAAACATGTATTGAGCACCTTACGTGTACTGGGTACTGATGATACAAAGAGCAAGACAGAGCCTCTGCCCTCACAGGCACTCAGTTCTTGTGCTGGAGCAGGCTCTCTCTGGCTCGCCAGAGCCCGTTGTGTGTCTCTTTTTCCCGATGATCAGTGATATCACTTTGGTAACTTGAAATCCACTACAACAAGAGTATTTGCACCATGGAAACCGGCCAATGCCACCAATCAGGGCTTTTCTCTGAGAGCTGGTTGTTACATATTTAGCAAAACAGCGGAATAGCTGCAATATGATGGTAAAGTTCCTTGCCAGATATAGGGTGGCACAGAAGGGTGCTTGGTGAGCCAAGGAGGCAAGGCTTATGCAGAGTGTTGAAGGATGGGCGGATGTTTGCTATGAAGACAGAGCAGTGAAGTGCAGCTCGGGCAGAGGTGAGAGAGGCACAGCCTACTCATTCTCGAGTTCCATGAAAGGACAGGACGGATGCGAAGGAGCTGGGGAACCTATGAGGTTCATAAACACAAAAGGTGTTTAAGAAGCAGATCCAGGATCAGATTTATAAAGTGAACTAATTGGGGCTAGGGATGGAGTACCCATGTCACAACACATTAACCTGTGTCTTTAGCGGGCAGGCTCTCTAGAGCTGGGCCTTTCCCCAAAACCTCAGTAAGAGGGAACCTAGGCTTTGGGGAGGGACCTGGCATGAAAATGGACTAGAACGCTCTAGGGCTGCCAGCGAAATGAGAAATGTTGACAAAAGCTTTGAGGTGCCTTGCCTATTCGGGTTGGAGGGCCAGGGAAGTTGGTGGGAAATAGGACCAGACTAAGTGAGGGTCAGATACATCTGGCTGGGCACACACTTCCGGCCCAGAAATCAAAGCCAGGCCGTGGCACCGCAGAGCTTGTTTTATCTTTTGTGTCGGGTGGGGTTCTGGGTGCTGTGGGTTGCTCAGCAATCCTCTGGCTTCCACAGGCCGACTTTTCTCCCCCTTGGTCCCTGTGCCCCAGACCAGGGTGAACATGGCATCAGACTGTCTCCATGGTTCTCCACCTGGTGCCACACTGTCCTGAAGGTTCTGAAGGAGACTGACGTCACTGGGCTCATGGAGCTGCCAGAGCCAGGACCCCATAGGACCTGGAGAAAAGGCCCGCCCCTCCCTTTGCTGGACTGGTTATCAAGGTGGTTTTGGTTTGCAAGATGACCATGGGGGCCTCATTTCCCTGTCAACCAGCCCATCAGCCCCAAAGCCACGCCTCCCTCCCCTCCCCCCACAGGCAGGTGGTCAGTATAGAGACCACAGCAAAGGGATGGGCTGGCTGTCTAGATACATGAGCTGAGAAATCTAAGGCCGACCTTGGCCAAGCCCCCAATCACAGTAGCATATTTTAAGAATGATTTGTAAGAGAAAGCTGGACGTTTAGGGTGAACAAAGGGACAGTTACAAAAGTGCTATGTTTTAGGCCACACATCTGTTGACACAGTGGAGTGACTGCAGTCCAGGCCTGAGGCTGTGTTGGGCACTGATGGGGGGAGGGAGGGGAACCATGGCCACCTCTGCACAGGGAGCTCTGGCCTGAAGGCAGAACAGAGTCACAAGGCTTGCCCTTCATAAAAGGGCAAAGGGCTTTCTATGGTTCTGAGGGTGTGAGGTCATAGGAAGGTCACAGGAAGCAGGGCTTGAGATGGCCTTCAAGCATGCAGGGGCCCTATTTGGTGGCTGGCCTCAGGAAGTGGTAACACCAAGATGCCTTAGGGTTCCCCCCAGCTCCCTTTCTGACGTCTCTCTGCTGGGCGGGACCACACCGAGGGCAGGAACGGAAAGCTGACAAGCTCACCCGTGCCTGGCATTGCCCTTCAGCTGGGACAAAGCTCTTGGCTGTGCAAGAGACGAAACTGTCGGGTGGAGATCACAGGTCACCATCGGGCAGCGAAGGGCTCACAAGATGCCCATCCTTGCCTCCCCGTGCACACTCACTCCAACTCGCTCTTTTTCCTCTGGCATGGTGCTGCCTCTCCCACTCCACGTGCTTTCTCAGTTTTGCTAAGCGGACAGCTGCACTGAACGCACCACCTGTTGCGCCCCTTGTGCTGGAGTCCTGTGTGAGGGCTCACACTTCCCACCTGGCTCCTGGCTCTCTGCTCGTGCTGTTTCCTGCACCCACAGTACCCTGCTTCGCTCTGTCACAACCCCACTTACCCTTAGAGGCCTGGCTTGTTTGTCCCTTAAGCCCTTTGTGAGACCGGAACTTGCTTTCAAGTTCCCACAGCACGTTTTGTGGTCCTCGAAGCCTTTTCCAGATTGAACTTATTTGTGGCTGTTTCCATCCTCAGGGCCCACACACCAAATGCTCCAGACAGGCTTGCTAAATTGTGCTCTCGAGGTGCTCCCTGCATGGCAGTCCACCATTATTACTTCCCGAAAGAGCAAGTATCTACCGAGTTCCTATGTATGTGCCAGGCCTCGCTAGGAATTTTCATGGCCACCAGCTCATGTAAGTCACATAACACTGGGAGGTGCGTCGTCATCCCATGAGGAAACAAGTCAGAGTGGCCCTGTGACTGGTCCAAGGTTCCATAGCAAGCGTGGAGCCAGAATTCAAATTCAGGTTAGCCTGACTCCAAGGCCAGGGTATTTTCCCCCCTTATAAGCAGACACGAAATAGTAACACCAATGATCATTTATACTGTATTCTCACATACATTATTTCATTTGATCCTCACAACAGCCCTGTGAGGTAGGTAGGGTTATGTATTTCTGTTATGCCCATTTCACAGATGAAGAAATGGAGGTGGCTCAGTGAGGTGAGTGACTTGCACAAAGTCACACAGCACATTAGTGGCTTCACAAGTCCTTTACTTTCTCTAACGTCAAGCCATGTGAATTAAGAAGCACCGAGGAGACAGAGAAAGATACTTTTTATGGAGAAGGAAAAGGGCAGTGGTGATTTACAAGATTTCTTCCCTAAACTGTTTTGTTGTGGTCACAGCTTCTGCTGTGTCTGTTCTAACCTGGGTTCCCCTGAGTGACCTTCCTGAGTACCATTGGCCTGGTGGCCTGGGACAGCTGTCAGAGACTCCTGGTTCCCACTGTAGGGGGAAAAGGCTTTTATTACCTAACAGGTGCAGCCTTGCCCAAAGCCCAGCATACAAGCTCCCTGCTCCCAGGGTGTAACTATAGGAAGCCCCTTCCTCAGCCCATCTCTTGTGGGTGCCTGTGTCACTAGGCTTCCCTGGTTCTGTGTGCGGGTACTGCCCAATGGGGAAGATTCTGGGACTTCCAGGGCCATACTCCAGGGATGAATCATAACGTGCAGTTTTAAGGCCTGCACTGTTCATCACCCCCTGGGAAGTAGTGGCTTGGGGACCTTATCCCAGGGAGGTCCATGGGTTCTGGTTGGTTATGACCAGAAACAGTACCACAGCGGAAAGCCACTTCTTTCCAAACAATGTCATAGGGCCTGGACACTTACTCCGAGAGCAGGCTTGTACAACTCCGGGGCTCCTTGGGGCAATCCACCCCGCCAGATCCTGTCTCCTTCCTCTGGCAGCACTTTCTTGGAGCAACAAATCTTCATTCTCCAACAAGAGGTGGCCAAAAGCTACGCGGAGCCCCAGATGGTGAGGAGGTGGGTGAAATGGGGGTCACAAAACAAACGAAGCCATCGCAGAACGGGGCTGACTTACAAGGGACGGGAATGGGGCTAGCCTTGGTTCTGGACAAATTCCAGGGAGAATCCTAATTCTGAGTAATAACATTTTCAGAATAAGTGTCTGGCCTTTTAAAGTGACTATTCTGAAAGAGTAAATACACATATGGGTGAAAAGGAAGGTCTAGATCCAAGACTAGAAAATGGGAGGGGAAAAACAGATTTTGGTTCAATAGAAGGAAGGGCTTTTTTAACAGCCAGCACTGGCCAACCATGGCAGGGGCTGCCTTGAGGTTGATAAGCTTCCCGTTGCTGGAAGTATGCAAGCAGGGATGTGATCACTTGAAGGTGCTAGGGACAGGCGCTTAGCCCCGAACGGCTGGGGTGTGCTGGGGGCCGGAGAAGGCTGAGCGACCACTAAATTATTTTCCAACCCTGAGAGTCCATAATATTATTTGCTTAAAATGACCTCTTTCAATAATACTTCAAATTCTCGGGGAAAGGATTACAGAAATCACGTAACAGTCCACGTTATCAAACACCTTTCATTGCACTGGCTCCAGATACTTGAAAATCTTTGCAGGGACAGCAGCTCACTTGTGAAGTGAGAAATCCCCAAACGTCTACATTTGGCCCAGTCCAGAGGGGTAGCCCCATCTTCTGAAGCTTGCCTGGACGCTTCCCTTAGGCCACGCCACAGCTCCAATCTCTCCCCGCCACAGTGGGGACCCACAACGCAGCTCTGAAGTCATATTGCATTTCCAGGCCAGCCAAACATGGTTGCCCCTGGGCAAACAAGCCCAAAGTCCCGGCTGCATCCTAGGGACAGAGGGGCAGGCAGGGTGGGAATCTCTGGTTACTTTACGTCCTGGGAAACTGAAGGGAGCCTCTTGTTTTCACCCCTTCCCCTCCACCAGGGGCTCCTTTCACAGACAGCTAAGTGAGGCACTGCCTCGTGGTAAAGAAAGGGCTGGAGCCTAGGGAAAACTTGCCGTTCCTTTGTAGCCGGAAAGCCATCCCGTGGCCTCCTTTAGGACACACTCGCAGATACTTCACTTATGACAAACTGCCCATCTGTAGCTCAAAGTGGCAGGGAAAAAGGTAGCTCCATTGAGAGGACACACGGATTCCTGTAGGTGGACTGCATTGTGGGGGGAATCAAGTCCTGCTATGCGATTAATACAGATTAGTACAGCGCCCTGCCTCACACCACTGGTGAGACACTCTTCAGGACCCTGGCTGACATGGAGCTTCTTGGGAGCCCCCCTCCAGTGTCCTTTTATCTGTACCGTATTAATCGAATAATCTTATTGTTCATAAAATCCACAGCATGTGGGTGAGAAGAATCGATGCAGAAGCCATCACTCAGAGCAATTTTCAGCACCTCCTCCACGAAGACCTGGAAGCTGTTGATTTGCTTGTTGGCTGGCACCACCCAGAGCCTCTTGAGGTTCTGCTTGGTGTACTCTTCCTCTGGCAGGCCCTCCACATTGGCCACCCAGTCCAGAGTCAGGTGGTTGGGGTCCTGCAAGTGGCTGGTGATGGAGGAGAGATTACCATTGGAGCAATAGAAGAGCTTGGAGCCAAGGAGCTTGAGGAAGAGGCAAGAGGTACTGAAGATGTTGGCATTGAAGACCTCCATACTGGAGGAAGAGAGGCTGTAGATCTGAGGTGCCTCCCGCACGGTGAAGTGCACTGTCTGCACACGCTGGTTCAGGGTGATGTTGAGCATGGCATTCTTCTCAGCCTTGGAGAGCTCCACCTCCTTCTCCTGCAGTGCCTCAATCAGGGGCTGCACCTGGTAGAAGTCGGCCTCCCTTCGGAGCAGGCCCATCTCCTGGAAGTCTTCAGGCAAGTCCAAGTGGGAGGTCCGCAGGAAGTTGAGGATGTAGCGGAACACTTTGCCATCACGGTCAATGAAGCAGTTGCCCTGGCTGTCCCTCTTGGTGGGCATCTTCCCACTGAACATGGCGCCCAGCATGGAGTCGGGGAAGCTGGTCAAGGTTGCCAGTGAGGTCGTGTAGAGCTTCCCCCCAACGTTCAGTGTGATGGGGTCAGACATGGCAGGAGGCTGGGGTGCTGGGAAGTAGTCCTAGAGTGGGAGAAAAGTGAGAAATTACCCAACCATATCTGGTGTCTTAGCCTGTTGAGTTTGGTATAAAAGAATACCACAGACTGAGTGGCTTAAGCATTTATCTCGCACAGCTCTGGAGGCTGGAAAGTCCAAGATCAAGCTGGATGCAGATTTGGTGTCTGGTGAGGGCCATCGTCCAACCGTGTCCTCATGTAACAGAAAGGGCAAGAGAGCTCTCTGGAGTCTCTTTTATAAAGGCATAAATCCTGTTCATGAGGGCTCTATTCATTCTCATAGCCTAATCACCTTCCAAAGGTCTAACATCCATCACACTAGAGATTAGGATTTCAACATAGGAACCTGGGAGACAAAAGCATTCAGACCATAACATCTATGTACGTTCAGTTCTCAACTCCTTACTGTACATCAAGCCTATGGTCCTAGAGGTTGATATGAATTACTACTCGACCAACAAATGGATGGTTGATAATTGCCACATTATCTAAGCATATTAGGTTCATTAGGGAGTTGGAAAAAAAAAAAAAAGGCAAAAACAAAGCCTGGATCCTACCCTCCAGAGATTATTGTAATTGGTCTTTAATACCCCAGCATTGGTATTTTTTAAAAGCACTCTTGGTGATTCTAAATGTTCAGTTAAGACACAGAACCACTGTTCTAAGGAATGAGAGAAAACGTGCTTGGACTAAATGCTCTGTGACCTGCTCTTACACACATTTGTTTACATAATGGCCATACATCTGCTGACTTAGACAACATCACCATCCACCCCTATTGTGCAGATGAGGAACACTGTCAGGGTTCATCCCCCGTGCTCAGAGAGGTGAAGGGCCATGCCGGGTTTCAAACCCGTGTTCCTTTATGTGAGAGAGAAATGTACATAAATGCTGACTAGCCAAATACTGCTACCTTCTGAGTACCTAGCCGATGCTCTGAGACTTAGGTCTCCAAGCCCACATTCCTTCTGCTGTACCAATGACGCCTTCTTACTATTGTTCTATCTCACGGAATTTACAATGAATAACTATGATTAGTGCCATTTCCATCTATCTCCCAGGCTTACAATGGGCCACTCAGCCCTCTGGATTCTGACACCCTTTCTTGGACTCCCATCCTCCTGTAACAGCTAGCCTTGCCACGAAGATGCTCTTGGCTCCTGGTGCCTGCCTTTTCCCACCACGATGGCACCCTAGCCACCTCTGAAAAATCTGAGTTTCAGTGCAAATGTGGGACTATGTACGGAGCACCCTTTGCCTGTTCTCTACCAGCTCCTTAACAAAGCCCCTCTCCCCCCCCATCTTGCAGCCTCCAGTGTTTAAGGCTGGCAAGTGTCCTTTAACTTGAAGTCTTGGAGTCTAACTTCTCTTCGAGGTTCTAGAAAGGAGGGGATGTACCCTCTAGGCTTCCAACATACTTTCCCAAGATCCCACCTGTGAAACAGATTAAGCAATCCTTTCCTGGTGCTGGGTGTGAGGGCCACAGAGAATTGGCCCCAGTGCTGCCCTCAAAAAGAAAAGGCTGGCAGGGAGGCCAGGACAAGAGGCACTGAGGGTGCAGTGGCATGGGAGACGGACCAAGAGCTGTGGGAGTAGGTCGGGAATGAATTCTTGCATGCTTACTGTCCACATGTGGAAACCGAGGTCTGAGGCAGGACTTCCCCGAAAGTCACCAGCAAGGGCGGCAAGCAGGGCAGAGCCCTTCTTAACCCTCCCCATGTCTGCCTTGTGAGGAGGCTGGCTGCGCCAAGACCCCCTTACTCCAGAGGATGAGACTCCTGCCAGAAGATGGAAGCTATCTGTGCAAGTGGATGGAGGTGCTCAGCTGCCCCGCCCAACCGTCTGGGGGTCACCTCCTGACTCCTTCCTCATCTAATGGGGCACTGTGATACTGTAAAAAGGCATTAACCATCTGGCGTGTCTGAAGAGAAACGAGCCCTGGTGAAGTTACAGAATCGGCAGCAGAAGCCTGGAGCAGATGGGCTGCGAGAGGCGGGGAGGTCCAACCGAAGGGGTGGGGCCAGGGCCGAGGAAGGGGCGGCGGCCGCGTGGAGACCTGCAGCTGCGGGGAGCTGCTCTGGCTTCTCTGCCGAGGGCCCAGGCAGGAGATGGACCCAGGAGTCAGTGCACCCCTTCCTCATTCTGGAATCTTCCTTTCTTTCTAGGTAGTAATCTGCATATGTTAGTTTTCAGTCTCTCTCCTTGATTTCTTTAAAAAATTTTTTTAAATGTTTATTTTAGAGACCGAGAGAGAGAGAGTGTATGTATGTGTGTGAGTATGTGAGGGAGGGGCAGAGAGAGAGAAGGGGACAGAGGATCCGAAGCGGGCTCTGTGCTGACAGCAGAGAGCTTCATGTGGGTCTGGAACTCACAAACCGTGAGATCAAGACCTAAGCCAAAGTCAGATGCTTAACCGACTGAGCTACCCAGGAGCCCCATCTCCTTGACTTGAGGCCCAGGCTCTGTCCAGTAGCTCAGCAACGTGGAAAGAGCAGGCTCAGGCATCAGAGAGGCCAGGCTGTCTTTGCTGATGGTTCTGTGGGCTGCGGACCCCATATCTCCTCTGTACATTAGTGCTGAAGAGCTCAGAGCACTGGAAGGGGGGGGAACGGGAGCCACAGGGCACACCTGGCATACCTTGGGGGCCCTTGAGTGGGTACCCAAACTCCTATTTCTCTGCTTGCAAAAGCAGCAGAGCACCTGCCTTCCTGCCTCTGCCCCCCCAGAGCTGTGCGACTCCCTGTCATCATAGGCGAGAGAACCACCATACAGGCAGTCGGGGCAGAGGCTGCTTAGAAGCTAGGTTTCCTGCCCCCTCCCTCAGTCTAGGGTGCTCTCTGTGGTATTCTCTCCATGCCCACAAGTCACAGAGCTCAGCCCTCCAAGCCCCCATTTTCTAATGGCAGTGCCACTGTGTCCACCATCACAGGTGTACAGGCCCCCGTGTAAATGGCACAAGGGCACATGAGGACAGGAACTGCCACCTTTGTCAAGAAGCTTCATGTGATGTGGTCAGGTGGGGATGAACCCTCCTCACTGAACTACAGTCCCCTGTGTATACTCAGCTGTCTCCTGGGCATCTCCGCCTTGATGTTCCACGGGTGCCAGAAGGCCTGACAGAATTCTCTTCCCCCAAACCCACAGTGAACTCTCCTTAGCCACCCAACTGCCTGGGCCCAAGATCCGGGAGGCAGCTCTGAGTCCTCATCCCTAAAATTTTTCTCACTCTGTCGCCTCGAACGCATCCCTAAAGCCACTCCCAGAGCTCTGGCTTCACCTCTGCTCTCCTTACATCCTTATCTGGCTCCCTGCCTTCTTCCTCTCCACCTTCCTGGAGCACTGCTGCCTGCCCAGACACCATGCTCTTCCAAGCTCACCTCCAGCCCCTCCCCCACTCTATGCTCCGGCACTCCAGATGGCACTGCACGCATCCTCATGCTGTCGCCTGCCTGCCTTTGCTCTCCCTCCACCACCCTCTCCACCTTCTCCGCTGTCAACTTTGAAGGCCCTACCTACGAGCCACTGCCTCTGTAAGGCCATCCCCAGATCGCCACTAGGTTAACAGCTCTCCTCTTGGGGCTTCCTGGTCCTTTGCACAGCCCACCTGGCCGCACCCACCATCCCATCATGTTATGAGCTGCTTTGCACATGGCCCTCCTCCACGGTGCAGATCACTGGACGTCCGCATGCAAAAAAAGAACCTCGACCCATATCTCGTACCATGTAGGAAAAATGAACTCCAAACAGATCATAGACCTCTAGGTAAAATCTTTTGAAAACTAACACTTCTGGGAGAAAACTTTTGTGACTCTGGGTTAGGCAAAGATTTCTTGCATGGGACCCAAAAGGCACAAACCATAAAAAAATTGACACAATGGATTTCACCAAATGAAAAACAACTTCAAAAGATAGTGCTGAGCAAGTGAAAATAAGTCAACACTGGCAGAAAGTATTTGTGAAACATAGATCTGAGAAAAGGTTGTTAACGAGAATACAGAAAGAACTCTCAAAACTCAGGAAACAGACAATCCAATGAAAAAATGGGCAGACGATCTGAACACATGCTTCATCAAAGAAGACATTCTGATGACAAATAACTGCTTGAAAAAACTGCTCAACAGCAGTAGTCAGGAAGAACATGAAGCTTAAAACCACAGACAGCTATACCACTGTCTACCTATTAAAATGGCTCCAAGAAAAAAATCTGACCAAAGCAGGGCGCCTGGGTGCCTCAGTTGGTTAAGCACCTGACTCTTGATTTTGGCTCAGGGCATGATCTCAGGGTTCGTGAGTTCGAGCCTCTTGTTGGGCTCTGTGCTGACAGTGCAGAGCCTGCCTGGGCTTCTCCCTCTCTCCCTCTCTGCCCCTCCTCCATGCTGTCTCTCTCTCTCAAAATAAATACATAAACCTAAAAAAAAAATCTGGCCCATACCGAACGCTGCTGACTGCACAGAGCAGGGAAAGTCTCCTGCGTTGCTGGTGAGAATGCAAAATGGTACAGCCACTGCGGAAGGCTGTTTGGCATTCAGCTTCCACGTGACCCATCAATCCCACTCCTTGTTATGTACCCAGAGAAATAAGGACGTACATCCATGCAATCACCTGTACCTGAATAATTATAGCAGCTATAGCAGTTTATTCATAATTGCTCCAACCTGGAAACAACTACAATGTAAATGGTAAACACAATGTCACACAACCGTACGACAGAGTATGACTCAGGAATACAAAGGGACTAACCCAACAGAGGAATCTCAAAAGCATTATGTTAAGAAGCCAGCCCCAAAAGGTTACATGGTATGTGATCCTATTTATGTAACACTCTAAAAAAGGTAAAGCTATAGAGACAGAAATCAGACCAGTGATTGCTAGGGCCTGGGTTGGGGAAAAGACTGGCTATAAAGGGGGAAGAGGGAGTATTTTGGAGTGATGGGAATAGTCTATGTCTTGATGTGGTGGTTATCAAATGACTTGTATAAAAAGTCATGTAAATTCATGTAACGGTATACCTCAAGAGGGTTAGTTTCACTGCATGTAAATTAGGACTTCCTAAACTGCAAAAAGAAACAAGATTGGGATCGTGTCATGAAATCAATACAGTGGGTTGTAACCAGCTACATACATTGTTGGGAAACTTTTGTTTGTTGTGTGCTTTTGTGCACAAACTGGATGGTGATCTAAAGTATGTCTGTGTCCTGTGGGTTGGGACAAAAAATGTTCTTGAAAACCGCTGCCTAGGTTGTGATCTCCTTGAGAGCACAGACGAATCTCACGTCCAGGCACTGCCTAGCACACGGCGGGTTCCAGTGTCACGGGGATGCGGGTGGGGTGGGCAGCAGGGAGGGATGGAGACAGGAACGGATGAACATTTACTGGGCGTTTTACTACATCCAAGGTCTTTACACTCACCGGCCTTTTAAATTCTTGGAGCAATCCTACAGAATAGGCATCATTCTCGTTTGGTAGATGGGAAAGTGGACCTGGAGAGACTGGTGACTGCTTGGGACACACAGCCAGCTAGCGGAGAGCCCGTTCTCAGGACACAGAGCCAGCTAGCGGAGAGCCCGTTCTCAGCCCACTCAGGCTGCAGAGTTGTAACAGCAGCAAAAGGTAGTAATAGCTTCAACCAAGTTTAAGAATCTCTGAAGCAGCCTTTAAAAACGCTGCTCTGCAGCTTGCTCGGCAAGACGGTTACCACTTACCTAGCACACACCTCCCGCTCTCCAGTTCTGTGTGGGTCCAACACCTGTGATCGCTCCTCCTTCCCACCACGGGGTCTCGACGCGAGTGAGAGATGCACATTCCCTATTCTCCATCCAGAGCGCACGGACAGTGTCCTCAGGGGGCGGGTCCACTGCCGGCCTGGGGCTCTGCCACTCCCACTGATGGAAGTGGGGACAGGAGCTGAGGACGGCCCAGAGCGCCTCCGTGGCTGACACAGGGCAAGTCCACTGAGAAGCCCACGCCCGCCCTTCTATTTCAACAGCAGCCGGGTGATGTCTAACGACAAAGCCACGAAACACAAAAGGCCAGGTTTTTCAAAGCCAGATTAGAAAGGATGAATGAGAACTCACCCAGGACCAGGAAGCAGATAAAAGAAATCCCAGCGCTGTTTCTGAACGAATTATTTTTCTTCAGCAGGAAGCTTTCCAAGCCTGCCTCTCAACTAAAAAACTGGGAAAGAGATCAGCCCTGTTTCCCTTTTTGAGAAAAGGACTGGTATCCCACCATCAAACTAGGAAATTATGGCACGCCTGACTGAGTCGGGGAGGCCAGGGGGCCTTGGGAGTTGCCGCTCGAATTCTCTCCTCTCTGGAATGGGTCTGCGGCCCAAATGAGAGGGGGTCTTGAGGCCCAGCCTGGTACCATGTAAAGGGTAACTCCGGTCCGGGGCCTGGAAATTACCTGGCTGCCACCTCTACCTTTCTGTGACACAGAAAATAGAAATCCTTTGAGAGCAGATGTCCTGTGAGGAAGGGCAGCCAAGACATGGCTCTAGAATCCTACTTTAAAATGCGGTCCAGGCACCCACGTGCCCCTGCAGTCCTCACGCAGGACACAGCTAATGCTGAGTACCTGCTGGGTATCATGCCTGCTGGCTCTGTCCCACATACGAGCCCCGTAACACCCCTTCAAGAAAAGTATAATCTGCACTTTACAAATGAGAACCTCAGGCTCTAAGAGGTAGGGACCTTGTCCCCAACAGTGGCAGAGCCAGGATTCAAGTCTAGGCCTGTCTAACTGCAAAGTCTGGGTTGTGAACAAAGGCCATTGGGAGAGATCTGTCACTTGCGCCCCTCCTCCCTCTTTACCAGGTGCTCTTACACCAGCCATCTCAATTTGATTCTGACCTATATAAAGAGCAGGGCTTAGAGAATCAACGTTTCCTGAGAACCGAGAGCGTGCCCCGAGCCATGGGAGGCATTTTCCTACAGATTGTTTCATTAAAACACCACACTGCTGCTGTGAGGCAGGCACGAGCGTCATCCCAATGTTTAGGATATAAAACTGACGCACAGAGTAGTGCAGACAGTGCGGAAGATCACACAGCTAGAGGCAGCGGAGCTAGAATTCCAAATGCGGTCTCTCTCCAAAGCCTGCGTCCCTTCCAGTAATACGAGCCATAATATTTTATTAAGGAGCATAAAGAAGATTTGAATAGAGACTCGTAATGCTTCTGAAAGAGATGAAATATCTTAAAGTTGTTCTAAAATTAACTACAGTTGTTATGCTGTCCTAATCCAAATCCCGATAGTCTTTCCTCAAAGGATTATAAAAAAAGATTAAAATCTTACTTTGGAAAGATGGATGAGTAATAATTTGAGAGAATATTTGAAAAAGAGTAATTACCTTAAATGCAGTTAAGATAACTAGTAACTACTAGTAATGTATTAGGTAGGATTATAAAGCAATGACATTCCAAACTGTGGTACTAAAACAATAAAAAGAAAAAAAAAGAATTTTGTAATACGTGTGTTGAAAAGACAGATTAGCGATTAAAATTATAAATACATATTGATCCGTACACCAACTCTGGGACTCTGGCAGAACCGATCACCTTATCTTTATTTCACCCATGCAGAGAGAATGAATCCCTGGCTCAGGGTTTCATGTGGATTCTTGATTTCTGAGTCAAGGCCTGTAGGAGGTTCTGGGCTTGGACACTGCTCAGAGAACAGTCCTTGGGAGGCAGCCTGGGGTCTTCTCTAATCTGGTCTTGAGCAAGACACTGAACCCAGCCACAGACTGCTTAGCCAACAGTCTGTGCACTCACGGTCTTAGAAGAGGCCTGGGCGGTCTGTGCGATTTCCTGCATTACTGCCCACTGAGCTTCCACAATGAAACTACTTGCCATGCAATCTGTTCCTTCTACACAGTCAGGCCCAGTTGTAACAACAATAAGTCTACTGATAGTTACTTCTCTACCTGCCCATCCATCCATTCGTCATTTCTTAGCTCTGCTCAGAGAGCCTACCAGTAGCACCCCAGTAGCAATGAGCACCCCTGACTCCAGATCTTGGTTTCTAAATGTCAGCTCCTACAAAAAGAAACCAGGGTTTCCTGGGGAAATTGGTGGTTCCAGAACTTTGACAGAAAAAGTGCAAGGTGAGCCTGGAACATCTCTTGCTAGATAGCAAAGAAGCAATTAAAGATTAATGAGATCCTGTCAAAACAATACAGAAGATTTTAAAAGTTCTTATCAAGAGAAAAAAAAATTTTTTTTTAACTATGTATTGTGGTGGATGTTACGTAACTAAACTTATTGTGGTAATCATATCACAATATATACATCTATCAAATCATTATGTTGTATACCTAAAACGAATACAATGTTACATGTCAATCATATCTCAATTAAAACAATAAAACACAGAAGCTGGCCTGAAGGGACTCTCCTTGGCCAAATTTGGAATCATTCAAATACCAAAAAGATTAATGATGATAATGGGTTATTACACATTGAATTAAAAAAAAATCATGACTCTGTGTTACTCCAAAAAGAAAGAAGACAGCGAGAGGAGAGAAAGACACACGGACAGTGGAAAAAATTATTCTATAACAAAGAATACCAGCTAATAAATAGATAAAGAATGGCATGCTTAGAAAATTACCACTTTGCAACTTTCAGTGTTGCAACTCAGGCAAGGATCATCAATGGATGTAGAGAGAGGTTACTGAGAACACACAATTTCGACAGTCTCAAGGAATCACTCCGAAGACTAAAGGCAAGGGGAAAAATTACACTGATGGAGAGATCAGACAGTCATGACCTTAACCAACAATCAAATTTAGCATTCGGGGTAGTAGGACCCTGACAGCTTACATTTCCTCATAGGATGCAAGAAGAAGTCCATGACATTGCCAGAAAGGAAAAAAAACAAAAGAAAAACACCTGAATAGTCGTTGATAAAATAACCAAAGTTATACGGGTAGAAGAGGCTCTATCTAGAGTAAATGAGTTGCTTCAAGAGACATAACTAAGTATGATGCATGAATCTTGACTACATCTGACAAAAAAAAACCAACTATTTTTTGGTAGTTGGAGAAATGTGAGTATGCCGTTTATTAAATAATATTGACTTCTTTCCAATTTTCTTAGATATGATAATAGTATTAGGGTCATGTGGGAGAATTCTGTAACTAGGAGATCCACGCTGAAGAACTGAGGGGTCAGTGTCACGACATCTGTAATTTGTAAGTAGTTTAGCAAAAAGGCATGCGTGTTTGTGTGTGTAACAGGAAAATCAGCAAAGGGTGAATTGGTGCATGGGGGCGAAAGGCTATTCTTTAAAATTACCTTAGCCTTGAAAATTCTAAAAATATTTTTATTTTGAAAGAGGGAAGAAAAGAATGCTTCTCTCATGGGACTACAGACGTAAAATTCCAGTCGGAGGGCCCGACCCCCACACCAGCCAGGTTCAATAAACACATCTGTTATTACTACTACCAAGAAGCAATATAATCTGGTAATTTTCCTCTCCACATGTTGCTGTGCTTTGGAGGAGGAGGGAGCCAACCAGGGCTAAGCTGAAATAGCCCACAGTTGGTGGAGGGGATCGAATGTAAACCCGAGTGGTCTCTCTCCATAGACCCACGGCTCACAGCGCCGGGCCTGCCCCTCTCTGTGTTGGGATCCCGGCTGGGAGAAGATGGCCGTTCGGGCCTTGCTCCCCCAGCCTCCTCCAGAACCTAGAGCCTCTGCTATTACAGCAGGAAAGAAACTCCCGCCATGTTCACAAAGCGGGGCCCATTCTGGGCCTCGGAAATGTTGTGGATGGGCAAAAAGAACCAGAGGGACTTTGGCATCACGTAGGCCTGTGTTTGAATTAGGTTCTGACATTTAACTAGCTGTGTGGGCCTGAGCCCCTTCGGATAGATGGTGATCGTAAGGACAGCAGCAAGATTAACGGCTGACGCTTACTGAGCAGTTACTACTGCGCCAGGCACCTTATGTATGTTGAGTTCACAGATGAAGTAGATAGTATTATTATCCATGCCTGGCCCTCTCTGATCTCTGCAGTTTGCTATCTGCCACCCCTTCTGCCTGCACTCTGAAAGAAAATCCCATTCATCTGCCAGTCCCCTCGGCTGGAATTCCTTTCTTCCTTCTCTACATCTTCAGAACATTTTATCTTCACCCCTTACCAAAAGCCTGCTTTGCCTGGGATGATGGGTGCCTGGTCACTCTGTTGGGGTGAGATCTTCCCACGTTGTACCCCCCAGAAGCAGGCAGAGTGGGGGGAGGGGAAGGAATTTCTTCCCCTGCATAGTCAGATCCGTTTTCTTCATCCCACACTGACATCTACCAATAAGGAGGTTTATCACCACCTCCAGAATCTTAAAAACTTCTTATTTTGGAACTTTCTTGAAATTTCAGTTTGCAATCTAAGCCAAGCCCAGGTGCCCACCTGGAAGAAAATGGAGGAATTCCCACTGTGTAGGATATAGATTGAACATGGCTGGGTAACTTTCAAGGGTGACCATACTCAGAGTGAGCAATGTGTCTCCCGGTAAGCTGGATGAGACTCCCCCCCCCCCCCACTCAGTCCACCAAGATAAAGACTGGCTCACAGCCCTGGGGACCATATGGGAGGACTGTCCTTCACCTCCCTGTTCCTGGTGTCCCCACACCCAGCAGCTGTGTCTTCAGCTGTGTTTTGCCCAGTTCATATCTCTAAGAAACCCACAGGCTGCTCAGTACCCCACAGCCCACACTGTAGGGGGAAAAGGTGCTATCTAAACTCGGGTCACACACAGGCCTGCAGTGAGCTGCCCAGTTAGGGCACAGCACAGGGGAAGGTGAGCTGGAGGGAAGCCACCTGAGCTGACAACCTAGCTTCCCCATTTGCACAGCGAAGTATTCTTTCACCTGGTGCAAACTCCCAACCACCACCACCACCATCCCCCATCCTCGTCCGGAATTTTCTTTCATCCTCAGCATACTCTCAGGCTTCCTCTTGTGGTTTTCCTCAGACACAGCACTCCATTTCAACCACTCTCTTCCTGTGGTCTTCCTGCTCCTCACAACCATTATAATGTATAAACAGAGGGCTTTGAAATTCATCTCATTTTATCCTCACAATATCCATAGGAGGGTTGCCTTACAGGCTGGTCCTGTTCACACAACCTGCATAGGGCAGGACATCTAAACTTTTTTTTCCCCTGGCATCCACTCCAGATTAACCCTCTGCCTCCCTGAAGTGCAGGAAATAAGGCGGGGTCTTTGGAATAAGGAGTCCTGCATGTTTTGGGCAAGTTACTTCACTTCTCTAAGCCTCTTGTTCCTCACCTGTAAACATACGGTGCCGCATCTACAGGATATGAGCGTTGAATGAGATCATGTGTGTGACGCACTGAGTTCAAGGGATGGGCTCTTTATTTCTATCACAAGGAAAGGAAGGTGTTTATTCTGTGCATTCATGGGTATTTGCCCCCTCGGGCACCCCTGTATCCAAACCGTATCAGCGCGCGGCCGACCCTGGGCGTTCCAGAGCTGGGAAGGATCCCTTCCAACGCTGTGTCTCCGCCTCTCTTTCCCCAGTGCTTTTTGGCGCATTCCAACCAGTCTAACCTAGGCTTGCCTTATAGGCTTTCTCAGTACTGACTCCCCACCCTGGCCACTCGCTCCTCCGACCTCATTCGAGTTCTCCTCCACACCTAGAGACTCCGCCCCCCCTTGCCCCACCCACCAGACTCCTCCCACAGTCTCGACCCTCATAATCCGGGCTTTTCCAACCTTCCCTATCCAGCCAGACTCTTTCCACCAGCTCCGCCCCCTCTCCCCAACAAGCGCCCCCTCCCCCGCAGCCTCTGGCGTTGCCATCCCCATTACACAGATGAGAATGGCGAGGCTAAGATAGGCAAGATGACCTCTCATAGTAGGACAGGTGCCAGGTGGGCCCGCGTCCCCTCACCGGCTGTCTCTGCGCCCCGAGTGTCCGGTCGCGCCGCGCCGCACCCACCGCCTGCCCTCGCTCTGCAGCCTCCCCTCCACGGGCGGCCAGCGCAGCTTTGCTAAGGGGGGAGGAGGGCCGGAGCCCAGCCCAGGGGCGTGGCGGCCCGGGACCCGCGCGCTGCGCTCCGGGATTTGTAGTTCTCCCTAGGCTCTTTGCGGCTCGGCACTCCTAGCGCAAACTCCATCTCCCAGGAGGCATTGCAGTGAGCCGTCCAGCTCGCCGCCTCGCCCCCGCTAAAGCTCAGACCGGCTGGCCTTAAAGGGGACGCGGCCTGAGTGGCGGTTCCCAGGGTGGCCCCCGCTCCGGCTCCTCCCCGTTTCCCGCACCTCGCCCCTCCCCACGCTTCGTCCCGCAGCCCAGCAGCCAGCAGCCCCGCAGCCCCGCGGCCGCGCGACTGAGTCGGGCTCCTGGATACAAGCTTGTACAGAGCTGGGTGGGGAGTTTGCACTTTGCAGTGGAAGCAGCATCCCTACAGGCTGAGCGGGACCTGGTGGAGGGCGTCCCCGCTCCAGGGGGAGCAGAGGACTCGCCCTGACCTAGCCTGGCCTAGCCTAGTCCAGCCAGGCCTGAGCGCCCCACCCAGGAGCTGGCTCTGAGGCCTGGGCCACCGGGGTCCCAGAGGTAAGGGGGTCGGGTCGTGTGTGCAGGTTGTAGGGAGCGTCTACACCCTGGCGATTCAAGAACCCTGGGCACTCGCGAAGGGCTCTGAGAGTTTGGGGCTGGAAGAAGGGAGGTCTGGAGGTCTAGGTGCATTTTGGGCCTCGCTGTGTGACCTTGGGCAAGTAGCTGTCCCTCTCTGGGCTTCAGCCTCTTTCATCAATTGTGTTTGGAGGTGATCCTGCCCTCCCCCTCAACCATGAAACTCACCGGCCTTTCGTGGGTTCCGCAGCCCCAGCCTGGGCTTGGCCCCAGTGCAACTGGAAGGAGGGGTGGGACTTAGATAGGCACAAACTGGGGGGCAAGAGCTCGCAACCACTTGGAATGGGCTTCTGCTGTTCTCAGCATCCTCGCCCGGGCGTACTCCCCCTACAAGACATGAGACTCCTTGTGGGTTAGCCTGGTGCCCACCCTTCCAGAAAGCCTGGGGTGGGGGTGGGGACTTGGCTATCTGGAGTATGTGAGGGGTGGCCCCAGCAGGGATGGGTGATGGTGGTGGGTTCCTGAGAAGGGAACATATGCTCCCACCCTCTTCTTTTCCCTCTTCCCATTCCCCTTCAGTAAAAGAGCTGTTGCTTTTTACCAGTAAAACCCTTTTTTTTTTTTCTTTCTTTCCAGGAGACAGTTTGGTGGCCCAGACAAGGGCCTCCCAGTAGTAGGGCAAGGGGATCCTTTCCAGGGCTGCCTTAGGTAGAAGAAATTAAGTTAAAAAAATTCAGGGACAGATGCTGCGGTCCTGAGATCTGGGGCGGGGGCGGAGGGGGGCGGGCAGAGGGTGCTGGGAGGGTCAGCCTAGTGCTCGCCAGGCAGCTCTGGCACCCAGGGGAGTCAGAGGAGGAAGACTGGGTGTGAGGGTCAGAGACAGAAGAAATGGGCTTCTCCACTCTTAGGGGCTGGGTTAGGGCTTGGAGGGTCATCTGTGCTGTGAGGTAGGGAGAGGCTGAGACCTTCCTGAAGCCCCCTCCTCTGTCTCATTGAGTTCTGTGAGCTTTTGACCTGAGGGCTCACCAGAAACGGTTTTTGTTTTTCTTTTCTTCTCCTTTGGTTGTTTGAGTCATTTTTAAATGGCTAAAGCCTCACTGAGTCCTGTCCAGTGACTTCTGTAGGGACTTTCTGGCTGATGTTTGAGTCTCAGGGTTATGGATATGGAAGACCAGACTGGCTGACGAGAGGGCAGTGCCTGGGCCGGTCTCTGGAAGGTGCTCTTCTGATTATATCTTTAGTCGTGTCTCATCTTGCTGTCACATGTTTCTCGTTGGGCACTTAGCACTCCTTCACCTCTGTGCCTGGTCTTGTGCTGCGCTCTGGGCACAAATAGGGGATTGGACCTATTTCCAAAGGAGAGCCTAGCCTCTTGGGAGAGACAGACCTAGAATCCAGTGACACTGCTGAGGGGGTTAGGAAAGGCTTCCCAGAGCAGGGGGCATATGACCTGGGCATTGGAGGATGAGTCAGAATTTGCCAGGAGAGAAAAGGAAGAAGCCTTTCCCAGCAGAGAGGACATCACCAGAAGGTGGCCAGCAGGAAAATCCCACTGTGCAAATTCCTTCAGATTCGTCACCGGTGTTTAAGTTTATGTCCATCCCTTACCCCCCATCAGAAAGGGCTTGAATGTCAAGCTCAGGAGTTTGGATTTAATGCTGAAGGGGCTGGAGAGCCTTGAGAGTTGTGAGCAAGGCATGGCAGGGTGGAGCTTATCATCTAATGAGATTAATCTGAGGATGTTAGCAGGGTGGGTGGGTCAGAGAGACCAGGGAGGGGAGGGATGAGGAAGCCTGGATTGGGGTCCAGGGTATGGGGGCAGGGTAGGGCATCGTGTCCGAGAGCCGCGCGAGAGCGCGCGCACACACACACACACACACACACACACACACACACACACTGCTTCGGAGGTGGTTGAGATGAGTCAGGCTTCACCATGCAGGAACAGAGACCTGTCAATACACAGTGGAAATGCAGAGGGCCATCCGAAGGGGACAGATAAAGGGATCTGGGCCTTTCAGGGGAGAGATTGTGATGTTCCTATATGCTTAGTGTGTGCCCTGGAGCAGACTGGGTGTTGCTGGGACTGTCAGGCTGTCATGCCAGCAATGAGTGGTATAAGCCAGGGGCTTGGAGAAGAGTAGCAGCTTTGGCGGGGAAAGGCTAAGGGGTAGTCATCTCCCATTTTGGGGTTCAGAGGCTCAGAACGGTGAAAGAGCACCTCCCTCAAGGCTGTGGGCACCATGGGGCACAGTGCCTGGGCTAGATTCGAAGCCTGGACTCTATCCTGCAGAACACATACCTCTATTGGAGGATAGACTGAGACAGGGAATGAGGAGATGAGTTAGGAGGCTACTGCATTGGTCCAGGCAAGAAGTAAGGCGGAGCCGATCGTGGGTGCTGCCAGAGCTCAGCGGGAGATAGTGGAAATGCTAAGCTGGCAGTGAGGACTAATGGATAAAATTCCTGGTGGAATCAGCAAGTTCCGGAGTGTGGGTCTGCTTGTCTCCTTCCCGGACAGTGTCTGTTTCCCTGCTCGGTGCGAAAGAGCCCAAGAATAGACTCATGACTGCCCCAGCCCTCATCGTTTTTACACCTTGTCCCATTCTCCGTCAGGGCTGAAGTGGTCCCCATTTTCCAGGTGAAAAAACTGAGGAGCCTGGCAGGGACTCACCCAAGGTCACCTGGTGATTCAGAAGCAGAGAACCTGGGCCTCGTGCTTTTAATGCAGGCTCTTCCAAGGGAGGATACGGCTGCTGTGTGCTGCTGCATTTGGTGCGGGGCAGCTGTCTCTTGGGTCGGAGCCAGCATCGACAGGCCGTCTCCTTGTCCAGAGACTAGAGGAGTAATCCAACCTCCCGTGAGGAATGCTGGCAGTCTGCTGCTTCCTCCCCCAGGGACACCAAGCGTAGGTTCTTACTCCCCCTGCCAAGGCTGTGTCCCCCTCTCTTGTGGATTCTCCACTTTCCCAGCCATGCCCTCGGGAAATCAGGCCTTGTCTCGCCTGCCTTCCGTGGCCTGTGATGAGGTCAGGTGAGCTCCAAGCCTCTAAAACCCTTTTGCATGAATACCCCCAAGATATTGAGTGGGTTTAGTTGGTGACCATGGTGACAGCTGACCTCAGACTGCCCGTGTGGGAGTGGGGACAGATAGGCAGGGCTTGCTTGGAGTGGCCAGGCCACGGATTGCACGGACGCTGTGTGGCCGGCCTCAGAGATCACAGCCCTCACCGATTGGTGCCCCTGACGAGCTGCCAGCTGCCAGGTGCAAGCCATCTTATGTGGTGGGTTTCAGGCAGAACGATCTGAAATTGCCAACATCTGACCCTTTGCTTTCATGTGGTTCAACCTGATATCCTTTATCCCCATTTCGCAGGAGAAAAGAGGCTCAGGATGTGATTTACTCAAGGACACATAATGAGTCGCAAGACTAAAATCATATTGGCCTAAGGTCACACTGGAATGTAGGACTCCTCGTTCCTAGTCTGTTTTTCTTTCCACTTCCAGAACCTTCCCTAGCCCCAGGACTCCATTTCTACCTGCCCCCAGGTTCTCTTCCTCCACACATGATGTCAATCTCTCATCGATTAGGGCGTCGTCTTGGCTGCCTGAGTAACAGGATTTCTTGGCATCCTGGGTTGAGAGCGTATTAAGTCCACCAGCCTGGAGGGGCGGGGTAAGGTTTTGCAGGGATGGTCTACAAGGGAGGCTGGTCACAAGCACTGCCTGAGAAAGAGAGGACCGGGGATGAAGGGAGACCAGTTTTAAGAGGTCTTTTGAGATTATGCCTCGCACTGGCACTCTTGACCAGTGGGTCTGCCTCCAACCCCAGACTTGCGGGGACCAGAAGTTCCTAAAGGCACAGGCTTTGCTTCTAAAGTGAAGGAGACTGATAATTTCTGAGCACTTTCTTGTGCCCTGAACCATGCTGAGGACGTGATATTTGCTTTGACAACAACCCTGCAGGGCGGAAACAGGCTCAGAGGGCAAAAGTAACGGTGATGGTAAGACGACTTCGTTTCTGGATGAATCTCATAATGTGTTTAACACATTATTCCAGGCGGCTTGGCATGGGCCCTGCGCATATGAATTTGAACTAAGTGCCCAGGTGATTCTGAGGCAGCCAGGCCAGTGTTTGGGGACCAGTGATCTGTTCTAGGGCTTCACCCACAGTAATCTCAGAGATGCCAGCCACCGAGAAATAAGCCCTGGTCCCTGCCCTGCGGAGCCCACAGCCTGGTGAGAGAGACAGAGTCTTAAACAAATGGGCCCATTGCTTGGTAACACATGCCATAATGGAAACTTGGTCTCGGCCAAGAGCCAGAACAGAGAAGGGAGCATCTCCCTAGGCCCTGGCCCAGAGTCGGGGGTCCCACAATATCTGTGGTTCTGAATAAAAGTTTCTGGCCCCTCATTTAGCAAGTGTCTGGCTTGTCTTCACACCAACTCCAGCTCTCAAGAATCGCTTTTACTGAGCCAGTGAAGGTTAAACCTCGCCTGTACGCCGAACCTTGTGTCAGGTCCTGCCTAGAGTGGGATTATACAAAGAAGCAAAGAAATGGCTGTTTTCTAGGAGCTGAAAGTTGGGTATTAGGAACACAAGCTTCACCTTTGTGAACCAGCATGAGAAGCAGGAGAAAAGTGGGTCAGCTTGGGAGAAAGGCTCCCAGGAAGCTGCCCAAAGGGAGGAGAGAGGCAGAGGGAAGCCTCTGTGGCTCAGAGGAATAAGGTAGCAGTAACTGGCTGTATTTTGCATCTGCTTCTACAGTGCCTACTCTGTATCAGGCACTGGACTGGGTGAGTGAACAAAACTGACGTGGTTCCTGCCCTCAGGGGCCTGTGTGGTATAGTGGAGGGGGCTGACTTCAGTCAAGTGATCATGATAAGCACTACAAAGGAGGACAGGGTGCTCTGAAATCGTTAACAGGGGTGTTTGACCCAGACAGGGAAGTTAGGGGAAAGCTTCCTTGAGGAAGCGAGTTTGGGCTGAAGTGTGCAGGGCGAGTCAAGCAAGGAGGGAAGAGCATATGCAAAGGGCCCGGTGGCAGGGAGAACACAGGGAGTCAAGAGTGAGGGGCCGGTGTGGGCTCACACTGGGGAGGCAGGGCCACACAGACATGAAATCCTCTGCTTCATTGGAGGGAATTACGTGATCCCAGCTTTATGGAGGAAGAGGCTACAGGTGGCTGTAGGAATGGAGGGTGAGGGATAGTCTAACTGAAGACTAGGGTGTTTGAGGTAAGCTCTGAAGGAAAACAGGAGTTTGGCTGGCTGCGTGGGTGTGTGGTGGTGGTGGTGGTGGAGGTCTTGGGAGATCGGATGTTTCAGGCAAAGTCACAGCATACACAAACAAGGGGAGTCGTGGAAAGGTGTAGATCTCTTGGGAAACAGCAAGAAGTGGATTTGGGGCAGAATAAAGTGTGCCGGCTTCTCCCTGTTGGTTCTTCCTTGGGACTCTAAGCCCTCTCTCCCTGGAGGTGTGATTTTGTGTGTGTGTGTGAGAGAGAGAGCAAGCGAGGAAGAGCCCCCTCTATTCTCCCCCCACAGGACTGGACTTGGCCAAGGTTCTGGACAACAACTTTTGTATCCAGCTCCTACCTGCCCCAAGAGGGGACCAGGTCACCCCGGGGGTCTGGGGAGAGAAGGGCAAAAGAGTGGGGGAAGGGGAGAAAGGTTCATATACTGCCTTTGTGAGATTAAAATTTTTTTTTAATGTTTATGAGAGAGAGACACAGCGTGAGTGGGGGAGGGGCAGAGAGTGGGAGACACAGAATCTGAAGCAGGCTCCAGGTTCTGAGCAGCCAGCACAGAGCCCTACGCCGGTCTGCAACTCAAAGGGTGATATCACGACCCGAGCAGAAGTTGGTCGCTTAACTGACTGAGCCACCCAGGTGCCCCTGCCTTTGTGAGATTAAAGGTGCTCATCAGCAATAACGACAACTCCCTGGGGCTCATTACATACCAGGCATTGTGTTTTACTTCATAGGATACTTCCCAGTGAGGCAGGTGTCCTCGCCCCATTTCGCAAACGACAAAACCGAGGCCCAGAAGGTGGTTGCTCGCCCCAAGTCTTCGTGTAGGGGGCCGCTTGGGGAACTGGACCTGCTGGGCAGAGCGTGACCCTGTTCCCTGTTCCCTGCAGCGCGGCATCATGGACAAGATCCTGGAGGCGGTGGTGACGTCCTCGTACCCGGCGAGCGTGAAGCAGGGGCTGGTGCGGCGCGTGCTGGAGGCGGCGCGGCAGCCGCTGGAGCGGGAGCAGTGCCTGGCGCTGCTGGCGCTGGGCGCGCGCCTCTACGTGGGCGGCGCGGAGGAGCTGCCGCGCCGCGTGGGCTGCCAGCTGCTACACGTGGCCGGCCGCCACCACCCGGAAGTCTTCGCCGAGTTCTTCAGCGCGCGCCGCGTGCTTCGCCTGCTGCAAGGTGGCGCCGGCCCGCCGGGCGCCCGTGCTCTCGCCTGCGTACAGCTCGGCCTACAGCTGTTGCCCGAGGGGCCCGCGGCCGACGAGGTGTTCGCGCTGCTCCGGAGGGAGGTGCTGCGCACCGTGTGTGAGCGCCCGGGGCCCGCGGCCTGCGCGCAGGTCGCCCGGTTGCTGGCGAGGCACCCGCGCTGCGTCCCCGATGGCCCACACCGCCTGCTCTTCTGCCAGCAGCTGGTGCGTTGCCTGGGTCGCTTCCGCTGCCCGGCCGAGGGCGAGGAGGGCGCCGTGGAGTTCCTGGAGCAGGCCCAGCAGGTGAGCGGGCTCCTGGCGCAGCTGTGGCGCGCCCAGCCCGCTGCCATCCTGCCCTGCCTGAAGGAGCTGTTTGCCGTCATCTCCTGCACAGGTGTGTGTGCCCTGGGGTGGGCGTGGGGGCTCCTGTGTGCCACGAGCCCGACGTGCACCGGGCAGGTGGCTCTACGTGCGGGTTCCCGTGCTTGGTGTGCCCGTGTGTGGAGGTGTGGCAGGTGTGTGTAAGGGGCTAATGCGCAGGTGGGGGAATGTGATGGTCCTTACTTTAATTAGGGCTATCCTATGGTGGGTGATGGGCACATACCCAGGAGCAGACTGCTGGGTGAAAAGGATGGACCCAGATCATGCTGGCCAGAAGCAGGACCCTAGAGGCTGAGCGAGACAACAGGAGCGGGGGCCGGGGGTGGGGTGGGGTGTCTTCAAGCCCTTTGGGTCAGGTGGGTTTTGTAGAAGTGGTGACTTTTGGTTCAGGTTTTGAGAGATGGGCAGCAGCAGGGACAAGGTGTTCCGGGCAGGCAGAGGTGAAGTTCTGGACAGATGCGATAGAGCCTAAGCATCTCAACTCTGAAATGTAAACACTTGGTCCTCCATTGACTCTGTGGTACTTGGACTACAGTATAAACAAGTGAAATAAGATCTGTGCCTTCCTGGATTATAGGGCTGTTCAGTTGAGAGGAAAGGAACGCACCTGGTGGGACAAAGAGAGCCAAGGTCAGGTGTATAAGCCCTTATCCAGTTGGACAACAGATTCTTATAACTAAATGTTCTTTCTCCTCTCTTTTCCTTTGTGTGGTTCCACCTGGAATGTCCTCCCTCAAGTTACACAGCCTTTCTATCTGTTCTTGCCAGCCCCAATATTACCCTTTCTTACAGATTTTCCCCGTATAGGCGCAGTTGGTGGTGGGGTGGGAGGTGGTGGCTAGTTCTTTCTCTGTGCCTAGAACAGGGCACATGAAGGTTTGTTGAGTGAATAAGCTAAGGTAGGATTGGAGGCTGTGATGTTGTAGGAGGTAAGGGGGAGGGGCCCACTGTGCTCTTTGCAGAAGCACAGCCTCGTTTCTTGGCAGCATGAGAGTATGGGGTATTGGGGGAGGTGAGAGGCCTACCATTCTTGCTAAGCTCATCCCAGCCCCCCCATTTCAGAGGAAGAGCCTCCGTCTAGCGCCCTGGCCAGCGTGGTCCAGCACCTCCCATTGGAGCTAATGGATGGTGTTGTCCGGAACCTCAGCAATGATGACAGTGTGACAGACTCTCAGATGCTGACAGCCATCAGCAGGTGGGCTGAGGGCTGGGTGGTGGTCAGGTCTCCCTCCTTCCACTGGGTGCGGTTGCTGGGCTAGATTTAGTGTCCGGAGGCCCAGGCCCTCATGCTTTCTCATTCATCCATCCTTTTTTTGAGCCCTGCTCTGTGCCCCGCCCAGGACTGGCTGTGGGAGATGCAGAGCGCCTTCCCCTAGCAATGCTCTGAGGCTGGTTGCCAACTGTATGATCCTGGACAAATCAATGAACTCTTCGAGCCTCAGTTTCCCCCTCTAATAGCAAACGTGATGTCAAAAGTTGTTAGGTTTCATACTAGAAGCTGCAAGTATATTATGAAGTGCATTCTGAGTTTGGCAGGTATGATAAATGGAGTTTGGATGCTTTTCAGCTCATGGCTTTTGCAGATCTCCTCACCTCATTTGGATGTCATCACACCTATGGTCTAGCCCCACCTGCTGGTCCAGTGATCCCAGAATATACTGCCTACCCTCCTGCCCGCAGGCCTTTGGTTCTGTAGATCCCATTCACCTGGCATGCCTCCCCTGCCATGCTTTCCATACCCGTGTGCAGATCTACCGTCTCCTTTAGGCCTTCCTGAATGTCTTGTCTTTAGCGGGTAAGAGTGGGCTTTTGAGGTAAGTTGTCGGGGTGCAAATCCTGGCTCTACTGCATCTAGCCTATGCGACTTTGGGCAAGTTACTCCACCCCTGTAGGGCTCAGCTTCATTTATAAAATGTTGTGTAATTGAACCCATCATACTGGGTTGTTGCAAGGATTAAATAAAATAACACATGTAAAGTGCTTAGAGCAGTGGTGATAATTACTATCATCATAATTATTATGACTTTATTCTTTCATTGTTCAACTCTTTACAGCATAGACTACTGAGTCAAAAGTAATGATAGTGACATTTTCCTGAGTGCCTTCTATGTGGCAGCTTCATGCTGTGTGCATACAAGCATTACCTTGGGGTCAGATGGGTTAATACACTTAAGGCAGATTGAGTAGTGCTTGGTGCAGAATTAATACTATGAGAGTTAGCTATTTTTACCTCTTTTAATCCATACCATAGCCCCGCGAGGTAGATGTTGCCCCATTTTACAGAGGAGGAAACTGAGGCTAGAGAAAGTGATTTGGTCTAGGTCACTGGCAAGGGTTTGCTGGAGCCAAAGCTTCCAACCTGGGTCCAGTGCTCCTGTGGTTGGGCCCCACGGTCTAGGCAGAGACAGTCGAAAGCCCTGTTCTGCCACTGCAGCCTCGTGTGTGTGTGAGTGAGGGAGTGTGGTTTGGGCTGTTGAGAGGGCCTGCCCCACCTCCTGCAGCGCTGGGAGCCTCAGTCTCTGCCAGGTGCCTGTGCTGGGCTCATGTGAAGTTCTCAGAGATGTCTTGTCCATCCCATGGACCCCAGGGCTGCTCCGTGTAGGTGTGGATCAGTGTGGGGTCTTAGGACATCATGGCTAGTGCCTGAGCTGCCCCCACCTAGGGTTTTGGGCCTCCCTGGTCCTCGTGTCATCGTCACTCCCCTCACCAGGATGATCGACTGGGTGTCGTGGCCCCTGGGGAAGAACATTGACAAGTGGATCATTGCACTGTTGAAGGGCCTGGCTGCTGTTAAGAAGTTCAGCATCTTGATCGAGGTTTCGCTCGCCAAAATTGAGAAGGTGGGTGGGCCCCTGTGTAGCCCTGGCTTACGTCTTTTCCCACTATATCTTGCCAGGGGCAGTGTGAGTCTGGGAGGCAGAGCCCTGGGGCTCCTACCCAAGCTTGCTGTGACCTGGGACAATTCACTGCCCCTCCGTGGGCCTCAGGTGTCCCACATCGATTTCTCTGCTCATTCAAGAAGATGTGTCTGTCACTTTCGGGCTGTCTATCCATCCATTCCTCCCATCAGATGTCTGTGTTGCTACCCATCTGTCCGATGACTAGATTTGTGGCCTGTCTGTGTTCTTGGTCCTGCAGGGGTCTGCTGCTTCAACTCTGGCGTCTCTACCCACCTCTCAGGCCTGTGGCTACACTTGGCCTCTGGGGTCCAGGCGTGGGGGGACTCCTGACCAGGGACTTTCTTCCAGGTTTTCTCCAAGCTTCTGTATCCCATTGTCCGGGGAGCTGCCTTGTCCGTCCTCAAGTACATGCTCCTGACCTTCCAGCACTCGCATGAAGCCTTCCACCTGGTAAGGGCCCTGCGTGCTGGCCTGAGGATGGGCGGCCCTTCATCCCTCACTGGTTTGGGTCGAGACCAGACACGCTGTCTCTTCGGGGTTGGAGGTTTGAAGCCCAGGACCTTAAAATCCAGGACGTTAGGACTGGAGGAGACTTGAGACTCCATTTTACAGGAGTTTTATAGGAGACTAAGGCCAGAGAATTTGCATGGCTTCCCAGCAAGCCCATAGTAGAGTGACAGCCCTAGAATCATGACAGCTAACGTTCTTGGGGTGCCTGTTGTATGCCAGGCACAGTATTAAACACAGGACATACATTAACTCTCAGAATAGCCCTGAGGGAGAATCTATCCTTGTTTCCATTTCTCAGCTGAGGAAACTGCAATTTAGGGAGGTTAAATCACTTGTCCCAGACACACGGCTGGTGAGCAGTACAGGGATTCTAGCAAAGTTGGTCTGATGTCTGACCCATTGTCCTTTCTATACCTTGCTGCCAACCAGCACCTGGGTGGCCTGACCTCCAGCTCAGGACCCTTTCTGCTGTCTTTGGGGGTGTCCCTTGGGAAGGACAGCTTGTAGTCCTTTGGTTAGGGGGTACCCTACTACCTTCCTTCCCCAGACCTGCAGATCTGTCCCTAGATTCTGATGGCTCCTGGTCAGGTCATAAGTTTCATGCTTTATAATTTGCTGCAGTGGGAAAAGCACAGAACCGGGGATTGGAGTAGTTGGGATTGAGTCCCATCTCTGCCATTTGCCGGATGCGGTGACTTTGGGCCAGGTGCTTACCTCCGAGGGCTTGGAACAGGGTAAGCCCCTAGGATGGTGGGAGAGTGTTAGATGGGATGGTATTTGTCAAGAACCTGCCACAGGTTCCTCCCAGGGACTGGGCAGATACCTGTTTCTTCACACTCTTCTGCTGAGCTCCCTGCTCCCGGTTCCTGTGGGCTGACTCTGTCCATCCCTAGGACATTATGGTAGAGTACCCCTGTGAAAGTTAGCACTCTGTAGCACAGAGGTGGAAAAAACAGGCTTTGGATTCAGACAGACACATCAACTTCTCCTGTAACACATGGGAGAAATTCTTGGTAAATCATATAATCTCTCCAACTTCAATTTCTTCATCTATAAGATGGGGGTAATAATTGCCAAATAAAGTCACGGTGAGGGTAAAGTGCTTGAGCCTTAAGTGTTTGGTGAAACAATGATGGTGGAAAGAAGAGTAGCCCTGGTCACTCAGGCCAGGCTCTCCCGGAAGGCCAGTTGGCTGAAGCTTAACTGTTGGGCTTTGGGCTCAGGCCTCCTCTCAAGTGCGGGGAAGGAATTGTTTATCCCATTTGACAAATGAAGAGACTGAGGCAGGACATCCGAGGTCCTGTGTATTGTAAAACAGTCACTTGCCTGCGCAGCACAGAGTCCCATGTAGATGAGGGGGACAGTGGCAGGTGGACAGACCTCCCTGCCTCAAGGGATTCTGGGTATTTTCAGCACTGACCACCAACCTGTGGCTCAGGCGAGTGGGAGATGGTACCGAGCCTAATCCTCCTCTGCTCTCACAGCTCCTCCCTCACATCCCCCCCATGGTGGCCTCTCTGGTCAAGGAGGACTCCAACTCGGGGACCAGCTGCCTGGAGCAGCTGGCGGAGCTGGTCCACTGCATGGTCTTCCGCTTCCCAGGCTTCCCAGATCTGTATGAGCCTGTCATGGAGGCCATTAAGGTGAGTGACGGTCTCCCACTGCTCCCTTGCCCTGCTCCAGAACAGGTGCTGGTGTGGGCCTTGCTCAGTGCTGTGTAATACAGGTTAATCGACTGTCCCCCATCATTTGGTCTCTGCCTGTCTCCCCTCACCTCCCCTGGCCCACCTGTGCTTCAGGCACACTGAGCCACCTGCCATTTCCCTGGATGGGTCACCTCTCTTGATTGCTTCGAGCCTTTGCATATGCCGTTCTGTCTTCTCGCTAACTATAAACTGTTCTCTTGATCTGCATAGATAGCTCCTATAGCCATTGAATCTTCTCCACTAAGGCTCTGCTCAAATGTTACTTCCCTCAGGAAGCCTTCCCTGACCACTCTCAATAACCCTCTCCCCACCCCGGGCTCAGTCAAGACTTCTCTGGGCTCTCAACAGCTCCCACATCCCTTTGTCACGTGTCGTCACTACCAGCTGTGTGTTTGTCTCCCCCCAGCTGTAGCAGGGATTGTTTACAAGTGTTCACATGGCTTCACTGATGCTCTGCTTTGTGCCAGACCCAGGCTGGGAACTGGGGCATGGGCCCGAGGCAGACCAAGTCTCCTCCACTGAGGAGCTTGCAGCCTAGCGGGGAGACAGGCCTGTCCAGAAGTCACGCTGATCTAAGAAACACCTGTGAGGAGCCAGAGATAGGAAGAATCATCTCCAATTAGAGGGGGAGGCTACCAGGAAGAAGGGGATTCTGACCTGGGCTTGCTAGGTTGCTAGAACGATAACATTTGTAGGTGTTGTCACATTTGACTGTGTCTTCCATATATTTTGTTTTTTAATGCCCATATTGTTACCTGAATTTCATAGATGAGGGAAATGAGACTTGGAGAGGCTTGGTGACTTGTGCAGAGTCATGGAGGTAGTGAGAGACATAAGCAGGGTGCTTGGCTGCTGAGCCCTTTCCCACTGCCTGATCCAGAGCACAGGTCTAGGTGTGGGTGAAAGATGCCTAGGTAGGAGGTGGCCCTCTGATCCGACTTTCATTTCTGTAGTCACAGCAGATAGCTAACCTGAAAAGCATCCCACTACCAAACACCTAGAAATGCTTGTTAAAATATAACAAACATCTTTTTAAGTACATAGCTGAGCTTGCAAGAAAGTAATGGGGAATCCCCAGGGGCCAAAAAGGAAGCAAGAACTGGAATCCAGAATGGTAAGTGAGAGATGATGCTCTTTTTGCCCTGGGGTGGGGAGGGAGTGAGGGAGGGTGAAACCTCAGGCACTAAGCGGCTCCAGCGTGTAGGGACAGGGGGTAAGGCTTAGGACCGGGTCCCACTAGGGCATTAGACTAAGAGGCCCGTATATGCCAGGACCCAATAAAGGCTTTGTTGTTAGCAAATGAGTGACCTAGAAAAAATATATACACGTCAAGTAGATGTCAAAGAAACTTTTCTGGCTTGGTCTGCACTCTGGATTGAGAACAATGAAATTTATAATCATTGGCCTCCTCTCTTAGGGGTTTAGGGTTTGAGTTTCCCATTGTCTTTGTGGTTGTGGGACTCCTACGCTTAGGCACAAACATTAAAATAGTTATGAACTTGTAATACCCAAGAGTTGCCTTACAGAAACAGAAATGAAAATGCTTTCAAGTCACAAAGATAAAGTTCTGCTAGAGATGAATTTATAATCCAAAAATGACAAAACACACAAGAGAACAGTCCACCGTGAGTGAGAGAGAGTAGATGCAATAAACAAAACCTCTGGCATTTACTTGGGTCTTCGCAGTATTTCCAACCTACAATAGAAGCGGCTACCTTGCTAGATCACGAGCTGCCTGTCGCTGGAGGTAGATGAGCAGAGGAGACATGGCTTTGACTTGTTGGAAGTGACTGTTACTGTTTCCTACTAGCTTGTGAGCTTCTGGAGGACAGGGACCATGCTTTGATCTCTGTGCCCTGCACATATCTGTGAGTGAATGAGCGTGTGGAGAATGCTGTCCTGGGGGTGTGAATGAAGAGGAGGGAGCATGGCCCTGCACTGGGCGCTGCGGGAAACCCACACCGAGTGAGACCCAGGCTTTTCACACTAGGGGCTGTGGTCTGATCCAGGGGACAGTGAGTCTGTAAATACCTTTACCACTAGGTGCAGGCAGCTAGGCTTTATAAGAGAGGTATAGAGAACATGTGTACCCCACTTGAGAAGACCCGGGAAAGTCTTCTAGAGAGGGGATATAGGAGTTAGGCTTTGCGGGAGGGGGACTGGCAGGATGAAGCCCCTCCAGAGGCATCAGAGGGAAAGGTGTGGGAAGGGAATGCCCAGTTAGCCAACGGAGTGGAAGGGACATCAGATCGATCAGACTGGAGGGCCTTAAAGCACTCTGACTGTTCAACTGAGCAGATCTGGGCTCCTCAAACATTTCCTCCGAATACTTGAGCCCAGAAAGGGGAGTTCCACAGGCAGCCTGACACAAGCTCAGTGTTTCTTTAAAATCTCATTTTATCTCAGAGATTCAAGTATGGATTTCATAATGATCATTTGTTTTAATGTAAGCATTTTTCTTCCTTGAATATTACAGAATATAGCTCCGAGGGAGATGTGCTGTATTTGTCCTGTGGCTTTGAATATCTCTTGGTACAAGCTAGTTTGAGAGGCAAGACAGCAAAGTATCCATAGGATTTTTTAAAAGAAATTTCTAAGATTCTTTATTTAGAGAGGGACAAAGAGCATAAATCCCAGGCAAGCTTTGCTCTGTCAGGGCAGAGCCTGATTTGGGGCTTGAACTCACGAACCATGAGATCATGGCCTGACCCAAAACCCAGAGTCAGACGCTTAACCAACTGACCCACTCAGGCGCCCCATCCATAGGATTTTAGCTGTCAACACAGAGCCCAATGCAGGGCTCGAGCTCACAAGCTCTGAGATCGTGACCTGAGCCGAAGTCGGACGCTTACCCAACTGAACCACCCCAGATTTTATTGTTGATAAAACTATTTTACATGTCTTCCATGAGCACATCCTTCTTTGTATACAGGCTTCTTTGTAAATAAATTCTGGAAGGTTCTCTTAGGCAATTTCTCTGGGAGCTATGGTTCTTGCTAAGGGAGCCATTGTATGTAAATTTCTAGTAAATTTCTAGGAGTTTGAAACTTACTTTATGGTTTTGTTTTATGTTCCTAAGAGTACCAAGTTATCTTCTTTGGGGAAAGATGGCATTTGATGTTTTTTTTCCTCTAGTGTGGAGAGTTTTGCATCTTCGTGTATGTGTGTGTGTGTGTGTGTACTTGCGTGCATGTGTAAAGTTCTCTTTTTTTTGCCTTTTTGTCACTATTCATGTTGTACGTGGAGTGGGAATTGGATAGGAGATAATAGGAAGAAAAAGGGACGAAGAAGATAATGAGTCTGTATCTTTTTATCTTGGCTCTGGAAGCTCCTATATATTTTTTTAATCATTTGTGAGAGATGACTAACTGATCTGGTAAATGTTCTTGGGAAATGAGCGGGCAGAAGTGTTAAACACTGCTCGTGCCGGACCTTCTGAAGTGGTCAGACCTTGTGCCCTGGGGACATCATGGCTTTCAGTGCTCAGCTGGCTTGAAACTCTAGGACAAATCTAGGGACTGTGCTCAGGATCCTGAAATGATAGGGCTTTGAGGAATATGTAAATCTGTTAAGTAACTCCATATTATGCCTAGGTGTTTTCCTTTAAAATAGATTATCATTAGAACCCATGCTGGGTAATGTTTTAGGTGTATCTGTTTTAACGTGAAAAAGAAAAATGAATAAGAAATCATGCTACCCCTGAGCCCTTGACCAGGGACCCATACCTCAGGCCCCCACGGCCCTCCCCCATCCTGTCTGTGACCGCAGACCCATACCTCAGGCCCCCAGGACCCTCCACCATCCTGTCCGTGGGATCTTGCTGGGAGGCGGTAACTAATTAAACCTGATGGCAAACCTAAAAGTAGAAGAAGTGGGAGCATCATTGTGTGCAGGCGCAGTGAGACTATGGTGTGCCAAACCGATATGCCTCACGTGGCGCATATGAGGAAATTGAGTCTGAGAGGCTCGCTGACCGCGGCTAGGCAGCTAGTTAGAACCAGAGTCAGGACTAGGATTCATATCCTGATGCTGTTGCATCTACTGATGGGTGAGCCTGTGTGTTCATTGCTTAGAATCTGCCGTACCCTGGGCTCCTCTAAGAACATAGGGATTCTTCACTTTTTGCCTGTATGTCCCTGGAAAATTCCTTTCTCCGAGTCTTAGTTTTTTTCATCTCTAATATGGGAATTTTATACCTTCCTAACATAGTTGTGACATCACCTAGAGTAAGTTTGGAAGCAGAAAGCTGTTAACACACGTATCGAGAACATTTGTGGGGCAGTGTGCTTGGGTAGGAATGGGGTAGGCTATAGTCCAAGAAGACTTCCCAGAGGAAGTGATGTTTTTAGAGCTGACCGTGGTCCCCACCATCCTGCTGACTTGTTCCCTCCTCAGGACCTCCATGTTCCCAATGAGGACCGCATCAAGCAGCTGCTGGGGCAGGATGCCTGGACCTCGCAGAAGAGTGAGCTGGCTGGCTTCTACCCCCGGCTCATGGCCAAGTCAGACACGGGCAAGATTGGTTTAATCAATTTGGGCAACACATGCTACGTGAACAGCATCCTTCAGGCCTTATTCATGGCTTCTGAGTAGGTGCTACTTTTAAATTTCCTGTCTGCCCCTGCTTCTCTCCTTCGGGCTCCCTGGTGAATGGGGTAGGGATGGGGGTTTGAAGAGGGTGGGTCTTGCTTTGCATTGGTTGCATAATTCCCTGCGGTCTGTGGGTACGTGAAGGGGCAGGTAAGAGGTCCCAGAGGTTTCCAGACCATTGCCAAGGCAGTAGGTAAAGACTGGCTGGGAGCTTGAGATGGGACTTCCGGGGCTGGAATGGGTTCTGCTCAGGGTTGGTCACCATCACTAATTTTTCCCCTGGATGATTGTGTCTTCCCAAATAGAACTTCCGTTCATCTTGGTATTAGACATCCCCTGCTCCCTTTACTAAAACAAAACCTTTTTTTGTCAGTGGCTACCAGTCCAACTTAAGGCTTGCTTAAAAATCACTCAAGGTTTCAGCCACAGAAGTAGACATCTTTTTCCCCCAATTTGTGCGTGTGTGTGTGTTCAAAATGCACATAACATAACATTTACCATATTAACCATTTTAATTGTGCAGGTTAGTGGTGTTAAATACATTCACATTGTTGTGCAGCTTTCATCCATCCATCCATCCATCCATCCATCCATCCATCCATCCATGTATCTATGTAACGTTCCTCTTGTAAATCTGAAACTCTATACTTACTAAACAATAACTTCTCATATTCCCATTCTCCCTTCCCCCAGCCTCTGGCAATCCTACTATACTGGCAACCCAAGTATTGCTTTTACATTTTGGCTGTCGTGAATAATGCTCCTGTGAACATGGGTGTACAGATAACTCTTTGAGATACTACATTGAATTCTTCTGCATATATGTCTAGAAGTAAAATAGTTGGGCCCTAGGGTAGTTCTATTTTTAATTTTTTGAGGAACCTCCATACTGTCTTCCACAGTGGCTGCACCAGTTTGCATTCCCGTCAGTGGTGCACGAGGGTTCCAGTTTGTCCTCTCCTCACCGACATTTGTTTTCTTGACAGTAGCCATCCCAGTGGGTGTGAGGTGGTATCCCACTGTCATTTTGATTTGCATTTTCCTAATGATCAGTGATGATGAGCATATTTTTATGTGCTCATTGGCCATGTATATATCTTCTTTGGGGGAAATGTCTCAGTCCTTTGCTCATTTTGAATCAGGTTGTTTTTTGTTGAGTTTCTTAAGTATTCTAGATATTAATCTCTTCTCAGATACATGAGTTGCAAATATTTCTCCCATACTGTGGGTTGCCATTTTGATCTGGATATTTTAAAAATTTTTGTTGTCGAAGTTGTATTTATTTATTATTGATATATATTTGACATTCTATTTCAGGTGTACAGTATATCTGATATATGTATATCTGATGAAATGATCACCACAATAAGTCTGGTTAACATCCATCGTCACACACACAATTAAAATTTTTCTTTCTTATGATAAGGACTTTTAAGATTTATTCTCTTAGCAACTTCCAAATACACAATACAGTATTATTAACTATAGTCACTGTACTATACATTACATCCAAGGACTTGTTATTATAACTGGAAGTATGTATCTTTTGACCACCTTCGCCTGTTTCACCCACTCCCCACCTCTGGTAACCACCAATCTGTTCTTTAGATCTATCATTGTTTTGTTTGATTCCATATATAAGTGAGATCACACAGTATTTGTGTTTTTCTGTCTGGCTTTATTTCCCTTTGTATAATGCCCTCTAGGTTCATCTAACTGTCATAAATTGCAGGACTTCCTTCATTCTTATGGTTAATATTCATTACATGTATAAGGAATACATGTATTTTCTTTATTCATTTGTCAGTGGACACTAAGGTTGTTTGCATATCTTGGCTATTGTAAATAAGGCTGCAGTGAATGTTGGGGGTGCATATATTTTTTCCAGTTAGTGTTTTTGTTTTCTTTGGATAAATACTCTGAAGTGGAAATGCTAGATCATAAGGTAGTTCTAGTTTTAATTTTTTGAAGCACCTCCATGCTGTTTTCCACAGTAGGTATACCAGTTTACATTCCCATCAGTTGTAGACAGATTACTTGTGTTCCACATACTTGCCAATGCTCGTTATTTCTTGTCTTTCCGATGTAGGATTCTAACAGGTGTGAGGTGATACCTTATTATGCATTTGATTTCCCTAATGAAAGTGATAATGAGCACCTTTTCATGTACTGTTGGCCATTTCTTTAAAAAATGGTCTGTTGAAATCTTCTGCCTATTTTTTTAATAGGATAGCTTTTTTCCTGTTGTGTTGTATGAGTTCTTTATATATTTTGGATATTCTTACCAGATATGTGATTCTCAAATATTTTCTCTTACTCTGTAGGATGCCTTCTCATTTTGTTGATAGTTTCCTTTGATGTGCAGAAGGTTTTTAGTTCAACGTAGCCCTGCTGTTTATTTTGCTTTTGTCATCTTTATCTTGAGTGTCAGACCCCAAAAAAACTCATCACCAAGATGATGTCAAGGCTTACAGATTATATATTCTTCTATTTTTTTTCAATTTTATGTTTTATTTTGAGAGAGGGAGAGAGTGAGAGTGAGTGCACTCAAGTGGGGGAGGGGCAGAGAGAGAATCCGAAGCAGGCTCTGCACGGTTAGTGAGGAGCCTGAACATGGGGCCCCAAACTCATGAAACTGTGAGATCATGACCTGAGCCGAAATCAAGAGTCGGATGCTTAACTTAGGCGCCCCAGACTGTTTTCTTTAGGAGTTAGATGGTTTCAAGTCTTATGTGCAAATCTTTAATCCATTTTGAGTTGATTTTTGTGTATGGTGTAAGATAAGGTTCTAGTTTCATCCTTTTGCATGTGGCTGTCCAGTTATCCCAACATAATTTATTGAAGAGGCTGTCCTTTCCCCATTGTATATTTTTGCTCCTTTTTTGTGTATTGACTGACCGTATAAGCATGGGTTTATTTTGGTGTACTCTCTTCTGTTCCATCGATCTATTTATCTTTTTATGCCAGTACCAAATTGATTACTATAGTTTTGTAATGTAGTTTGAAATCCGGAATCTTGATGCCTTCAGCTTTTTCTTTTTTAAAATTGCGTTGACTATTTGAAGTCTTTTGTGGTTCCATACAGATTTTAGGGTAGTTCTATTTTGGTGAAAAATGCCAGTGGAATTTTGATAAGGATTTCATTGAATTTTAAGTTGCTTTGGATATTATGGACATTTTAACAGTATTTTTCTAATCAGTGAACACAGAATATCTTTCCATTTGTGTCGTCTTTAATTTCTTTCATCAGTGATTCTCGTTCCGATATGTTGTTAGAAGGTCAGGGGGGTAGCCTAACACTACATCACAATGCCCGTGTCGTTCACTTTGCTTCATCTCATCACATAGGCATTTTATCATCTTACATCATCATAGGAATAAGGGTGAGTACAGTACAATAAGATGTTTGGAGAGAGACCACATTCACATGACTTTTATTACAGTATATGGTTATAATTATATTTTATTATTAATTAGTTGTTGCTGATATCTTACAGTGCCTAATTAATAATATAAAGTTTATCATAGGTGTATATGGGGAAAAAACAGTATAGAATTTGGTACTATCTGTAGTTTCAGGTATCCTTTGGGAGTCTTGGAACGTATCTCCTGCAGGTAAGTGGGGACTACTGTGCAGGTCTTTTATCTCCTTGGTTAAATTTGATAGGGTTGTAAATTAGATTGTTTATCTTTATTAAAGTTTGTCATTACTATATTGAAATGCAGCAGGTTTTTGTATACTGATTTTCGTATCCTGCAACTTTACTGAATTCATTTAAGTTTTTTTTTTAGCGAGGAGTCTAGGGGTTTTTTAATATGTAATATGTCATCTACAAATAGAGACAGTTTTATTTCTTCATGTCCAGTTATGATGCCTTTTCTTTTTCTTGCCTAATTATTAGCTAGGACTTCCAGTACCATGGTGAATAAAAGTGATGAGAGTGGACATCCTTATCTTGTTCCTGATCTTAAGGAAAAACTTTCTGGTTTTCATCATTAAGTATGTTGTTGGCTCTGAGCTTGTCCTAGATGGTCTTTATTATGTTAAGTTTCCTTTATACCAAATACTTTTTGAGAATTTTTATTAATCGTAAATGGATAAATTGAGTTTTGTCAACTGAGTTTGCTTTATGCGTCTATTGAGATGATCATGATTTTTATCCATTTTGTTTTGTGGTGTGCCATATTGATTGCTTTGTGGATGTTGAACCATCTTTGCATTCCTTCTATAAATCCTACTTGATCATGTTGTATGAGCCTTTTGTGTATTGTTTAATTTGGTTTGCTAATATTTTGTTGAGGATTTTTGCATCTATGTTTATTAGGGATATTGGCCTATAATTTTCTTGTGTTATTGTCTGATTTTGGTATTAGGGCAATGGTGGCCTTATAAAATGAGTTTGGAAGTATTCCCTCTTCTGTGTTTTTTTGGCCGGAGGTCTGGGGGTGGTAACGCAGGCCGGGGGGACTGTGGAGTGCAGTTTGAGAAGGCTTGGCATTAGTTTTCTTTGAATATTTGGAAAAATTCACCAGTGAAGCCATCTGGTCCTCATCTTTTGTTTGTTGGGAGGTTTTTAATTACTGAATCCATCTCTTTACTAGTAATCAGTCTGTTCAGATTTTCTACTTGTTTGTGATTCAGTCTTTACAGTTTGTATATTTCTAAGAATTTCTGCCTTCCTTCCAGGTTGTCTAGTTTGTTGGAGTATAATTGTTCATAGTACAATCCTTTGTATTTCTGTGGTATCAATTGTAATGTCTCTTTTATTTATTTTGTTTTATTGTGTCCTCACAATTTTTCTTGGTGAGTGTAGCTGAAGGTTTGTCTATTTTATCTTTTCAGAAAAACAGCTCTTAGTTTCATCGATCTTTGCTATTGTATTTTTAGTCTCTTTCATTTATTTTTGCTCTGGTCTTTATTTCCTTCATCCTATTTTTGGGCTTAGTTCTTTTTCTAGTTCCTCGAGGTGTAAAGTTCCTTCATTTGAGATCTTTCTTGTAAGTATTTATCACTATGAACTTCCTCTTAGAATTGCTTTTCCTGCATCCCATATTTAGTATGCTGTACTTTCATTTGTCTTAGGGTAGTTTTTGAGTTCTCTTTTCATTTCTTCTTTGACCCATTGGTTGTTCAGTAGCATGTTGTTTAGTGTCCACATATTTGTGAATTTTCTGCTTTTTTCTTGTAAGTCATTTCTAGTTTCATACCATTGTGATCAGAAAAGATGCTTGATACTATTTTAATCTTAATAAGTTTATTGAGACTTGTGGCCTAACATATCTGTCCTGGAGAATGTACCATGTGGGCTTGAGTAGAATGTGTGTTCTGTTACTTTTGGCTGGAGTATTCTGTAAATGTCTGTTCTAACTCATCTGTTCTAATATGTTGTGTAAGCCCAGTGTTTTCTTCCTGATTTTTCTGTCTCCATAATCTATGCATTAATGGAATTGGGGTATTAAAGTCTCTTGTTACTATTTTATTGCTGCCCATTTCTCCCTCGAGGTCTGTTAATATTTGCTTATATAGGTTCTTCTATGTTGAGTGCATAAATATTTGCAAATGTTCTCTTCTTGGATTGACCTTTTCTCAATATATAATGACCCTTTTTTTTTTTGGTCTCTTTTTACAATCTTTGTTTAAAAGTCTATTTTAAGTGTAGCTATCCCAGCTTTTTTCTGGTTTCCATTTTCATGAAATACCTCTTTGTATTCCTTCAGTTTCAGTCTGTATATTTGAAGTGAGAGTCTCTTGTAGGCAGATATAGATGGGTCTTTTTTTTCTTTTTAATCAGCCACCCCGTATCCTTTGATGGGAGAGTGTAGTCCATTTACATTTAAAGTAATTATTAGTAGGCATATACTTAATGCTACTTTGCTAATTATTTTCTGCTTTGTAATTCCTTTGTTCCTTTCTTGCCCTCTTCCTTTGTGATTTGATGATTTTCTGTAGTGGCATACTTAGATTTCTTTCTCTTTCGTGTATCTGTTGTGTAGGTTTTTGCTTTGTGGTTGCCATGATGACCTAAAATAACATATTTATAGGTCTATTTCGAGTTGATAACTTAATTTTGAATGCATTCTAAAGCTCTAATTGTTACTTCCCCACCATGTTTTATGTTTTTGATGTCACAATTTACTTTCTTTTATCTTGCATATCTGTTAACAAATTATTGTAGTTATAGTTCCTTTTACTACTTTTATCTTTAACTTTCACACTAGCTTTGTATTTGTAACCTTCACTCTAGCTTTGTAAGTAATGAACCTACCACCTTTGCAAAATTAGATTATTCTGAATTTTAATATATGTTTATCTATATTAGTGAGATTTTGACTTACATATACTTTCCTGTTGATAAGTATTACCTTTCAGCTTAAAGCAATCCCTTTAACATTTCTTGTTAAACTGGTATATTGGTGATGAACTCCTTCAGCTTTTGGTTATATGGAAAACTATCTCTCCTTCAATTCTGAAGGCCAGCTTTGCTGGACAGAATATTCTTGGTAGGAGGTTTTCTCTTTCACTTGTGGCACTCCTCTCTAGTCTGCAAAATTTTAACTGAAAATATGCTGATATTCTTATGAGGATTTCCTTGTATGTAACAAGTTGTTTTATTCGAGCTACTTTTTCTTTTAATATTTATTTATTTTTGAGAGAGAGAGAGAGAGTGAGTGAGTAGGGGAGGGGCAGAGAGAGAGGGAGACATAGAATCTGAAGCAGGGTCCAGGCTCTGAGCTGTCAGCACAGAGCCTGATGTGGGGTTCGAACTCAAGAACCATGAGATCATGACCTGAGCTGAAGTCGGACACTTAACTGACTGAACCACCCAGACACCTCTATTCTAGCCACTTTTAAGGTTCTTTTTGTCTTGAACTTTTGACAGTTTGAGTATTGTGTGGGTCTCTGTGGATTCAACTTACTTGGAATGCTCTCGACTTCCAGATCTAGATGTCTGTTTCCTTCCCCAGAATAAGGAGGTTTTTCAGCCATTATTTCTTCAAATAAGTTTTCAGTCCCTTTCTCTTCTCCTTCTGGGAACCATATATTGTGAATATTGGTCCACTTAATATTATCCGATAATTCCTTTAGGCTATCTTGACTCTTTTTCACTCGTTTTCACTCTTTTTCATTCTTTTTTCTTTTAACTGCTCCAATTGGATGAATTCTACTGTCCTGTTCTCAAAATCGCTAGTGATTTCTTCTGCTCTATGTAATCTGTTGTTGAATCCTTCTGTTGGGTTTTTCAGTACACTTAGTGTGTTCTTCACCTTTGTGATTTCCATGTGGTACTTTCTTGTATTTCTTTGTCCAAGTTGTCACTTTGTTCATGTACTGTTCTCCTTGCCTTGGTGAGCACCTTTATGACTATTGTTGTGAACTCTTTATCTGGTAAATCACTTGTCTCCATTTTTTAAAAAAATATTTTATATGTTTATTTACTTTTTTATTGAGAGAGAGAAGAAAGCACAAGTAGGGGAGGGGCAGAGAGAGATACAGATGTGGAACAGAGCCCGGCATGGGGCTTGAACTCATGAACCGTGAGATCATGGCCTGAGCTGAAGTCGGACACTTAACCAACTGAGTCACTCAGGCATCCCACTTGTCTCCATTTTTCTGAGGTTTTATCTTTTTCTTTCATTTGGAATGCAGTTCTCTGTTTCTTCATCATCCTTGACTCTCTGTGTTGGTTTCCATTCATTAGATAAAACAGCCACCTCTCCCAATCTTGAAGGAGTGGCCTTGTGTAGATGAACCTTTTTGTTCATCCTTGCGCTTGGTTTTGGCTGTCTCTCTCAAACCGTTGTGATTGTCCAAGCAGCCTACTTTGTTCTTAGTGGCTCTCAGTAGTTCCGACTGTGCCAAGACCTGTCAGTGTTCTAAAGGGGAGGATCCTAGTCCGTCTCGATGCAGGGCTTCTTGGAAGCAAGACCCTTCGGTAGCAGCTTTTAAAGTTTGCAAATAAACCTCTTTCAGGGAAGACTGGGAGACGGGCATTTCTATCTGTGAAGATAACCTAATAGTCATCTTTCATGGAAAGATTGTGCGTTTCTATCTGCTGCCTCTCTGCTGTTCCCTGATAGGGTAGCCCAGCTGTTTTCTGTTTGTTACAGCCCTGTGTGATCTGCACGTGTAAGCTTCTCTGGCCACCAGAGCCAGACATTCAGAGGGTGCTCCCTGGACGGCACCTGCAAAAACCAGGGCTCCAGATGTGTGCATAAGCTCCTTTCTGGGAGATGCAACCTGGAGTGAGGCAGAGAGTGTGGAGATGACACCTGTTAGCCTCTGCGTCTTTGGAAAATATTTCGGTCGGCCCTAGATGTGTTAGAAGCCTGCCCCCAGGCTGAACTTTTAAGATAGACGGATGGACCTTTTTCCCCTGGAAAGACTGGGCTTGATTCACTCAGCTGCCTCTGTGCTGGCTCCTGGCAGGTTAGCCATGCTTGGTCCATGCAAGCCGTTTAAGCACTGTTTCTCAGTTTGCTGTAGCATTGTTGGTCTTGTGAACATTAACTCTGTTGACTTTCAAAGATAGATACTTTGGGGCCCATCCCTCAGGTGTAGGTCTTAAAAGTTGGGGTGCCAGATGTAGGGTTCAAACCCCTTCTCCCTTCCCTCCTCAGGGAAGCTGGTGGTTGTGATTTCCCTCCTGATTGTGGGTCACCATGATGGGGGTGGGGTTTCTGGTGAAATTGTCTCCACCTCTCCCACACGTTGCAATGTTGGTTTTTTTTTCTCTTTCACATGATGTGTAGGAGTTGCTCAGCTAGTTTTTAGATTTCTTGCTAAGGGAATTGTTCCATGTGTAGCTGTATATTTAGTGTGTCTGTGAGAGGAGTTGAGTTCAGGATCCTTCCATCTTGAAGTGAAACCCTGAATGGTGTTTTTATGCACAAATTTTTACATTTTTGTGAAGACCATTTGTCTAATTTTGTCGTTCTTGCCTGTGCCTTTGGTGTCCTATCTTAGATCATTGCCAAAGCCAATGCGAAGCTTTTGTTCTATGTTTTTTTCCAAGAGTTGTGTTGTAAATTTAGGCCCTTGATCCATTCTGAGTTGATTTTTTTGTACATGGTCTTAGGTAAGGGGCCAACTTCATTCTTCTGTTTATGGACATTTAGATTTCCCAGTACCATTTCTTGAAAAGACTGTTCTTTCGTCCATTGAATGATCTTGGCACTTTGTTAATCATTTGACCTGTTTTTCATTCCATTGGTCTCTATGTCTGTCTTTATGCCAGTACCACAGTGTTTTGATTACTGTAACTTTGTATAGTAGGTTTTAACATCAGGAAGTGTGAATCCTCCAGTTCCGTTCATCTTTTTCAAGATTGTTTTTCATGATTTCTGATCCCCTGGGATTCCAATATAAATTTTAGAATTTTTTTTTCTGTTGCTGCAAAAAATGTCAGTGGATTTTCATAGGGCTTGCATTGAATCTGTAGATCACCTTGGGAAATATTCACCTTTTGATAATATTAACTCTTAATCCATGATTATGGAATGTGTTTCCATTTATTTATGTCTCCAGTTCTTTCAGCAATGTTGTGAAGTTTTCATTGTGCAATCTTTTACCTCCTTGGTTAATTCCTAAGCATTTTATTCTTGATGCTATTGTAATTGGAATTGTTTTTGTAATTTCCTGTTCCAGTTGTTCACTGTTGGGGTATAAAAATACAGCTGGTTTTGGTGTGTTAACTTTGTATCCTGGTACTTTGCTGAATTATTAGTTCTAACAGCTTTTACAGTAATCATTAGGATTTTCTGCATATAAGATTCTATCATCTGCAGACAGATAATTTTACTTCTATTTACTTTTTGTGGGTTGCTCTGGCTAGACCTTCTGGTCCTGTGTTGAATAGAAGGGGTGAAATTAGACATCATTGTGTTGTTCCTCATCTTGAGGAAATGCTTTTAGACTTGCACCATTGAGTGTTATGTTTGCTGTGGGTTTTTAATATATGGCTTTTATTATGTGGCAGTAATTTCCTTCTATTGTGTGAAGTGGTTTTTTATCATAAAAAGTGTGTTGAATTTTGTCAAATGCTTTTTCTGTATCAATTGAGGTGATCATCTGCTTCTCTCCTTTATTCTGGTGATGTATATATATTACAATGATTAATTTTTTTGTATGTTGAACCATCCTTGCTTGCCAGGAATAAATGCTACTTGGTTATAGTGCAGAATGCTTTTAATGTGCCGCTGAATTCTGTTTGCTAGTATTTTGCTGAGGATATTTGCATAAGGGTATCAGTTTGTAGTTTTAGTGTCTCTGTCTAGCTTTGGTATCAGGGTTATGCTGACTTCATAGAATAAGTAGGAAGTGTTCCTTTTTAGTTTTTCAGATACTGGTGTTGGTTCTTCTTTAAAGATTGGAAGAGTTTACTCAAGAGCCATGAGCTCCAGGACTTTACTTTGTTGGGAGATTTTTGATTACTGTTGAATCTCCTTCTAGTTTAGGTCTGTTCAGACTACTATTCATATTAGTCTCTTATTATCCTTTTTATTTCTATTGAATTGGTACTAATGTCCCCATGTTACTTTCTAATATTAGTAATTTGAGTCTTTTTTTCTTTAGTCTACTTAGCTAAATGTCAATTTTTTTGCTCTTTTCGAAGAACCACCTTTTGGCTTTTTTGATTCCTCCCCACCCCCCGGTTTTTCTATTTTCTATTTTCTATTTTATTTATCTCTGCTCTAATCCTTTTTGTTTCTTCCTTGTAGCTTTGGGTTTAGTTTGTTCTTTTTATAGTTCTTTAAGTTGTGAATCTAGGTTGTTGATGTAAAAAAATCTTTTTAATTTGTAAAAAATATTTTTTAAGCTTACATATTTGTTTGCTTTTTAATGTTTATTTTTTTATTTATTTTGAGAGAGAAAGAGGGTACAAGTAGGGAAGGGGCAGAGAGAGAGAGAGAATCCCAAGCATACTCTGTGCTGTCGGCACGGGCTTGATCCCACCACCTGGGAGATTATAACCAAAGCCTAGATCAAGAGTTGGACATTTAACTGACTGAGCCACCTAGGCGCCCCTAAAGTTTATGATTTTGAGAGAGAGCGTGAGCAAGAGCACAAGCAGGGGAGGGGCAGAGACATGGAGAGAGAATCCCAAGCAGTCTCCATGCTGTCACCACAGAGCCTGGTGTGGAGATTGAACTCCTGAACCATGAGATCATGACCTGAGCCTAGATCAAGAGTCAGACACTTAACTGGCTGAGCCACCCAGGCGCCCCTGAAATCTTTCTTGTTTTTTAATATGAGCATTTATAACTATGTTTCCCCCTATTCACTACTTTTGCCGTATCCCATAAATTTTGGTATGTTGTGTTTTCGTTTTCATTTGTATCTAAGCAGTTTCTAATTTTCCTTGTGATGTCGTCTTTGATCTTTGGTTGTTAAAAAGTATATCGTTTAATTTCCACAATTCTGTGAATTTCCTAATTTTCTTTGTGTTATTGAATTTGACTTGTCCGGGTGTAGTCAGAGAAGATACTTCAATATTTATCTTTTAAAATTTACTGAGTCTTAATTTGTGACCTAATTTTGTAGTCTTTTTGGAAAAGGTCTCCGTGCACTTGAGGAAAACATATAATCTGCTTTTGGGTGGAGCGTTCTATATACTTCTGTTAGACCCGAGTGGTTATTGTGTTCCGTCCTCTGTTTCCTAATCGTCTCTCTGGTTGTTCTGTCTGTGATTATGGGTGGGGTACTGAGGCCTCTAGCCTTTACGGTACAAATGTCAATTTCTACTTTTAATTCTCTGTGTTTTGCTTCATCTGTTTTGAAGGTCTGTCATTTGGTGCATAAATGCTTATAATTATTATCTTTTTACTATATTGAGCATTTTATCAATATATAAACTCCTTTGTCTTTCGTTAGCTTTTTTGACTTAAAGTCTGTTTTGTCTGACGTTGGTGCAGCTGCTTCTGCTCTGTTCTGGTTTTCATTTGCATGGAATATTCTTTTTCCATCCTTTCACTTTCTATCCATCTGTGCCTTTGGGTTGGAAGTGAGTCTCTCATAGATGGCATATTGCTGGACTGTGTATTTTTACTCATTCTGCTATTCTTTGCTTCTTGGAGAGTTTGATCTGTTTACTTTTACAGTAACTTGATCAAAAGGGACTTAAGTCAATGTGCCATTTGTTTTTTTACATACCCTATGGCTTTTTTGTCCCTAATATCTTGCATTCCTGTCATCTTCTGTATCCAGTTGGGTTTTTTTATTAACATTTATTTATTTTATTATTTTTTTAAATTTCTTTTTTACATTTATTTATTTTTGAGAGATAGAGACAGAGCACAAGTGGGGGAGGGCCAGAGAGGCGGGGGGAGACACAGAACCTGAAGCAGGCTCCAGGCTCTGAGATGTCAGCACAGAGCCTGACGTGGGGCTCGAACTTGCAAAACGCGAGGTCATGACCTGAGACAAAGTCGGGCGCTTTAACTGACTGAGCCACTCAGGTGCCCCATATTTTATTATTATTATTAATTTACCTCCAAGTTAGTTAGCATATAGTGCAGCAATGATTTCAGGAGTAGATTCCTTAATGCCCCTAACCCATTTAGCTTCTCCCCTCTTCCACAAGCCCTCCAGTAACCCTCTATTTGTTCTCCATATTTAAGAGTCTCTTATGTTTTGTCCCCCTCCCTGTTTTTATATTATTTTTGCTTCCTTTCCCTTATGTTCGTCTGTTCTGTCTTAAAGTCTTCATATGAGTGAAGTCATATGATACCTGTCTTTCTCTGACTGACTAATTTCGCTTAGCATAATGCCCTCTAGTTCCATCCATGTAGTTGCAAAAATGACAAGATTTCATTCTTTTTGATTGCTGAGTAATACTCCATTGTGTGTATATACCACATCTTTTTTATCCATTCATCCATCAGTGGACGTTTGGCTATTGTTGATAGTGCTGCGATAAACCTTGGGGTGCATGTGCCCGTTCCAAACAACACACCTATATCCCTTGGATAAACAGCTAGTAGTGCAATTACTGGGTCATAGGATAGGTCTATTTTTAGGATTTTGGGGAACCTCCATACTGTTTTCCAGAGGGGCTGCCCCAATTTGCATTCCCCCAGCAGCGCAAAAGAGATCCTCTTTCTCCACATCCTCGCCAACATCTGTTGTTTCCTGAGTTCTTAATGTTAGCCATTCTGACAGGTGTGAACTGGTATATCACCGTGGTTTTGATTGTATTTCCCTGATGATCAGTGATGTTGAGCATTTTTTCATGTGTCGGTTGGCCATTTGGATGTCTTCTTTGGAGAAGTGTCTATTTTGCCCATTTCTTCACTGGATTATTTGTTTTTTTGGTTGTTGAGTTTGATAAGTTCTTTATAGGTTTCAGATACTACCCCTTTATCTGATATGTCATTTGCAAATATCTTCTCCTATTCCCTTGGTTGCCTTTTAGTTTTGCTGATTGTTTCTCCTCTGTGCAGAAGCTTTTTATTTCGATGAGGTCCCTATAGTTCATTTTTGCTTTGGTTTCCCTTGCCTCCAGAGACGTGTTGAATAAGAAGTTGCTGCGGCCAAGGTCAAAGAGGTTTTTGCCTTCTTTCTCTTTGAGGATTTCGATGGCTTCCTGTCTTATGTTTAGGTCTTTCATCCATTTTAAGTTTATTTTTGTGTATGGTGTAAGAAAGTGGTCCAGGTTCATTTTTCTTCATGTTGTGTCCAGTTTTCCCAGCACCACTTGCTGAAGAGACTGTCTTTATTCCATTGGATATTCTTTCTGCTACGTCAAAGATTAGTTGGCCATACATTTGTGGGTCCATTTCTGGGTTCTCTATTCTGTTCCATTGATCTGAGTGTCTGTCTTTGTGCCAATGCTTGTTTATTTTTGAGAATCAGAGCATGAGCGGAGGAGGGGCAGAGAGAGAGGGGACATAGAATCTGAAGCAGGCTCCAGGCTCTGAGCTGTCAGCACAGAGCCCGATGTGGGGCTTGAACCCATGAACCATGAGATCGTGACCTGGGCCGAAGTTGGATGCTTAACCACCCAGCTGCCCCTGCAGTTGATTTTTTTTATAGTGAAATGTTTAAATTCTTTCTTAATTTCCTTGTGTTATTAGTGTATAGTTGTTTTCTTTGTTGTTACCTCAGGGATTATGTTTAATATTCTAAATTTAGAACATTCTAATTTTAATTTATAGCAGCTTAAATTCAAAGCATACAAAAACTCTGCTCCTTTATAGCTCTGGCCCCCCTGTTTTTATTGTCCATGTTGCAAAATTACTTCTTTATACTTTGCATGCCAAAAAACCAGGAATCAGTAATTTTTTTCAGAAATCAGTAATTCTTTTCAGTCTGTTGGTCTTCTAAGTAATGTAGAAGATTGAGAGTTACAAGTCAGAGTAACTACTAGCTATATACGTTAATAATTTTTTCTTTACATGTATCATTCTCCTAAATAATGTTGAAAATAAAAGTACAGTTACAAAAAGAAATATAGGGGTGCCTGGGTGGCTTAATCAGTTATATTTCTGATTCTTGGTTTTGACTCAGGTCATGATCTCATGGTTCATGGGTTCGAGCCCTGCATTGAACCCTGCATTAAGCTCTGCACTGACAGTGTGGAGCCTGCTTGGGATTCTCTCTCCATCCCCCTCTGCTCCTCCCCAACTTGTACTCTCTCTCTCTCTCTCTCTCTCTCAATAAATAAATAAATAAATAAATAAATAAATAAATAAATAAATAAATAAATAAAAACTTAGAAAAGAAAACAAAAGAAATACAGTTACTCAGTACTGGTATGACAATAATACCTTGTATCATTGGTCATGTATTTTCCATTTTTGAGATCTTTGTTTCTCCATGTGGTTTCAAGGTATGTATTTCTAGTGTCCTTTCCTTTCACCCTGTGGGACTTGCTCAACCATTTCCTGTAGGGCAGGGCAAGTGATCACAAAGTCTCTCAGCTTCTTTTATCTGGGAATATCTTGATTTCTCCCTCACTCTTGAAGGACAGTTTTGCCAGATTTAGAAATCTTGATTAACAGTTTTTTTTCTTTGAGCACTTTGAATGTATTTGTGTACTGTCTTCTAGCCTTCAAAGTTTCTGGAGAGAAAACTGCAAATAACTACGGCATCATTATTACTAAAGATCTCTTGTATGTGATGATTCATTTCTCTTGCCACTTTGAAGATTCACTCTCATTTTTTGATGTGATTTGTCTATTGTCTATTTGATTATAATGTGTCTCAATGTGGGTCTCTTTGAATTCATCTTACTTGGGGCTCATTGAGCTTCTGGGCTATTGTCTCATTTATGGTTTTTATTTTGTTTTGTTTTAATGTTTATTCCTTTTTGAGAGAGAGACAGAGTGCAAGCAGGGGAGGGGCAGAGAGAGAGGGAGACACAGAATTCGAAGCAGGCTCTAGGCTCTGAGCTGTCAGCACAGAGCCCGATGCAGTGCTCAAACTCACGAACCACGAGATCATGGCTTGAGCTGAAGTCAGATACTTAACCAATTGAGTCACCCAGGCGCCCCGACTAATTTATATATTTAATCAAATTTTTGGGTAATTTTCAGTCATTATTTCTTTAGATATTCTCTCTGCCCCTTTTTTTCCTTGTTTCTTTTTCTGGGACTCTTGTGATGTATATGTTGGTCCTTTTGATAGTTGGTGTTTTACAGGTCTCTTGGGTTCTGTTCACTTTTCGTCAGTCTTTTTTCTTTCTGTTACACAGCTGTGATTATTTCCATTGTTCTGTCTTCAAGTTCACTGGCTCTTCTGCCTGCTCAAATCTGCCTTTGAATCCCTCCATTGAATTTTTCATGTAAGTTATTGTTCTTTTCAGCTCCAGAATTTCTTTTTGGTTTCTATTTGGGTTTTCTGTCTCTTCTGTTATATCTGTTATATGTTATATATATGATAGATGTTATATCTGTTATGACTGTTATATCAAAGTCTTTGATTCATTGGCCATTAAGTCTTTTTCAGGGACAGATTTTGTTGGATGATTTTTTTCCTCAGAATGGGCCATGCTTTCCTGTTTCTTTGTCTTCTGATTCCTTCTTGAAGTCTGGATGTTTGATTTTCATAATGTGGTAACTCTGGAAATCACATTCCCCCCATTTCCTGGCGTTTGCTGTGGGTTTGTTTGTTTTTTGTTTTTTGTTTTTTGATTGTTACAGGCCATCTATGCCGAAGATGAGCCTGAGGGTAAACATAATGTCGTCTTCTTTTCTGAGCCTTTCCTTGGGCATGTGCAGCCTCTTTCTAATTTTCTCTATATATGCAGTTTCTGAATTTCTAGTCTTCAGTTTCTGGCTCCTGGAATGAGAAAGGTAAAAAGTAAGGGAGGGCCGAGGAGTGCAGCCTCTTTAAATCTCCAGTCAGTCACTTCAGCTTGAAGTTGAGGGGCTGGCCACAAGGGAGGGGATGTGTGTGTATGCAGGAGCAGTGACTGCCTGCCTCTTTGCACCTCGAAGATCAGAAGCAGCACTCAGGGCATAGATCCCCAATATTAGGAGACAGAGTACTTTTTACCCACTCTGCCTCCTGCAGGGTACGTGTAAGCTGTTCTTAGAAACACGTACACAGCAGTCTGCCTTTGGGCTGGGGTGCGGCGGATGGATAGCTGCTACTCTGCTAAGAGGTGAAGCTGGTGGTGGTTTACAGCGTGAGCCTTCCTCCCCAAGCTGCAAACTCTCAGAGGACTGTAGAATTTTCAGCGACTCAACGTTGCACAGATTCTGCCAATGTGAGTTTGTCTAGGTGGGGAGACCGTTTCCTGGTGTTTACTACTCTGCCATCTTCCCAGAATCCCTCTTCCTCTTATTTTAAGACCTTTCTCCACTTTGTAACAGCAATTTAGGTTTACAACAAAATTGAGGGGAAGGTATAGAGATTTACCATACACTTTATTTGTACATTCTTATTGTCTCCCTCAGTATCAGTATCACTCACCAGAACAGTACACTTCCTTAAAAAAAAATTTTTTTTTAAAGTAGGCTTTTCATGCCCAGCATGGAGCCCAACATGGGGCTTGAACTCATGACCCTGAGATCAAGACCTGAGTTGAGATCAAGAGTCGGACATTTAACCGAATGAGCCCCCTAGGCCCCCCAGTACACTTTTTTATTTTTTCAACCAAGGATGAGCCTACATTGACACATCATAATCACCCAAAGTCCACAGTTGATGTTCACGCTTGGTGTTGTGCAGTGTGTTGGTCCGGACAAATGTAAAAGGACATGTATCCATCACTATGGTATCCTACAGAATACTTCGATTGCCCTAAAAATCCACTGTGCTCTTTCTGTTTATCCCCCTCCAGTTCCTGACAGCCACTGATCTTTTCATGGTTTCCGTAGTTGGCCTTTTCTAGAATGTCCTTTAGTTGGAATCCTACAGGTTCATATTGGTTTGTACTCATCAGATTGGTTTCTTTCTGTTAGCAATATGCATTTAAGGTTCCTCCGTTTCTTTTCATGGTGTGATAGCTCATTTCTTTTTAGTGCTGAATAGTATTCCGTTGTCTGGTTGTACTACAGAGTATCCATTTGACTGTTGAAAGATAGATCAGTTACTTCTAAGTTTGGCAAGTAAGAATCAAGTTTCTGTAGAAACCAATATTGCACTGTATGTTGGTTAATTAAAATTAAAAAAAAAAGAATACAGTTGCTCTAAACATCCATATAGAGATTTTTGTGTGGACAAGAGGGTCAGTTCCTTTGCGTCAATAACAAGAAGAATGATACCTGTATTAGATGGTTTTGTTTTGTAAGAAGCTGCTTAAAAAAAGAAAAAAAGAAACTGCCGAGGTATCTTCCAGAGTGGCTGTACCGTTTTGCATTTGCACCAGCAATGAATGAGAGACTTGCTGTTGCTTCACATCCTTGCCAAAATTTGGCGTTTTCTGTGTTCCGGATTTTAACTATTTTAATCAATGCGTAGTAGTATCTGGTTGTTTTACAGTAGATCTCTAGAATTTATTCGTCTAGCATAGCCAAAACTTTATGTCCTGTGACCATTTCTTCAATTTCCTGCCCCTGCAAACTATTGCTCTGCTCTCTGCTTCCGTGAGTTTGACCATTCTATTTACTTAATATTGAAATATAGTTGACATACAAAGTTACATTAATTTCACTTGTACAGAATGCTGATTTGAGGAGTCTGTGTATTATGGTATGCTCATCACAAGTGTGCCTACCATCTGTTACTATATAACACTATTATAGTACGTTGATTATATTCTCTATACTATATATTTTATCCTTGTGACTTACTATTCCACAACTGGAAGCCTATAACTACCATTCCCTTTTACCCATTTTTCCATCCTCCACACCCCTCTCTCTGGCAACCATTAGTTTCTTCTCTGTATTTATGAGTCTGTTTCTGCTTTTGCTCGAAAAGATTCCACATATAAGCAAAATCATATGGTATTTGTCTTTCTCTGATTTATTTCACTAAGCATAATACTCTGTAGATCCATCCATGTTGTTATAAATGGCAAGATCTCTCTCTTCTTTATGGCTGAGTAATATTCCATTATATATATATATTTGTGTATGTACACACACACATCTATGTACCGCCTCATCGTTACTCATTCATCTGTGGATGGACGGTTGGGTTGCTTCCATACGTTGGCTATTATAAATAATGTTGCAATAAACATGGGGCTGTGTATGTCTTTTCAAGTTAGTCTTTTTGTTTTCTTTGGGTAAATACCCAGTAGTGGAATTACTAGATTGTATGGTAGTTTGATTTTTTTAATTTTTTGAGGAACCTCCATACTGTTTTTCACAGTGGCTGCACCAGCTTGCATTCCTGCAGAGAACCAGGATCCGTTGTCTCCATTTCCTTGCCAGTGCTTATTTCTTGTCTTTTTTGAGTCTAGTCATTCTGACAGATGAGAGGTGATTTCAGGGTGATTTTGATTTGCATTTCCCTGATGATGAGTGATGTTGAGCATCTTTTCATGCGTCTGTTAGCCATCTGTATCTTCTTTGGAAAAATGTCTATTTAGGTCATATTCTCATTTTTAAATTGGATTATATTTTGGTGTTGAATTGTGTAACTTATTTTTATATTTGGATATTAATCCTTTACAGGCTGTATCATTTGAAAATATCTTCTATTTAGTAGATTACCTTTTTGTTTGGTTGATGGTTTCCTTTGCTGTGCAATACCTTTTTTTTTGGTGTGTTCTCAGTAGTTTATTCTTTTGTTCTCCTTGTCTGAAGAAACATATCTAAAAATATATTGCTAAGGCTGATGTCAAAGAAATTACTTGGTCTATGTTTTCTTCTAGGATTTTTATGGTTTCGTGTTGCACATTTAGGTCTTTAATCCATTTTGAGTTTATTTTTGTGCATGGTGTTAAGAAATTTGTATGTAGCTATCCAGTTTTTCCAGCACCATTTGGCGAAAAGACTCCGCCCCCCCCCCCCCCCCCCCCCCGTTGTATATCCTTGCCTTCTTTGTTGTAGAGTAACTAAGCATAACATTGTGAGTTTATTTTTGGGCTCTCTATTTTGTTACATTGACCTCTGTGTCTATTTTTGTGCCACTGCCATACTGTTGAGATTACTGCAGCTCTGTAGTATATGTTGAAATGTGGGATCGTAATCCTCCAGCTTTTTTCTTCTTTCTCAAGATTGCTTTTGGCTATTTAGAGTCTTCTGTGGTTCCATACAAATTTTAGGACTGCTTGTTCTAGTTCTGTGACACATGTTGCTGGTACTTGATGGGGATTGCACTGAATCTCTAGATTGCTTTGGGTAGCATGGACATGTTAACAATTTTAATTCTTTGAATCCATGAACATAGAATATCTTTCCATTTTTGTGTGTTCAATGTCTTTTTTTTTTTTAATTTTTAAAATGTTTATTTTTTGAGAGAGAGACAGAGCGCAAGCAGGGGAAGGGGCAGAGAGAGAGGAAGACACAGAATCCAAAGCAGGCTCCAGGCTTTGAGCTGTCAGCACAGAGACTGATGCGGGGCTTGAACTCAGAAATGGTGAGATTATGACCTGAGCCCAAGTCGGATGCTTATCCGACTGAGCCACCCAGGTGCCCCTGTGTCTTCAATTTCTTTTATCAATTGTTCTATTGTTTTCAGAGTACAGGTCTTTGACCTTCTTTGTAAAGTTTATTCCTAGGTATTTTAATATTTTGATATAATTATAAATGGAATTATTTTCTTTTCTTTCTGATACTTTTTTATCAGTGTATAGAAATGTAATGGATTTCTGTGTATTAATTTTGTATTCTGCAACTTTACTGATTCATTTGTTCTAATAGTTTTTTGAAAAGGTGGAGTCTAAGATTTTCTGTGTATAGTGTGTTACCTGACAGTTTAACTTCTTCCCAATTTGAATGCCTTTTATTTCTCAGTTGTTGTGGCTTGGACTTCAGTTCCATGTTGAATAATAGTGGTGAGAATGGACATCTTTGTCTTGTTCCTGATCTTACAGGAAAAGTTCTATTTTTCACCATTGAGTATAATGTTAGCTGTAAGTTTTTCATATATGGCCTTTATTATATTGAGGAATGTTCTAACACAAGGGGAGTTTTTACCATGAACAGATACTGAATTTTGTCTAATGCTTTCTCTGCATCTTTTGAGATGATCATATGATTTTTATACTTTGTTAATATGTATCGCTTTGATTGATTTGTGAATAGTGTACCCTTTGTGCACGCTGGAATAAACCCAACTTATTATGGTGAATGTCCTTTTAATGCATAGTTGAATTTGTTTGTTAATATTTTGTTGAGGATTTTTGCATCTGTGTTCATTGGGAATATTGACCTGTAGTTTTTGTTTTTTGTAGTATGTTGGGTTTTGGTATCAGTAATGCTGGTGTCATAGAATATATTTGGAAGCTTTTTTTTTCTCTTCTGTTTTTAGAATACTTTGAGGAGAATGTTTGGTAGAATTCACCTGAGAATTTATCTGGTCTTGGATTTTTGTTCGTTGGTAGTTATTTGATTACCGATTGTGTTTTTGTTACTAGTAATTGGTCTGTGCAGATGTTTTATTTCTTCTTGATTCAGTTTTGGAAGATTGTATGTTTCTTGGAATTTATTCATTTATTCTAGGTTGTCCATTTTGTTGGCATAATTTTTTGTAGTAGTCTCTTATAATCCCTTGTATTTGTGTGGTGTCAGTTCTCTTTTGTTTCCAATTTTATTTAGTTGGGTCATCTGTCCTTTTTTCTTGATAAGTGGCTAAAAGCTTTATCAATTTTTAAAAATCTTTTTAAACAGCCAGCTCTTGTTTCATTGTTATACATATATATATATATGTTTTTGCCCACTAGGAAGGCAGACACCTGCCCCATCCCAGAACTCCTGAACAGTATCTGCATTTAACAAGCTCTCCAATGCACTGCTGTAAATTCTAATTCATATTAGAATATGCTAAGTATATTTGTAACTCACCAAAACTTTCCATTAAGAAATAGATACTGCATGTACTGTATGATGTACATACAGCATTCAAAAATGATATATGTTTTTAAGTCACTGTTTCATTTATCTCTGCTGTGATCTTTATTATTTCCTTCCATTTAGTAACCTTGGGCTTTGTTTTCTTTCTAGTTCATCGATGTGTAAGTTTAGACTTTTTTGAGGTTTTATTGTTTCTTGAGGTAGGCCTGTATAAACTTGCCTTTCAGAATTCCTTAATTCCCTTTTTGATTTCTCCTGGATCCATCGATTGTTGAGTACTGTGTTGTTTAGCTGCTCCAGTGTTGGCTGTGTAGATACTTCCTTTTTTTTCTTTTTGAGAGATGGCGAAAGCGAGCGGCAGAGAGAGAATCTCATGAGGGGGCAGAGAGAGAAAAGGAGAGATAAAGAGGGAGCAGAGAGAAGCGGGGCTCACCCAAAACGAGGCCCATGTTTAGCCAGCGGAGGGCATGATCTCACCCGGAGGGGGGCCTGAACTCACTATGATTTCAGCTGAACCTTGAGTTCATGGTTTGAGCCGAAGTCAGATGCTTAATGACTGAGACATCCAGACTCAAATATCAGCATAGATATTTTCAATTGTTCTATCCTCTTGTTGGATTGATCCCTTTACCACTGTGTAATGGCCTTTTTCTCGTGTCACAGGTTTTGTCTTAAAGTTGATTGTATCTAAGCATTGTTACTCTGCTTTTGTTTGTTTGCATCCATTTGCATGGATCACCGTGGGACCTCTTAGCTTGTGTTGCCCTAGGCTCCAGACAACACGGTCAGGGCTCCCCCCTGTGCTGAGCGCCCCAGACCCTCCGGCTAGTGTGCAGTTAGCTTCACCTGTCCTGCCATGACACCTTATTGGCAGGCCACGAGAGAGTGACATGATTTCCTTTCAAAGCAGTGAAAGGAAAAAACCTACAATCAAGAATACTCTATCCAGCAAGGTTACTAAAGCGACCTTACAAGAAACATTAAAAAGATGTCTTTAAAGTGGAAAACAAAGAGGTTATAATTAGAAGTAAGAAAGTTAATAATAAAAAAAATAAGAAAATTAAGAGTAAAAAATGTAGTTCTATGTCAACAGATACATAAAACTTGGCGGGGCGAGTAAAACAGTTCTTTTTAGAATGCGTCTGAACTTAAGTGACCATCAACTTAGTATAGACTGCTGTATACTTAGGATGTTCTGTGCGAACCTAATGGTTACCACCAACTCAAAACCTATAATGCACACACAGAAGATAGCCAAGCATAGCACTAAGAACGGTTATCAGTCACAAGGGAAGAATACAGGAGAAGAAAGGAACAGAGAAGAATGACAAAAACAACCAGAAAACAATTTTGAAAATCGTGGTCAGTGCATATGTCTCAGTAATTTCTTTAAATGTACGTGGTCTAAATGCCATAATCAGAAGACATAGAGTGGTGGAGTGGATAAAACAAAACCCATCTAGATGCTGCCTACAAGAGACACACTTTTCTTGACACACTTGGGGGAACTGTAGCTGAAGTGGGTGTAGGCTGGGGTGTCGGGGGTTGCTCAGTGCGGGGGGGTGGGGTATCCTGGTGGCGTGGCCGGAGCTATGGCCTCTGCGGGCCACGGTATCTCAGGGTGCTTTGTGCAGTGGGCACCGTGGGATGGCTAGAGCTGAAGTGGGGTGTGGGCCAGGGCATCCCGGGGTGCTCTGCACAGAGGGCACCCTGGAAGGACAGCTGAAGCCGCAGTGGTCACAGGGCATGGTGTTGTCCAGGACACTCTGCAAGTGGGGTGCCCTGGTGGGGCAGCTGGAGCTGAGGCAGTGTGTGGGCTGGGCGGTCCTGGGGTGCTCCTTGCAGGGGGTGCCCTGGTGGGGTGGCTGGCACCAAAGCAGGCGTGAGCTGGGAGGTCCTGGAGTGCTCTGAGCTGGGCGTGCCATCTGGAGCCGAAGTGGGGTGGGCCTGGTGTTTTCCGGGGTCCTTTGTGACTGTGTCACCTTGGCAAGATGGCTGTACCTGTAGTGACCATAAACTGTGGTGCTGATCAGTCCCTTTATCTGAAGAGCGTTCCAGTGGCTCCTCTGCTATTTGGTAGGGTTCTGGGGCTGGTTCCTTCATATTCTAGTTGCCCTTTTAAACTGAGGTGTTTTTTTTCCCCCCGTGCCTCAAGGTAGACAGATCTACTCATTGTCCCTCAGGTACTATTCCTTTGCCCTGTGGTTCACAGAGTTGGTAGTGGGTTTCCTTTGGTTACTGTGTCTCTGTCTTGTCGTTCTTCATGTGGTCTTTCTGTCTCCTGTGCAGAAGCTGTTCAGTGAACCCTTAATTCTTCTTCAGGAAGAGTTGCTCTATAACGGGTATGGGTTTGGTGTGTCCGGAGGACGTGACTGTAGGGTCTTCTACATCACCATCTTAGACCAGAACCTATCTTGTTGTAATTTGCATTTCTCTGATGACATGTGATATGGAATGTCTTTTCAGTGTGCTTCTTTGCCATCTATATGTCTTTGGTGAGGTGCCTGTTAAGATGTTTGGTCCTTTTTTTTTTTTTTTTTTTTTTTAGTGTTTTTATTTTTGAGAGAGACAGAGCACAAGCAGGGGAGGGGCAGAGGGAGAGGGAGACACAGAATCAGAAGTAGACTCCAGGCTCTGAGCTGTCAGCACAGAGCCTGACTCAGGGCTCGAACTCGTGAACTGAGAAATCATGACCTGAGCTGAAGTCAGATGCTTAACCGACTGAGCCACCCAGGCGCCCCAGATGTTTGGCCCTTTTCTAAATTGAGTTCTAGCTGATGTATGACAATTATATTAGTTTTGGGTGTACAGCATAGTCTTCAACATTTGTATGCATTGTGAAATAATCACAGGAAATCTAGTCCCTTTACGATCTGTCCCTTTACGATGTTAATACAATATTATTGACTGTATTCCCCATGTTGTACATTACATCCTCATGACTTATTTTTATTTATATTTTTGAGAGAGAGAGAGTGCATGAGCAGGGGAGAGGGACAGAGGGAGGGAGAGACAGAATCCCAGGCAGACTTTGCTTGATCCCATGACCGTGGGATCATGACCTGAGCTGAAATAAAGAGTTGGATGCTCTACAGACTGAGCCACGCACGTGTCCCTATAATAGTTCTATTTTTAAATTTTGAGGAACCTCCATACTGTCTTCCCCAGTGGTCGCACCAATTTACATTCCCACCAACAGTGCACGAGGGGTCCCTTTTCTCCACATCCTTGCCAGCAGTTGCTATCTCTTCTGTTTTTGATTCTAGCCATTCTACCAGGTGTGAGGTGGTATCTCAGTGTGGTTTTCATTTGCATTTCCCTGATGATGAATGATGTTGAGCATCTTTTTATGTACCTGTTGGACATCTGGATGTCTTCTTTGGAAAAATACGCACATCTCTGTCCATTTTTCAAAAAATGTTTTATTTTTGAGAGAGTGAAAGTGGGGGAGGGGCAGAAAGGGAGGGAGGGAGGGACAGAGGATCCAAAATGGGCTCCGTGCTGACAGCAGTGAGCCTGATGCAGAGCTCAACTCACCCCAAGATCATGACCTGAGCCGAAGCTGGATGCTCAACTGACTGAGCCATGTAGGCATTCCCTTCTGTCCATTTGTAATTGGATTTTTAAAATACTGAGTTGTGAGTTCTTTATATAATTTGGATATTAAGCCCTTATCAGATATATCATTTGCAAATGCCTTTTTCATTCAGTAGGTTGTCTTTTCATTTTGATGGTTTCCTTCGCTGTGCGGGTTGTTTGTTTGATGTAATATTTTTGCTTTTGTTTTCCTTGCCTTTTGAGTCAGGTCCAAAAAGACATCGCCAAGACAGATATCAAGTAGTTTTACCACTGGTGTTTTTTTTCCTAGGCGTTTTATAGGTTTACAGGATTATATTCAAGTGTTTAATCCATTTTGAGTTGGTTTTTGTATAAGGTTTAATATAGTGGTCTAGTTTCATTCTTTTGCATGGAGCTATCCAGTCTTCCCAGCACCATTTATTTATTTTTGTTTTCAAAGACCCAGCTCTCAGTTTCATTGATGATTTCTCTTGTGTGTTGTTTCTGTTTCATTTATTTATGCTCTGATCTTTATTATTTCCTTCTTCCACTAACTTTAGGCTTTGTTCTTTTTCTAGATCCTTTAGGTGTAAAGTTAAATGGTTTGCGATTTGTTTGTTCCTTGAAGTAGGCCTGTACTACTGTGAGCTTCCCTCTTAGAACTTATTTTGCTCTATCCCATAGATTTTGGTATTTTATATTTCTGTTTTCACTTATCTCTAGGTATTTTTTTATTTCTTCTGTGACCTAGTAGTAGTTTTGTTTTAATACGGTGTTTAATCTCCATATATTAGTAGTTTTCCCGTTTTCCTTCTTGTAAATGATTGTGGTCAGAGAAGATGCTAGATATGTTTTCAGTCTTCTTGAATTTATTGAGACTTCTTTTGCAGCCTAATGTGTGATACATCCTGCAGAATGTACCATGTGCACTTGAGAAGAATGTATATTCTCCTGTTTTTGGATGGGGTTTTCTGTATTTGTTAAGTTTATCTGGGCTAATGTGTTGTTGAAGGCTGATGTTTCTTTATTGATTTTCTGTCTAGATAATTGATACATTGATGCAAGTAGCATATTAAAATCCCTTACTATTGTTCTCATTTTCTTCCTTTTTTAGGTGCACACATATTTATAAATGTTGTATCTTCTACTAGATCGACCCCTCTATCACTCCATGGTGTCCCTCTTTGTCTTTTGTTAGAGTACTTGTTGTAAATTCCAATTTGTTTGATGTGAGTATAGTTTCACCAGATTTCTTACAATTTCCATGTATGTGGAATATCTTTTTTTCCATCCCTTCACTTTCAGTCCGTAGGTCCATACTTCTGAAGTGAGTCTCTTGTAGGCAGTGTATAGATGGGTACTGTTTTTTTTATCCATTCAGCCACTCTTCTGATTGAAGAATTTAGTCCATTTACATTTAAAGTAATTATTGAGAGGTATGTACTTATTGCCATTTTTTTATTGTTTTCTGCCTGTATTTGTAGTTCCTTTTTTTTTCTTTGTTCCTTTGTGGTTTTATGACTTTTGAAAGTAGTGTGTTAGATTCTTTTCTCATTTTCTTTGTATTTTTATAAGTTTTGGTTTGTGGTTATTGTGATGTTCACATACATCATCCTATTTATATAACATTTTATTTTGATATATCAGCAACTAATGGTTGAACACATTTGAAAAGTACATTTTTACTCCCCTCCTTAGTTTTATGTTTTCGATACCAGTTTTTCCATCTTTTTTTTTTTAACATTTTATTTTTATTTTTTGTGAGAGACAGAGAGTGAGCAGGGGAAGGGCAGAGAGAGAGAGGGAGACACAGAATCCGAAGCAGGCTCCAGGCTCTGAGCTGTCAGCACACAGCCCGACGCGGGGCTCAAACTCACAGACTGTGAGATCATGACCTGAGCTGAAGTTGGCTGCTTAACCGACTGAGCCACCCAGGCGCCCTGTTTTTATATCTTTTAAAAATGTATATGTTGAGCTAATCATTACAGGTTCAGTTAATTTTGTGACTTTTACCTTTTAACTTCCTTAGTATCTCATAACTGATTAATCTATTACCTTTACTGTGTGTTTACCTTTTCCAGTGAGATTTTTACTTGTGTGTGTTTTTGTTACTAATTAGTGACATTTCTTTTCAGCCTAAAGAAATCTCTACTATTTTTTGTAAGGCCTGTTTAGTAGTGATGAATTCCTTTAGCTTTTGCTTGTCCCTCCCTTTTTTTAAGTTTTATATTACTTTTTGAGAGAGAGTGCACAGGGGAAGGGCAGAGAGGGAGAGAGAGAATCCCAAGTAGACTCCACACTGTCCATGCAGAGCCTGATGTGGAGCTTGAACTCAGGAACTGTGAGATTGTGACCTGAGTTGAACTCAAGAGTTGGATGCTTAACTAAGTGAGCCACACAGGTGTCCCAGGAAGCACTTTTAATCTGCCCCACCAACTCGCCTCTGGCTTGTCCAGCTTCTGCTGAAAAAGCTGGTAGTAGCCTTAAGAGTTTTAGTTTTAATTTTTTTGTATGTTAAGTTTGTTTTTTCTCTTGCTGCTTTTAAGATTCTCCCTTTCATTTTTGACATTTTAATTATAATGTTTCTTGTTGTGGCTATCTTCGGGTTCATCTTATTTGAAACTGTCTGGGCTTTGTAGGGGCGCCTGGGCATCTCAGTTGGTTAAGCGTCTGACTTCGTTTCAGGTCATGATCTCACGGTTTGTGAGTGAGCCTCACGTCTGTGCTGACACCTCGGAGCCTGGAGCCTGCTTCCGATTTTGTGTCTTCCTCTCTCTCTGCCCATTCCCTGCTCAGGATCTGTCTCTGTCTCTCAAAAATAAACATTAAAAGAAAGTTAAAAAAACAAAAACCCAGGCTTTCAAGACTTGGATGTCTTTTTCCTTCCCTAGGTTAGGGAAATTTTCAGCCTCCGTTTCTTCAGATATGTTTGCTACCCCTTTCTTTCTTCTTTTGGGACCCCTATAATATGAATGTTACTCTGCTTGATGTTATCTCAGAGGTCTCTTGAATTTTCTTTATTTTTCTAAAATTGTTTCCGTTTTTGCTGTTCTTTCTGAGTGGGTTCCATTGCTTTATCTTCTCATTTGCTGATTTCTTCTTTCATCTCATTCATTCTGCTGTTGAGCCACCTTACTGTATTTTTCAGTGGAGTTTATTTTCAAATTGGTTTCCATATGACACCCAGTGCTCATCCCAGCAAGTGCCCTCCTCAATCGCATCACTCACTTTCCCCTCTCCCCTATCCCCCATCAACCCTCAGTTTGTTCTCAGTACTCAGTCTCTTATGGTTTGCCTCCCCCCTTTTCTGTAACTTCTTTTTTTCCCCCCTTCACCTCCACCATGATCTTCTGTTAAGTTTCTCAAGATCCACATATGAATGAAAACATATGGCGTCTGTCTTTCTCTGCCTGACTTACTTCACTTAGCATAATATCCTCCAGCTCCATCCATGTTGCTACACATGGCCAGATTTCATTCTTTCTCATTGCCATGTAGTATTCCATTGTATATAGATACCGCATCTTCTTTATCCATTCTTCAGTTGATGAACATTTAGTCTCTTTCCATAATTTGGCCATTGTCAAAAGTTCTGCTGTGAACATTGGGGTACACGTGCCCCTATGCATCAGCACTTCTGTATCCCTTGGGTAAATTCCCCGCAGTGCTATTGCTGGGTCATAGGGTAGCTCTATTTCTAATTTTTTGAGGAACCTCCACGCTATTTTCCAGAGCAGCTGTACCAGTTTGTATCCCCACCAACACAGTTAAGAGGGTGCCTGTTTCTCCACATCCTCGCCAGCATCTATAGTCTCCTGATTTGTTCACTTTAGCCACTCTGACTGGTGTGAGGTGGTATCTTACTGTGGTTTTGATTTGGATTTCCCTGATGATGAGTGACGTTGAGCATGGTTTCATGTGTTTGTTGACCATCTGGATGTCTTCTTTGGAAAAGTGTCTATTCATGTCTTCTGCCCATTTCTTCACTGGATTATTTGTTTTTCAGGTGTGGAGTTCAGTGAGTTCCTTATAGATTTTGGATACTAGCCCTTTATCTGATATGTTGTTTGCAACTATCTTTTCCCATTCTGTCGGTTGCCTATTTGATTGTTTCCTTTGCAGTGCAGAAACTTTTAATCATGACAAGATTCCAATAGTTCATTTTTGCTTTTGATTCCATTGTCTTTGGAGATGTGTTGAGTAAGAAATTGCTGTGACTGAGGTCAAAAAGTTTTTTTCCTAGTTTCTCCTCTAGGGTTTTAATGGTTTCCTGTCTCACATGCAGGTCCTTCATTCATTTTGAGTTTATTTTTGTGTATGATGTAGGAAAGTGGTCTAGTTTTCTGAGGCTTGTCTCATTCTTTTGTTTGGAGCAGTTCTGTTTCCTCCTTTCGCTTGACTGTGTGGGTATGTTTATTCCTATGTATTAAGTAAAATAGCTGCCTCTGGTGATTTTTGTTCACCTTTGCCCTAGCTCCTGGTCATCTCTTGAACTTTTGTAATTTCTTTTTTTTTAATTTTTTTTTAAACTTATACCAACTTAGCATATAGTGAAATTATGATTTCAGGAGTAGATTCCAGTGATTCATCCCCTATATATAACACCCAGCGTTCATCCCAACAAGTGTCTTCCTTAATGCCCCTTGCCCATTTAGCCCCCCTCCGCCCACAATCCCTCCAGCAACCCTGTTTGTTCTCTGTATTTAAGAGTCTCTTTACTTCCCTTCACGTATGTTCATCTGTTTTGTATCTTAAATTCCACATATGAGTGGAGTCATAGGATATTTGTCGTTCTCTGGCTGACTTATTTTGCTTAACATAATACCCTCTAGATCCATCCATGTAGTTGCAAATGGCAAGATTTCATTCTTTTTGATTGCTGAGTAATACTCTATTGTATATATGTGTGTGTGTATATATATGTGTATGTGTATGTATATATATATGTATATGTGTGTATATATGTATATGTGTGTGTATATATATGTGTATATATATGTGTGTGTGTATGTATATTCATAACACATCTTCTTTATCTCTTTGTCGATGGACATTTGGGCTCTTTTCATACTTTGGCTATTGTCAATAGTGCTGCTGTAAACATTGGGGTGCATGTGCCCCTTTGAAACGGCACACCTGTATCCCTTGGATAAATACCTAGTAGTGCAGTTGCTGGGTTGTAGGGTAGATCTATTTTTAACTTTTTGAAGAACCTCCATACTCTTTTCCAGAGTGGCTGCATCATCCATTTGCATTCCCACCAGCAGTGCAAAAAGAGATCTTTCTCTGCATCCTTGCCAACATCTGTTGTTGCCTGAGTTGTTCATGTTAGCCATTCTGACAGGTGTGAGGTGGTATCTCACTGTGGTTTTGATTCGTGTTTCCCTGATGATGAGTGATGAGCATTTTTTTTGGTGTCTGTTAGCCATCTACTTGGATGTCTTCTTCAGAAAAGTGTCTGTTCATGTCTTTTGTGCCTTTCTTCACTGGATTATTTGTGTTTTTTTTTTTTTTTTTTTTTTTGATTTTCAACTTAGGATTTTATTGAAATCATTTACTCAGCCCTTAAGAGAGCCGACTCTACATTTTGGGAACTCGGCCAAATAAAGGGAGTCCTTTCTTACATAGCAGACCTTCAGCTATCACATTCCTTATGAGCGTGCCTTCGTCTGACTTGAATAATCCTAGGACATTACACTGCTCTTTTATTTTTATTTTATTTTATTTTATTTTATTATTATTTTTTTAAATAATAACTTATCGTCAAATTGGTTTCCATACAACATCCAGTGCTCAACCCAACAAGTGCCCTCCTCTGTGCCCATCACCCACTCTCCCCCCTCCCACACACCCCTCTCCCCTCAGTTTGTTCTTATTCTTAGAGAGTCTCTCAAGTCATGTCTTCCTTCTTCTCTGTGGCTTTTTTTTCCCCCCTTCCCCTCTTCCCCTCCCCCCAGGTTCTCTGCTAGGTCTTCCAAAGCCTACCTATGTGTGGGAACATATGGCATCTGTCTTTCTCTGCCTGACTTATTTCACTCAGCATAATATCCTCCAGTTCCATCCATGTTGCCACACATGGCCAGATTTCATTCTTTCTCATTGCTGCATAGTATTCCATTGTATCTATATACCACATCTTCTTTATCCATTCATCAGTTGATGGACACTTAGTCTCTTTCCATGATTTGGCTATTGTCGAAAGTGCTGCTATGAACATCGGGGTACACCTGCCCCTATGCATCAGCACTCCTGGATCTCTTGGGTAGATTCCTAATAATGCTATTGCTGGGTTATAGGGTAGTTCTATTTGCGTTTTTTTGAGGAACCTTCACACAGTTCTCCAGAGTGGCTGCACCAGTTTGCATTCCCACCAACAGTGCAAGAGGGTGCCTGTTTCTCCACATCCTCGCCAGCATCTATAGTTTCCTGATTTGTTCATTTTAGCCACTCTGACTGGTGTGAGGTGGTATCTCAGTGTGGTTTTGATTTGTATTTCCCTGCTGATGAGTGACATTGAGCATCATTTCATGTGTCTGTTTGCCATTTGAATGTCTTCTTTGGAGAAGTGTCTATTCATATCTTCTGCCCATTTCTTCACTGGATTATTTGTTTTTCGGGTGTGGAGTTTGGTAAGTTCTTTATAGATTTTAAATACTAGTCCTTTATCCGATATGTCATTTGCGATTATCCTTTCCCATTCCGTTGGTTGCCTATCTGTTTTGTTGGTTGTTTCTTTTGCCGTGCAGAAGCTTTGTATCTTGATGAGGTCTCAATAGTTCATTTTTGCTTTTAATTCCCTCACCTTTGGAGATGTGTCATGTAGGAAATTGCTGCGACTCAGTAACAGAGAAGATTTTAAGGAAATCCAGCTTATCAATTGTATTTGCAGATTATATTTTCGGTGTTGCATCTAAAAAGGCGTCACCATAGCCAAGGTCATTTAGTTTTTATTCCTTTTTGTCTTCTCAGAGTTTTATGGTTTTGCATTTTATATTTAGGTCTGTGATCCATTTTGAGTTAATTTTTGTGATGAGTCTCAAGTACGTGTCTAGGTGTGTCTGTGTATATGTAAGTTTATTTATTTTAAGAGAGAGTGGTAGAGAGCTCAAGTGCACGAGAAGGTGAGGGCTAGAGGGAGAATCTCAAGCAGGCTCCGTGCTGTCAGCACAGATCCCGACTTGGGGCTTGATCTCATGAACCGTGAGGTCATGAACTGAGCTGAGATCAGGAGTCAGACATTTTGACTGACTGACTGACTACAGGGCCCAGGCGCCCCGTGGATGGATGGAGATATATATATATATATATATATATAGTTTTAACGTAGATGTCCAATTGTTCCAGCACCAGTTGTTGACAAGATTCTTGGCTCCATTTTTTTTTAACCTTTGCTGCTTTGTCAAAGGTCAGTTGACTATTTGTGGGGGCCTAGTTCTGAGTTCTCTGTTACATTCTTTTGATCCATTTGACTCCTCTTTCATCAACACCACACTTAGACATCTTTTTAAAAAGTAATAGAGCAGGTAAGCTTTGCTCCGACTTATGATATGACCTCATGTTGGTTTCTCCTCTCGGAGCTTCAAGTAAACTAGGGGGAGGTTGGAGCTAATCTCTAGCACTTCCTAACATGTATGCTTCTCAGACCTGGTGAAGGACTAGTTTTTCCAGTTTACAGTCTGCTCAGACTGTTAATCTCTGTAAAATACGGCCAGGTGACTTACCAGGAGAAGGGTCACGCGCTTATATGGTCGCAGTGAGGTCGGATCTCTGTACATGTTCCTAAGTGCTCACTCAGCTTCTGAACTTACACTGTGGTGGACAGCTAGGTGGTCCACACTTGGGCAACACCGCAGCGGGCTCATTGGATAGATGCCCGACCTGTTTGCCTAGAGCTGCTCGTGAGAACAGGAGCTGAGGGGAGGCCTGGGCACTGGCTTGTTCCAAGTAACGTGGGTGTCAGTAGTATGATCTGGTCTCCCCCACGGTCAGACTCCGCTGCCGGGACCCACTGCGTCCTCTTCATTTGGCAGACTCCTCACATTGACCCCTGCCCTCCTTCGAAGGTGTGGTCCTAGGGCCATGGCGCAGGGGCCCCGAGAAGGGGCTGTAAGAGGGGACTTGGAGGGTCAAGGTTGGAGCAAGTCCTGATGCTCCAGGCAGATGTGAACAACATTTCGGAGGGAAGGAGGAGATGGGCGTGAATGGCTGCTGGTGATGTTGCGTACTGGCACAGACTCTGTTGCATTCCAGGGGCTTCTAGCCTTAGAACTCCAAGACCGTAGGATCTTAGCACCTTTGAAGCTTTGAATCTTGGAGTCATGAGCTGTCTGAACTGGACGGAGCTGCAGGGGTCACCTCATGGTCTCAGCTGGGTTATTCATCTGCTCTTCTTCCCTGGCCCAGACTTGAGATTTAAGTGGCTGTTTTGCCTTTCACCCGGGTGCCCCTTTTGCCTGTGCTGTGGGGGAGAGTAGGGGCTCCTTTGATGCCCGTGGCTTACCCTGGATGCTTCTGCTTTATTTTGAAGCTTCAGACACTGTGTGCTCAGATTGACGGAGAACAACTCACAGCCCTTGATGACCAAGCTGCAGTGGCTCTTTGCCTTCCTGGAGCACAGCCAGGTGCGTGCAGAGGGAGTTGGGGTGTGGTGGAGAGGAGGCGCTGGTCTGACACCCTTCCCTCCCCCAGGACCTGTCTGCATCTGGCGATAAGCTCTTGCTGATGTAAGGTGTTCAGACTTACATGGGGCTGAACACGGGTTCATGGCCGGTTTAGTGCCTGGTGGGACAGCAGAGGGAGTGCCTCTTTGAGCCCCCTTCTATGTTCTGCTGCCACGTCTCTCCCCTCAGTGACTCACTCCCATGTGTTAGATGCCGCTTTGCTCATCTGCTGTCATTTTCGAGCACTCGCCCCGCCAGGCACCCTGAAGGCTGTGTTTGTTTTGCTCACGGTCTCTGCCCTCATGGAACCTAAAGCCCTTGGCCAAGCATTAGGTGAGGCCCTGTGGGGGTCGCGGAGACGAGCAAGCCACGGCCCCTGCCTTCACGGAGCTCGTGGTCTGTGGGGGAGGCGGACCTGCAGCTAACAACAGTAGTGCTCAAGCAGAGGGGAGTGCAGTGTGTCGTGTGCGTGCAAGGGAGGGGAGCAGACGATTATGACGGCGGAGGGGACCACTGGGAAGATGGCACACACCAGGTGTCAGCACATCGGGGACTTAAAGTTTTCGATGGAGGAAGGTTTTTTAGGCAGAGGGAGTGGCACTGAACAAGGATCTGGAGATGCATCGGAAGAGAGTGAATTCCCAGAGGACTGTTCTTCTCCATGAACCTCATGCCCTGCGCCTAGGCCGCGTGGACTTGGTAGGATGGGTCGTCGGGTCAGGGACAACTAAGATGGGGGAGGACTTCAGAGAGGAGGCCAGGAAGCTTGGGACAGCAAATCCCCACATGGACCGTCAGGCCTAGCACGTGGCCAAACTGGTTAGTGAGTGACCTCCTGCTCCTGACCCTGTCTTTCATCTGCCTTGGTCCTAGAGGCCTGCCATTTCTCCGGAGAATTTCCTGTCTGCATCCTGGACGCCCTGGTTCAGCCCCGGCACCCAGCAGGACTGCTCCGAGTACCTGAAGTACCTGTTGGATCGGTGAGGGCGGCCAGACCCGGCTCTGCACGGTGGCTTCGGGGCTGGAGGAGGGCGCCTGTGGGGTAGCCATCTCTCTGGCTCTGTTGCCTCCTCCTGGAAATGGGCGCCGCACTGCACTTGTGCAAGGCGTGGAGATGTGTGCCGGGCGGGAGGGGCAGGGGCTGCGTGTGTGACCGGGGACGGGTTAGTGTGTGCGTATGTGGGTGCTGTGCTTGCCTGAGTGCAGGGGCGTGTTCAGCACAGCCCTGGGGGCACGCGCACGCAGGAGTGGCCTGTCTCCATGTGGCAGGTTTGTGTGTCTGTACGGGGTGGGGGGAGTATGTGGCACATGTGCTTGGCTCGTGAGTGTGCACGTGCACGGATGACATTCCGCACACATACGTGTAGTCCCTGTGCATACCCGTGCGCGCATCTATACGCGGGCCTGCACAGAAGGTAGACGGCACAAACCAGGCCCGAGCCCTGGGCAAGGGTCTGTGCCTGTGTGTGAAGGCGTTGTGCTCTCTGTTCCAGGCTGCACGAGGAGGAGAAGACGGGGACGAGGATCTGCCAAAAGCTCAAGCAGTCCAGCTCGCCCTCCCCTCCGGAGGAGCCCCCCAGCCCAAGCCCCACCTCTGTGGAGAAGATGTTTGGAGGCAAGATCGTGACTCGGATCCGCTGCCTCCACTGCCTCAATGTCTCCTCTAGGGAGGAGGCCTTCACGGACCTCTCTCTTGCTTTCCCCCCGACGGAGCGCTGTCGCCGCCGCCGCCTGGGCTCAGTGATGCTCCCTGCCGAGGATGTTGGGGTCCGGGACCCCCCGTCGCCAACCCAAGCCCAGGTTCCAAGCAGGGTGGCTCCGCGGAGGCAGAGGAAACACTGCGTCACGGGGGATGCCCCCGCCGCGGTCCTGGACATTGAAGGCCTGGGCCCCCAGGGACCTGGGGAGCAGAGCGGTGGGGAGAAGGTGGAGAGGGAGGAGGAAGCGGAGGAGGAAGCTCGGGAGGAGGAGAGGCCCCAGGAACAGGACCAGGAAGAGGAGAAAGAGAAGGAGGCAGTGGCAGAGGAGGAAGAGAAGGCGGAGAAGGAGAAGGAGGCGGAGACGGCGAAGGAGAAGGAAGAGGACAACACGGGGCCAGGGACCCCCAGGGGCGTCTCCGGGGAGGGCTCGCGCTCCGTCCTGGACCTGGTCAACTACTTCCTGTCCCCCGAGCGGCTGACGGCGGAGAACCGCTACTACTGCGAGCCCTGTGCCTCGCTGCAGGACGCCGAGAAGGCGGTGGAGCTGAGCCAGGGGCCGCGCTACCTCATCCTGACGCTGCTGCGCTTCTCCTTCGACCTGCGCTCCATGCGCCGCCGCAAGATCCTGGACGACGTCTCCGTCCCCTTGCTGCTCCGCCTGCCGCTGGCGGGGGGCCGCGGCCAGGCCTACGACCTCTGCAGTGTCGTCGTGCACTCGGGAGTATCCTCGGAGAGCGGCCACTACTACTGCTACGCCCGCGAGGGCGCCGCCCGCCCGGCCCCGTCTCTGGGCGCTGCCGACAGGCCCGAGCCCGAGAACCAGTGGTACCTGTTCAACGACACTCGGGTGTCCTTCTCTTCCTTCGAGTCCGTCAGTAACGTCACCTCCTTTTTCCCGAAGGATACGGCCTATGTGCTCTTCTACCGGCAGCGGCCTGGGGAGGGGCCCGAGGCCGAGCCAAGCTCTCCCAGGGGTCGAGCGGAGCCCACCCTCCACAAAGACTTGATGGAGGCCATTTCCAAAGACAACATCCTTTACCTGCAGGTGAGCAGGCCCAGCCACCGACCTCCTGGGTTGGAGGGCTTCCCCCACAACCGCCAGCTTGGATGAGTTGTTGTTCCCCTGTGTCCTCCTTTTCTAATGTTTATTTTGAGAGAAAGCATACAGGAGTGGGGGTGAGGGGGGAAGGGCAGAAGGAGAATCCCGAGCAGGCTCCCCCTCACGCTGAGATCATGACCTGAGTCCAGATCAAGAGTCGGAGGCTCAAGCAATTGAGCTGTGCGGGGGGGCCCTATCTTTTTTTCTTTTTAATGTTTATTTTGACAGGGAGGAAGCTTGTGTGAGTGAGGGGAAGGGTGGAGACAGAGAATTCCAAGCAGACTCCACGTGGGGCTCAGCTCACTGTGAGACATGACCTGAGCCACCCAGGTGTCCCATGTCCTTTTTCTGCTATCCTTTCATCAGCTCCTTTGTGCTGGGGATATGTTGGGGGGCTAGACAGACATCCCTAACTTCAGAGGAACAGACTTTGTTATTTAACACTGGTCTTGTGTGCATGAAGGAGCACCACAGGGTTTTGTGAGTGAAGAGTCAAGGCTTCTAGGGGCCCACCCTGCCCCGAACCTCTTCTCATGTGCCGTCTACTTCCCGCTGTAGAGTGAGGGGCAGTGTCAGAATTCTTAGCAGCTGGAACAGCAAAGGTCACAAACACCCAGAGTGGTCACACCAGGACCTGTGGACATTAGCGCCCGGAGTCGGTGTTTTGCGTGGGGATACCAGGCTGGATTGTACATTTCTGCTGGGCTGTCAGGCAGAGGCAGGGCCAGGGGTAAGAAGTCTCCGTGAGGCTGGCCTCGGTTCAGCCTGAGGAGCGTGTTTCTCATCGGTGAGTTTGTTCCTGATGCCTTGAGAGGCAGGGAGCTGGACAGCCACATCAGGAAACCTGGGGAGAGGTCGCTGTGTGCTGATCTTTTTTTAAAAAAATTTTTTTTTAACGTTTATTTATTTTTGAGAGATATAGAGACAGAGTATGAGCAGGGGAAGGGCAGAGAGAGAGGGAGACACAGAATCCAAAGCAGGCTCCAGGCTGTGATGAGCCAGCAGCACAGAGCCTGATGTTGGGCTCGAACTCACAGACCGTGAGATCATGACCTGAGCTGAAGTCAGCTGCTTAACCGACTGAGCCACCCAGGCGCCCCTGATCTTTTTAAGTCCCTGGACCCTCCTCCCTGGTGCCATGTCAGGCCCTTGTTGGTCATTCAGTCTTGTATGAATGCGTTCCTTTTATCCAAGGGGCTGGGAGTTTTTACTGAGAGAAGGAAGAGGGTTTTGGAGTCGAGATACAGGGAAGAAGGATAGGTCTCTCCCACCCATCCTCCCACTGAACTGGAGCCCCCCGTGTAGGTGTGGCCCTCGGGAGACGCTCAGAGGTGCTGTGCTGGATGGCGTCGAGGCGGGGAGGGGGGGGAAGACTCTGGCTTCAGAGCCTGAGTGTTAAACTCCACCTCCCCCCGCCCCCACATTTGTGTTCCCAGGAGCAGGAGAAGGAGGCTCGGAGCAGGGCGGCCTACATCTCTGCACTCCCCGCATCCCCGCACTGGGGGAGGGGCTTCGACGAAGACAAGGATGAGGACGAAGGCTCTCCGGGAGGCTGCAACCCTGCTGGTGGCAATGGCGGTGACTTCCACAGACTGGTCTTTTAATGTGGACTCTGCCCCAGCCTGAAACCTCAGGGGAGGCCCTGACCCCTTCCCTCTGGACACTGGGTAGGGATGGAGGCAGAGGCACTCTGCCAGGTGGGGTCTGAGGAGGCAGGAGAGGAAGCATCTGGGACACCTGTCCTCAGCCTGACGGGTCTGCAGAGACTCAGATACAGAGGTGAGTCCCAAGCCCCTGACACTGGGATCAGCCCCTTTAGGATTTTACACCCAAGTGTCCTGGTCAACTTGAAGCAGCTTCGATGGACACTGTCTGGGCCTCGTCCCCCTGTCTCCCCAGCAGGGCTGAACTCCACAGCTCTAGCGTTTTGGCATCAAGTAGCATTTCCCTTCCAGCTCCTTTCAGACAATCCTAGTGCTCTCTCTCTCCTATAAAAAGCAGAGCAGGATCTGGGGCCTGGGTGTCACCGTGGTGGCCACCCTCTTGTTTCTCTGAGGGGGTTTCAGAGGCACTGGCTGTGGGTGCCTGCACCCTTCGTACTTTTGAGAGAGGAGTGGAGGTGGGAAGTAGCCTGGCACAGGGTCAGAGACGGTCTCCCTCCACACCAAACGGCGGTGCCCAGAGGGGAGGACAGTCCCCTCGTCACAGCAGGAGACCCCGTCCCCACGAGCCTGCCTCAGTGCCTGAGATGCCACCTTTTGCATCCCCTTTCTGGTTAACATAGAGAATCCTTATTTTACTGCAGCTGTGTTGCTCATGAAGCCACTGTCCGTCCTGAGGGAAGCTGGCTGGCTCAGCTCCTCAGTTGGCTTTAGAGCGGTGGCCTGGGGGCTGGGGGGAGGGGTTGGGTGGAGGAGCAGATACTGACCTCATTGTGCCCTGACACTGCTGTACCCTTCTAAATGGAGAGGAGAGACTCAGGGTCTCGAACAGGAATAAAAAAATAGGTTCTCTGAAACCTTTAAAGATGTCATTCTTCTGTCTCAGTGGCTGTGATGGTGGTTCTTGCTGTCTGGCAGTAGTGACACGCCATGGGAGGTGAATGCGTGCTTTTAAGTTAAAGGTGAGGACTCTGCGCAGAGGCGGGACAGGTGCCCAGACTGGGGCCTGCCCGATGGAAGCCAAAGCCCCTGTATCTGGGGATTTTTTTCAGACCCTGAGAGCTCTAGCCTGCCCAGAACTGGCTAATGGCACCCTCCTCCGAGAAATTGGCGCCCGTCTGTGGCCCTGCCTGGAAGCGCCCTGGCACCTCCGGGGTCTGCTCCTAGCTCCTTCCACGCATGCACAAGCCCTTTCCACCAACCCTGCCTGTCGTCTTTGGGAGGGGAGGAAGTGGTGTGGCCAGGGGCTCTAGGAGAAAAAGTCACAGACCCTTGAGACCTCAGACGCTGGGCCCACCGTCTGTCAGAGACCATTTTATACATCAGGAATACAAATTCCAAGGTAAGGAAGATTCATTCTTGTTCCCAGTTACTTACTATTAAAACGAAAGGGAGCAGCCTGGCACCCCTCTGCGGAGCCCCCAGGCTGTGTGTGAGTGAGGGTGGGTTCCATCCCCTTCAGACGAGGCAGGTGCTTCTAATGGACTTTATTGTTGTCCTGCTCCAACACCACAGTAAAAAGGGACCTGCCAGCTCCAGGCCTGTACCATGTGTCACCACAGCAAAAACAGGACCCACTGGAACACGCTCCCACCCCACCCCTACTCACAGAGGATAAATACATGTTACAAATTTTTTTTTAAAGAACACAGAATAAATTAATAACTTAAGTGATTAGGCACCAACAGTGATTTGAAAAATTAATGTCAATTTTAAATGGTCTAACAGAGCAAGAACCTAAGACTGAGCTGCTAGCCCATTTTCTCTTCCCAACAAATAGACAATTCTGTGCGACATGATTCTAAATTTCAAGACACGTGTAACCAACACACAAGAATACACACCACCAACTATCACATGACATCCTGAATGGCCAGGGGGGCCGCCCAGGGAGCCCCAGGAGCTTACGTGCCCAGTTTGCAGACCGAGTGCTAACTTGCCTCTGCCCTGTGTTCTTGAAGCCAGAGCTCTGTCAAAAGAGGACAGGGGTGGGGAAACCCGGTCCGCCGGGGCTTGAGGCCAAGGCTGCAGCCAGGAAAGGGGGCAGGCTGGAGTTGAGCCCTTGTGCCACTCACTCTAGAATAGTTGTGCTTCTCTCCTAGGAACGGGGTAGAGCTGAAGGGTTTCCAATGTAGACGTCACTAAAGTCCATCTTGATCAACGGACCAATGCTCTGGGTGCTGCCCACACCTGGTGAGCCAGACCCTCAGAACGATGTTCCAGAGCAGGGAGTTCTCCCTCAGAATGGCTCAGCGTGGACGGGCCTCCTTCCCGCTCCAGTTTAACTTCGCAGAGGTGGAGCCCCAGGGACCAGCTTTTTACACTGAACTGACAGATGTATACTCGACACCTGGAAGCCTGTGGGCGCGGGTCCCCAGCTTCAACAGGCCCATTTCCTCTTACACTTCCCTCCATCTCTACCCCCCTCCCTACCTGCATCCTAAGGGTCTGGGAGAGGAACGAAGAGCCGGAAAGAGGCCTCCTTGGACATCAGATCTCCACACCTCAGTTTCTAAAGACTCCAGCCAGTTCCATTCACATTGTGGTATGTTCAGAAAGTGCTGACATTATTAGGGTGTCATGGGGCTAAGGGGGAGCACCGTCAAACTCTCTGCCCTATGAGACCCTTCGGAGAAGGCCACTGCTGCCAGCCCCAGAGCTCGGGAAGGATTGGACCTCCAGCCCTGCCCTCCTCCCCTAGAAAACTCCTTAGGCACCCCCTTTTCCTAGATACCACCTCCTCCTGCCTGATCTGCACCAGCCTCCTGAGGAAGAAGCCTTACTTCCTTTGCTCTCCATCAATATTTCCAGTCTCTCACAGCCATTACCAAGGTCCAGTGCCCTCGTGTCTCCTCCCACCACTGCCTTCTCAAGCCCACGGACAAACTGATTATTCCCCGTGTCCCCAGAACCTGGCCCCCAGCAGGCATTACGAAATGCTAGTTGAGTTAGGAGATGGGCTACCGTCAAGAAAATAATTTCTGCCAGGCTGGAGCTTCTTAGAGAAGGGCCAGGTGTGTACTCGCAGGAGCTGAACAGTGAGCAGTAGCCACCTCCGCCAGACGGGGAAGGATGAAGCATCTGATCTGCCCAGTTGCCTCTGCAACTCTGGAAGATTCGGTCCCTCCTCCCCAACAGAAAGTCAGAAAGTACCTGGGATGAGGTCCTGCCTCCTATGCCTGGCAGGGGAGGGTGCCGCTGACCTGATGGCTTTTCAAGACTTGGGAGCAGAGGACAGGCTTCTCCTGTCCCCAGGGTCCAGTCTGAGTCCCGTGCGGCACTGAGCTAGCAGGGAGCGACAGCTGTGAGACGAACTGGGCAAGCACTAGGGGCTCCCGGCACCACACTCGAACCTGCGCTGGACCCTGATCCCCGGGCACACCACTCGCCCCTGCCCGCTTGCACAGCACACGTGGCTCCTTCACTTCCTGCTCCACTCTGCGTCCCCAGGCACGGCCCACCATCCTTCCTTCCTCCCACCGCCCGACTTGCACAAGCTCACTTGCTGCACCCTCCCCACTACAGCGTACGGCCCTGCCGCGCCTCCTGTCCACCCCACACTCCGTCCCAACCCTGCATCGCCTTCCTTCAGTGCCAGCCCTGTACTTGGTCCCGTAAGCTCCACCGTCCTGGGGGCCCTGACCCCGCACGGTCCCTGTCACTCCCTGCTCCTTGGTTTTGGTTGCCTATCCTCCGTTTTCCTTCCTTTTGTCCTCATCCCCCTGCCTCTCCCAACCCACACCAGCTACAGAGTTGGGAGGCCCCTGCCCATATCCACTGCCTTTTGCATCTGGGATCGCATTCCTCTGTCCCTCAAGACCACCTCTAACCTTCCTTCTCAACTCCATCTTTTGGTGGCCTTGCTTCTCCCCTACCACGAAAGACCAGGATGAAGAAGTCCACGTCCACTTTGGTCTGCTGGTCCTGGACGCCCTGGGCCAGCAAGACAATGTGGCATCTTGGGGGACTGAAGGAGAGGTAGCCCAGTAGCTGGAGGGAAGAGGGCTTGAGGGCCGAGACCGTAAGTGAGGTGTGGAATCTGGCTCAGAGCCCCAGCCCCTCCCAGCGCCTAGTAGGTATTCAGGTCTAAAGGACAGAAAGAGGCTGAAGGATGCTTTTTGGCAATAGCTCTAACTAAGGTGGGGAGAGGCATGGCCGTTATTAAAAATCAAAAGTGGACCCGAGAGGGCAGAGTCGTGCCTCAATCAGGCCCTCCCCTCCCAGGAGAAGGGTTCAGCGTCCCTGACATCAAGTGCTTTGAAGGCCAGAGTGGAGGGGAGAGGGGGACAGACAGATGGGGAGGAGCCAGCTCCGGAGACTCTACCTCCAGGCGCCTCCCCAGACCTGGTGGCCCCTGTGTCACAGCTTGGCACCCTTGGAAGGCTCTGAGGACTGCCGCACGTCCGTCCACTCCTGCATGGTGCTCTGCAGGGCCTGAGTCTTCTCCTTGTCCACCTGAACGTAGTCCACCTTCTCATCAGAAGTCACAGAGGACGTGGATGGCTGAGGACAGAATGGGGAAGCGGCTGTGAGTTGTCAGTAAGGGGGGGCTCTGTGTGAGCGGCCTCACAGGGAGACGGGATGGGCGGGGCCTGTCGCTCTGACTGGCCTCAGGAACCTGTATTCCGTTTCCAAAACTGGCCTGTAAGCCCAAACTGCGTCATGCCCCCTGCTCATGTAGTAGCCTCTTGTCAGCCCTCCTGCTTTCCCAGCTCCTAGGGGACCCGGGTCTTCCATCTCTGCCTCTACCCACCTCCCCGTGGCCACTCGTCCAGAAAGAATTTGCTTGGTGCCAACAAGCAGCAGCCAGAGGGGAGCACTCCCTGCCGCCCAGCTGACTGGACCCCGCAGCTAAGTATGCTTCCTTGGAGGGCTTTCTGGGGCCCAGAAGTCCTCGCTTCAGGTCCTTGGACCAGAGGCACTGAGTTGATGCACCTAGACAGTGAATTTTCAAACAGGAGCTCAGGACAGAGGATCCCCCTCTGTAACCCTGAGCAGCTCAGGTGTGCGTCCATTTGCTCAGCCGTACAAGGGGGAGGGAGGGGCTGAAACGGTCCTAGGGACCCGGACCGCCCGTGTGTTTGAGAGGAGGCATGTGAGCCCTCTAAGACCCAGCCTAGATGAAAAGCGGTAGAGGAGCCCACAGCCCGGTGCTCCGCCGCTCCCACCCGAGCCCCGTACATCCGGTACCTTGCGGTGGGGGCTGGGGGAGCTCGGCTGGAAGTCCAGGGCCAGATAATCGACGCTGCCCGTGCTCTTCTTCGGGGCCGGACTGCTGGTGCCGCTGGGGATGGGAGACGCAGACACTGGGTTTTGCTATCACAAAGGAGGGAAAAACCATCAGTACGTTTAGGAGCTAGACTAACCCCCTACCTGGGAAGACACACGCCTCTGGGCAGAAGGTGAGTGCCCGCCCGGCGTCATGCACCGGGGCCTTCTCGTGTTCTCTGTCAAGCCCTCCCCGCAACCCTGTGATGTAGGTATTATTAACTATTCTTTTTTTTTTTTTTAAACAAAACCATGGTTCAGAGAAGCAAAGTGACTTGCCTATGGTTGCACAGCTCATGGGCAGGGATGGGAGCCAGGTCTGTGTTTTGACTCCCAAACCTGTGATCCCGCTGGGCCCTGCTGCCTCCCTTCTAGGCCGTCGGGCCAGATGTCATCCTCAGGTTCCCTGATAGAGCCGGCCTTTGCTTGCTGGCCCTTAAAAAGGGGCACACTTCCCTTAGGCCCTGGAGGTTGCAAAGTCTTCTGTTGCACCAACCATGCTCCTCTGAAGCTCCCCTCCCTGGCCCGGGGCAGTCACACCAAAGCAGCTGCCCCCACCAGGTCTGATCAGGGCGGCCTCAGCCCCGGGCTGCACAAGTGATACGCTCTAGGGTCCTGTCTCCATCCAAAGATTTTCCTGAAGTCTTACTCTAATGAAAATGGCAATAGTCCTATGTTCTGTTGTTTTGGCCGCTCAGTGTTTGGTTGATTTGTTCTTTTGTTAGTCATGCAGCAACTTTCAGGTGCTGGGCAGTCATTCCCTTTTCAGTGAAAAGCTCAGGAAACTTCTCTTGTGCTGCCTGTGTTTATACCTCTCCTGTGACCTTCACCGCTGTGAGTCCTGTTACGTGTGTTTTGCCACTCCTGAGATAACTCAATAAATGCTTATGCTAAAGGTGCCTCTGTCAATTAAGCGTTCGACTTTGGCTCAGGTCGTGGTTCACGAGTTTGAGCCCCGTATCAGGCTCTCTGTGGACAGCTCAGAGCCTGAAGCCTGCTTCAGATTCTGTGTCTCCTTCTCTCAGAAATAAAAATTAAAAAAAATTAATGCTTATGCTCACATTCTTGGTCATGTTCATGGGAACAACACAATCAGAAATGAGATCTTTTGAAAGATTTTAACAGGAAAGAAGGAAGTCAACTGTGAAGGGTGCTCTAGTCATTCTCTATGTGCTCCTTATGACCATTCGAAAGCACCTTTCTAATCGTCCAGCCTCCTAAACCTCCGGGGGCTCCCTGTGGCCCGTAGGAAAGTCTGGACCTCCCGAGACAGCATTCAGGGTCCTTCCTGATCTGGATCCAGCACAACCTCCACCTGCAGCCGCAGTTAACTGTCATTCCCTGTGCCTCCCCCACCCGGCGGCTGCCTTTCCTCACCTCAACCTGATACAACTGCCCATCCAGCAAGTGTGTCCCCACAGCATGGCCGCTCCAGGGGTACTGACCACGCCGCCCATGTCACAGTCGTGACAGGCAGACTTTCTCAGCCCTTTAAAACCATGGCCGCCTGGAGGGAAGAGACCACGTCTTCCTTGCCTCCATCATTACCCCACCGTGCTGGACACACTTGTGCTCAAGAAGGATGGCAGCAGCAAAGTAATCACAAGTCAGGGTAGCCGGGGCGGGGCATCCCTGCAGACCGCAGGGGACGTACCATAGGGACGTAGTTCTCTTCGCTGTCTCCGGAGTCGGTGCTGGTGATGCTCTGGGTGGAGATGGGGCGGCAGTACTGGGAGGAGCTGGAGTTGAAGGTGTGACTGGGTGGGGAGAAGACAGAGTACACTCGGGGTCAGTTTTGTCTCCTCGCACCTGGACCCCCACCCACAGCTCCACACTCCATTATCGCATTCTATCCATTCGTTATCACACTCAGATCTGATACAGGGCAGGTGCCATCACTCCCCCTCCCAGATGAGGAAATCCGCCCCTCAGAGACCAAGAGACGCTCAGCTACCACCTGCATCAGCATCGGGATGCGGCTCTCCGGACCCCGCCCCTCCCCTGGCCAGCCCTGTTCCCAGCTCCCGCTCCCACAGACAGATACTCACACGGCCCTAGACCAAGACTTGGTGACAGGTGACTTGAAGGGGAGCTCATCAATGACAGTGTTGTTTCTCAGGTCAAGTGGTGTTGGCTTTGCTGGAGCAGGAATGGAAAGTCAAATGAGCAGCCACTGATGCTAATGCCACACGCGCGCGCACACACACAGCACACACGTACGTAAGCGCTTTCGTATTCCCACTTGTAAGCAGGGAAACGGAGGCTCAGCAGGCTCTACAATCTTTGCCTATGTTGATAGGCCTTGAAACCATGTCTTCAGGTTCCAAATATTTTCTCTGCACTGTAGCAATCATATTTTCAGAATCCAAAACGGGGACACGGGGTCTGACAACAGATCGTTCCCCCCTAGATTTAATATTCGTCCTGTATCCTCCCACGGGATCTCGTACTTTATAAGGCACTTTTAGATATATTATCTGTGTCCCTCAGCGCTCTGGGAGGCAAGTATTCACATTTCTCAGATGAGAAACAAGGCTCAGAGATGCACGATGATTTGCCTCTAATCCCATGTTGGCAGAGCTGGAACCCGAATGTGTCCTGTCCTCCTGATGCCCATGCTCCTGCCCAGGCCACTCCAGCAGCCGGTCCCTCGGCTGCCAGACCGCTGGAATGAGTGAGTGTGTGCATACATGTGTGAGAGTTTGGGGTGGGTCAGAGACTAAACACTTCCTTGCGAGGCAAGTTCAGGATCCCCCGATCCCCAAGTGAATGGAAATGGTTCCTGGACACTGTCCGCAGACAGGCCAGGGGAAAGAGCAGACTTACCTTTCCGGTCAGGTTTGAGGTTGCGGTTGACAGGTGGCGGCTGGATCTCACTCCCCCGGCTGGGGCCCCGGTGCATAGAAAGGGCTGTTGAGGGGTAGCCAAGCGCTTCCAAGTGGTGGGGTCCTGGGCTCATGGGGATGTAGACACTCTGGGAATTATCGCCTGCTCGCTCCATGGCCAGCAGGGTGGAGGAACCCGGATTCATGGGCACGTAGTTGTCCTCGGAATTGGCGCTATCTGACCGGCCCACAACCGTTTTCCCTGGCTAGGAGGGAGAGTGGAAGAAAAACGGCAGTGACTACACGAAGAAACAAGAAGGGGTGAGAGTTTGTATACAAGGCAAGGGAAGCTCTAACTGAGTTAGCTGCCCTGGGAAGACCAAGTAAGAAAGTGCAGTGGGAGGCAGAAGGAAATCAAGTCTGTGGGTCCCCTTGAGTTTCCGTGATCCCTGTGACCGGCTTAAAATTTGCAATAATCCTTTAGAATAAATACCCTTGGTGGCTGGGTCCGCAAGGCTTTCTGGGTGCCTGACCAAGGCTGCGGGTGGCGCAGGCCACAGACCACACGGGTTTGGTTCAGGACACTCACTCCACCTCAAGTCCAGACCCACCATTAGCAGGTCAGCGTCTAAGCCCTAGCGGGGCAAGGAGCATAAAAGAAAGCTTGGCCCTGGCTGGTGAGGTCCGGGCCGGTTGTGGCTTCCCTAGTCCGGCTCTCGGTGTGACCGCCATGTCGCACAGGGCAAGAACCCTGCGATAACCCTGGCCTCTCTTCGACTCCTGCCCTGTCTGTCCACGCATACAACTGAACTGCTTTTGCTTTGGTTACTCAACGTCTAGTCTTTCCAATGGGGACGAAGCCAGGCCCTAGTCTGCTCGGAGAGCTGTGGTCAGCCCCGTCCAGAGGGCAGCCCGGGATCCTGCGCTCAAACCATAAATCTGCCGCCGTGCCTGACTGAGCACTGCCCCTCCCCGCAGCCCCTCCTCCAGGTGGGACCTCAGAGCCCAGGTCCTCTGCATTCTAGAACCGTTCTACTTACCAGCTGGGCTGGTGAGTCTTCTAGCCTAGCACACTTCCACCCCAGACATCTGTATCTTACTTTCTAAAAACTCAACCCGGGAATCTGAACTGAGACAAGAAACTAGGCAGGGCCCTAAGAAGGAGATGCCATCACTCCCATGTTCCATGGGGTGTGGCCTTTAACCCACCTGGGCTGGCCTGAGGACCCCCTGACTGAGCCCCACTCACCAGGAAAGAACGGACTGCATCACTCATGGACTCGGCAGACCGGCCCGCACTCTCTCCTCCTTGCTGGGGGTACTCGTAGGACTCACAGGAAGAAGCTACGAGAGAGAAACAAAGATCCACACACACTCATGGCTGATCCACGTGCTGACACGTCCCCAAACCCTCACCAGTGTTGCTCAGGGTCTCACTCCGAACACACTACTCCCCGCCCCAAGTGACAGGGGACTGCTTCCATCACATCATTCCTCAGTTCGAACATTCCTGCCGGGCTTCTAGATCTAGCTCCAGTGTCGGCGCTGACAGAGGATCCCTTCTGAACTACTTCTCCCCTCAGGTGTGCGCCTCTCCTTTAACTCCTACACCACTGAATGCCTGTCCCACTCCCCACCGCCGTGGCTCATACAGATACTACAGGAATAAGGATACTTGACTGATTTATGTGTGTTGGTTTTATTTCCCCAGCTAGATGTGAGCGCTCTGAAATGTAGGGACGGGTTTTATATATATCATTTCAATTCCAAAGCACAAGTGACTGATGGAGTAGGTGACAGACTGAACGAGTACTGTGCCGAGATTCAGGACCCTGGGTCCGAGTCCCACCTCTGCCACTGACGGACTCTGCAACCCTGAGTAGGTCTCCTGACTACCATGGGCCTCATGTGAAACGGGAGACTATGGGGCTTTGTCCTGCCCAACTCTCTGGGTCACTACGTGGCTTCAGCAACAGGGTGGTAAGAGTTGACTTTGCAAGCTATTCGGTGGGATGCAAAATGAAAGCAATTAATATTACTGTAGTTTTCCATCAAACAGAGGTGGCTCATGCAGAGCTGAAATGTGCTCAGGGGGATCGGTGACAAGAAAATGTATAAACTTCAGAGAGAAGTCCAGACTTTAACCAAAGAGATTCAAATGTGGCTCAGAAAATATTTAGCAGCTCAAAATTTGTTTTGATAGTCTGTTAGTCCACATGGGTTTGGCTCCAGTTTGAAATGGTCCTCTAAATTTATTTTTTCAGTCTTTGGTTTTATATAAAAATGAATCAAATACTATGATTTGGACTTTGAAACCCATAATAACTTACGCTGTGGTTAACCAAGAATGTTCCATCTCCCTCAGTAGAATAGTAACTTCTCTCAGACAGAGCCGGCCACACTCCTGCACTGCGGAGTCCGCTAAAGCCTCCGGTGCTGGAGGACCAGCTGGGAAGGGGTCTGGGTACAAGACACCTGAACCCGTGAGTCAGGGACCCAGGTGGCCCTAGGCTTCCTCAGCATGGACGGCCAAAGGTTAGCACGTTACTGAGAACCGCCAGGCTCCCTCCCTCTCCCCAGGGTCGCAGCTGGGGTTTACACCAACCTCGGTGGAGCCGGCTGCTGTCCATCGCAGGGAGGGTATTGCGCCTGGGGATGGTGGCAGCGGCAGAGACGGATCTGCTGCTTTCACTGATCGGAGGTCTCTGTTGAGGACTGCCCCATCGAGGTGTTTCTGCCTGACTTGGCTTGGGGGGCCGGGGTGGGGGAGCGATGGCCGAATCCCCAGGAGTGGCCACGGCCATGGCATTGTGGTTCTTGTCCAGCGTGAATGTCCTGGGGATCTGGTAGGCGGAGAGTGGGGTGGCTGGAACGTCCATATTGTCCACCAGGAGGTCCCCGAACTCCCGGCACAGAGTGTTGCTGGGTGTCTTGAAGGTGTATATGTCCTCATTATCAGTCTCGGAGCCTGTGAGGCTGCCCTTGGTGTGGCCGTGGGAGGCCAGGCTCCGGGGTAGGTCGTAGGTACTGTCTCTGAATTCTGTATTGTGCCGGCTCGGCTTGGGCAGGCTGTAGAAGCCATGGACTTGACCGCTGACCCCATTGACGCAGTGTCCGTTGCCCTGGGCAAGTTTCTGTACAGCTGTGTCGCTCCTCATGAGAAACGAGGCCCTGGTGCCCTGAGAGAAGCTGGCACTCCTGAGAGAGAGAGAAAGTGAAGAGACGGGGCAGGTTAAAGGGGGCTGGGACTGTCTACCAGAGAGGCAAGCCGGCTCGTTCAAAGCTCTGCGTGGCGGATTGGTGAGGCAAAACAGGCTGAGGGGGCAGGCTGGTTTATCTTGATTTACTAGCTGTGTGACTTTGGGCCAGGCACTTTCTCTTTCTGAGATTCAGTTAATGCATCTACAAAAATGGTGATTGAAAACATACTTTAGGGGCACCTCAGTGGCTCAGTCAGTTAAGCTTCAGACTTCGGCTCAGGTCATGATCTTTTGGTTTGTGAGTTCGAGTCCCACCATCGGGCTCACTGCTGTCAGCACAGAGCCTGCTTTGGATCTTCTGTCCCCCTCTCTCTCTGCTCCTCCCCTACTCATGCATTCTCTTTCTCTCTCAAAAATAAACATTAAGAAAAAAAAAAAACATCCTTTGAAGGTTGTTTAGAAATTTGACTCCAGTGTATCTAATACATAGATGTTCAGTGGTGTTAGCATTTATCCCTCCCTCTACCCCCACCAGGCGGTGATTAGCAGAGGTCACTGTCACCCTCACCCCTCTGGACAGATAAGACAGCTGTACCACCCACTTGTTCACCGCTCTAAGTGCCACAGAATACACACATTTGTATACAAAAGCCACAAGACAGTGGAAAGAGCCCTTAAATTGGTGTCATAAACTAACGAACAGGTCATTTATTTTATGCAAGTGTCAGTTTTCCCATGGTCGGCCTTTTGGAGGCTATAAGCTTCTTTAAGAATCTGATTAAAAGTTCTCAGCACTTCCAGGGCGCCTGGGTGGCTCAGTTGGTTGAGCATCCAACTCTCGATTTCGGTTCAGGTCATGATCCCAATGTTGTGGGATTGAGGCCCATGTCAGGGTCCGTGCCCAGCATGGAGCCTGCTTAAGATTCTCTCTTTCCCTCTGCCCATCTCCCTGGCTCATGCTCTAAAATAATGTAAAATAAAATAATAATTAAAAAATAAAAGTTCTTGGCACTTCTTACCAGCCTGAGGCAAATCTTGTAGACATACAAATGTGTGTGTTACAGCTGGGGCTGGCGAGGAGCTGTAGCCCTCCGAGGCCAATCCACGGAACTTGTGCCTTCCAGAAGCTCTTTGAGCTCTTGGGGAGCTTGTCATTTATGGATGTGGCCACCAGATGGTGACAGAAAATAGGGCCCAGTAGGTTAGAAGGAGGCTGGGACACAGGGCTAGGCTAGGCCGGGCTCTCTTGTTAACTTGTCTCCTTGACCACTTGGGGAGTTCCACTTCAGTCGCCAAACCTCAGCAGCCCTCCCCTCTAGGCCTCAGGGTTCTTTCTCCTTTTCTGTTCCATTTCACACACATAACCAAGCCAAGTGCCATGGGCCTAGAGAACTGAGCACCTGGCCTTTAGATAACAGAGGGCTTGGAACAAAGGATGAGGGAGCCAATGGGAGATGAAAGGCTGGATGCCCCCACGGGTATCTGTTCACTTAACAAACATTTACTGATGTCCTCTTTTCCATCTGGGCTGGGCACAGTGGATACCCAGATGCCTCCTGTCCCGGGGGACACAGTGGTGGAGGAGGTGACACGCCTACAAATCATTACAATCCCGTGGGTGAGTACTCAGCTCTTGGCAGATTTATACGAACCCTCCCTGGCGATGGTGGTAGAGAATGTCAGGGGAAGCTTCTTTAAAGATCTTACCTTTGAGCGAGTCTCGAAATTGGCCAGGCAAAAAGCAAGAGAAGGAAAAAGGTGTTCTAGTTAGACACGTAAAGAAGTAGAACACAACTAGCAAAGTAAAGGAAACGCAAGTTGCTCAGGCTGGAACAAGTGTGTGAGGAGGCAGGGTTGAGCAGTGACAGTGGAGGGGCCAAGCTGGGGCTGCTGGGAACAGGGGAGCCCCTGAGGATTTTAAGGTGGGGTGGGGGTGGGGAGCACATCACATGGATCCTGCAGTAACCTTGAAACAGTGTTCAGTGTTTCGCATAATTTTATTCCAACCTTAACCTTATTCAAGAATGAACTAATCATCTTCCTGTCTGGTTACTCAAGCCAGGAACCCGGGAGTTACCCACATAATTTCTCACTCGATAACCCTAGTAGGTCCTACCGAATTCACCCCGGTTCAGGTCCTCCTGGTTTTTCTTCTGCATAAATGAAAGGGCTAGTGACGCGTCTCCTACCGCCTGCCGGGATCTCTCTGATCCTCCCTATATCCTACAGACATTTATCTTCCTGACGTCCCAGCTGATACATTTTCAACACCGTCCCCGCCTTCAGGACTAAGCTGTATTCCGGCTCTAATTTACCTCTCCAGTCTCTTCTCCCCGTTTCCCTTCCCACTCTGGATCCTCTCGGCAAACTCCCCTTGTTCCCAGCATGCCCCTCGCAGCCAAGCTTCTGCGCTTGTTGCGCTGTTCGCGCTGAAAGGCTGCCCGCTTCAATCGCACAAGCTCCTGCTCCTACTTATCCCTTAAACTCAGCTCAAATGACACACCTTTCCAAGCTGTTTCTGACCGTCCTCTACCTCCAAGCATCATCAGTCTCTTGCTCAACTCTGTTCTTGGAGCAGGAAGCAATTGTCATTTGTGTCAGTTACCACTGGTACCTGTCCTCTCCACCGGACCGAGATTCCCTCCAGGAAAGACACTGTGTCTCTTCGTCCTTCCCTCCTCGGCCTCCGGATTAGGGCGGCGGGCACAGGGAGAATGATGAATAAATGCTTGTTGAATGGACGAGCCGATGAAGGTATAAACGAACGAATAAAGAACGGCGTTGGGGCCGCCGTCTGGTCTCCTGAGCTTGGCCGCACTCTGGATCGGCAGACTGAAAACCTCTCCCTTTTAGAACCCACTAGCTTATGTCCCAACATCCTGCTGTCCCATCATCCTCCTGTTCCGTTACCGAGCTATCCACTTGTCCCTAAACGTGTCCCACGTGGTCTATGCTCCAGCCCTGGGCTTGCAGTATTTACCTTTCTCTGGAAAGCTTCCTTGATGCATCAGAATTTTACAAAGTACAAAAAAAAAAAAAAAAAAAAAAAGGCCCTTCTGCTCCACAGAGGTAATTCTCCTCTTCACTTTCGGCTCCTTCCCCTGTGCTCCTACCAGAACACTCGCTCTGCCTCCTGTGAAAGCTGTTCCGGGCCGTCTCGCCGCTTCTACCTGGCACTGTGCCCGGCGTGTGGCGGATCATGCCGATGCGCGGTGAGGCGGCCCGTCACTGCTGCGGGAGTCAGGTGAGAGGAGTGACGCGAGGGGAACAAAACTGCGGGAAGACGTGCGCTCGGACAGCAGAGCTGGGTCCGCACCGGCCTGGGGACTCTGCTCACGGCGATGCCACGGCCTGTCCCCTCTTTCGGCAGAGCGCAGGAGGGCACTTCTGAGCACTCGTCCTACTAGGTTCCTGTAAACCTTCACGAGGCCTATGTCGCTGCGGTGTCCCAAGCTGCTTTCCTGGGATGAGTACTTGGAAGCGGTGGGTTTCGAGAGGCTTCTCTTGCAGGACTGAGGGCCGACAGAGGTCTCATGAAAGGAACACCCTCACAGTTCTGACAGACCAGTACGGCGCTCAGGCATCACACGAGAGGAACAGTCGATGGCCGAGTTGTGCAGGGACGTGAGGGAACACAAGCGCGCAGGGGAGCAGAGACAGCTGGAGAAAACACTCCCAGGCCGGCGCTCAGGGCCGCTCGCGCCCGTTCCTGCGGCTGCCGGCGGGTGGCGCTCTCACATCGCCCCTGGCTCCTGCTCTGGTCTCCATACCTGCCCCGAACCTCTCCCTTATCTTTTAGAAACGGTTTCCTAGTTTTCCTCGCCGCTTTATTTTGCAATAGTTCTTTGGCATTTTTCCATATAATTTTATGTACTGCACAACACCATGACTTCACCCTTCTAGACTCCAAGTACCTTAACAATGAGGAGCCCAGTTTGCTTTTTAATGGGTATGTTCTCATTTAAGGAAAGCTAAAACACAAGCGATTCTAAGTTAACCACCGTTTTAGTTCTGTAACTGTCACTGGCAATCTTAAGAGGTCACGTGGACCATCTTTCTGCATTTAACCCATCCCACACGGATCCTTCCAATGAGGGAAGAAAACTCAGAAAACGCTGTCTCGCAATCTCTAAGAAGTGAGGTGATCTTTGTATCTCAAACCCTTCTGGCTGCACGTTTGAGCCCGCCTTCTCATTGTGGTTACAGAGCAAAGTTATATATGTGACACTAAATGAAACTAAAAGTTGTGTATTCTCTGCCTTCGGCTAATCAAAGCCACCATCAGGTGAATGAGTAAGTCTTAGAAATGATTACCCAAAGGTAAGGCCTCCAGTGACATTTCTGATTTTATTTCATTTTATTTTAATTTTATTTTAAATTTTAGAGCACAGAGTGGGGGAGAGGGGCAGAGGAAGAGAGAGAGAATCTTAAGCAGGCTACACACTCAATGCAGAGCCTGACACAGGGCGCGATCCCATAACCCTGGGGATGGTGACTTGAGCCGAAATCAAGAGTCAGATGCTCGTCCCACTGAGCCACTCAGGCGCCCCTCTGATTTTATTTTTTATCTACTGTCTTTCTGCAGAATATTGCTGCAGGGTCAGTAATGCTTTCATTCTGGAATCCCATACCTGGAATTTCGCTCCCCGCCACCCTTACCCAGAATGACAGCTTTCTAAGGCATGTGACTCACGGCAGTGTGTCTCCTGTTGCAGGTTGAATAGACTCCTTGAAATAGGAAGACAGCAAAGGTCTAGAATCTGAAATGAGGCCCTTAAGGCTAGAGGGGAAAAATAAATCCAGGGACACTAATTGGCCTTCGAAGACTAAAAGGACTGCTTTTCTTGAAGGCGTCTGTTTAAAACTTCTTCCTTGGCAATAGTTACTGCTTTTGAATAGTTACTTATTTTTGTTCAGTAGAAGAGCTAGATCTTGAGAACGAAGGCATTTTAGCCAGATGTATATCCAGAACTTGAAGGAAGAATAGTGGGTAAAACCAAAGTAAAAGTACTGATAAATAATTCATAGTTTTATCTTTTAGGGTGCTTAATTTACCATATGGCATATAGGGTTCCCCCATAAATGAAAAAAGGAATAGATGGCTGGTTATTATTAACCTCAGTAAATACTAGTTCACTATAATAATCTCAATAGACTTACTTAGATCTGCGCTAGGCAGAGATGAATGAGCTGCTTCTCTCTTACAAGTGCCTATTTAGAAGTAACCCCATGAGGTCATTTTGGAGATCAAATGAGGTAACTAATGGGAGGGTGGTTTGCAAACTGTAAAGCTATGTTTCTTTTTTCCAGATCATCTAGTACGTAATGTGAATGCCGGAAGTAGTACATCCACATACGTGTCGACACTTGGTATTGTCAGTCCTTTTCATTCTACCCATTCCAGCAGAGATGATGTAAAATTGCTCGGAGGTTTGAATTCACATTTCCCTGGTGATCCAGCGTCCTTCCATCTGCCATTTCTGTATCTTTTTCTTTGTGAATTGTCTATTCACATCTTTTGCTCATTAAAAAAATTGAGTTGTCTTAAGTTGTAATAGTTCTTTACATTTTCTAGAAATAAATCCTATGTCAGACATATTTGTTTCAAATCTTTTCTTCCTATTTTGTCACTTGACATTTTGTTTTCTAATGGGGTTTTTTGAAGAGCAAAAGTTTTAATTGTGATTAGACTACTTTATTATTTTCTTTTATGATTCCTGCTTTTTGTATCCTATTATAAAAATGTTTGCTTGCCTCAAGATCATAAAGGTGTTTTCTTCTAGAAATTTCACAGTATCAGGTTTTACATTTAGGTCTCTGACACATTTAACTTTTGAGTAGTGTGGGTCAAAAAGTTTTGTTTTTGAAATTCCTATATGGATATCCAGTTGTTCCAGCATCATTTGTTGAAGAGATTTTCCGACTCTTGATTTCAGCTCAAGTCATCAATTCATGGTTGTGAGATCGAGCCCCGTGTTGGGGTGTGGAGCATGCTTGGGATTCCTCTCTCTCTCTCTCTGCCCCTCCCCACTCATGTGTGCAGTCTCTCAGAATAAATAAACTTAAAATTTCTGTAAAAAAGACTGCTGGTGGGTATGCAAACTGGTGCAGCCACTCTGGAAAACAGTATGGAGATTCCTCAAAAAATTAAAAATAGAAGTACCCTATGAGCCAGCAATTGCACTACGGTATTTATCCAAGGGATACAGGTGTGCTGTTGCGGATGGACACATGCACCCCAATGTTTATAGCACCACTATCAATGACAGCCAAAGTATGGAAAGAGCCCAAATGTCCATTGATGGATGAATGGATAAAGAAGATGTGGTATTTGTATACAACGGTGTATTACTCGGCGATCAAAACGAACGAAATCTTCCCATTGGCAGCTATGTGGATGGAACTAGAGAGTATCATGCTAAGTGAAATTAGTCAGTCAGAGAAAGACAAATATCATATGACTTCACTCATATGAGAACTTTAAGATACAAAGCGGATGAACATAAGGGAAGGGAAACAAAAACAATATAAAAACAGGAAGGGGGACAAAAACATAAGAAACTCTTAAATATGGAGAACAAACAGAGAGTTACAGGAGGGCTTGTGGGCTAAATGGGTAAGGGGCATTAAGGAATCTACTCTTGAAATCATCCTTGCACTGTATGCTAACTCGGATACAAATTTCTAAAAAATTTTAAAAAACTAAAAAAAGCTTAAAATTTTAATTAAAAAAATTTCTGTAAGAAAGAAAAGACTTGCATTTTCCTGTTGGTGCCCTTGTCAACACAGGCGCACGTGCGCACGCACCTCACTATTCCGTTCTAGTGAGCTGTGTGTGTTTATCTTTGCATCATTACAACGCCGTCTTGATGAACTTTTGTTTGATTGCAGGTCTTGAAGTCAGGGAGTATGAATCCTCTAATTTTGTTGCTGTTCTTTTAGAAATCATGGTTATTCTAAGTTGTTGGTATTTTCATGTAAACTTTAAAGTTAAACAATTTCTAAGAAAATTCTTACCGGGATTTTTATTTGGACTGCACAGGAGTTATAGACCAATTTGGGAAGATCTGCCATTTTAATAATATTGGGTCTTCCAATTCATAACTGCAGGTCTCTAATTTTCCTCAGCAGTGTGTGACAGTGATTTCAGTGTAGAGGTCCTGCATGTCTTTTTTATTCCTAAGTAGTCCATGTTTTTCGGCATCATTATATAGAGGATTTTTTTAAAGTTCATTTTCCAACTGTTTGCTGCTAGTATGTAAAAATTAGTTTTTATATAATAATCCTTTATCCTGTGACCCTACTAAATTCATTGTTCATTCTAGTAGTTGTTTTCTAGATTCTTTAGCATTTTCATATAAACCATCAAGTCACCTGTAAAGAGAGACAGTGTTACATCTTCCTTTCTCATCTTTGTGCCTTTTATCCTGTTTGTCCCCTTACTGAACTGGCTACAATCTCTAGCATAATGTTGAACAGAAGTGCTGAGAGCAGACATTCTATTCTGTCCTTGTCCCCAGTATTATGAGAGTATGCTTAAGATTTCTCTGTTAGGTATGATATTAGCTGTTGGTTATCCTCAGAAATCTATTATTAGTGTGAAGAAGTTCTCCTCTCTTTATAGTTTCCTAAGAAAATTTTTATGAAGAGGCATTGAGTTCTGTCAAATGCTTTCTCTGGATCTACTAAGGTGATGATTACATTATTTTGTTCCTTATTCTCTTGATGTAATGAATTACATTCCTGGGATGAACACTACTTTATCATGATGCTTTTTTTTAATGCTTATTTATTTTTGAGAAAGAGAGAGACAGAGACAGACAGATACAGAGCACAAGCAGGGGAGGGGCAGAGAGAGAGGGAGACAGAATTCGAAGCAGGCTCCAGGCTCCGAGTTGTCAGCACAGAGCCTGACATGGGGCTCGAATTCATGAACCGCAAGATCATAACCTGAGCCAAAGTCAGGATGTTCAACTGACTGAGCCATCCAGGCACCCCACTTTATCATGATGTCTTAACCCTAATGATGTATATACACGCATATATTCCCTTATATATTTAGATTATTCCTGGCACACACACACACACACATTAAATATACATTTTTAAATTGGATTTGAGTATTAATATTTTTTTTCTGTAGAAGAAAGGACTTCTGCATCTATATCTATAAGGAATATTGCCTTCCAGTTTTCTTTCCTGTAATCTTTGTCAGGTTTGTAAAGGGTTATTTTGATCTCAAAAAATGAGTTGCAAAAGGACCCCCTTCTGTTTCCTGAAAGAACGTGGGTAATATTTATGTTATTTTATGCTTGAACATTTGATAGCATTCACCAGTAAAACCACCTGGGCCTGGTTTTCTAGATATTTACTCAAGCGAAATGAAGCAAATGTATGCACCAAGATTTGTTAGTGACTGTTTACATACAAATGCACCTTAATTTGCATTAGCTAAAACTGGAAACAATCCAAGTGCTCAACACAAGAAGGGATAAACAAATTGTGATATAAAGGTACACCAAATTACTATCTAGCAATAAAAAGTAACAACTAACGATCCATGTAATAACATGGATGAATCTCAAAAGTATTATGTTGATTGAAAAAGTCAGGAAAAAAAGTAAATACTCTAATGATTCCACTCAAGTAAAATTCTAGAAAATGAAAACTACTATAGTGATAGAAATATTGTTGATAGTTCCTGAGGAATGAGGTAAAGAGAAGAATGTCTTACAAAGGAGTGTGAGGAAACTTAATACATATTGACACTAACTATAACTTCGATTCCTGCAAAAATTATTGAAAATGAGTAGGATCAGTGATATATGGGTATTAAGTGGTCTAACGTATGAAGAATAAAAGGAAAGCAGAAACATAGAGGGCAGAAAAAAAGCTTGAAGAAATACTGGTAGTTCTGTTGCATTGGATCAAAAATAGCAACGAATAGAATCAGAAAGTAAGTGAAGCTTAACCAAAGAAAAGCACACCTAGGAATATTGTTGCCAAACTGCTGAAAGCCAAAGAAAAAAGTCATAAAACAGTCAGAAGCCCAAAAAGCCAAAACGATCTTCCAAAGAACAAAGCGAAAGGTCTCATACTTTCTGATTTCAAAACATATTACTATAAAGCTACAACAGTTAAAAGTGTGATACTGGCATAAAGATAGATGTCTAGACCAATGGAATATAACACAGAGCCCAGAAAGAACCCTCATGTATATGATTTAATGGTTTTCAGCACGGACGCTCAGACCATTCAATGGGGAAAGGCCAGTTGTTTTTTTTTTTCATCAAATGGTGCCAGGAAAATTGGATATCCATAGGATAGAAGTGAAGTTTTTACCATAGATCATATGTAAAAAATTATCAAAAAATGGATCAAAGACCTAAACATAAGAACTAAATCTCTAAACTCTGAGGAGAAAATGTAAGAGGAAAAGCTTCCTGACACTGGATTTGGCAAAGATTTTTTCTATATATAACACCAAAGCACAGGCAACAAAAGTCAAAACAGATAAATTGGACCACATCAAAATATAACTTTGGTGGATCAAAGGACACAATGAACAGAGTAAGAGGTAATCTATAGAATGAGGGAAATATCTGTTAATCATATATTTGGTAAGGGGTTAATATCCAGAATATATAGAGAACTTCTACAACCCAATAACAACAACCAGATTAAATCAACCAGATTAAAAACAAAATGGGCAGAGGCCTACATAGACATTTCTCCAAAAATATGCAAATAGCCACCAAGACATGAGAAGATGCTAAACATCACTAATCATTATGGAAGTGAAAATAAAAACCACAGTGAGATATTACCTCACAGACATTAGGATGACTACTATCAAAAAACCCAGAAAATATCAAATATTGGCAAGGATATGGAGAAACCATAACTCTTGTGTTCTGTTGTAAAATGGTACAGCCACTATGAAAAACAGTATGGCAGTTTCTCGAAAGATTGAAAATATAATCACTAGAGGAGCCAGCAACCCTACATCTGGGTGTACACCCAAAATAATTGAAAGCTGAGTCTTTGAAGAATATCTGTACACTTGCATACAGAGCACCATTATCCAAAAGAGCCAAAAGGTGGAAGCAATCAAGGTGTCTATTATTGGTACCATAAACAATATGTGGCATACACAGGCAATGAAATATTATTTGGCCATAAAAAGGATGGTAATTCTGATGTATGCTATAAAATGGATGAACTGTGAAGACCTTATTCTAAGTGAAAAAAGCCACTTACAAAAACACAAGTACTATGTGATTCCATTTATATGAATTCCCTAGAGAATTCAAATTTATACAGACAGTAGAAAGCAGATTGTCAGGGAGTAGAGGAAAGGGGAAATGGGGAATTTTTAATGGGTGGAGAGTATCAGTTTTGCAAGATGAAAAGAGTTCTGGAGATGGGTTGTATAACAGTGTGAAAGTACTTTCCATTACTGAATTGTACACTTAAAAATAGCTGAGATGGTAAATTTTATTTTATGTGCATTTCACAATTTTTTTAAAAAGGAGAAAAAAAACATTCAGAGGAAGAAAAATACATTGCATATAGGATCCGAAGAATAAAAATAACATCTGACCTCTCATCAGAAACAATGAAGAGCAGAAGACTATAGAATGACATCCTTTAAAATGCCAAAAGAAAAGAAAATCATCATCTTGGAATTTTATACCCAGCAAAAATATCTCTCAAAAGCGAAGGTGAAATACAGATCTTTCCAGATAAATGAAAACTGGGAAAACATTTCAAAAGGGGACTTATATGGCAAGAAATGGTAAAGGAAGCACTTCAGGCTGAAGGAGAAACCAGGTGAAATCCTCACTAGATAATGTTTAATATTTGCTTTCAACACTCATATATTTTACAAAACTTGGGGAGGGAGGTGAATGATGCAGATAATTACTAGTTCTGCTGCTCTTCCTTCATTCCTGAAGATTTTAGTTTTGTTTTGGTATTATCTTGCTTCAGCCTGAAGAACTTCCTTATCAGTTCTTTAAATCCGATCTCTTAAAAATTCTCTTATTTTTCTTTCATCTGAGAATCTCTTGATTTTGTTTTCATTCCTAAAGAATAATTTTGCAGGATATACACTTGGGGGTTGATAGTTTTTGTTTTCTTTCCATTAATTTCAAATGCATTTTCCTTTATCATATAGAATATTGTTATAATACAGGCTTTTAAATTTGTGTCTGATAATTCCAACGTCTGGGTTATGTTTGGGTTGGCATCGTGCTTCCCCTTGAGAACCGGTTACATTTTGCTGGTTCTCTGTATGCTGAGAAATTTTATATTATATATTTAATGCTGTGATATTATGCTGTGTGGACTCTGGGTTCTGTTATAATCCTCTGGAGAATGTGGAGGTTTTTGTTTTGCAGGCAACCTATGCAGTTAGATTCAGGCTGCAAGTTCCATCTTTCCTTCTGTGTGTGAGAGCGCAATCTTGGTTTAGTTCTTGAAGCCTCTGCTGAGCTGGTGTGGTCTGTCCCACATCCGTGGAGCTCACAGTGCGCCTGAAGCTTGTGCAGTTTCACACCCAGAATTAGGAAATCTGTTCCCCAGCTCTCTTCACTGTGGGTACTCTACTCCTTTCTGGCCCCTAAAGGGCTCCTTTTCTGGTTCCTCTACCCAGAAAGATGGGGTTTCCATCCGAGTTTCAGCTGTGTGCTCTGCTGTGCTGCTGTGGGAGTGGGCCATTTTCAGGGCAACTCCACGAGATGCAGAAATTCACCCTTGTAGCTTGTAGCGCCAGGTTTTGCTCCCATTTAGAATTTGCCTCATTTTATTTTTCTAGAATCGGAACGATGACAGGGTAATTGTAATTGTCCATGGTGTCCAGTTGTGACCAGCAGGAGGGAGTGTTTCTGCTGCCACACAGGAACTGGAAATTCTCGGTTATTTTCCAGAGTTTTTCTCTCTCTCCTAAATCCCTCCATTTCTTCACTCAGGATCCAGCCCCCCCTCTCCAATCCCCACAGATTAAAGCAACTAACACACTTACTTTAATGTTTTTGTATGCTGCTAGCTCCTTGGAAAAGTCAAGTCTCTGTTTCTGCCTGATTTTGGTTGCTCTTCAGTGCCTTCAGACAGTTGCTTTTTTATATTGTGTTCAGACTTTATAATTGTTACAGTATGTTTGGTATCATGCAAACGACTCCAACACTTCCGGAAACTATGTGGTGTTTCTGGACCGAAGAAAGCTTCCTTCCCGCCCTCCATCGCTTGGGAATTTTGCAAACGTTGTTTAAACTTATTTTTTCCAAAAGTCTCTAAGATCCTGCTCATCACTCCCTTGTTCCCACAGCCACACGAGTGAAAGCAGAGACATGGAGACAGCACAGCTTGGTCAGGGCCCCACAGGAAAGCCGCTTCTCCAGCTGCAGGGAAGTCTGGTCTTCCCTATTATGTTGACTCTCTAGAACACAGATTTGTTTTGATATTTTTTTATGCACGTACTATATGCCTTTGGTCCTGTCTTCAAAGCACAGTAACATATTAATATAAATACCCATAATATGAAGGAGAGAGTTGCAAATGCTGTGTGAGAGAGAATAAAAAATTGCTGCGGGAATTTGGAGAAGAAATAAAGTTCATCTCGGAAAATTAACAGAGGTTTTACAGAGGAGGGGGTACGGAGAGTGGGCCTAACTGCTGATTCAGGCAGAGACATTTCTGTGTGTGTTCTCCGCTGCTTCAGCAGCACCATGGGAGTGGGGTGGTGGCAGTGGTTAATACCATATTAAGCCTTCTACTTCAAGTGTGGCCTACAGGCCAGCTGCTCTGCGCTGGCATCATCTGGAGTCTGGCAGAAAGGCAGGATCTCGGGACGCCCTCCAGGCCCACGGAATCAGAATCAGCATTTCAACCAGATCCCCAGGTATTTCATGTGCACTTTGAGAGGCATTAACAGAAAGTACACTTGCGACAGAACTGTGATTTGAAGACCTCCCCTTCTCTACTCCCAGGCAGTCACACGTGCAGTAGAGGGGGATGTGGCAAGGGCAGAGATGGGAACATGTACTGAGGACGTACTATTGGGCATATTCGTTCTGTCATTTTATGCTCATCAGTAAACCTCAGAATCAGTTCCTTCCATCCTGCAGAGAAGGAAACTGAAGCTCAAGGAGGTTAAATAACTAGCCCGAGATCACACGGAACGTAGCAGAACCTGAATTTGGACGCATATCTGACGGACTCCAAAGCCTGTGATCTGCTTCTGGTCACACCCCACTGCCTGTCTCTGACGTGTGATTCAGGAGAATCGGTGCTATTTACAGCACGGCCGCTAACTAGTTCAGTGATCTTGGCTAATTCGTCCTTTTTTTTTTTTTTAGAATTCAGCTCCTTATGTCTAAGCTGATGGTGTTTGAACTACTGAAAGTTCACAAACGAATGAATCCTGAAACAAATGAAAACGGGCATTTGAGGCAACCTTAAGACGGAGTGCTGGGAGTCTCTGTTGTGTGATGGTAAATGACCCAGAGACCCAGAAGCAGAGTCGCGCGCTGTAAAATCCAGGACCAGAAGCGAGCGGACCTGATTTCTAGCCCTACCTCTGTCACTTCTTAGTTGTGAGCCTCATTCTCTTCATCTATGAAGTGGAGAGAAGGGAGCTAGACTGGCGACCTCTCAGTGCCTTTGACCGGTTCACGCGAGATCATACGTGAAAATGTTCTATGACATGATACACAGTTTTCTAACTGCCTTAATGTTCGTAACACAGATTAGGTATTTCTAAATTAATTAAGAAATGTGATTAGTAGTCTGCTGGCCATGGTAGCAACTGTTACAAGCTCTGGCAAAGTCCATCACCTCTGTGCTTTTGCTTACCCTAGCCATGGGAATAGAAGGTAATAAAGATATGTACAGGCTCCACACCTGTGAGAGAGCTAGCTGGTGGTGTTAGAAATACAAAGACTGTTATTCTCGAGGAGGAAGTCCTTGCTCTAGAACTTCCTGGGATGGTGAGATGTCTCCTTATCTGTGCTGCCCAGTATGGTGGCCAATAGACACGTGTGGCTACTGAGCACTTGAAATGTGGCTAGTGCAACTGAGAACTTAATTTTAAATTTTATTTCATTTGAATCCATTCACATTTAAATCGCCACGTGTGGATAGGGACTATCATACAGAACAGTGCAGCTCGAGAGCAAAAGTGAGATATGGATTTTAGAGCTGTATTCTTTTTTTTAATATAATTTATTGTCAAGTTGGCTAACAATGTATACAGTCTGCTCTTGGTTTTGGGGGCAGATTCCCGTGATTCCTCGCTTACATACAACACCCAGTGCTCATCCCAACAAGTGCCTCCTCAATGCCCATCACCCACTTCCCCTCCCTCAACCCTCCCAACAACTCTCAGTGTGTTCTCTGTATTTAAAAGTCTCTTATGGTTTGCCTCCCTCCCTCTCTGTTTATAACCATTTTCCCCCTTCCCTTTCCCCATGGTCTTCTGTTAAGTTTCTCAAGTTTCACATATGAGCGAAAACATATGATACCTGTCCTTCTCTGACTGACTTATTTCACTTAGCATAGGACCCTCCAGTTCCATCCACGCAAATGGGAGGATTTCATTCTTTCTCATTGCCAAATAGTACTCCATTGTATATGTAAACCACGTCTTCTTTATCCATTCATCAGTTGATGGACATTTAGGCTCTTTCCATGATTTGGCAATTGTTGAAAGTGCTGGTTTATAGTTATATTCTTACTGCCAACAAATAAACGGATCCCTTCCCAATTCTGAAACTCTAGCCCCTAGTGCCTTTTTCCCTCAAATTAAAACATTTTTAAAGCATGATTTCTGATAATGGGAGGTTCCCCTGGAATCCAATTATCACTGTATAACGACATAGCTGACACTAATAAAACGTGAAGGTGACCTAAGCAAAAGAAGGATGCTCTGTTAATAAATACGTTTGCTCACCTGAGAAGAGAAAGCATCTCACTCCCACCTTTAAAATTAAAAACCGAAGGAAGGAAAGCGACTAGGTCCTGTGAGTGGGCACTCGCTCCGCCGCTGCTCACAGCAGTCTCCTACCTTGCATTTTCGGCTCTCCGGCTTATGCACTGGTGCAAGTAGAGATACTCCTGAGGCGCGCTGGTGGACAAGGTGGGCTGCATGTGGTTGGACACAGGGGGTTCAAAGGTGAACAAGGTCGGCTGGCTGGAGTGCGATGGGGCCGAGGACTTGCGTTCTCGGAGAAGGTGCTGACTGGAGCTGCTGAGCTCAGCTGGAGAAGAGCGGGGGCCGTGACTGGCGGAGGACATGTTTCTCAGGGAGTCTGTGAAACAAGAGGAGGAGCTCTGTGACTGAAAAGGGGAAGAAAAGTGTCCTTATCCCAAAGTGGGATGACAGGGGAAGAAGAGAGATTAAGAGCAGAGGCGATGATCCAGCAGCAGCCTTCTCTCCCCCTCATACACCTGTTCCTTTCCTGTATGCCTGAGAGAAAGGCTGCGGGCTCCTGGGAGAAACGCAGATGCCCTGTCCCTCGGCGCTGCTCCTGGAGTTCGCTCCCTGATGGTGATGGCCCTGCTCCCAGGAGGTGTGGCTGCCCAGGGCTCAGGACTGTGACTCTGGCCCGGCCTCTGGAGCAGTAATTGTCACTGCCCCCCTCCTCTTTGGAGGCGCCTGCTGTCATCATCTCCATCAAAGCTAAGTCTGGCTTTGTTAAATGAGCTTTGCTTCCTGAAGACTCATTGATTCAGACCCTGGGCTGTACCTTACTGTGTGAATGATAAAAGCAGAAACGTACTTGCAGCAGACCGTCCCACAGAAGACGGGTCCCAGCTCCTCCTGCCTGCCCTTCCAAGTCCTCTGTGGACAACGATGTTCCCCATTCCCCAACTCTTGTGCCCACCTCTCTGTGTCAATTGGTCTTTTTTCTCTTAACTCTCATCTTAAACTCCCCCTTTGTTGTGCTAGAAAAGCAGCAAGGTATTAAAGACAGATCGCAGCTGAGAGTACTCCCTCCCGGCCAAGGGCATTACTCATTTGGCTGGTTCTCTAAGCCTAGTCCAAGTTCCTGAGCGCAACACATAAGGCCTTTCACAGTCTGACCTACTTCCTGCCTCTCTCCTCCTGTACCCGAGGCATTTGGACGCTTCATCAGTCCCCAGACACACCAGCCCCCTTTACGACTCTTTCTTATGGCTTATGCGGTTCCTTCCGCCTGGACTTTGCTTCTACTCCACTGGCGCTCACATGCAGACTTTAAGACCCTACACGGATATCATATTCTCTCTGAAACCTTCCTGGACTCAGTCCTTTTTCTGGCTGCCAATAGCACTTGGACGGTGCTCCGTTATATCCACCGTCACTCTGCCTCCCTGCCTAGCCTTGTTTCTACGAATACTGCCTGATGCTGTTATGTCTTCAGTCCCAGGATTTACCTAATAAAGGCCAGAAATATAGAAATTTCTTAGTCTGTGGAAGGAGCAAAAAGTTCGTTGAGCACATAATAATTCCACGGTGAAACTTCCTGTTCAAAAGAAGTCAAGTTTTAAAGATATGATTTCTGGCGACGTGATAGCTAGTGGGGGATAATGTTTCAGGGGTGGTGACGGGGGCTTGCTAGGGCCATTCGAATCTTTTCAGAGGGGACACACTTCTGTTTCTACTCCCCGCCATCTGACCTATTTTAGTACACGTCTCATGGCCCTAGGCAGGATCGCCAGCTTGTTAGTGCTCCATCGCATTAATTACTCTCCAGTCTTTTCTGATGCGAGGCAGAACAACTTCTGCCGGTGTACAACAGAAAAAGCCACGGCCCTCTGGGGAAAAACGGTTCCATCGACAGCGGTATTGACCTCCAAAATGAATTTCCATTACAGGTCTTGCAGTGACCTGGATGTTTGTTAACAGAATCAATGGCTTCATTACTCCATTAGATTTGCAAGATGAACTCTCTAATGGCAGAGGGGGGAGGGTTCATGTTAGGGGATGGGGTAGCCCTGGCGCCAGGGATGAACTCAGCTGCTGCCTGAGAAGACACAGGGAAGGTGCCAAGAGGAAGCCTCTGGTGCACTTCTACCTTCTCCTGTGGTCTTTTCGGACTCCTCTACCTCTGCCGCCCTTTGAGTGGAGGCGTTTTTCAGGGGTTCGCCCCAGACTCTCCTCCATCTTCACTCACTCGGGACACTTTCCTGGGGTGATCTCCTCCAGCCAGGTGATGACAACTCTCAAAAATCAATCTTTAACTCCGTTCTGTTTCCTGGGCTCTCATCCAAGAACCCTCTGCCTGCTGGGCATCTCCATTCGGATGTCCCACAAGCAGGTCAAGCTCAGAGATCGCCGCCTCCTCCTACATCCTGCTTCTCCGAGAAGTACAGCCACGTCACCATCCAATCAGCTCTCTGAGCCAGAAATGCAGGCGTTACTATGATTCTTCTCTGTTTCTCAACAACTGCGCCATGTCATTATCACTGCCCGGCTTAAAATTCTTCAGTGGATCCCTGTTATCCTCAGGACAACCTACGAAGCTCTTTTAAAAACCATTTTTCTGTTTATTTTTTTGAGCTTGTTTCTGACCAATCCTTCCTTGTATTTCAAGCAGAATTTTAGGAAAATAGTAACTTTTCTGTCTCATCACTCCATATATCTGGCTGTAAGCTCAGTGAGGGCAGAGATACTGTCTCTTTTCTAACAGTTTTGTCCCTTGCATCAAGCCCAGTATGTGACACAAGTCCATAAACGTGCTGATTAAACAAACGAAGTATGTAGCATATGGTCACACACTCTCAATAATGTTCACTGATTGGGGCACCTGGATGGCTCAGTAGGTTAAGTGTCTGACTTTGGCTCAGGTCATGATCTCATCGCTCGTGAGTTCAAACCCTGTGCCGGGCTCTGTGCTGACAGCTCGGAGCCCAGAGCCTGCTTTGAATTGTGTCTCCATCTCTCTCTGTCCCTCAGTCACTCTCTCTCTCTCTCAAAAATAAATAAACATTCGGGGCACCTGGGTCGCTCAGTCGGTTAAGTGTCCGACTTCAGCTCAGGTCATGATCTCACAGTCTGTGAGTTCAAGCTCAGAGCCTGGAGCCTGCTTCGGAGTCTGTGTCTCCCCCCCCCCCTCTCTCTGCTCCTCCCCTGCTCATGCTTTGTCTCTCCTGCTCTCAAAAATAAATAAAACATATTTGAAAATAAACTATTATAAAATTAAACAAATAAATAAATAAAAATGGAAAATCAAAATAAAAAATTTTCCTTTGTGATGCAAAAAAATATATATAAAACATTAAAAAATTAAAAAAATAAACATTAAAAAATATAATAATAATGTTTGCTGATTCCTCACTGCTTTCAGAATAAAGTCCAGGTTCCCAAATCTGACAAGAAAGGCCCTTCTGTCTCAATCTACTTCTTCCCGGCACCTAATACATACTGCATGCCCCCTACTCGGGCATGCTTGGGCTGTGGATCTGTATAAAAGAGGGCTGACCTGTTCTCACGGCTGGAGCCCTCTGTTCAGGCTGTGGAATAAAATCTGAGACCCAGGCTGCAAGTTGACATAAGATGGTCACAAGAATGAAATGCACAAAGGGTCGAGACAGCTCTGCATGTTGTAAATTCTCAAAAGGTATTCTAGTCACTTCTGTATTCCTGCTGCCTAAAGCAGTCCCAGCTCACAGTGGGTATTGAATATATACTTGTTGAATGAATAAAAGAATTTTCATTAGCACAAAACCAAATATGCTTGTTTCTTGTGGTCAAAATAAGAGAAGCTTTCAAGGTCGGCTAATAAGATGAAGCAGGGGTTATGATGAGTTGGGCCCACTTGGAATTCCACTGTATAAATATAAAGCCATGTCTATGAAATCAGTCAGCTCCATAATGATCTGCCACTCCAGAAAAGTTCTTTTGAAGCTGTTTCGGCACTAAACCTTGCCAAAATCTCATTTCTGCTTGCTACTTTAAAAGATTTCTACCTGAATGTACGTGATTATTCCTTAGCATCTATGGTGGATTGAACAATGTCTCCCCAAAACTCACTTTTACAAGGAGCCTCAGAACATGAGCTTGTTTGAAAATAACATCTTTGCAGATCTAATTAAACTGAGGTCATACTGGATTAGGGAGGGCCCTAATCCACTGATGGGTGTACTTATAAGAACAGCAAACAGAGACAGAGACACACAGGGAGAACACCATGTGATGACAGAGGAAGAGACCGGATAAACAAAATATGATATAGCTATACAGTGGAATATTATTCAGCCATGTGAAATACTAAAACATGCTCCAACAGGCTGAATCTTCAGAACACTATGCGAAGTGGAAGAAGCCAGGGATAAAAGACTATAGATTGTATGACTTTATTTACGTGAAATATCTAGAATCAGCACCTCCATAAAAATAGCAAGTAGACTAGTGGTTTCCCAGGGGTGGGGGTGGGATGGGGGGGCACGGGGAGTGAATGCTAATGAGTATGCGGTTTCTTTTTGTGCTAATGAAAATGTTCCAGAATTACATGGTGGTGATGGTTGCACAACCCTGTGACTATGCTAAAAAAACAATGACTTGTATACTTTAAATGGTGATATATGGTATGTAAACATTAAAAAACATACACACATACACGCATAAACACTTTGCAAAGTAGGAAGAGTTAATTATGTGCAAGAGATTAATGGTCTAATTAAATACATCTGACCTTTAGTTTATTTCTTCTCTAAAGTGAACACTGAACACTCCTTACTAAAGTAGATTGAGTAAGAGACATTCTCTCTTTCCTATCTTCAGTTCCCTGCCCCTCCTCCAACCTCACGGTTCAGGGTTTCACCCCACAATCATGGCAAGGTGGTGGGAATTTCAACAAAACAAAATAGCAAGAAGTCATGGTTTGAGGTCAAAAGACCCAAGGTGTAGAAGGTGAACGAGATACAGGTGTGAAAACAAATCCATCTAGTCGCACAAAACGTGCAAAGGATTTGTTTTCATTGCCTGGGTACCTCTTGAAGGAAAGAGAAGAATGCTAATGACGTGTGGCCGGGCAGTTTTTGGTCTGTGGCTATAACGCTGGTATAATGATGTATCTTGGGTCATTAGGAAGGTCAGTTACACAGCAAGAAGAAAATGGACGTTTCCAGACTCCAGGCCTGGGCTTCTATCTACAAGTCTAGACTAAAGATAATGCCAGAAAATGCTTGAGTCAATTTGTTTTCTTTTAAACAGGGTTTTATTTTTTTCTTCTTCTTCCTGGCTTCTTTTTAGGGCCCTAAAAATCACTCCCCTTCCTTTCCACAATCACCCCTGGGAAGCCTGCCCAGCGCACAAACACTCCGCCCACTTTCTTGCAAAACTCTAGAACAGGAAAGCTCTGAAGGATTTTAGTAGAGGGGCCCAGCCCAGCCCAGCCCAGCCCTGCCCAGCACGGCCCAGCCATCAACTGGCTAGTGATAACGGGAGCAGGAAAGGGGCGGTTGGCGGGAGTTTCTGGAAAAGATGACTGGCCAAATAATGACTGGTTCCCTTATCTCAATGCCCTTTTTATCTTTATCCTTCCCCACCCCCTCCAAATCCCTGCCCCGAGCCTCAGTGGGTACCAGAGCCCCTACAGAGGTGGACCAAAGCACATGCTGGAGCCCGGCTGGATTCAAAGCCTGGATCTGCTAAGTCCTTGCTCTGTGGCCTTGGACAGGTTACACAAACCCCTTCGTCCCTCACCTGTTCCACAGGGAAAACACACAGTTTTCCAGGGCTGCCGCCAAGCTGGAGATCATACCTATGAAGCATTTAGCACAGTGCCTGCTCTGATTCCGTACTACACGGGGAACTGCTGCCACCTTGAAACGGGCCAAGAGGTATGGAGGCGCTTTCCGAGCAACAGTGAATGCGTGGAAGGTAACTGTTGTCTCTGCTTTAGTCCCAGCTACATCCTGTGTGATGTCATATGTGGAAGGAGAGCAAAAAGGACAGCACTGACTATGATAATCACAGCTGTCATTTACTAAGCACCTACTATGTGTGTCTAGTCTACTCTGCGAGGTAGAGATTATTATTTTCATTTTCTCCCCTTCTTTTTGGATGAAGAAACTGAAGCTCAGAGAAGTTAATAATGAGCTCTGGGGTCACACAGCTAGAAAGTGGCAGAACCTATCTGAAACAGATCGCACTTTCTTCAAAGCCAATTCTTTTCATCCATGTAGAGAAAAGGCCTCCCACGAGGTCCCTGGGTGATGAAGGGGATTAGCTTTATGAGAGGCAGAGTCAACTAACAGACGGAGGGGCTAGGCCAGGCTCTGCTCCAACTGGCGCAGTGACCTTGGGCATGCCATTTCACCTTTCTGGGGCTCGTTTTCTCTATTCAAAAAAGGAAGAACTTGGATTAGATCAGGGATATACATCAAAGCCATCTTTGGGAAACGTAAAAGGGCTGTTCCATGTAAGACCTAACGGTCATATTTACACAGAGATGTAGACAAGATCAACTGGTTTGGTTTTTAATAATCTCTGTTTCTTTTATTTATTTTTACTTTTTAAATGTTTATTTATTTATTTTGAGAGAAAGAGCATGTGTGGGAGGGAGAGGCAGAGAGAGGGGGAGAGAGAGAATCCCAAGCAGACTCCATAGTGTCAGCATAAAGCCCAACGTGGGGCTCAAACCCATCAACTGTGAGACCATGACCTGAGCCCAAATCAAGAATCAGAGGCTTAACCGAATGATACACCCAGGTGCCCCAACAATCTCTGGTTCCTAATTCCAGGGCACAGGTAGAAGAGTTAGGGTTAACTTAAAAATCGAGGCAAAGCAAACTCAGAAACCCAAATGAGAAAACAAATTCTTCCAAAAATCTTTTTCTGGCATCATCACAAACCCCGATGTGGGTTTAGAAACATGGGTTCAGAAACTATTCTACCGCAAGGACCTGGGCAAAACTTTTAATCTCTGCACCTCACTTTTCATGTTGTCAAATGCCAAAGAGAACAGCCGCCTTACAAGGTTCTTTTTGAGGATGTGATGAGATGACATATGGGTAAACAGTAATTATTAAATCCTCATTAAACACTTGTTGTCTTGACACGTGTTTGCCGTTCCCCATAGTGGAACGGTGCTAAAATTCTAAGGGTTCCAGTAGGGAGAAGGCGATCAGTGAACGGATTTTGAAAAGAGAATAGTATAGGATTCTACGGGCACCGAGAATCCTGCAGAAAGCTAACCAAAGAACAAGGAGCAGAGGGTGGAGAATTCTAGAAACAAAAGCACGCTGACAGGTGCTGACGGCGAGAACGGGTCAACAGTTCATTTTAACTCACAATCACCAGAAATCATTTAAGATGAATAATCCTCAGAATTATCTGGCACACATCACAATTCATGAATTTAAGGCCAAACACAAAATAACTTCACTCTATATGATAACTCACATAATACGGCAACTAGATGGGGCCCCCGAGGCTAACTGCTCCTGGATCACCACTGTCCTTCCCACTCGCCCACATGTCTCGTTTCTGGTTGGAGAAAGTGTGGCCCAGAAAGGAGAGGCTACTTGTCCAAGGCCACGTGGTAGGCCAGACCTGAATCCTGGAATAAGAATTCAGATCTCTTCCTGCGGGGGTCCTTCTACCGCACGGAAAGACGATATATCAGGAATGTGTGTGTGGGGGGGAGTGGCAATCAGGTCAGGGGATCTCATCACCAGGACACTGACTGGCAGGACTGTTATTTTGTTATGAGTTTGTTATGTTACTCACATTTGCATGGTAAGTACACATTCGCTGGACCAAATTACTAAAGACTAGTATAAATAATTGCCCGAGCTCAAAAATACATCTTCTAGTGGTCTGTAAAAGCTACAAAGCAGAGGAAGAAAAAAGGGGAGGCAGAGACAGGCAGTAACATGAGACTCCGTGAGACCTTTCAGGGACGCGGCTGCTTGATGCATCCCCTTTTCCAGGGAAGGATCTGAGAAAGAACACCTCCCCGCCTCCTCCGCCTGCCTCAAAGGGCTCTGAGAGCCAAGTCAGAACATTCTGACCTTGACATATAGGATCTCTCAGTACGCTTTAGCAGGAATTGATTTTGTGAAGGGCGCAGAGTCGGAAAGAGAGTGACTGTAGCTGAGAGGCATGTCACACACCCTTACATAACCTTCTCTGCCCTGGGGCACCTCGCTTTAGAGAGGGGAAACTACAGCCCAGAGCAAATTGCAGGCTCTCCTTAAGGTCTCCAGTTAGAATTAACCACGCCTTCCTCTAAACCTTTTATAATACACCTCATTCCGCTGCTTATTCTAGTTGGGAGTTCACGAGTCGAGTCTGTCGCACAGAAGTGGGCAGTGAGCTGGCAGAAGCCGGGATCTGGCCCATCTCTGTTTCTCTGACAGCGTCTAGCACGATGCTCTGTGCCTGGCAAATGTCTGATCGAGAACAAGGTGTTCAATAAACACACCACGGTGCTGGCTTATTCTTCCCTGGGTCCGAGAAATGAAGGAATAGCTCCAGGATCCGAATGTAAACTATTCTTGTAGGGTGGGAAGAACTGTTGTCACTTTGGGAGGTCTTCTGGGTTGGGTGTGTATCTGTTTCAGGACAGTCGATCTATATTTAGTTGTGCACTGTCCTGTTCATTTTAGAGGTTACAGGTTTTGTTCTCCCCTAACCTGCCGCACCGACCTATGCCGTACCTCAGTTGTGACAGACCTTGCGCCTACTCCTTGGAGTGGGGCTGGCTTGGGTGGGCGTCCCCCTTGGAGAGTTAATTCATGCTTGGATTGAAGCATTCCTGTCATTTACTTAGGGGCATGAGCACTGACTGTGGGAACTACGCCCGGACCTGCGGGCCCAAAAGAAAGAATGGGTCTTGTCCCTGTTCTGTGGGTTTATACTGCGGTTAGAATGACCCTATTTCTCTTCAAGGCAGCACTTCCACCCTCCCCCAAGGAACTTTGGGAACCTAATGGTATTCCCATAGGAACCGGTCCATCCAGTGGGCACCAAAAGGTCACATGGCAATGATGCATTTGACCCTTGTGACCTCCCCACAAAAATATCACTGTAATTTTAAGGTAACTAACTTCATAAGAGGTGAACTGCCCCTTCTTTTACACAGACTTTAAGAGACAACTGGCAACCAGTGTGAAACACGAGTGTCAGACCCTATAATGAAGGCGCTTATCGAGACTCATCGGCAGTGGGGAAAATCACCAGAATAACAACCCGACACTGCTCTGCTCTGGGTGGGGAGGCTGAGGGACTCGGGAGATCCGAGCACTACCTGAAGCGCGACTGTGGATTCGGGAGAGGTAGTGTGGTATGGAAAATGAACATGGACTTTGAAATCTGAACCTCGGCTTACTAGCTGTGGGACCTAAAGATGGCATGTGAATCAAAGAGTCCTAGTTTGTACAGTTTGTAAAGTAGCAACCTGTAGGGTTGTCCCAGGGGGTAAAGAGAGGCCATGGTCCCTGTACGTCAGTGCGTCACAGAGGAAGGTTCTCCCTCAGCACTCCATCGTGGGAGGTGCCCTGATGTGGGAGAAGAGCTTAAGCTCGGTGTTCGCAGACCTTCAGGGTTTGATCAGAGCCGGGACCGGTGCTGGACAGAACAAATGAACTCAACCGGCCTTTGTGAGGTACGCGGAGGACCCCAGAGGCAAAGAGCCTCGAAGGATCCAACTTCTAACCGGCAGCTTCTCTTAGTTGCTGCCTCCAGTCCTGGTGTCACAACAGTCTCCTGGCTTCTTATGTGTAGCTTTCCTATTGATCTTCCAGCTTTGTATCTTGATGCCTCAGCAACTCTAAGATTTTTTCTGCTGGATCTGAAAGGAAGTGCTATTTTTTTTTTTAACTTTATTTACTTTGGGAGAGAGCATGCATGGGGGAGGGGCAGAGAGAGGGAGAGAGAGAATCCCAAGCAGGCTCTGCACTGTCAGCACAGAGCTCAATGTGGGACTTGATCTCAGGGACCCCGCCAGTTCATGACCAGAGCCAAATCAAGAGTCGGACACTTAACTGACTGATCTACCCACGTGCCCCGGAAGTGCCTGCTATCTTTTTAACACTGATAGAAGGGCCAACACCTAAGACCACATGTAAATGTGTCTTGGTAGGCCCACCAAGGTATATTATTACACTAGAATAGGGGATGGCAAACTATGGACCGAAGTCAAACTGGGCCCACTGGCTGTTTTTATAAAGTTTTATTGGAACACAGCTATGCCTATTTATTTACACACTGTTTATGGCTTATATGCTACAACAGTGAAGTTGAATACTGGTGAGAGAACATAATGGTGGTAAAATCTAAAATATTTACTATCTGACCTTTTACAGAGGAAGTTTGTCAACCTTGGACTAGAAGTTCTCATTCTGATTTGTGTAAACATGTCCTCTTTCAAAATATTAGCATCTAATTTAAGTTCATCATTAAGAAGACAGAGGCTGAAACCAAGACCTGTGAATCCAAACTTATGCTTTGAAAAAATCAAAAGGAGGAATCACAAGAAAAGTCAGTTTGGAGAGTGCCTTAGTATAATTATAAGAAATCATATTCTTTTTCATTTCAGTACATCTTGGACACAATCGACATGCTAGTTGCTGGTTAGCATATGGAATTAAAAGGTTCACGAAAGTAAGATGATAAACTTGTACTGAACCAGGCTTGGAGAGAAGTCATCAGGTTGTTTTTTATGATTCACAATGATTTATTCTTCTTCCATATCACAGATGCACAGGTCCGGAACTGACCAATGGATCATTTAGTTCAGTATTTTATTTTACTGATAAAATATCTGAGGTCCAGGGGCGGCTCAGTCAGTTAAGCGTCTGACTTCGGCTCAGGTCGTGATCTCTTGGTTCGTGGGTTCGGGCCCTGCGTCGGGCTCTGTACTGACAGCACGGAGTCTGGAGCCTGCCTCTGGTCCTGTGTCTCCCTCTCTCTCTGCCCCTTCCCTGTCTCTCTCTATCAAAAGTAAATAAACGGTAAAAAAAAAAAAAAAAAAAGAAAAGAAATCTAAGGTCCAGAGAGACCAAGTAGTTTCTTATCAGTGACTGATGGGTAGACCTGAGCAAGAATAAAAGTCTCTTATTTTTCAATTTCAGTGTTTTTTTCCTGTAATACATCTAATTGGAAGAACAATAAACATTGTAAGTTCGAGTATACTTTTCTACTTCTGAGGAAAGTGAAAGAGCTTCCACCTAATAATCTAACATGGTTCCCTGAGGTTCTTAAAAAAGGCCAATATTATGGCTGGAAAGGGTCAGAATTATTATTGACATATTCTTTGATAAACAGTAATGTTTTCATATGTGTATACAGTACCTTCTAATCTGCTTTGGTATAATTAATACAAAAAAAGTGAGTAGGACAGAGATTGGACTGAATCTATAGATCAATCCAGGGAGAAATAACACAGTAACAATACTGAATGTTCTACCTTACAATATGGTATCTCTCTTCCTTTACTGGGTCTTCTTCAATTTCTCCTGACAATGTTTTGTCATTTTCTGTACAGAGATCTATGTTTTTTTTGTTTAATAGCTTCTTACATGCTTTATTTTTTTGATGCTGTTGTAAAAGAAATTTTTATTCTTGTTTTATTTTCTATTTGTAGGCTGCTCTCAACAACTCTGACATTTATAACAGCCCTGCAAAGTTGGCAGGGCAGTGATATTTCCAGGTTCATTTAACAGAAGATGAGATTACGACTCAGAGGAATAAAATGACTTACTCAGTGTTCTAGAACTCTCAGAAAATGCCCAAACAGGGACTTAAGCTCAAGTCTGTTACACACCAAGCTCAAGGATCATTCTATTATCTAGCAATACATGAGGGTGGATGAGGAACATATACTTATAAATTATAAGTGCTACACAAATATCCACTGGCATGAAAAAAAAAAGAAGCTATTTTAATAGGACTGGTAAAGAAACTGAGGCCCAGAAAGGCCTTTCCTGATCACCTGACCTCACTGGATTTCTAGCTACTCCTTAGCACGTTACTCTGTCTTCTCTTCATCAAAGCGCTTATTGCTACCACTTAAACATTTTGTTTTTCATCTGTCTCTTCCCACTTGACTGCAAGCTCCTTTAAGAGTCTGAACCTCACATGTCCTATTCACTACTGATGCTTCAACGGGCTGGCCATAAAATTCTGCCTCTCCATCTCCTGATGTGCACAGCAGAACTGACTGACGGCCCCGGCTGCTGGCCTTATGCATCCCTCAACTCCCCATGGCTGTTCTCATCTAACGTCAAAGGAAATGGCAGGGGGATTGACACAGGCCCGTTCCTGTGAGACATGAGACTCCTTTAATGGGAGACCTGGGCTTGAGAACTGTCACTGATCCAGCAGAAACTGTCCTAGAACTGCACTGCAGTCTAATCCTTTTCCTTGCCTTCTGTCTGTCACAGGTGTCAGCCCTGCACCCCGCACTGATGGCTTTGCTCCCTTCTCCCACTCCTTCTCATTATCCCTCACAGGTGTCTCACCCAATAAACCTCTTGCAGGTCTTAACTCATCTTGCATCTGCTTCTCAGATGTCTAAGACAGTGCCTGATGAACAAATGGTTGGGCCAGGTTCATACTGCAAGTAAACCACAGACCCAGAATTAGAACCCAGGTCTTAGATCCTTCAGTCCAAAGACTTTTACACTCAGATCACCAATCATCTGAGAAATAGGTCCCTGGTGTCTTTGTCCAGGGGGGCATTGCTCTGATGGATGTGAGGGGGAAATGTATTTGCTAATAGTGGTCAAGTCCCACAGCTGGCCTCTCAGCAGTGATTATAATTATGTGGATTCCAGTGGGCGTAGGAACATCTGTCCTAGATCCGGAGAAAACTGAAGCTATGGTTTAGGTCAGTGAAGAAAATCTGGCTTAGGTTTAAATTAAAAGCAGCAAGAACTCTGTGTAATGTCCTCTTAATGGAATATAAGGAGAGTGCCTACCCTGGCAAAGGCAGAGAAAGTCATCAAGAAAGAGCAAAGGCAGGCAAGAAGTCTTTACCAGGTCTTTGTGCACGTGCTGAAAACTTTGTATGGGGACTGTGATGACGAGGCAAGGACTGCATCTAGAATTTCAGGATACGGGCTTAATAGTTAAGAGCATGGATGCTGGAGCCAGACTGTCTGGGTCTGAATCCCAGCTCCTTGACTTACTAGTTGTGTGAATTAGGGAAAGTTACTTAACCTCTCTGTGCCCTAGTTTCCTCACCTATATAAAATGGGAATAATAACAGGTATCTACCTCATAAGATGATATCAGTTAAGATCTGTGAAATGCTTAGAATATTGCCTTATACATAGTAAACTCTATGTAAATATTAGCTTTTAGTAGGAGAAGTAGTAGTAGTACATTTAAAGAGGCATCTTTGTTTTTGAGCACTTCAATAAATTAGGTGTAATGTATCTCGAATCAAGGAAGTCAGCAAGGTTTATCTGATAGATAGACTAATCGCACAGCTGAAATGTTCTGGAGTTTGGGTAAAATAGAGGCAGTGTTACCTAGGATGTTTCAGTATGGGGGACAGAAGAATAGCATGGTACACATACTCAGAGGACTCCGGGAAGGTCACAGGGAAGGCAGCGACAATTTACGGGCCACACGGTTAAGAGATATTCAGTGTGCCCTTCCCATGCACCAAACACGACACTATGTAATTTAAGTGGGTTCGTATCTAATTGTCATAATGATCTCTTGAACAATGTCTTGTTTCTATTTTAGTGATACAGAAATTGAGGTTCAGAAAAGTAAATGAACTTACCCGTGTTAAGATTGAACTCATCAGTGCTGTGGGTTCACGTATTCATATGATGCCAAGACCTATGCTCCTCGTACTAAACTGGCCTTCTAGATCCGTGTGTGTGTGTGTGTGTGTGTGTGTGTGTGTGTGTGTGTGTAAGCACTTTATAAATCATATGGCCTCATGTCAATGTTAGATGCTATCACCATCAACATCGTCCGGAACACTAGCTGGGAGCCAAGAAACCCAGGTGCCAATTTTAGCCTTGCCAGTGAGCTGTATGATCTTGAGCAAATTAGCTCCCCTCCCTTGACCTCTGGATACTCTGTTATTTGAGGAGTTTGGAACTAAACCCTCTCTAAGGGCATTTTCAAGACCTCATATTCTAGAATTTTCTCATTCTATGAAATCTATTGCCTTCTCTGTCTTGGCTGAGTGTTTTGGCTAATATGATTCACCAGCCATGAAGAATTTTGTTCCCTGACTTCATCCACAAAAGGGCTGAGGAGATGGGGAATAAAAGCAAACAATAAACAAATGATAGATACGTAAAATGAAATTTAGGTCACTGGCACACCCTGTCTCTTCAGCCTAGTTACTGCATCATCCATCTTGAGTTTTCATTTTTTTAAACTCTTTATTTTTGTTTATCGTTGTACTTTATAGCATTGTTTGCATAAGTGGAATTTTAGTCTCTGTGCCCTGTGAATAGATTAGAGTATTTTCAAAGTTTTCTTTTTCCCGTCCTCAACAATGTATTTCTCAAAACAACAATATTTAGAAATAAACTGGAGGTGTTTTTTTCTTTTTTTGAAAGGGGGGAAAGGAAGAGAGGGATAGAGAATCTTCGGCAGGCTCCATGCTTATCGAGGAGCCTGACGCGGGGCTCGAGATCATGACTGTGAGATCACGACTGAGCTGAATCAAGAGTGGGATGCTTAACTGACTGAGCCACCCAGGCATCTTAAAGTGGAGGGTTTGTTTTGTTTTGTTTTGTTTTGTTTTTTAGGTTTATTTATTTATTTTGAGAGAGAGAGTGAGCAGGGGAAGGACATAGAGAGAGGGAGAGAATTCCAAGCAGGCTCCTCATGGTCAGCACAGAGCCTGACTTGAGGCTGGAACTTTTTAAAATGGCAACTGTGTGTAACTATTTACAAAGTTATAGCCAAATTAGCAACTAAATCATTTGAATATTCACCAGGCAGCTACTTGTGTCTCTAGAATGTGCGGTCAGAAAGATGAAAGAGTCATCTCTCTCTCAAGTCTCTCATACATCCCCTCCTCTGTGTTCTGGCTGCAAGAACTGTTTCCAGCTCCTTAAGCCTCTGGGAACTTGAACAGCAGCACCTGAACAAAGTAAGAGAAACCTGATTTTTGAGGTGACAGCTGTGTTAATCAACCCGATTGTGATAATCACTTCACAATGTATGCAGATACCAAATTATCACTGTATACACTTTAAATATATATAGTTTTGCCAATTATGTCTCCATAAAACCGGGGGGGGGGCGCGGAATACCTGGTATATAGAATTCCATTTATGTAAAAACAAAACAAAACAAAACCCAGGAATCTGAATTAACTGAGAAAATTCTGTATTGACTCATTTTATCCTAAAGTGCTTAAAACTTCAGTCTCTATCATTAGCCAGATGGGGGCTTGCTTGATAATGAAGTTAAATTCAGAAATTTTAAAAAAAATGTTTTTTTCCTGCACTTGAAGTTAACCTTAAATTTTTTTCTATTTTCTAAACATATCCTGGTATATAGCCAGGCATGGTTCATTTAAAAGTGGGGGAGTCTAGGTGAACACTGGGGGGCCTGGGATGAGGACCTAGAAAGAGAAGAGTCAGGCAGTCACTGGGAAGAGCCTCAGGGGAGGTTAAGGGAAAGAACATAAACTGGAGAACAGGGCAAGGCTCACGATTTTACTGCTCAAACTCATGTTCCTCCCTGGCACCTGTCCCTAGACCAGGACCTGGCTGAATGAGAGAAGAGAAACAGAAACTGGGCATCACCTAGACACGGGGACAGAAGAGTCTGTGGGGAGGAGAAGGAGGAGGGGGAGGAGAAGGAGGAGGGGGAGGAGAAGGAGGAGGAGGAGGAGCAGGAGGAGGAGGGGGAGGAAGGGGAGGAGGGAGGGGAGGAGGGGGAGGAGGAGGGGGAGGAGGAGGGGGAGGAGGAGGGGGAGGAGGGGGAGGAGGAGGGGCAGGAGGAAGAACTGGCAACCCAGCAGTCTGCAACTGGGCAGTGGCTCCGGCCACTGACTTAAGGGTTTAGGTAAGACTCTGCTCTCCAAGAGGGACTAAGAGCGAGGAGGACAGGATCCAGTCCTAGGTGGAATTAGAGACTAGAGGCAAGTTAAACAGGCTAATGACTCAAGACCTGGAAAAGCAGGCAAAACCCCAAGGTTAATAACCCTAGCTTACACGCAACCCTAGGGCAAGAACTGAACAAAAGGGACAGAGGATCCGAGAGCCCCAACTTCACACTGGGGCATGGCATGGGCCTGAACTTGAAGGAAGAGTTCAAAGGCCTCTGGCCAGGAGGACGGAAGCAGAGGCTGGGGATCAGGTGGTCCTAACACCAGCGTAACCTCTAGATCACGGTTTCCCAGACTTTTTTTCCATTGTATGGAGGAGTTAAAACACTGCCTCTTTGTTTATTCGTTTGTGTACTTCTAAAAACACACAGGGCTAACGATTTTTAATAATATCAAACATGGAAAAGCCATTACTATGACAGTCATTTCACACACACAAATACTTTAACGGAAGTGCACACCCACACGAGAATCTGAGAATGAAGGGAAGTTTTAGAATCTGACTACCTCTTCCTCGTGTTTTTCATGTTTGCTGTGAGAGAGGAAGATCTCCACAGCTCAGCAGGGATCTGCGGTCCCTCGCCTGAAATATGTGCGGCACAGCAGTGTTTTCACGCGGTGTCCCGGCCCTCCTGGGTCACCGTGGGAGTGAGAGAGGACAGGCCTTCTGGGTCCAGCTCCAGCTGGCAGCGCTTGACTCTCTGTCTCCTGCAATATTCAAGGTGGCTCCCTTTCGCCTGTTTTATACGTTATGTTCCATGCAAGATACAGTTAACAAGCAATGCAAAGAAAAAAAGCTTGAAAAGTACCATTTTGGTCTCCAAACTTTAGTTTATAGTTGAAGAAACTGAGATCAACACACTAAATCAGTAACAAAATTTAAATCCAGGACATTGACTCCCGATTCAGATCCTAGAGACAGAGGACCATAGTTAATGATTTTGTTGAGCTCAGAATCCTACATAGAGCTGTACGTGAGTGGATGTTTAAATAATCAAGATCTTCTGAGGTGCAAGGTGACTCACCCCTAAAATCAAAGTCATAATTCTACCTCTAGAGAAAAATTAGACTTAGGCTGGGCTTTGGAATCTGGCCTGGGACCAGTTCAACAATACTTAATTACCCTCCTTCTCTAGAGATAATAAGAAGCAACTTGAAGAACAAAAATGGCGGACATCTCAAGAGATGTTTGAGAGCTGTCGGGGGCGTCTGGGGTTGAACAGTTGGGATGAGAGGCGGGAGGAGGTGCTCTCCTCTCTAGCAGTCTGTGGGTTCTGGTGGGTCAACAGGAGACCTAATCCATGCTGGCTGCCTGGGGGGTGGTGAGGGGGCGTGTCTGGTACAAAAGGGAAAGCAGAAAGAGGGATCCAGGCTCAGAATGAAGAGAAGAGGGTCAGGCTTCTCCCCGTCGCCTTCTCCTCCTTCAGAGGGGCTGGGCTTCCCCGGAGGCCTGGGCTGGAGCCTGCTCCAGAAGAGTGCAGGGGTGTCTGTGGGGATTTTATGGAATTCACGTCCCGACTCAAAGCCCACTCTCAGCGTGACCAGACCCAGCTGTAGACAAAGACAACAAACAAAAGATGGAGGATGAGGGCCTGATATTTCAGGGTTATTTAGAATAACATTTTTCTTTAAAAAAAAAAAAAGGCATGAGGATTTCAGATCTGGCTGGAAACGAGTCTGGATGTTTATTTTCCTCATTGTCTCAGTGGAAAAAAAGGGTGGGTGATTCAGACAGCAGCCTCCGCCTCTGGGCTGGGGCCCGGGTCAGTCTCCACTCTGTTCCTTGCTCCTCAAGGAACTTGTCAGCCTCGGGAGAAGTCGCATTTTACCTCCCGCATTTGCCCTAAGCTTCCAGTAAGGATCCCCCAGAGGAGCTGAGATATCTGAGCTCAGCCAAAAACACAAAAACAAAAACCCATGAAGGGCAAAAGGTAGGGGAGGGAACAAGGGAGGAGATGGGCCTCCCAAGGATGAGAAGAGAGAAAGGCAGAGGTCTCTGAGAAAGGCCTCTTTCCTCCCCGCCCTCCTCCACTCCCGGCTTCTCCCTGGCTCTCCCACTCACTGCGTCTGGGGAAAAGGACCAAGGTCACCAGAAGGCATCTGGGTGGACTGCCTGGCTCCACCGAGCCCTCCCTGCTGTCAGATGTCCAGCTGGAATAAGGGTTCCTGCATGTTAAGGCGCCAATCCTTTCTAGAAAAGAAGGAGCTGTTCAAAGACACCCCCTTCTTGCCCTTGATAATATTCTCCACTGGAGGTTAAAGATTTCCCAAAAGCATCCAGTGGGGGACTCGAGACTTAAAGCAATTGAGTTGAGCTACTCTGCTGTTCAGCTACTGGGGAAACTCATGGATCACTAGAAGTTTCCGTATTTACAAAATACTTAAAGGTGGGGCAGCCTAACCCAAAACTGTGGTAGAGATAAAGAACAGTTAGCTGCAACTCTGGGAAGTCCTCATTCCACAGAATTGGACACGTGACTGCCATAAAGCTCTTGCGGGGGTTGGGGGGGGCGGAGGTCAGAAGAAGGGAAAGAGCTAAAATGATACACAGCAGATGGAGGAGGCTTGGGTCTTATTTCAAAATCTTTAAGAATTGTTAACGACACTCTCTAAGTTCTAGTTCTGGTGGTATGTTGGCAACTCTCTAAGATGGACTGTGCTAAATAACAAGGGCTGGCGAGGAAGCAGAGAAAAAGGAACCCTCTTGCACGGCTGGTGGGAATGCAAACCCGTGCAGCCGCTGTAAAGAACAGTATGGAGGTTCCTCAAAAGTTAAAAATAGAGCTACCATATGATCCAGTAATCACACTACTGGGTATTTACCCAAAGGGTACAAAAACACTAGTTCTATTATTTTGGGGGCTCCTGGCTCAGTTGGTTAAGGGTCTGACTTCGGCTTAGGTGATCTCACAGTTGGTGGGTCGAGCCCTGAGTGGGCACTTCAGATTCTGTGTCTCCCTCTCTCTCTGTCCTCCCCCGCTTGCACTCTGTCTCTCAAAAACAAGTAAAAATGTTAAAAAATAAATAAAATAAATGTTTTTAATGTTTATTTACTTTTTGAGAGAGAGAGAGAATGCAAGTATGAGTGGGGAAGGGGCAGAAAGAGAGGGAGACACAGAATCCGGGGCAAGCTCTAGGCTGTGAGCTGTCAGCACAGAGCCCACTGTGGGGCTCAAACCCACAGGCCATGAGATCATGACCTGAGCTGAAGTCGGGCTGAACCGAATGAGCCACCCAGGTGCCCCACAAAAACACTAATTTTAAAAGATGCATGCACCCCTATGTTTATTGCAGCATTATTTACACCAGTCAAATTAGGAAACAGCCCAAGTGTCCATCAACTGATGGATAAAGAAGATGTGGTATGTACAGATGGTGGAATATTACTCAGCCATAAAAAAGAATGAAATCTTGCCATTTGCAATTATGCTAAGCAGAAAAAGTCAGAGAAAGACAAATACTATCTGATTTCATGCATATGTGGAATCTAAAAAACACAACAAATGAAAAAAGGAAAAGAAAGAGACAAACCAAGAAGCCGACTCTTAACTATGCAGGACTGATGGTTACCAGAGGGGAGGAGGGTGGTGAGATGGGTGAAACAGGTGATAGGGATAAAGGAGTGTACTTGTGGTAAGCGCTGGGTGTTACACGGAAGTGCTGAATCACTGTATTATATACCTGAAACGAATATAACACTGTAAGTTATCTATATCTGAATTAAAATAAGATCGATTATGCTACTTTGCTAATTTAGCCCTCAAAGTTTAATATTAATGTACAGACAGCGCTTTACTTTCTAAATGGTCAGTTCTTAGTGACTCAGAAACTTCCTGCTTTTCCTCCCTGCGGGCTATTTTGTGACTTACAAGCAGTCGCAGTAAACAGGTCTGTGAAGGAGAGCTGGGACTCATGAGGAGTTAAAGCACACAGTCCTTGGACGGAGTTAAAGCCTCGGATTGTAGCCTCAGCAACACTGCTTTCCGTACCATTTAAACCTTAGTATCCTAACCCCTGCAAGAGGAGTAATGCTGGCAGCCCTGCCTATTTTACTTTGTTTCTTTACACTGAAAGGAGACTGTATCAGTGTTTTATAGTCTGTCAAGTTCTCTAAGAACACCAGATACTGAAATCATATCCTGTTCATCTTGACCTAGACGTACAAAAATCATCACCACGACCACTACAGGGAAAACAGCGAGCCAAGCAGTTATTGTTCACATTGTGCAACTATTTTCCTACCTTCCTCCCAATAACCGAGAGGGAGCATCACCTCCACTTTATAGATGATAAAACCTCAAACAGATGAAGTTACTTATCCAGTGTCATACAGCAAACAAATCACAGGGCTGGGACTCAAGTCCTGCTAGTGTGCCTTTCAGAGTCCATATGAGAACGGCTGCGCAGGCCCCAGAATAGTTACTGAATACATAAAGGAGGGAGGGGACAAAGGGAAGGAGGAGTCCTCCCCCTTGAGGATTCAAAGGGGTGAGGGCTTCCTCACGGTGGATGTCTCCTGAGTCCATGAATAATTCATCAAAGCTCTGCGCCGAGAGCTGGTTCTTTGTGTGTGTGGTGCATCTGGTCAGGGACAGCTGTCCACAACTGGGCCACAAATGTGAGGACTTAGACCCGCCTGCTCATAAGCACAGCTCACAGAAGCTTCCTGCTCTTTTGCTCTGGGGACTGAGGGCTGTTTTGATTCCCAGAGGAAGATGGGGTTCTTATTTCTGTGCTTGTGCATGCATCTGTGTGCGCACACGCACCCCAAACTCTACACATGTGATATAAAATCTTCTTGATATTCTTGGAATTGCTTTTCCTTCTGGAGCACCATCCCTGGTTTCCTTTTGGAAAGAGTTTCCTCCATCCTCATGTCCATATTCAGACTCAGTTTCACTCTTGGTCTGTTCTTGATCCTAGACAGCTTTTATCCTAGGCATTTTTGGCTAGGGTATGTGAGGAATTGGAGGGTGGCAGTAGAAAGAAGAAGCTGGGGGTGGCAAGAAGGCTTTAAAAAAAAAAGACTCCATCTGCCATAGAACCTCTTCCAGACGAAAGTGAAAAACAGAAGTTTTTTTCTTTTTTAAATGAGTCCCATCACAACTCTTATATAAAGAAGGAAAAAGGGTGTATCTGCTTGAAGGAGGCTTCCCATGGAGAGAAATGTCTCCAGGACCAAGCAGGGAGCAGGGATACTGCCTTGCGCAGCCCCAGGGGATAGCTCTACACAGAACACAAGGCCAATACTCCTCTGGGGACTATGAAACCGAAGGGGCTGCCAGAGGTCTGAGGTCTGTCTTGGTGAATCCAGAGGGAAGCAGAGTCACTGGGGGAGAAGATAACTTTATCTCTATTCAACAAAAGGACACTGTGACCTGTTTACATAACCCCAGAGGTATGATTCAAACTCAGGTCATCCTCACCCCTAGCCTACAGATTCAGCAATAGAGTGTGATGAGTGGATTAAGCCCTAGAGTTTACTAAATTCTTGGGATAGTCCAGGGGAAGGATTTGAATCATATGGGTCGGTGAGGAGGGAAACCTGAGCCAGCTGTAGGACCCCTTTCGGAAGGGGTCAGAGATGATTCCAGTCCAACACATAAGGTCCAAAGGGGCAAAAACATCTGGGCTTGGTTCTGGCAGACGTTTATATTCCAGGAGTAAGAGACAAAGAGACAGCATATTAGAATGCAAAGTCGCACCTGGCTTACACTAGAATCTTAGCGGGCATTTTCTAGCTGTGTGATTTTGGGTCAACACTGTTCCTACCTCAAAGGATTTATGTGAATTTTTACTGAAACTTTATGCAGAGCTCCTACTTCACATAGAGTACATGCTCAATATAGAGTTCCAATTGTTTTCTTTTATGGCCACGGAGGGTCCGGCGTCAGTAGAGGGTATTTTCCATAGGAGGCTGCTAACACTGACACCCCAAGAGACTGGATTGTTCTCAGTAAGACCCAGCTTACTTAAGTCACAGTGTCCTTTTGTTGAATAGAGATAAAATTATCTTCTCCCCCAGCAAAACGAGAGCAGTGTTGTATTAAGGAAGCCTCAGGGGCAGATGACAGTCAGAGAGTCCGCATGAACCCAGCTGAGGCAGGTATGAGGACAGAGAAGAGCTGGGGTCCTGGAGTGCTAGGCAGGAAAGAAGAAGCGTTCAGACTCCTTATTTGAAAATAATGAAAACACAGTTGATAAAAGTGATTAAATGAAATAAGCAAAAGTAGGTAGTCAAATGTTAATTTCCTTCCTGCTTCTCCTCTATTCCTGACTCCCAGCTAAAACACCCCACTGGTTTGGGTGATTAAGCTTTGATTCCTTATCTGAGGGTTTTACAGATATAATCCATTTTTAATATAGTCTCTAAATTAAAACATAACCCATTATTTGGCTGGATCTTTTAACACACCAAATTCTCCTATGAGATGGAAGAAAAGTCTATTGTTTCCATCAGAAAGATCTCATAAAGAAAATCCTAAACTTCTGTCACAGACAACATCCTTGCTGTGGTGATGAAACCACCCAGCATCTAATAAAATAATCCCCTTTAAAAAAGAAGTTAAAGGTTTAAGGGAATATATCTTTTAAAAGACAAGGGTAGTGAAAAAACACTGACTTGATCATATGTCACCTCTTTAATACTCTTCGCTCCCTCCCTTCCCTCACTGAGCTGGTAGTGCAAGGGCTAGTGTCTCTGCACTTGGTGACGCCCCTATTACAGCACTCCCATGACTGCCTGGCTAGATGTCTGCCCCCTTCACTAGATGAAGATAACTGAGCACTGGAACCCTACTGGTCATCTTTGTAGCCTCAGTGGTTGTGACAGGGACCATCAAAAAATAAGTGTATGAATGGATGAATGAATTTTCCTACCAAAGAAAGCCCAGATAATGTGGTTGTACATACTTGTATTTGAACTGTACTTAAATGCTGTGCAATAAAAAGATTCAGACAATAATTTCTTTTTAAATTTGTGATTTAAAAAAATATATTTGCACCAACAGTAATTTCTGTTATATCTCAAGGATATGTTTGTCCTGGTAAGAGCACCTCTAATCCCACAAGGAAATAATTCAATTAAGAGGAATTTGCTCACATAGATTAATGGAACAGAAGAGAAAACCCAGAAAATAAACTCATAATTATATGATCAATGAATCTTTGACAAAGGGGTAAAGAATATGCAGTGGGAAAAATACAGTCTCTTCAACAAATGGTGTTGGGAAAACTGGACAGCCACATGCAAAAGAGTGAAACTGGACACTTTCTTACACTGAATACTCAAAATGGATTAAGACCTAAATGTGAAACCTGAAACCATAAAAAAATCCCTGAAGAGAGCACAGGCAGTGATTTCTCTGACATTGGTTGCAGCAGCTTTTCTTCTAGATATGTCTTCTGAGGCAAGGGAAACAAAAGGAAAAATAAACTATTGGGGCCTCATCAAAATAAAAATTTTCTGCACAGGGAAGGAAAGAATCAACAAAACTAAAAGGCAACCTAGGGAATGGGAGAAGATATTTGCAAATGACATATCTTATAAAGGATTAGTATCCAAAATAAATAAAGAACTGATACAAGTCAACACCTAAAAAATAAATAATCCAATTAAAAAATGGGCAGAAGAGGGGTGCAGGGTGGTTCAGTTGGCTGTGTATGACTCTTGATTTCAGTTCAAGTCATGATCTCACAGTTCATGAGATCTGTGTAAGCCCTGTGTAAGGCTCTGCTTTAACAGCGCGGAGCCTGCTTGGGATTCTCTCAACCCCTTTCCCAGCTTGCATGCACATGCTCTTTCTCAAAATAAATAAACATTAAAAAAAATAGGCAGAAGACATTAAAAGATATTTCCAAAGAAGACATCCAGATGGCAACAGACACATGAAAAGATGCTCAACATCACACGTCATCAGGGAAATGCAAATTAAAACCACAATGAAATATCACTTCACACCTTTGGAACGGCTAAAATAAACAGAAAAAAAAAAAACTCCACAAGAAACAACAGATATAGGTGAGGATGTGGAGAAAAAGGAACCCTTGGGCACGGCTGGTGGAAATGCAAACTGGTGCGGCCACTGTGGAAAACAGTATGGATGTTCATCAAAAAGTTAGAAATAAAACTATCCTGCAATCCAGTAATCACACTATTGGGCATTTACTCCCAAAACAGAAAAACACTGAACAAAGGGATACACGCACCCGTATTATTTACAGTAGCCAAACTATGGAAGCAGCCCAAGTGACCCTTGATAGAAGAATGGATCAAGAAGATGTGGTACGTGTGTGTGTGTACGTGTGCATGTATATACATATAGGTGTATACATGGTGTGTGTGGTGTGTGTGTATGAATGAAATATTGTCATTTGCAACAACATGGATATATCTAGAGTATATTATGCTAAGTGAAAAAAGTCAGTGAGAGAAAGATACCATATGATTCCACTCATAGGTGGAATCTAAGAAATAAAACAAATGAGCATGGGAAAAAAGAGAAAACAAGAAACAGACACTTAACTAGAGAGAACAGAGGATTACCAAAAGGGAGATGGGGGGGGCGATGGGTGAAACAGGTGATGGGGATTAAAGAGTACACTTATGATGAGCACTGAGTAATGTATAGAACTGTTGAATCACTATGTTGTACACTTTAATATAATACTGTATGTTAGCAATACTGGAATTAAAATAAAAAACTTAATAAAAAAAACAAAAGCAATTTGCTCTCTGATTACCTTCCTCCTCAATCATACTTTTTTTTTTTTTTTTTTTAAGCTGAGGTATTCTTTGGACCTATCACTAACATTTGTGAAAGCTTGGAGGCTGGAGTTGGGGAGACAGTGTATGGTTTTTCCCTCCTGTTCTTTTAATTTTTTAATGTTTTTTATTTTATTTTTGAGAGAGAGAGAGAGAGACCGAGTATGAACAGGGGAGGGGCAGAAAGAGAGGGAGACACAGGATCTGAAGCAGGCTCCAGGCTATGAGCTGTTGGCACAGAGCCTGACGTGGGGCTCGAACTCATGGACTGTGAGATCATGACCTAAGCTGACATCGGACACTTAACTGACTGAGCCACCCAGGTGCCGCTCATTCCTGTTCTTTTGATTCCATTTTTATTCTCTCTCCCTTTTTTTGTTTTCCAATAAGACTGAAGCCTATAAATGACAAAAATTTGGGGAAAAGAGGAAATTCCACTCAAGAAACAAAGATTATACCAAAGATCTAAGAATAAATGCAGAGTCACAATCTGCAAGGAAGAATAAAATCACAGAATCCCTAGAACAGAACATCTAGTCCAGGCACGACTGACTACGTAATTTGTAGAGTGTGGTGCAAAGTGAAAATGAGGCTCCTTATTCAAAAGTTAAGAACTTTGACACAAATAAATGGGAATATATCTCATGTCTATGGATTGGAAGAATTAACATTGTTTAAAGGTCCACACAACCCAAAGCCATTTACAGATTCAGTGAAATCCCTATCAAAGTTCCAATGTCATTTTTTACAATAATAGAAAAATAATCCTAAAATTCATATGGAACCACAAAAAATCCAAACAGTCAAAGCAATCTTAAGAAAGAAGAACAAAGTTGGAGGCATGACACTTCCTGATTTCAGCCTATATCATGAAGCTATAGTAATTAAAACAGTATGGTATGACATAAAAATAGACACATAGATCAATGGAACATAATAGAAAGCCCCATATGTATGGTCAACTAATATTTGACAAGGGAGCCAAGCATACTCAGTGGGGAAAAGATAATGTCTTCAAAAAAGCAGTGCTAGGAAAACTGGATATTCACATGCAAAAAATGAAACTGGACCCCCATCTTATATCACTCACAAAAACTAACTCAAAATGGATTAAAGGTTTAAATGTAAGACCTGGGGGCATCTGGGTGACTCAGTTGGTCCAGCATTCTACTCTTGATTTCAGCTCAGGTCACGATCTCGTGGTTCTTGGGATCGAGTCCTGCATCTGGCTGTGCACTGTCAGTGCGAAGTCTGCTTGGGATTCTCTTTCTCTCTCTGTCCCTCCCCCACTTGTGTGTGCATACTTAAATAAATAAATAAATAAACAGATAGATAGATAAATAAATAAATGTTAAGACCTGAAACCATAAAACTCCTAAGAGAAAACAAAAAAGATTCCTTGATGGTGGTCTTGGCAATGAGTTTTTTGGATATGACACCAAGAATACAAATAAGAAAAGCAAAATTAAACAAATGGAACTACATTAAACTAAAAAGCTTTGGGCTGCCTCAGTCGGTTAAGTGTCCAACTCCGGCTCAGGTCATGATCTCACAGTTTTTGAGTTTGAGCCCTGCATTAGGCTCTGTGCTGACAGCTCAGAGCTTGGTGCCTGCTTTGGATTCTTGGATTCTGTGTCTACCTCTCTGCCACTCCCCTGCTCACCCTCTGTCTCTCTCTCTCAAAATTAAATAAACATTAAAAAATTAAAGATAAAAACTAAAAAGCTTTGGCACAGCCAAAGTAACAAGATGAAAAGGCAACCAAAGAAATGGAAGAAGATATGTATTTCCAAATATCTGATAAGGGGTTAGTATCTAAAACGCATAAGGAATTCCTACAACTCAATAGCAAAAACAAAAATAAGAACAGATAACCCAATTAAAAATGGTCATAGGATCTGAACAGACATTTTTCCAGGGAAGATATTCATATAGACAACAGTTACCTGAAAAGGTGCACATCATTAATCATCAGGGAAATGCAAATAAAATCAAAACCACAATGAGAGATCACCTCACACCTATTAACGGGCTATTGCCAAAAATCTAAGAGATTACTGTTAGCAAAGACAAAGTAGAAAAAAGGGAACCCTTGGTGGGAACATAAACTGGTATAGTCACTATGGAAAACAGTGTGAATGAAGGTTTCTCAAAAAATTAAAAATAGAACTACCATATGATCCAGCAACTCCACTTCTGCATATATATCTGAAGGAACTGAAATCACTATCTGGAAGAGACATCTACACCCCAATGTTCATCGCAGCATTACTTATGATAGCCAAGACATGGAAACAATCTATATCCACTAACGGATGAATGGATAAAGAAAATTCTATAAATACATATGTAATATTATTCAGCCATAATAAACACGTAAATCCTACCATTTGTGCCAATATGGATGAACCGTGAGGGCATTATGCTAAGTGAAATAAGTTAGAGAAGAACAAATACTGTATAGCCTCACTTAAATATGTGGATTCTGAAAAAACTAAACTCACAGAAACAGAGACTAGATTGGTGGTTACCAGGGGCAGAGGTAGGGGAAATGGTGAAGATCAAGGATACAAACTTCTAGTTACAAGACGAATAAGTCTTGGGGATATAATGTGCAACATGGTAACTACAGTTAACAATACTGTAACATATATTTGAAAGATTCTAAGAGAACAGGTCTTAAAAGTTTCCACCACACACACACACACACACACACATCCTAGCTTTGTGAGATAACAGATGTGTTAACTAACCTTACTGTGGTAATCACTGTGCAATATACATATGTATCAAATCATCACACTGTACATCTTAAACTTTTTTTTTAAATGAAGAACTTCAAGATGGTGACAGTACAGTGTTACCCAAGTGCAAGGTTAAGCGTGGGGCCCTGTGAGACTGCACAGGTCTCACGCTCATGAAGCTGGCCCTAAGTCCAGATGGGGGTTCCCAAACCTGGCCGGCTGTCTGAATGAGCTGAGGAACTTTAAAAAAGAAACTGAGATATAATTCACATATAAATCTCCCCCTTTCAAAGTGTGAAATTCCCTAGTTTTTAGTGTATACGCAAAATTTTCCAACCATCATCACTATCAAATTCCAGAATATCTTATCCCCCTAAATGAAATCCAATACTTGTTAGCAGGCACTCCTCATTCTCCCACTTTCAACCACCGATCTATTTCCTGTCTCTATGGATTCACTTATTCTGACATATCATATAAATGGAATAAAAAACTATGTGAAGAAGCCTTGTGTCTTTCATTTAGCATCATAATGTTTTAATGATTCATGCATGTGTAGAATGTAGAACGTGGAATGTTACTTCATTCTATTTTATGGCTAAATAATACATACATTCCACATCACATTCTGTTTGCTTGTTGATGGATATTGGGGTTGTGTCCACTTTTTGGTCATCATGAATAGTGCCGCTATGAACATTTGTGCACAAGTTTTTCTGTGAACGTTTGTTTTCATTTCTCTTGAGTATATGCTTAGGAAGAGAATTACTGGGTTGTAGGTTTAACTTTTTGAAAAATTTCCACACTGTTTTCTACAGTAGCTGTACCGTTTTACAGTCTGGCTAGCAACGCGGGCAGAGGGATGGATGAGCAATGGATGCTTCTCCACATCCCTGCCAACACTTGTCATTGTTCATCTTTTTGATTATAGCCATTCTAGTGGGTATGAAGTGGTATCTCATTGTGGTTTTGATTTCCATTTTGTTTTTTTTTTTAATTAAAAATTTTTTTACTGTTTTTTTATTTTTGAGACAGAGAGAGACAGAGCATGAGTGGGGGAGGGGCAGAGAGAGAGGGAGACACAGAATCCAAAGTAGTCTCCAGGCTCTGAGCTATTAGCACAGAGCCCGACGCAGGCTCGAACTCATGGACCGCGAGATCATGACCTGAACCGAAGTCGGACGCTCAACCAACTGAACCACCCAGGCGCCCCTGATTTGTTTTCTAATGCCTAATCATATTCAGCATCTTTTCATGTGCTTATTGGCCATCTATGTATTTTCTCTGGAGAAATGTCTACACAGTTCCTTTGCCCATTTTCGAATGGGGTCATCTTTTTGTTGCTGTTATTGAGTTGTAAGAGCTCCTTTTATATTCTAGATACAAGACCTTTAGCAGGTATATGACCCGGAAATATTTTCTCCCATACTGTAGGAAGGGCTTTAAAAACTATTGATTCCTTAGCCTGATATCAGATCTACTGAATCAGCACCTATAATTTGAAAGGTAAAGAACTTTTCAGGGGATTCAGACGACCTGACAGGCTTGGGCTTGAGTAATCCAGACCAGGGTTTCTCAAAATTTAATTGTCTACAAAATTTAATGTGCATACAAATCACCTGGAGATCTTAATAAAATATAGATTTGGGGGCAACCAGAACATCGCCATTAGAATACCACAGTAATAACTGTTGCAAACATGATGAATGTGAGTATCCATCGGTGAGTGTTAGAATTAGCAGGCAAAAGTTTAAGGAGAAATAGGATATTTGAACATCATTAAAGTATTTCCTCCAAAATATTTATTAATTGCAAAAACAAAGACAGTAACTTTAGGGAGACAGTAACTTTAAGGCAGATACCACCTTAACCAAGAGATCAAGGTTCACATGACAGTAGGTAATAAGACATATTGATACCATGTGCCTTCTGATACAATGTGAGAAAGGCACACCTCTGTGTACTCTCCCCCAAACTGATAACCTCAATCTAATCATGAGAAAACACCAGATAAACCCAAACTGAGGGACGTTCTGCAAAATACTGAACCAAAACCCTTGAAAAAAAGCATCAAAGTCAAAACAACAACAACAACAACAGCAACAGACTTAGGAACTGTCACAGACTGGAGGAGATAAGGAAACATAATCACTAAATCTAATGTATGCTGAGCTAAATCCTGAACAAACCAAGACGTAGGTGAAAACGAGGTGAAATCCAAATATACTGTACTTGAGAGCATTGTACCAATGTTAACTGCCAAGTTTTAATAGCTGTACCATGGTTGAGTAAGGTATTAACATTAGGGAAAGCTGAGGGAAACATGGGAACTTACTGTACAATTTCTGCAACTCTACTGAAAGTTTAAGATTGTTTCGAAATAAGAAGTTTAAAAAATATATACATTCTGATCCTTTAAGTCAGAGTGGAAGTTCTCGTGAGAAGCTGACTCTTTAGGTTCCCAAACCCCACTCTAAGCAGCAAGAGTCTAGGCTAGCTGTTTTCAGACTTAATTGTACATCACAATCACTGGGCAGGTTATAAAAACACAGCTTGCTGGGCCCTACTCCAAGAGCTTCTGATTCAGGAAGTCTGGTCGGGGTGGTCCTAAGAATCTGTATTTCTAACATGTTCTCAGATGATGTTGATGTTGCTGATGAGTTAAGAATGGTTTCCAGGTTTTTATTTTTTAAAACTTATTTATTTATTTTGAGAAAGAGTGTACACGTATATGCACATGAGTTGGCAGAGAGAGAGGGTGAGAGAGAATCCTAAGCAGGTTTTGCACTGTTGAGCCCATGAACCGTGAGATTATGACCCAAGCCAAAATCAAGAGTCAGATGTTTAAACAACTGAGCCACCCAGGCACTCCAGTTTCTATGTTTTTAGAGGGTTGTAAAAAAATCGGCCTTCAAATATTTACAGAAAATGGTGGCTGAGCCTGGGACCCTTGTGACTCAGAATGAAGCTGTAAAGAGACACGCCTAGGTCCCAGCCCTGAGATTCCTAGTTAGCTGATCTGGCACGGGTCCTTGGCATCAACATTTTAAAAAAGCTCCCCTTTAATTCTGTTGTGCAACCAGCTTTAAGAACTAGTGATATAAGTTCTCCACCTGCCTCAGAAACAAACAAACAAACAAACAAACACAAAAACCTGTTTTTCAATCATTCCCAAGTTTGGGGATGAGCTCAACTGTCAAAGGCCATTTCTGCTACTTAAAACTCAGGTACAAAAGTCGGGCTACTATTTTGTGGAAGTCGACAAAACCCAAACATAAATCGGCATTTCCCCCTCTCACCTATCCCCTCCTAAGTGAATATAAAAGAACACTGGATTATATATCAACAGTAATCACAGAGGACCCCAAACCCAAAGGAAAATAGTGCACGTGTAGCTGTGCAGGATGGTCTGAAATAGATGGGCCAGAAGACGCAGAGGGGACCAGAGAAGGAATCGAGGTGAGCGCGGCCCTCTGGGGCAAGTCGTAGGTAAGAGAGCCGCAGAGTGCTCCCTGAGGGAAGGGGAGAAAGGTGCAGGGCTGAGAAATGGAGGGGTGCTGAGGTCCCTGAAGAAACACCACAAAGCACCTTTAGCTTCGTCATAACCTCAACATATCTCGGTTTCTCATTTGAACGTAATTGGGGCCAGGGGTCCCTCTAGTATTTGATCAAACCCTTCGCACTCTTCCTCTTCGCCTATTACTCCTCTGCCAAAAACGAAAGCTTTTAGCTGCAGTGCGCTGACCTTGCTCAGGGGATCTGAAGGCCTTCATCTTAGTCCCAACTGCTAAGCCTCCTCCAGGAAGCACCCTGCCACTTGGGAGAGAGGTCTGCGTTTGCTCTCCTACCTGTGCTCTCCTCCGCCTGATTGAAGCCACAGATCTGGCAGATGCTCTGGACCCACTTATTCATGTCCTCCTCCGTCTCAGCCACCAGATAAAAGGTGCGCTCGCTGGTCTTGATGTCAAACACAAAACTATCCTGCAGCTCCTTCTTGTTGAAGGTCAGGCCTGCATCCACCTGCTCACAGAAGTTCAGGTTGATGATCCTCAAGGGCTTCTTAGAGTGATCATTCTTGTAGTATTCCAGAACATCTGGGTCACCACTCATCCGGCCACTCCGCAGGATAAACCATCGCTTCTTCCAGGCCTGAGGAGGGAGGAGGAAAAAGAGGGGAAAAAGGTCATTAGTTAGTTCAACACTTCTCACAGGTGCTCAGAAATCACTAGGTAAAGGATGGGGTCTGTTGCCCCTACAGGCTGAACATTGCCCTTATTTCCCTTTCAGACTTCACCGCAGTTTAAAAAATAGAGGACGACTTTAGAATGCATGTTAGCGCAACACTTCACTACGGAACAGGGTCTTGTCATTCTGAAAGGAGATGTGGCATTCCAGTGTTTTAGATTAAGAAATTAGATGGAGACTGGAACATTTTTGAGCAATTATTCTCTATGCTAGAATACAGATTCAAACTCATAGTACTTTTAGTCAGGGTGGAACTTGCAAAACCACAGCATCTCAGTATGTGGATAGGAATCGCACCAAGTCATGGTGGGTGGAAGCATTATCTCGCACAGCAAGCAGCAGAAAAACAATTCCCTAAATTTTACTACTCTGTGCTTTTTAACCAAATGATGATGCCTTGGAAGAATCACCTAGAAAGCCTTCTAAAACTTCTCTGAAGTAGGGGACACCTGGGTGGCTCAGTTGGTTAAGCGTCCAACTCTTGATTTTGGCTCAGGTCATGATCTCACAGTTCATGAGATACAGCCCTGTATTGGGCTCTGGGCTGACTGCACAGAGGGCTTGGAATTCTCTCTTCCTTTCTCTCTGACCCTTCCCCACTCACGCTCTTGCTATCTCAAAATAAATAAATAAAAATTTTAAAAGATAAATGAAACTTCTCTGAAGCACATAACATTAAGATTTTTTTCACTGTCATGCTCCTTGCAATCGCCCGAGTACTTGTAACAGGGCATTGCCCATATTAAGTACTCAAAATGTATCACTGAATTAATACACTCCTCGTATAATTTCATATTAAGAATTTAACACTTGATTACATATTCTCTTATCCTATCTTCTATATTCCATCTCTTCAACAACACTGAGTAATCTGTGAGCAGATACCACACAAAGTGGTAAAAAGATGTTGCCATGTAACATCTCGGAATGAGGCTATGCTTAACCACTGATTTGCTGTGTGATCTGTAGATTAAGTTGTTTACTACTTTGGAGCTTGCCTCATGTGTAGAATGAGAATCAACATCACTACCACCTGCCCTACCTAGCTGAAAGGGTTTTCATTATGCAAATGCACCTAAATCACTTGGTACACAATCTTGAAGCACTACAATGGCCAAGGACTGGATTAGTGTATTGTACGTGGGCTCCCAGGCTGCCCCAAAATCCTGCTACAGTTACCTAGTCTACGATTTTCTCTTGCTCTTTGGCAACAGTCCCTGAGCTTCTCTTTCTTTAAATGTCCAACATGGCCACTCTTTACTTTCATGAGAAAATATAAGCAATTAAGAGAATTTACACATGCTCCATCACCAGATTTGCTGATCTGCCTGCATCTGGAGCAAAGTAGCCTGTTATTAGGGAGCATGCACAGTTAAAGCCAACGTCCTTCCATTTGTGTGTCCCCCTCTCACCTACAAGGGGACTAACGCCACTGTATGATTCTCCCATTCTCTGGAATCACTACATTTTCCTTCCCTGTGAGGATCATTCCCATCAGGACACCAACATCCTCCGTCGTGGGGGGAAAAATGTAAAACCTGATTTAATCCCACATTCCCTGCCAGTTTTAGAGCGATCCCCTTTAGAGTAAAACCTCAAAGAGTTTTCTATACTACTGGATCTTTGTCTCCTCTCTTCCCATTCTTTCATGGAAAGCAATCTAATCAGGCTGCCCACCACTACCACTGACAGAACAAAGTTCTCAAAGGACTTCAAGATTGTGAAAGAAACTTTTGGGTTTTACTTGATCTCTCAACAACACCTGATAATGGCTTATTCTGTCCTCTTTGAAGCACCTTCTTCCCTTGGCTCACCTTCAACTTCCCTCCTATCTCCACAGCCTCTCTTTTTCAGGCTCCAGTGGTGGTTCCTTCTCATTTCCCTGACCTCCAAATATTGGAATGCTTCCATGCTCAGTTCCCACTCTCTGTCTCTCCTCTCTCTACACCCACACCCTAGGTTATTTTATTCACTTTCACAGCTTTAAAGACCATCTAATCGCTGCACTTCCCAAATATATTTCTCCACCCCAGATCCATCTAATGAACTTCACAGTCTTACACCCAAACCTTCAATAAGCATCTCAAAGCCAATGTGCTCAAAACTGAGCTCTTGACATCCTCCAAGCCCGTTCTTCCTGCAGTCTTCCCCAGCTCAGTTAATAGCAGCTCCAGCCTTTCAGGTGCTCAGACCAAATATCTTGAGATCATCATGGACTCCCCTCTTTCATATTCCACATCTACAACAAATCCTGTTGTTCCAAACAGTTCAAAAGCCATCTACAATCTGGTCTCTTTGCACCTCTACCGTTATTCTCTCGGTCTAGCCCACCATCTGTAGTCCTCCTGCTTCCACCCTTTCATCCCACGAGTGATGCTCAACATGGAAGCTGATGTAAATCAGATCGTGTCACTTCTTCGCACAAAATCTGCAAAGGCTTCCCATCTCAGAGTTAAAGCCAAAGTCTGCACAATGCCCAATGGGTCTGATGTGACAATCATCTCTCTCCCACCTGACATCTCTTACCTCATCTCTGGCCATGCTCTGCCTTGGCCATTCTGCTCTAGCCACACTGGCCACATACTTCTGCCTCAGGGTCTCTGCCTAGGTATTCCCTCTGCCTGGGATACTCTTCTCACAAACGTCTTTCCTTCAAGTCTCTATTCAAATGTCCCATTACCAGGGTGGCCATTCTTAACCACCCAACCCTCACACTCTCTTTCCCCCTTACTCTGCAAAGCTGCTCTTACTAGTACTTACACCACCTAAAATGCCACATTTCTTTTGAATGTCTGTATCTACCTTCCAAAATGTAAACACAAAGAATAGTTTTTTTAAATCCCATGCTGCATCTTCAGTGTTTTGAATAGTTCCTGACACACAGCTGGTTATCAATAACTATGTATTGGATTAATTAGTTGAGTAATTATTTTATTACATGAACTCCTTGCAGCATCCAATAGGTTACAGGGATAAAACTGATGCTTAATAAGCCTTACATAGAAATGAATATAAAGGTATAGCCAGATAGGATCGAGCTGAGGAAAACAAAAAACAAGAACTATATATTTACAGTCACCTAAAATCTTTCGGGACTTGGCGTGTGTGTGTGCATGTAGCAGGTTCATGCATATACATGGGAGTGTGCGGGTAGCGGGGTGCATTTTTAAAAGGTATTGTTAATAGGTTAGCTTGTGTTTCAGTTGATGTGTCCCCTTCAGTGCTGGTCTCTGCAAAAAGAGCTGTCTCCAAATCACTGGTGTGCAGGTACAAGCATAAACACACACAGAGACACCCACATAAACAAGAAAAAGGTGTTTGCTACAGATAACATCGGATCCTGTCAGGTTTTACTTCCAAGGAAGTGGTGTAGGCTGATAAATGACTGCTTATAAAATGCTGGTAAGTTTATGAGCAGGCAAGGCTGTCTAGTCTAGTCCCAAATTCACATCCCTCTTCTGCCACACCATTTCTCTCCAAGTCTATGCACATTTTTTTAAAAATCGAACAACTAAGAACACAAGTATAACCAACTCCAAAGAGTCTAGCTCCAATGACAACTCCTCTGATCCTCTCGCTGAAATGAACCTCTATTTCCTCTGAACCTTCATAACATTTTTTATGTACTCTTTATGGCCTGTCATTTTTTACAACATATTACAGATATTTTGGAATTCGTTGTTTCTTCCAAAGTAGATTATGAACAACATCTCTATCCTTCTATGAATCTTCATGGTAGGCATTTTGCTAAATATTACCAAACAAGGCACTTCGCCACTGACATCTTCTTACCTCTCTAGCCTCATTTATGCCTCCTTCCTTGCTTTCTTCTTTCCACCTATCCATCCATCCATCCATCCATCCATCCATCATCCACCCAATAAATATTTGTTTAGTGCTTACCATGCTACAGGCAGTATTCTAGATGTGGAGGATACAGCATGAATTCCTGGTCTTACAGAACTTAATACAGTATATAACAAATTACATATTATTCTCCAAATATGCCACATAATTGCATTATTTCCTGTCTTTGCACAAGCTACTGCATCTTCCTAGAATGACTTTAACCTCACCTTGTTTATCTAGAAAATTCCTATGTCTCTTCAGTGCCAGCTGAAGTATCACTTCCCCTGGAAGGGCTTTACCAACTTCCCTGGATTGAGCTGGTGCTCCTGTCTTATATTCCCTTAATAACTTGTGCTTTCTTTGGCATTTCAACTGTTTATATATCTTCCTCTCCTTTAAGCTCTGAACATCTTGAGGTTAGGGTTCCTTCTGGCCAAAAGTTACTTGACAAAGTGCTTGGCCTATATGAGAACTCAGTAAAGGTCTGTTGATTTCTTCATTCTATTGATATATAAATTTATCCAAACTAATAAATGTAATTTAAATATACAAATTTCCACAGAAGTGGGAAAGGAGGACAGCAAGAGAATTACAAGAAAGAGATTAAGAAAGATAAAGGTATACTGTGGGTTCTAAATGATGTGAGTTCTTTACTCTCTTGTTCCCTTCACTCTGATATGAACAGTGACCATGTAACAAATATTTATTTTTTTAAGTTTATTTTATTTTCTAATCTCTACACCCAACGTGGGGCTCGAATTCACAACCCCAAGATCAAGAGTTGATGCTCTTGCAACTGAGCCAGCTAGGCACCCCTGACCATGTACTAAATATTTAAAAGGAAATCTGGGACCTTCAGTTGGAAAGTGTCCCATGATACACAAATTAAAAATTATTGTTGGATTACTGATACATAATGCAAGGAGAACATGAGACCTGAATATGTTATTAAGAAGAAAGCTTTTTCAGGACTGTTCTTACATCTATACAAAATCTCTTAACAAAAATTAAGACAAAATGAATCATGCACTTAAATATAAAATACAAAGAGAAATCAGCAAAATATAAAAAGTATTATATAATGTAACCAAGTGAGAGGGTTATCTCAAGGATGTAAAATGAATTCGATATTCAAAAATCAATCAGTGTAATCCACCATATTAATAGACTAGAGAAAAACCACATGGTCATATCGATCAATACAGAAAAAGGCATTTGACAAAATATGACCCCTATTTATAATAACAACACTTAAAAAAACTAGGAAGGGGGGGATCTTCCTTAATTTGATAAAAAGTACCAACAAAAGATCAACACCAACATTCTACTTTGTAGTGAAAGAATGAATGCTTTCCCCCTAAAATCCAAAACAAGGCAAGGATGTCTGCTCACTTTCACCTCACTAGTGAGGACAATAAAGTAGGAAATGGATATAAAAGGCATACAGATTGGAAAAGAAGAAAAAAAATTGCTCCTATTTGCAGATGATATAATTTTCCACATAGAAAATTCAAAGGAATTTAGAAAAGAAAAAAAAAGCCCCCCAAAATCCTGGGACTAATGAGTCAAGCAAGGTCACAGGATACAAGATGAACATATAAAAATCAATTTGCTTCGATATACTAGCAGCGAACATGTGGGCATAGAGAATAAAAATAAAATGCTATTTATAGATTGTTTTAAAAAATGAAATAAATGTAAATATAGCAAGATATATGCAGGACATGTATGCTGATAGCTATCCAATACTGATGAAAGGAAAAAAAAAAACCCAAAGTATCATATTCATGAATTAGAAGACCCAACATAGTACATCTCCTCAAATTGATGCTCAGGTTTAACACAATTTCAAAATCTCATCAAGAGGTTTTAAAGATGTAAACAAAATTACACTAAAATGTATATAGAAAGCCAAAGAAAGTGCAAGAGCTAAAATACGATAAAAGAGAGGTTAGTTCAATCTGGTTTAGGGCTAAGAAAGAGTTCTTTTCTTACACTTGACACCAAAAGTGGAACCCATAAAAGGCAAAACTTATAAATTAGAATTTAATGAAATGTAAAACTTTTACTATGCAAAAGTCTTTAAGGGGAATGAAAAGACACATACAGACTGAAAGTGAAGGAATGAAGAAAGATATTTCATGCAAACAGAAATGGAAAAAAAAGTCAGTATGGTAATACTGATACTATTTTGTATCAGACAAAATAGACTTGAAAATAAAGACCATAAAAAGGGACAAATGAGTGTTATAATGAGAAAGAGATCAATCCAAAAAGAAGATATAACAATTATAATAATCTATGAATCCAACATAGGGGCACCTAAACACATAAAGCAATGAGTAAGAGACATAAAGAGAGAGGTTGACAATAATACAGTAATGGTAGAGGACTTTAACACTGCACTTACATCAATAAACAGATCATGCAAAGAGAATATCAATAAAAAACAGTGCGTTGAATGACACATTCGACCTGATACACTTAACAGATATGTACAGAACATTCTATCAAAAAACAGAACAGACATTCTTTTCAAGTGCGCATGGAACAATTTTGAGGAAAAATTGCATGTTAGACCACAAAAAGTCTCAATAAATTTAAAAAGATTGAAATCACATCAAGTACCTTTTCTGACTACAACAGTAGGAAATTAGACATCAATTACAATAAAAAACAAAATGAAACTGGAAAAAGTCATGAACACATCGAAGCTAAACAACATGCTATTAAACAACCAATGGGTCAACATAAAATTAAAAAATGAAATTAAAAAAAAACAAAACACATGGTGACAAATAAAAATGAAAACACAATGGCCTAAGATCTTTGGGACGCAGTGAAAGCAGTTCTAAGAGGGAAATTTATAGCGATACAGGTCTACCTAAAGAAACAAAAAAAAAAATCTCAAATAAACCATTTAACCTTACATTTAGAGGAACTAGAAAATGAACAAAGCCCAAGGTTACTAAATGGCAGGAAATAATAAAGATCACAGCAGAGATAAATGAAGTGGAGACTAAAAAATAGAGGAAATATCAATGAAACCAAGAGCTGGTCCTTTGAACAAACAAAACTGATAAACTTTTAGTCAGACTCATCAAGAAAAAAAAAGAGAGGACTCAAATAAAAAAAAAATCAGAAATGAAAGAGGAGAAATAACAACCAGCACCACATAAATACAAAAGATTATAAGGGACTACCATAAAAAATTATATGCCAACAAATTGGACAACCTAGAAGAAATGGAATGAATTCCTGGAAACACACAATCTTCCAAAACTGAATCAAGAAGAAACAGAAAGTCAGAACAGACTGAGTACCAGTAACAAAAATGAATTGGTAATTTAAACAAAACAAAACAAAAACAAAAAAAAACCTTCCAACAAACAAAAGCCCAGGCCAAAATGGCTTCAAAGGTGAATTCTACCAAACATTAAAGAAGAGTAAATAAACTACTTGTCTCAAGCTATTTCTAAAAATAGAAAAAGGAAGGACAGCTTACAAATTCATTCTATAAGGGCAGCACTACTCTGATACCAAAACCAGAAAAAGATGCTACAAATCAAAACTATAGGCCAATTATCTCTGATGAACATAAATGCCAATATCTTCAATAAAATATCAGCACACCAAATTCAACAGTGCACTGAAAAGATCATTCACCACAATCAAGTGGGATTTATTCTGGGGATTCAGGGATGGTTAAATATCCACGAGTCAACCAATGTGATACATCACAGTAACAAACTGAAGATTATAAACTCTCAACAAAGTTGGTTTTGAGGGAACACACCTCCACATAATAAAAGCCATATGTGAAAAACTCACACCTAACATCATATTCAACGCTGAAAAAATGAATACTTTTCCTTTAAGATCATGAAAAATGAATGTCCACTTTGCCACTTTTGTTCGATATAGTACTGGAAGTCCTAGCCTGCATCAATCAGATGAGAAAAACAAAAGGCATCCAAATTGGTAAGAAAGAAATAAAACTTTCACTATTTGCAAATGACAGGATACTATACATAGTAAATTCTAAAGATTTTACCAAAATACTTTTAGAACTGATAAATGAATTCAGTAAAGTTTCAGGACACAAAATATACAGAAATCTTTTGTGTATTAATGTTTCTATACACTAATAATGAAGTAGCAGAAAGAGAAATTAAGAAACAACCCCATTCACTTACAACTGCACCAAAAAGAATACCTAGGAATAAATTTAACCAAGGAGGCAAAAGACCTATTCTCTGAAAACTATTAGAAATTAATGAAAGAAACTGAAGATGATAAGCAAATGGAAAGATATACCATGCTCATGAATTAGAAGATTATTAAATTGTCTATACTACCCAAAGCAAACAACAGATTCAATATAATCCCCATCAAAATACCAAAAGGATTTTTAAGAAACTTCTACAAAAAATACTAAAATTTGGATGGTGCCACAAAAGAACCTGAATAGCCGAAGCGCTCTTTTTAAAAAATGTTTATTTATTTTTTGAGAAGGGGAGAGAGAGAGAGAGAGAGAGAGAGAGAGCGTGCAAGGGAGCAGGGGAGGGGCAGAGAGATGGAGAGACAGAAAATCCCAAGTAGGCCCCATGCTGTCAGTGGAGAGTCTGACGCAGGCCTCAACATGGGGCCTGATCCCAAGAACCATGAGATCATGACCTGAGCTGAAATCTAGAGTCAGATGCTCAACTGACTGAGCCACCCAGGGCCCCTAGCCAAAACAATCTTGAGAATGAACAAAGCTGGAGTCATCACATCCCAGATCTCAAGATATACTACAAATAGGAGCGCCTGGGTGGCTCAGTTGATTAAGATATACTACAAAGCTATAGTAATCAAAACAGTATGGTACTGGTACGAAAATAAACACATAAATCCATCACATACGATAGAGAGCCCAGAAAAAAACCTCATGGTTAAACAGTCAATTCATCTATGACAAAGGAGGCAAGAATACAGAATGGAAAAAAGACAATCTCTTCAATAAATGGTGTTGGGAAAACTGGACAGTTTTATGCAAAAGAATGAAATTTCTTACAAAAATAAACTCAAAATGAATTCAAGATCTAAACGTGAGAGCTGAAACCATAAAACTCGTAAATGAAAACACAGGCAGTAGTCTCTTGGACATCAGCCTTAGCAATATATTTATGAATATTTCTCTTCAGGCAAAAGAAACAAAACCAAAAAAACAAGTGGGACTACACCAAAATAAAAAGCTTCTAGGTAGTGAAGGAGCTTTTAGGTAGTAAAGGAAACCATCAACAAAACAAAACAAAAAACAACCTACTGGGTGGGAAAAGATATTTGCCAACGATTTATGTGATAAAAGGTTAATATAAAAAAATAAAAAGAACTTATGTAACAACAGCCAAAAGAAAAAAAAATCTGATTAAAATATGGGCAGAGGACCTGAATAGACATTTCCCTAGAGAAGACATTAACAGATAGTTAGCACAGACAAACGAAAAGATGCACAACATTGGTAATCATCAGGGAAATGTAAACAAAACCACAATGAGATATCACTTCGCACCAGTTAGAATGGCTATTATCAAAAAGAGATAATATGTGTGCGCAGTAGAAAAGGGAACCCTTGTGCTGGTGATGAAAATCTAAATTGGTGCAATCACTGTGGAAAACAGTATGGTGGTTCCTCAAAAACTTAAAAACAGAACTACCATATGATCTAGTAATTCCACTCCTGGATATTTACCATTCTCTCCACCCAAACCCCTGAAAACACTAATTCAAAAAGATACATGCATCTCTATACTCATTTCAGCATTATTTACAACAGCCAAGATATGGAAACAATCCAACTGTCCATCCATAGATGAATGAATAAAGAAGATGTGGTGTACACGCAAGCGCGCGCACACACACACACAGAGGAATGTTACTCACCCATTAAATGAGCTCTCTCATTTGAGACAATATGTATGTGCATAGAGGGTATTATGCAAAATGAAGCAAGTCACTCAGAAAAACACAAATAGCATGTGATTTCACTTACCTGCGGAATCTAGAAATCAAAACAAGCAACCAAACAACAGCGACAAACCAGAAACAGACTCATAAATGTAGAGAACAAACTGTTAGTAGCCACAGCAGTAGAGGTGGGGGGAATGTGTGAAATAGTTGAAGGGGATAAAGAGGTATAAACTTTCAGTCATAAATAAGTCATGGAGATGAAAAGTACAGTATGGGGAATATAGTCAATAATACTGTAACGGTGTTGTATGGTGACAGATGGTAACTACACTATTATGATGAACATTGCATAATGTATAGAAATGTCAAACCACAATGTTATATACCTCAAACTAATAACACTGCATATCAAATATACTTAAGTAATAAAAGATTTTTTTTAATGTTTTTTATTTATTTTTGAGAACAGGAGAGACAAAGCATGAGCAGGGGTGGGGCAGAGAGAGAGGGAGACACAGAATCTGAAGCAGGCTCCAGGCTATGAGCTGTTGGCACAGAGCCCGACGCGGGGCTCTAACCCACAGATCGTGAGATCATGACCCGAGCCGAAGTCGGACACCCAACTGACTGAGCCACTCAGGTGCCCCAAAAGACTTTTTAAAGTAAGATAAAAAGACATGCTTTTGAGTGGGAGAAAATACTTGCAAACCACATATTCAACAAAGAATAACATCTAGTATCATATATAGAACTATCAACACTCAACAGTCAGAAAAGGGAATTAGGACAAGGGCAAAAGACACTGAAGAGGCACTTCACTTAAGAGAATATACAGATGGTAAATCTTTACATATGTCAAGATGCTCCATATCTTTAGCTGTTCTGGAAACAGAAGTTAAAACACAATAAGGTATTATCTCAGATCTATCAGAATGGCTAAAATAAAAAATTGTAACAAGACAAAGTGCTGGCAATGAGGCAGAGAAAATGGGTCACTCAATATTGCTGGTAAGAGTCTAAAGTGATCAGAGTGCCTGGGTGGCTTCATTGGTTCAGTGTCTGACTCTTGATTTTGGCTCAGGTTATGATCTTGCAGGTTCATGGGATTGAGTCCCTTGCCAGGCTCTATGCTGACAGCACGGAGCCTGCCGCAGATTCTCTTTCCCTCTCCCTCTGCCTCTTGCCTGCTCCCTTAAAATAAATAAATAAACTTAAAAAAAAAAAGAATCTAAAATGATATAACCACCCTGGAAAATGGTTTGGCCATTTCTTAAAATGTTAAGAAATGTTTTTCTTAAAAAAACTAAACATGCAATTACTATATATCTCAGTAACTGCTCTGCTGGGTAGTTATCCCAGAGAAATAAAGATTTATATTCATACAAAATTTTTTACATGAATTTTTATGTAAGTTTTGTTTACAATAGCTCCAAACTGGAAAAATCTAAATGTCCCTCAAGAAGTGAATGGTTAAATAAACTGTGCTACCATAGGATATGACTCAGCAATAAAAAAAGAACAAAGTATTAACACATACAGTCTTGAATGAACCTCCACAGAGTTTTGTAGCATCAACCAAGCCAATCCCAAAAGGCTACCTACTGCCAAATTCCACTCATGTGCCATTCTTGAAATGACAGAATTTAGGAATGGACAGATTAGTGGTTGTCAGTGGTTAAAGGAAGGGCTTGGGGTAGGACAGATGTGAGTGTGGTTATAAATGGGCAGTATGAACGATTCCTGTGGTGATGGAAATGTTCTAGACCTTGACTGCATCAATATCAACATTCTTGTCGTACAGTTTTGGAAGATGGTGCCATTGTGGGGAGACTAGTGGAGGGTATGTGGGGCCTCTGTATTATTTTTATCACTACATATGAAACTAAAACTATCTAAAAATAAAGCTTAATTAAAAAGAAACTGATCCACAAGAGAATCAGAATGTTCATAGACAGGAAACGTATTTGAAGAAAACCATGAGGAGGAAAGGACTATTTCTCAGAGAAGAAAAATAAAGATCATGGAAAGAAAGGTTGTTAATAGCTGGCTAATGACTATGACCAGATCCAGCTGTTCTCAAGCTTTCCCAATCAGGGATAGGGATGGGATCTTAGGGATTCACACTGTGAAAATATGAGTAAACTTCAGAGTTCAGGCTTCTGAGCAGGAGGACACAAAATGGAATAGACTAAGAGTCACCAGTATTTCTGAACCTTCCAAACTACATGCCAGCTCTAGGGATTCTAGGCTGTCAACGCAAGGCATGATTCTAGGCCTTAGGGAATAAAAGTTCCCAGAGAAACAATAAAAGAAAGAAGCCAACCAGCTTCTGTGCAGTAGCCAGATTCCAAGATAGCCCACAATGAGTCTTACTTTCCAGTGTAGCTTTATGTAGTCCCCTCCCATACTGAATAAGGACAACCAACAGGATATTGCATAAATGATAGTGTGCGACTTTGAATGCTAAGTAATTAAGGACACTATAGCTTCTTTCCTGTTCTTCTTTGGATCAGCTGCCATGTTGTGAGGACACTCAAGTGGTACTGAGGAGGAATGCACATGGTGAGGAACTAAGTAAGGCCTCCTTTCAGCCGTGTAAGTGAGCCATTCTTAGAAGCAGATACTTCAACCCTAGCCAAGCCTTTAGAGGCCTGGAGCAGTAGGCAACTTTTTTATTACAATTTCGCGAGAGACCCTGAGCCAAATCCACCAAGCTAAAGTGCTCCTGAGTTCCCGACTCACAGAAACCATAAGAAATAATAAATATTTACTGTTGTTTTAAGCCAGTAAGTCTTAAACTATTTGTTATGCTGCAATAAATAACTAATACGTTCTACTTTCCGTTTCCAGGGCTAGGTGGGTATAACCAAGGGTAACCACTGGGAGGAAAGCCTTATCTATTTAGAAGACTAAAAGCAGCTTGGGCCTAAAAGATAGACAAATAGGTCAATGGAACTGGAGGATTTCAGAAACAGACCCATACAGACTTCATCACTAGAGTTATGAAAAAGCTGATACTGCAGTGCTATAAAGAAAAGAACTGTCTTTTTAATAAATGGTGATAGGTCATTTGATAACTACGGAGAAAGATTCTTTTTATTTTTTAAATGATTGTTTATTTTTGAGAGAGAGAAGAGAGAGAGAGAGCATGCACAAGCAGGAGAGGGGGGGAGAGAGAGAGAGAGACAGAGAGAGACAGAGAGTACCAAGCAGGCTCCTCACTGTCAATGAAGAGCCTGACATGGGGCCTGATCTCACAAGTTGTGAGATCATGACCTGACCTGAAATCAAGAGTTGGGTACTTAACCGACTGAGCCACCTAGGTGCCCCGAAAGATTCTTAATCCTTTTCATGTTGTATGTGAACATTAATTTTAGATAATTATAAATCCAAAGGTGAAAGATACAATATTAAAACATTTAGAAGAAAATGCCTTCATGGTTTTGGGGTAGGCAAATTTCTTGAACACTCAAAAGTTACCAATAATACAAGAGAAAAAGTGATCAGTGTTATTACATTACACTTAGTGTCTGGTCACCAAAAGGCACCATCAGGAGGATGAAAAACCAAGTGAGTAAGAGGAGATACTTGCAATACATATATCCACTGAAGACTCATATTCAGAATATATATATTTTTTAAATCCAAATCCTACGTATTAGCAGGAGAAAGACCACTTAAGAGAAAAATGGGCAAAAGATCTGAATAGGCACTACACAAAAGAAGACATCCATTCAAAAGGCAGTAAGCATATAAGAAGATCTTGATTTCATTAGTCATTGCAAAATGCAATACCACTATACAACCACCAGAATGGTTATCGCAACAAAGACAGAGTAACAAGCGCTGGGAAGAATTTGGAGAAACTGAAACTCTCCATACCCTATTGGAAAGAGTGTAAGTTGGTATAACCACCTTGGGAAACCAGTATCTACTAAAGCTGACCACACACTCCAGGACCCCACAATTCTACTCCTAGGTACATACCCTAAATAATTATGTAACACATATCCACCAAAATATGTGTACAAGTATGTTCATTGCAACACTTTTCAGAATTGCCCATATTATGCTTGCTTTCCGCTCTATTTCAAGTGCCTATTATGGATAGGTGGACTACTGTCCTAATTTCCTAATTAAATACTTATAAAATGCATCCAGTTTAATCTTCTAGTTTTTTTTTTTTTAATACTTATTTTTGAGAGAGAGCATGAGCAGGGGAGAGACAGAGAGAGGGGGACAGAGAATCCAAAATGGGCTCTGTTCTGACAGCAGAGAACCTGATTTGGGGCTCGAACTCACAAACCATGAGATCATGACCTAAGCAGAAGTTGGGACACTTAACTGAATGAGCCATCCAGGTGCCCCTAATCTTCCAGTTTAATCAGAGCAAAACTCTGATCACATTACTCCTCCCACTACCCAAAATTTTAATGGTTCCCCTCACTTAGCAAAGTTCAAATTCTATGGCTTAGTTTTTTTTAATTAAAAATTTTTAATTTATTTTCAATGTGGTAAAACATACTGACAGAAAATTTCCTATTTTAACCAGTTAATCGTACAGTTCTGTGGCATTAGGTACATTCACATTGTTGTAGAGCCATAAACACCAACCTTTTTCATCTTCCCCAACTAAAATTCTGTGTCTGTTACACATTAATTCCCAATTCTCCACTATCTCCAGTCCCTAAAAACCACCATTATACTTTCTGCCTCTGTGAACTGGACTACTTGTAGTAGAATCATACTATATTTGCCCTTTCGTGACTAGCTTATTTTACTTTGCATGAAGTCTTCAAAGTTAATCCATGTTGTAGCACATGTCAAAATTTCATTCCGTTTAAAGGCTGAATAATATTCCATTATATGTAGATGTCACATTTTGTTTATCCATTCCATCTGCTGATGGACTCTTGAGTTCCGCGGTTCAGGTTTAGAGCCTTTACAATTTAGCTCAAACCTGCATTCCCATATCATTTATACTCCTTTATTTATACTGTGATATATACACATACATACATATGTATATACACACTGTTACTATTCCAACCAAGTTGATTTTTCACTGTTTCCTAAACATACTTTTCTACTTCCACACTCTCAATTTCCCTGTCTGAAAAGTCTCCTAATCTTCCCTCCTTTCTAAATTGTCCATAGTTTTTCTTATATTTGAATGCTATCCTCTAATGTCACCATTTTTGATCATCCTTCATTCAAGGTTCCAACATCTAGAGCTCTTTCAGAACAGAGGGTCTTATCTTCCCCTTTCCCGGAACCTCACATGGGGCCTTCCTTCAGTGCACGAGTGTCCTTATTCACTGAACTAAGTGAACTAGCTACATTTCATTAAAACACAAGTATACATACATACATGGTTAAACATCTCATCAAGAGTTTTTTTCTTGTTTTCAATAATAAGCTGTATTAAGTCACTTAAAAATGTCAAATAGACAATATGAAGAGTTAAAGGGTATCACTTTCTTCCTAATTCCTGGTACAACTCAGGCAGGCAGAAGAAACCCTATTAATTCAGAGAAACAAAAACTCAAAGCAAGGCGTGCAAATGCACAGAACTAAGGAGAGCAGGAATGAGGTGCTATTCAGTGGGATGAGAAACGCCTGAGACCAGAGTGAAAAGACCCGAATTACAGTCCTCATCCTTGCTCTATAAACTTGGACAAATTTTAAGTTTCCTAAGCCTCAATAACCAGGTATATAAAAGGGGAAAAATATAAAACTAATAATATTGCATAGAGTAGTAAGTAAAATTTAAAAATGTAAAAGCACCTAGGGCCAACCTCGGCATGATAGGTGCCAAGTTAATAGTTCTTGAATCAAAAGCAGTCCAAGGAGATGTGTGAGATCATGAAATTGGCAAAAGAGTTATCATTATAAAACATCCCCAGATTTTCCACTCCGTGTTCTTTCTTCTCAGTCACCATTAAGAAGACATTATCAGACCGCCTGGGTGGCTCAGTCAGTTAAGCCAAAACTCTTGGTTTTGGCTTAGGTCATGATCTCATGGTTCCTGAGTTTGAGCCCCACGTCAGGCTCAGTGTGCTGACAGTGTGGAGTCTGCCTGGGACTTTCTCTCTCTCTCCCACTCTCTCTTCCCCTCCCACGCTCACACACATACTCTCTCTCTCAAAATAAATAAGCTTAAAAAAAAAAGGCATTATCTTTTCCTCCTTCTTGCCCTGCATCACACATCAGCAACCGCTCTGAATTCTGCCTCTTTTGGTTAAAGTTACGACTCCTCTTTAGTCTCTCAGGTTCAAAATTAACTACTTCCATTCAGTTCTTCCTGCTACTTCACTGCTCATGCAAAATCAACAAGCTTCTTTGTAGCATTCAGTAAAACAAGCACAAATTCTGCTCAATGTCTTGAGGGATAAAGAAAAGAGGTAAGATTAAGTACTTTCAAGTAACTTATGAGTTTACAATGTTGTAGGAACAAAAGACATGGAAATATGTCCCAAAAATCAAAAGCAAATTTTGGGGCACCTGCCTGGCTCAGTCAGTAGAGCATCTGACAATTGATCTCAGGGTTGTGAGTTCAAGCCCCATATTGGGTGTGGGACCCACTTAATTAAAAAAAAAGTGGGGGGCAAATTTTTAGAAGTACCATAAAGAGACATAATATGCTATGAGACCACTGAAGCAGGGACTCAAATTTGGTCGAGGGATGGAGAGAGAAAGAGAAATATGAATGAATATGAAGAATATAGGGTGTGATACATAGTTTTGGGAAGGAAGGAGAAATGGACATTCCTTCTAGAGTACACAATATGACCAAGACCTGGGTATGGGAAAAGGTAAGACAAGTTCAGAAAATATGGAATAGTCTCTTTTAAGTGTAGAAAAGGAGAAAAATAAGAGCTTAGTGGTCCTGGAAATTCACCCTAAGAAATTCTGTCTTTATTTTATTGGTCCTGGGGAGTCAATGAAGATACAGATCAGCAGAGTAGTAACTGGATGTGCTGCTACCTGGCTGAATGATGATGACAAACAACAGAAAGGAAAAACGAGAGGCAGAGAAAACTATTTAGAAAGCTGTTGCAGTAACCTGCAATCCTGAAAGAAAATGGCCAGGAGACAGGGAAAGGCAATGCAAGTCACTTTATTCAACAATGTGGCTTAAAGAAGTATAGGGTAGATGCCTACTCTCAGGAAAGTTAGAACCTTCCATTTGTGTCTGTGATTAAGAGAACACCACCATTTTCTCTGATGAAACACAAGTGACTTTTCCCTTTGTATTCAAATCCAGTAAAAAAACAAAAAACAAAAAACAAACACGAAACCATTTCACAAGCATTGAGACCACAGACACGAACCATGGGTACACATGACCTGGAAATTGCATCACTCCCACTGTTGAGAGGATTGCAGGTCCCACATGAACCCGCCTCTGTTCGTTACATTAGATTCCAGGGTGGCATGTAGAATGGGACCATGACTCTTCCTGTTGTTCCTGGCACCTAGAACACTTGGTGGGGGAGCAGGGGGGCGGAGGTTAGCTCTACACCGGCCATATTGCATACGATGTTGTGTTCAGTTCTGGGGGTAGTGACGGGACTTGAAATCCTATAGTACTAGGATTCAGTGAGCTTCTGCCTGGAGTCATGATTGTAGTATTCTAAGACATAAGGGGCTGACATGTGGAAGAGTAATTTATTTTGGGTGATCCCACATTCTAAAGTTGAACTACTGCCAACAGGCGCATGCTATAGAAAAGCGAATTTCGGCTCAGTGTAAGTAAGAATTTTCTGAAAGAATGGTCCAAAGCAGACACCTTGGAAACTGGGGAACTACTCAGCATTGAAGATACTGAAGATGAGCTGGCCCAGGCCAGGGGTGTGCAAATTTGTTCTGTAAAGGGCAGAGAGTAATTCTCTCGGGCTTCACCGGCCATACAGTCTGTCACAACTACTCAAATCCATAGTGGCAGGGAAGAAGCCATAGACAATTTGTAAGCAAACAAGAATAGGTGTACTCCAATAACCTATGTAGAAAAAGGGGTATTGGGCAAGATTTTTTTGCCAACCCCTGGCTTAGGCTAAGGGTGGGGAGGGAGACTGAAAGGGGGCTCAAGCGGTGGATGAATAAACAAACAAGGGACAAAGGTCTCTTCCAATTTTGAGAGTCTATGTATTTGTAACCAAGAAAATCTAATATTGTAACACCTCTTTCAATCAGATTAGATTCTTAAAACATAGGGATGTGTGCTTCTAAATAACTAACTATTGGGGTGCCTGGGTGGCTCAGTCAGTTTAGTGTCTGCCTTTGGCTCAGGTCATGATCTCACAGTTCGTGGGTTTGAGCCCCACATTGGGCTCTGTGCTGACAGCTCAGAGCCTGGAGCTTGCTTCTGATTCTGTGTCTCCCTCTCTGTCCCTCCCCCACTCACGCTTTGTCTCTGTCTCTCAAAAATAAATAACGATGTTAAAAAAATTATAAAAAAATAACCAACTATTAACTAGAACCCCCTTGTATTTTCAGCTTTAACAGCTGAAAATGATTCCGAAACTCCAGAATCTTCTGCCTTGCCTTAGGTATCATACCAAAGATAACAACCTTTTTTTTTTTTTTTTTTTGATGACTAAGGACTTCTTGAGCTTCATATCATCTTTCTAGATACCAGATCTCACATGCCTTGTGGTCAAAATTGTGGAAGGGTCAAGACACTTCTTGGAAGAGGGTTTTGTGTAACTCCTAGAAATGGGTGTGTCCTTTGAACTTCCCTCTTTCTGATGAGGGTAAAGCCCCAAACTGCTAACAAACCAGGAGAATCCTGTCAAGTGAGGATTATAGTTAGTTATAATATAACCTCAGAATCTGAGGTTCCTGGGCGATATCAACTGGCTGAACTTATCAGTCAGGGATACTAAAAACATAGTATTTCTAACTTCAAAATGTTCTTTGCTTTATATGTAAAAAATTTCACCAACATGACAAATGCGTGCACACACACACACGCCCAGTCTCATTCACCTTTCTCTGAGTGAAACTCCCAGCTCAAAAAATCAATCACAAAGACATAGAAGAATTTGATTTGACTTGTGAGTATGTGGAGGCACAACCATATCCCCATACACTGCAGCATGAAGTACACCAGGCCAATCTTCTGTCCCTTAACAGTTAAGAACAAATAACACGAGAGATCAGTGGATCATGTAACGGTCACGCACTTCTGGAGAGACACTTCCTGAGTGAGGAAGGGCTTCTTGCTATTCTTCCTCAAAGAAGCCTTCGACTACTCTAGACCATAGTGACTTTACACTCTGAGAGAGGGGAAAAAAATGGCACTTGCTGAGTTCTTCCTACATATCATGTGCTTTCACGTTTCATTATCACATTTAATCCAAACCAATGCTGCCAAGGCAAATATGATCCCCTTTTCACAGATGAGAAAAATGAGTTTCATCAAGGTTAAACAATTGGCAGAGATCACTGCCCCCCGCTCTTGTGGTGGGTCAGAGCTAGGGTCCAGAAAGAACTTGAGAAGCTAATACAGATAAATTGCTGACTACACTGAGACACTGGCCATAGCGTCTATGAAAGGTGAAGTTCAAAGTTGGTGATAGCAATAGTGGGATTAGAGGCTAGGTCTCAGCTCCTAGTCCATAATTATTTCCACTCTTCAAATCCAAATCCCCTAGGAAAGGGAAGCTTAATTGTACGCTCCAGACTCATTCGTCTGAGTAATAAAGTTTCTCTTTGACTCCAAAGAAACTTATTTGTTCCTGGGGAACAGAATAAACCTTATCTTATCATAAGACTGTTATGTGCTGAGGTCAGGGACCTTCTGTATCTCCAGCATTTAGCAAAGTACTTGGTACATGGTATGTACCTTATAACTCTTCAATGAAAGGTATATGAAAAAAAAAAAAAGGAATATCTATTTGTTCCTCTTTGGTAAAAAACAAACAAAACCTTTTTCTCAGATGACCTGCTAATGTAACACCTCCAGGATTCTAACCATCTCTATCCTGAGAGAGATGGCACGCAGACATCATAAACACAAAAAAATCACTTTTACGTGATCTTTTATGTGAAAGTGACTCCAACCCTAGGCCTCAGGGGGTAGATCACGGGATCCTTGGTTCAGCGATGGACACATGATTGAAGCCAGCCTGAAAAGTCGTTAACATTCAACTCCAGGACTCCAGTCTGTCTTACTCAAAGAGGGCTCTCTCTTTCACTGGACAGAAAGTTGTGATGATATGAGCCTGAAGTTGTAGGGACCACCATTTGGAGTCTGGGAACAGCTAACCTGGAGAGCGACAAGTTAGAAAGATGGATCCTGATGAAATGTGAGTCCTAAATCTAGCTGATCACGAGTCCAGGCTTCCCCCTTCTAGGCTTAGATGACTTTTCTTATTTAAAGGAATTCCGGTCACTATCTGGTCAACACAGGTTTTTAAGTGTGTGTCCTGAGGCCCAGAACGGTTTGCTACCACAAGAGTAACTCAGGGGTCCTTCACACCTGCTCTTACCATATTAGTTATTCAATCCATCTCCAGTTTCCTTTGCTTTCAATTTCTTTTCCAATCCATTTTAATCCCCTTCCTCCTTCCAATCATTTAGTCAACATTTATCCAACAGATCACTGCCAGATCCTTCAGGACAGTACACGGGTGGCTCAGTACTCTGAGGTCAGGACTCTGCTAGAGGTTGTGAGCAGAGAACCACTCTGCCTGGGAGGAGTCGGGGAAAGCTGAGGAGCACAGGCAACATTGTGGTTGGGTCTTGGAGGATACAAGAATTTTGCCAGAAACAAGGCTGGAGGGGAAAAGGCCTTTTCAAGGAAAGAGGGTAATATGAATGCAGTTAACTCTTGTAATTCACAATAGTTATGGTCCATAAAGTCACCATGAACACTAAATTATTGAACACAGATTCATTTTTCCTAGGAGAAAAACAGGGTTAGTTTCCTGCAAGTCCATGGTCACAATATTTTTGTGAATCGATAATACTCTTATCTCACATTTGTGTTTAAAGACTCCTTATTTAATATATATTGTTGATTCATTAACAATGAATTCAGCCAACAGCACCGTAACTGAGGTCTGAATGAAGCTTGGCAATACGTGTGTTTCCTCCATAAGTCACAGCACAATTTTCCGGAGCTTCAGAACACTAGAGAGCACTTCAGCACTGTGCCTGGGGGGCTTTTAAAACAGCAACCACCAGTGAAAAGCACAAAAAAGTGACAGACATGGCATCAAACAGATGGAGAAGAGAGCATGAGAGCTGAAGCAAGAAGGCAGAGAGCCACTCTGTGTCACCTCCGCTGGGGATACGTGGGGTGGGGGGCACTGAAACTTTTAATGGCTCTGCACACAGGCACGTCTGTGCCTGATTACGAGAGAACGTACTGTGAGTTTTGCTTTGGGGGTTACAAATCAGTTTTAGCAAGTAGGTGAACTTGCAAATGCAGAATCTGAAATCTGTGATTAGGAAGAATGACTATATATGGAAAAGCTTGGGGCTAGGGCATTCAAATAATAAGTAATAAAGCTAAGTTTGGTAACGTTGAAGGAAGGAGGATGAAAAACTGTGTGAAAAGGAAATCACTGGAAAAGTGGTCTGGCCTTATTTTAAGAGTTTCACAAGTGGAGTTTTATGTTCTTTCTGTACACCGATGGCTTTTTTTTAAGTTGTAGTTGACATTCGAGATTATATTAGTTTTTGAGTGTACAGGTCAATCATTCTTGTTATCAAATGTCAAAGTAAAATTTAGAATTCTCAAATTCCCCCACAGAACAATAATGATTTTATAGTATTTATTCGCTAATAGATAACACCTACTATGAATTCATAACTCAATTATTTTATTAATTACATTGCCTAATTTTTTAAAAGTGTGGACACGTGTAAATTCAGGGGGTAAATGATACTTTGTGTAAGTATGTTTTTGTGTTTTCAAGGACCCAGGCCACCATGGGGGAACCATTGTCATGTGCCCAGGTGAGGAGCCTGCCTAGGCATAGAAGAAAGCACGTGCCAAGGCCCTGAGAAGAAATAAAACCTGGCTCAAGGGAGGACCTGACAGGAGGTCATGGCTGGAGCATAATGAGCAGAGCGGAGCAGACAGTGAAAGAGGGAAAGGCAGCGATAGACGATGATGGTGCCTTGTAGGTCATTTAATGAAGTTTAGATTTTATCTTAAACAGAAGATCCCTCAACAGGGATATAATTAAATAAATTGATATATCAGCAATTGAAGAAACAAGCTTGAGAACAATGTAGTATGATCCTATTTATGAACTAATATGTATGCACATCACCACATATATATGTGTATGTACAGTATACATATATGTACACACACACACACACACACACACATGCCTCTGTTTTATAAACACTTAGAAAAGCATTCTAAACTGGTACCAGTGGTTCCCTGTGGAGGAGAGTGGGCACTTAAGAGAAATAGGGAACTCTCACATTTTGGGGTGCATGGGTAGCTCAGTCAGGTAAGCATCCAGCTCTTGACTTTAGCTTCGGTCATGATCTCATGGTTTGTGGGTTGGAGCCCCATGTCAAGCTCTGCGCTGACAGTGAGGAGCCTGCTTGGGATTCTTGCTCTCCCTGTCTCTCTGCCCCTCCCCTGCCCATGCATTCTGTATCTCTCTCTCTCGAAATACACTTTTTTTAAAAAAGGAACTTTCACATTTTAATCTATATACTTATGTGTTTTTAAATAAATAGAACATGAGACCACTGAATGGTTTTACATTTTTTTTTTCATATTTACATTTCTTAGTTTGCAGCAAACGGAGTGAGGAAGGCAAAGAGCGTGAGTAGAGAGACAAAACGGACACCTGCTCGAGGAATAATGGAGATCTGGACCAGGGCAGTGGCAAAGGACACATATATCCAAGATACACTTTAGAGGCTGAAATGACTAACCTTGGCAATGGACTGAATATGGGAGAATATGGGAGAAGGAAGAATAAAGGCAGACTCCCGAGATTTCCGACCTGAGCAAGTAGTTGGGCTGTGTCATGGCTTACGGTGAGAGCCACAACCACAGCTCTCTGACAAGCCTACCACAGTGCATTCTGGCCATTCTTTGCCTCAAATGCATCAAAAACAAAGGAGTAAAATGAATTTGACATGTGTGTGAGAGAGTGAGGGTCACATCTGGGAAGCCAGAGAGCCCTGTATGAGTGATTACATTGACTAAATTGCATGAGATTGATTCCCCAAAGACCAGGTCAATCTTCCCGCAGAGGACTCAGGGAATCCATTAGTGGGATTACCTCTCCCATTGACAAAACAACAAATGAGCTGTTGCCAATCCTTTGTGTTTTGGAGAAACAAAGGTCATTTCATTGAGGAACCTCCCTCTCATGTCCTTGAATGCTCTGATCTAAGTTGTATTTAAAGCTCTGAATTAAGCAAAGGTTACCAAAAAAAAAAAAAAAAAGAAAAAAAAAAACCAGGGCAAACTTGAAGGAAGGATAGACAAATAATGCCCATCAATATAGCTACACTCTTTCCTTTCCTCTAGGACAAAGGTTTCTCTCATCAGGCTTCCCGCTTCCAGTAATGGGAGAAGAGAAGATTCCTGGGCTCTGGCTTCCCTAAAGACCTGGTTTCATACTTTCTTAAACACATACCTGATTGTGTGACTTCCTTGCTTCAAAAGCGGAACTTAAAACCTCCGTGTGTATCAGAATTTCCGAGACACATGTTCAAATGCAGATATTCCCAGGTACTAGGCCCGATAGAGATTCAGACTCGCTTGGTCTGGAGTGGGGTCCACGGGCACAAACCCCAAGTATCTCCACTACGGAATGTCCAAGAATCCCATCTGGACAAACACTGAACTCCATTGTTATCGGGGGTTGATGAAATGTGGTTACAATTTAGTGAGCTGCGTTGAAAGAATAACTGGGTCATGGCGATCTGGGTGGGACTTCTAGCTCTCTCTCTGGTTGGTTAGCTGGGCAGGTGAACCGCGGTGGGGGAGAACACTACTGCTCTGGTCCACTGAGTCCTCATTTATAAAGCGTGAGTGTTCTATTTGAGGATCTCCAGCTTCCCTTCAATTTTTGACATTTTAAGCCACAGGAAAAGACAAAGGGTTGGTAATGTCAGGCAGGTCTTCTTACTTCATCGTACTAGTTTGATATTTTTAAAGACAGGACCCAAAAAGTCTCTTATTCTAAAATGAGTCCTACATATGTTTTTTAATTTGGAGAAAAATTTTTCTGCTTTATTGGGGTATAAATGACATTAAAAATGCTAAGATATTCAAAGTGTACACTGTGGTAATTTGATACATGTATATAACCTCTCTCTTAAATCCCCCAAATTTCCTAGTAGTGGTCTATAGCAACTTATATTTACTTTAGACAGACACCAGATTGGAGATCAGCGTTGAAGATAGGAATGAATCTTGAATGCAGAACAGAGCACCCGACGAGAGGAAGAAGTGGCACCCTAGAGCTCTGGGTGTCCCATGAAGCCTGCTTTAGAACTATATACCTAATGGCAGTCACCTCTCTGATTCAGAGTTATCTCTGTGGAGTTAGGTACTGACAACTTCAGGAACTAGAGGCACCAGGACCTTTCCTCTTAAGAAGTAAAAACCACCTCATCCTTTTATTGCTAGGCAACCTCTCCACCTTCATCTGAGTGAATAAGAGAGCTGAATAATACCTACCAGAGTAGGGACTCAGTTTGTAGATAATTTTTCCATCTTGAGGCACCCTGACCCTGTGACACGGTACCCTCTGGGGCTCCAGATACTTTCCTAAGGCTCAATTTCTTCTATGACCTCAGAGCAAAAGTTCTCAGATTCCAGTTGGGGAGCTATGGCTGCCTCAAGGAAAAGTCAAATATCTCCCAGGCTCAACCCTGGTGACTTTCTAAATAAAACTCAATGATTGAAACAAACCATTTCTGACCTTAACCCTTACCTGAGCAAAAAATGTTACACTGCAGCAGACAAAAATACAGAATCAACTCTAGTCATTTAATATCTAGAATACATATTCCTATATTAAATTTACACCTGTTCACATGCCTGACTTATACTTAGAAATTGGGTACTTGTCTTAACTTTTGTTGGAAACTTCTACTTTACTGTACTGTATCCTAAACTGAAATGAGACTTCCAGAAACCAGAATATAACATGATTTCTTAATCTGCATTAATCACAATCAATCCCAACCAAATCCAAACCTATATAATTTCTAAAACTATCCACGTAAAACAATTGGAATAGAATATTTCTCTGAAAGGATTAGAAATAGCGATTTCATGTATAAGCAGTCCTTGGTTAATGGCTGCAAGCTTCATTTTGAATATTATTTATGTTATTTTAGATGCACAAGTGTTTCGTAAGCTTCTTGAAAACAAAAGAAAAAACGCATGGTAATGCGTGGAGTTGTATGGTTCAAATTCCAGATCTCACTTACTAGCTGTGTGACCTAATGAGTCTCTTACCCTCTGTGAGCCTTGGTTTCCTTATCTGTAAAATGGAACAAATTTCAGATACCTCACGTGGTTATAGAGAAGAAAAAAACAGGGCAAAATATGTTTTTTAAAAAGGTTTATGTACAAATATAAACTTTATCGTCTCATTGTTTTGGTCATGTGCCTCTAAACACCCCTGTTATTGGGGTGGAATTTAGTGCCAAGAGACGACAGTATTTAGCTAAAAATACTGCTTGATATCTATGTAAAACAGGGTCAATAAAACCACACACTCTAAGGAAAGTCAGGTATGGAACCCACATATAAACTCTTAACTTTGAAAAAAAAGTTAACTTCCCAACTGAGTCACTGGGAGCGGTCCATGACAGCAGTGCTTGGGAACACCATGGCCTCCCATGTGCACCTCCGGTCCTGGATGTGGGTCCTTAGTATTATTCTCTGCTAGAGGAATCAGAACACTTTGGAGGGGAACGGATTCCATATTATGGAATAAAAAAAATTAGGATAGGTCTGAATGTGCTGTTTATGCAATGATAAAAGCAAGGGCTGCTTTAAAATGTACAGAGAAAAAAACATTAAGGACTGCTGAAAATCAGGACTAGATTTAAAGGAATTCCCAACGTCCATGTTGTAACCTTTTCAAAGTAATGTGACCCTGTGAAAATAGGAGTTCATTATATTTAAAGGAATAAAGTGCACAAAGGTTTTTTTTTAATATAAAAGGCAAAAATAAATAAAATATAAAAGGTGACTGTAATAGGATTTGTTTGATATTTTTATTGATTTTAATAAGAAGGGAGTGAATACAGTGGACATTTCCTCTCTTCTATTAAGCAATAGATGTGATATAAAGTATAGATGCATATCTGTTTGTATCCGCATAAGAAAGGAAAGAAGCAATACAGGAAACTATGAGTAAGTAAGAAGTACAAGAAAAAGTAGAAATTATACAAACAACAGGAAGGATTGATCAGCATTGGTGGTCACACAGACTGCTAGCAAAAGAGGGAGGAGATCTAACAGTAAGAAGCACTGGTGGTCATGGACACCAACCAAGAGAAATGAGGGTGCAATAGTATATTCCAAGAAAATACTTCAGCTTGGCTGAAGGACGGCCGACTCCATGAACTCCTATTCTTTCATTGTCTAGCAATGCTTCTCAAACTTTCACGTGCATCAGGGAAAAAAAAGAAAAAAAAAAAAGAAAACATGTACCAGAATTACCTAGATGACATCTAAAATCCAGATTTCTGCACCACATTCCCAGAGTTTCTGATTTAGAAGGTCTGGAGTTGGGGGTCTGAGAATTTGCATTTCTAAAAGCCCTCCAGAAGATGCTGATATTGCTGGTCCTGGAACCACCCTTTGAAAACCACTGCCCTACATGCCTCACTAATTATAATGACGTAATATTGAGGCATAGGTAAGTTCTGAATGACACTAACATTCAGGTCACTGCATCATAATGACTGGATAGTATTTTATAATTCTGGCCAAGCAAGACACTAAAGAATTCCTCATTTCAAGGAATATATATTAAAATATAAGAAAGTAAAACCGGGCACCTGGGTAGCTCAGTTAAATGTCTGCTCTTCGTTTCAGCTCAGGTCATGATCTCATAGTTTGTGAGTTCAAGTGCAGAACCTGTTTGGGATTCTCTGTCTGTGTGTGTCTTTCTCTCTCAAATAAAGAAATAAACATAAAAAAAATGTAAAACCTATATGTAAGTCATTAACTAAAGTTGCATTAATGTAACTGATGTTCATCTAGGAAAAGGAAGTTCAGCCTCCTACCCAGCGGCTGGTGTATGACACTGAGAAAGCAACCAAGCCATTTGCCCTGGCCAAAGATCAATTAGTCTGTCACTGGACACCAGGACTTTGCCAATTTGAAAAGGTATTCCTTTCCCTTTTCATTCTAGTTAGTTATTTCTTTCTTTCTAAAAATTTATTTATTTTTGAGAGAGAGACAGAGAGAGTGAGCAGGGAAGGGGGAGGGAGAGAAGGAGACCGAGAATCAGAAACTCCACACTGTCAGCACAGAGCCCGATGTGAGGTTCGAACTCACAAACTGTGAGATCATGACCTGAGCCAAAACCAAGAGTCAGACGCTTAACCGACTGAGCTGCTGATTAGGATATGTTCTTGTCATTTCTCTGGGAAAGGTTATTTCCCTGGGAAACTCAAAATTATAACTTAAACCTTGGGAAGATATCAAATTAAGTATAGTGATGCCAGAGAAGAGAAGGCAAATAAGTACAAAAATAATAAAGAAATTAATTAAACTCAAGGTGTTGATGTTTTAAGCATAAATACACAAATGAGATTTGTGATCAGGGGCGCCTGGGTGGCTCAGTCTGTTAGGCGTCCAACTCTTGGTTTTGACTCAGGTCATGATCTCATGGTTTTGTGAGTATGAGCCTGTCAGGCTCTGTGCTGACAGTGTGGAGCCTGCTTGGGATTCTCTCTCCATCTCTCTCTGCCCCTTCCCTGCTTGTGCTGTCCCTGTGTCTCTCAAATCAATAAATAAACTTAAAAACAAAAGAGATTTGTGATCAATGTATTTGTATATGTCTTATCTACTATAAGGTTTTTGAGGTATTCAAGAGAAACAGTCAAATTAAACTTCTAACTGAGGTTAAGAAAATTTACATAAGTATGTAACTAATGTAAAAATGTGCAAAAAATTTCAAAATTTTCAAAGTTTTGAAATTAAACGTTAAACAAACTATACAGAGATGATAGTATTTCTCTTTTGGCACAAAAGTCTCTTGGAAGCTCCAAGTACCTGACACACTGCTCACATCAGCCAGAAATTTGACCATTAGGAAAGGTTTCAAAAAGAGGCTTCTGAGTAGAAAGTTTCGATATCCTATACTGCTGATTTAAAGATGGAATGCTGGCACACTCAAAAATATTCAACTACAGGACTGAACATCCATTATGCAAAGTGGGGAAGAAAGTAACATTTACTGAGCATTTACTTAGCACCAATCCAATCTCAGCACCTGGCTCACTCTACATGCTCAATAACCATTATCTGTTATCCTAAGTCAGACATATTGTGTTAAAGGGGAGGAAGGCGTAACCAATTATGGAACATAGGAAAGAGAATGATTTATTGTACCTTGAGAAGGGAGTCACAGAATATGCTAGGAGGAAAGGGTAGGAATAAATTCCAGATTTTAAGCACAGAGAGGCATAGAAATATATGGCATCTTCTGGGAATGGCAAGTTCTCTGTGTGATTAAAAGAAATGATGCAGCGGTGGGGAGGTCATAGCACATGAGGCTGGGAGGCGGGTTAAGATCTTATCCCAGGAAGCCTTGAATGCTGCCACACCAAGTCACATGGACTTACCACCTTGGTGGCTGGAAGAAACAGGATCAGATCTAGGTTTTATAAACAAACTATAGCTGAGCTACACACGACAACATGAAAGAATCTTAAAGCTGAGAGAAGGAAGCAAGAGTAAAATGTGGCTTCGTTTATATAAAGTTCATAAATAGACAAAATTGGAGCACCTGGGTGGTTCAGTCAGTTAAGACTCTTGATTTCGGCTCAGGTCATGATCTCACAGTTTGTGAGTTCGAGCCTCACATCGGGCTCTGTGCTGACAGTGTGGAGCCTGCTTGGGCTTTCTCTCTCTCTCTCTCTCCACCCCCCCCCCCCCAGCCTCTCCTCTGCTCTCTCTCTCTCTCACAATAAATAAATAAAATTTCAAAAATAGACAAAACTAACACTATTAGGGATACACGTACTCATGGTAAAACTAGAAACAAAAGCACGAAAGTCTCTATACTTGGGAGGGAGAGAGCGCAGGAGTGAGGTAAGAAGAATATGATTATGAAGAGAAATTTCAGGGGTTTCTGAGGTGCTGTCAACTTTTTTGATCTGAGTGGCAGTAATATGAGCAGTTCCTTCGTTGTAATGTATGTTTTATACATTTGTGTGTGTGTATTATACTACAATAAAATGTTGCAGAAGACATCATCAGAAGTATCCTGGAAGGAAGACAAAGGTGGACAGAATCTGGAGACAGGAGATGGTCACGACAGTACGGGTAAGGGGAGAGAGTGGGGTCCTTGGAACAGGGACAGAGAGAGAACAAGGGGATGGAGAAGGACTTAGAGGTTAGGTCCTAGACACCCGTTAGAAATGGAAACTAAGGGAAAGGCAAGTGTCGAAACTGACTGTAAGATTTGTTATGTTTCGAGCTTGAGAAACTGGGTGATAGGTGGGGAAAATATGAAGAAGGGCAGACTCATGCATTTTTAAAAATTAAGATGATTCACAAACCATAAAATGCACTCTTTAAAGTGTACAATTCAGTGGCTTTTAGTATATTCAGAAGGCTGTGCAGCCATCACCACCACCTAATTCTACCGTAATTATCTTCCACCCAAAAGAAACCCCACACTCATTCACTCATTAACAGTTAACTCCTTATTCCCCACCTACTGCCTCCCAACCAGTGTGGTTAAAACCTGTCTTGACTGAGGAACAGTGACTTTCGATTGGTCTCAGGAGCCCAATCCCCGAGGAGATCCTATTTCAGAGTCTTAATTTGCCTCTCCACAAAGACAGAAATTCTGTAGAAGCTGAAAACCTTTCCTCAAAATGTAGAGGGGAACGCCCCCAATTCTAGTTCCAACCTGGCTAGGGACTAAAGTCAACAAGAATCAAGGTGGCAGAAATAGGCATCTGGTTATTAGTGGCTTTCAACCAGTAGCAGAACTGCCCACTCTCCCAGGGTTTGAAAATGTGAGTGTGCTCATGAGGGGTAAGTTGTCACAGTGCCTGGGGACCACTACACGCATTTTAGGACAGGGGACAGGATACTAACCTTAAACAATGCATGGACAGTTCTGCATAACGAAGAACTGTCCCACCCAAAATTCTAACAGAGCCCCATCTCTCCTCTGAGGATCAACAGGGGCAGAATTCCTGTTATTTCCGCAAACCCAGAAAAACCAAGATGGAGAGTTATGATCTGTAACTGGGAACCAGGCTCAGGCCCAAGAACATTTAGTTAAGAATAGCTTAGAGAACAGAAGATTTAAATTAGCTCACGGTGAGAAGAGAGTATTAATAGAAACTCAGATATTAATAGTGATGAGTCTCAGTTAGCCCTGGAGGACCTTGGCCCAGGACTGGTAGCGTTGGATGGTCACTGTTCTCTTGAGTCTACGCCATGTGTCAGAGCTGCGGCTTCAGGTATGAGAAAAGGTGAAGGCTCTACTTAGTGGTACAATCCACAGGCGGGGTATAAACGATCAGAAGGAGGACCCAGAGGATTGGGCTCTACAGTCCATCTTAAAAAGTTAAGAAGGGTCATTAGGGAGCTTACAAAGAGAAAGAGGTCTGTCTTCTCCCTAAAACGTTTTTCTCTCTGCACTGATTTTCTATGAAATTCTGCCATTGGTCACCTCTTTGATTGCAGCATTGAAGAGCCTTGTTAAAATGAGCAATTAACCTTCAAACACTTATTATGTGTGAAACCCTGGGAGGCACGAGCGACAATATGACAGTCCTCAGATTAAAAGGGGCTTCCATTCTAGTGGTGAAATTAAAACATGTCGACAACAAAATAAAATACACAGTCACCTGAAGAATATATTCCGACAGAAACAATTTAACAGCTAAAAGTAAGTTCTGGGGTCAGCTTTGCTACTTATGAACGGCATCAACGTGGGATCTTTCTTATCACTTCAGCCTCTGTGTCTTCAGCTATAAAATGACGATGATAATCCTGACACAGTTCTTGTGAGAATTAAATGTG